>JASCIT010000012.1:12510000-13760000 GCA_036711955.1 Digitonthophagus gazella
TGTATTTCAGTAACCATTAACCTTTGATCTAGGCATGTTGGGTTCAATTATCTTATTTTTAAGTGTAGATTCGCTGATATTTATGCTACATACTTTAAAAACATCTTGTATATTTTGTATTATAATGAAATCAATAAATATGTATGTAAAGTATAATATTGTTATTTTTAATATTTTGCTCTTTACTTTTCATAATAATCACTAGTTTTCTTTATGTTGACAAAATCAAATATTAAAAAAAGCAACAGTAATAACCTCGCATTCACAATTGTTTACATTATAAATATAAATGTCAAACTTTTGAATTAAGCGCCATAAAATTTTTCCTCTCAGTGTACCTTTCAAAACCATCGTGACGCTCGACCGTCCATATCGAGTTGGTCGCACTATAGTTGGATGGTTAGTTAGGTGGTCTGTGGTCGGTATCGCGACAAACCTTTGTGTTGTGCCTCTTTTTGCGCTGAGGAGGAGAAATGTCTTATGCATCCCGGCCTACTGTTGGCGCCTTTCGTTGGAATCTATTTCGGCCGGGAGTGTCGGACTCCGCCAACTCTTGTTGGGGTTACCGACTAAAACTCCCCCTCATTTCCTTGCCTTACTGATTTTAAGCAGCTCGGACCCGCTCTTCGCATTAGTGCAAGCTGCTCGGCATAAGTTGTTAATGGTTCCACTTCTTTCTTTCTTTATACTCTCTTTCTTCTCATTTCCTCCATATCCTTCTCTTTCATTATGCTTCTTAGAAAATTCATTACTAGATTCCTACTAACCGCTTTCCTCATCAACTCTGCTGCTCCTTCCTTATCAAACCTACTTGCCGTCTGAAACTCCAACTCTTCTCTTTGTCTTCTGAAATATTCGCACTTGAAAATAGTGTGTTCTGGGGAGTCCACTTCTTGGCATTCAAACCAGCACATATTGCTGTCTTGTTTCTTAATGGTTTTCAGATATTGACAAAATATGCCATGTCCACTTAATGCTTGAGTTGTATAATAGTCTACTTGTGGGACATCCAAATACCACTCCTTCACTTTGTTAATAATTACTTTTGACCATCGCCCATCCTATGTATTCATCCCATCTCTCCTGCCATTTGTCGTATACTACTTCTTTGTTCTCCTTAACTCTTTTTCCTTTCGTGACCCAATTTCTACTTCATTCTCAAGCCAGCAGGTCCATTGGGGGGTGCCTGGCTAGTATTCCCGCGGCGTCAGTTGATATTGTCCGGTACGCTGATGTTACATTTATTGTTGTTTTTCTTTCGATGCTTCTTACCATGTTGATGTACTTTTGGTATTTTAGAGCATTTTCCCAAGCTGGAGCTACGTAAAGAGTTATTGATCTTATTGATCTTATTACGGTCGCTAGCAGGGTCCTCCTGGAATAGCTTGGTCCTCCCTTTTTTTGGCATTATCCGGGTTAAAACCGTATTCGCTTTAGCTGCCTTTAATCTCACTTTCTTTACGTGTTCATTCATCTTCAAGTCTTTATCCATGTATACCCCCAGGTATTTTATTGACTTTGTGCTTCTTATTTTCTGCTGCCTTATCTCAATTTCTAGCTCCTTCAGCTTTCTTCTGCCCTCCAGGGTAACCATTTCCGTCTTTTCTATTGCTAGTTGTAAACCCATTTCTTCCATCTCATGATATTAGTTCTAAAGCGTATATCACCTTGTCTCTTATTATGTTTTGATTCTCCCCTTTCACCACTACCGCTAAGTCATCTGCATAAGCAATCAGAGTCACTCCTTCCTCCATTCTCAGTCTCAGTATCCTGTCATAAAATATATTCCACAAAGTTCCCCCTATAACCGAACGTTGGGGAACACCACATGTCATGCTTTCTATCCTTCCATTTGGGAGAATTATCTTTCTATTCGATAAATAAGAATCTATTACCTTTCTGATACCCTTTGTAAACCCCTTCTTTCTAATTTCCTCTTTTATTCTTTTCCAGCGTTATCATTACACTTAGTCCTCTATGCCTTGTCGATTGTTTCTTCTCCTCTTTCACTTCTTGCACGATATGCATAATTGCGTCCACCGTGCCTCTTCTCTTTCTATATCCGTACTGTGCGTCGCTTAATTTCCCGTTCTCTTCTATTTCTGTTATTAACCTACCGTTTACCAGCCTCTTCAGCAGCTTTGTATTTGTATGCCTACCCTGCTTATTTACGCAAGACGCAAGAAAGAGACATTTGATATTGCTATAACATCTCAGCGAATAAAAATATTCCATTGAATAATCACACTAGTTTTAGATCATACCTACTAATTGTAAGTCCACCTTTGAACTTTCTCTTCCCACACAGCGAATCCCCTCCGAAACTTTGGGATCGTGGTTGAGGAGTCTTAAGATCTTATTGTTAGTTATATCCTCTGTTACATGCCCCCAATTGTTGAAATGCTTGTTTTCATTCAATAAAAGTTTTATAACCGCGGTCTTGATGGTGATGTGACAAGGGATTTGTTATCAGCGTATTTAGTAATGAATTTCATACAACATATAAGCCAACTGACAGAGATATTACACATATTTCAGTTATAGAACCCCTAGCGGTATAAATACATGTAGATTGCAAATTAGCTGAGGTATTCTTTCACATAAATCAGTTTCTTGGATGACATAGTATTGATTATATGTAATTGTAGCGGGTGTTCATTTAAATTTGTACTCTAGCAGCCTTAAATTTTTATTAGGAGGGGATAGAGAGACACGTAGGAAACGAACGCGACAAAGATGCTAGTATAATCGTTTGCACTATTTAGGCATTGAAAGTTTACTTATTTATTAGTTTATAAAAACCTACAAAGTTTCTTTCTTGCATTAGGAGAACCTCATTAAAAAATAAATTTGACTCAAACTCAACTGTATTACTACTTACTTAATTAATACGGGATAAATTAGATTAAAATCAGCCAATTATTTTTGAACGTTTGGATCATTACGAACAGCTTTCGTTTGAATTAACTTTATTAATCCGTAATTAAATTAATGTTATGAGTTTTAAACATGATTGGAATTGTTCATTGACTTTGGATGGGTCCGTTTCGTAACAGCGCGTAAATTAATTAGCTAGTTGATCCGAATTCGGACCGTTAATGCCGTCATATCAAATGCGTTTGCTCGGTTCCAGCACTACCTATTTAATCAAGATGTTTTCTTATGTTATACAAACATCAACGCATCCCATCAGCTGCGGTAATTGCACCAACCGTATTGTGTTTGCATTTTGATACCGAGAATTCATTAGATTAGGTTTCGCTAATGAATTAAACTAACATGTTTAATGATAGCCTGTGTAAACGTTCATAATTAAACTTCTTAAGATTGTAAGATTCGAGGTGTTACATAACATTAATTTAGAAGCGTTGTCTACTCCATTTTCGCCGACAGATCTGAAGGCCCCTCATTTTGAAGCGGAATATTTTCGCAACTACTTGTCGAGAACAATCCGGAAAGAGTTTATTGTATTCCGTAGACATTTTTGTGTAACATGATTTTCTAAAAAAAAATTTTGTCTCTGCAGTTTTGGATCGATCGCGAAATAAAGAAAAATTAACTGGATCTTCGGGCTGTCTGAAAATTGTCTAACTTTGTGAATTTTTCTCTCGAAAAGTATTGGCCAAAAAAATCTGATTGTAGCATATCATAGCGGCATATGTTTATGGTATTTGACGTATTTAACATTTTGAAAATTGCTACTACTTTGTCGATGATTGGGATTTGTTTGAAGTGCTGAAGATATGCTACCATTTCGAAAGCGACTTAATATTTTAATAAAATTTGATGCCGTGTAAGCTCTCAAGTTTTTTGATTCGATTCATGTATTAATTGTACGCAATTTCAATTTTTTAACTGGTTTTAAACGACGTTAAAATAGTAAGGAAATTGAAAAGCGGCATTTCCCCTCGTTGGAATGCTCCCTCGACCGCATTCAGATCTTTTTTGTAATAACGTAATTATCTATCTCTATTATAAAGCAAATACTCTTTTTATGTTTTATTTATAAGTTTAATTTTAGATGTAATGCATTGAATATATGATTCTAAAAAAGTTGTTGAACATGGGTCCGAAATTAGTTCACCTTCGAAATATAGGAAGTTTAGTTCCATAACTTTACCTGTTATTAACACAATCGAAGTGAATCATTTAAATTAAACTCTTAACTCGTTACGGTGGTTTCGATAAATTGTCATTATTAGGGTACATTGGTTAGGTACAAATCTTTATGTAAACCATTCCAACTACTTAATAATTTAATTTAAATAATTCATTGTAATAATTAGTGATGTGACGAATAGTGATTCAACCGAACAACCGAATATTCGGCCTTTGTTGAATGGCGTAAAAAATAAGATTCAAAGAAATAGAGAATGGAAAAAATTATTTTATGGCAATGTTTTTAAATCCCCGATATAGTTTAAACTTTTTCTCATGTGAAAACATATCCGTTATAAGGTATACTATTTTTTGGAAGCACTTTGAAGAGACTCAAACCTCGGAATCAGTAGTGGAGATGATACAGAGCGCGATGGAAATGATAAGATGAATATAAACACAAATATCCAGCAACTGTCCTCTACAACAGGTAAAAATTTGAATAGAAGTCATTTTTCGTTTTGGGACTGCTATAAAACCATAGCTACATCTAGTAAGGCCGTTAATTACTGCAGTCCTAGAAATAGAGTAGCAATTGAATTGGACGGTTACTTGTCTGAGGAATTACTAATGAGAGAGCAAGTTGCATTTGTTTAGTGGAAACAACAGCTTGAAATACCCAAAAAATGAGTAAACTGGCAAAAATGTATCAGCCCCATTAAATACAGTTTTCAGCGAGCAGCTATTCTCTGAATAGCTTATCATTTGTATGCTCATTCAATATATTCTTCGAATTTATTAAAACTTACAACAGTCACATAGAGAACCGAATATTCGGTAAATAAATTCAATATTTGGCCGAATACCGAATATTGCAAATGAAACCGAATACGCCGAATACCGAATAATTATTCGGCTTCGGTCCCATCTCTAGTAATAATGTCAATAACAGGTCAAGTTATGGAATTTCAACCTTGAATATCTCGAAAACGAATCACTTTCGGACTGATGTTCTTGCTTATTTTCAATCAAGGAAGACACCAGTGAAGGAGTGGACAATCAAAACGGGACACCTGTACATTTTCGTTCTGTATTATATGAGCAATACAATTTTTTCACGTTTCTGATGTGAAGGTATTAATAGGCTGCTTACACAACTTTAAAACATCGTTGATACCGAATGTGTTATTGTACTTTACCACTTTATTTTTAAAAGAAAGCCCAAATTAACTGAATAAGTAAAATCGTTTATAACAGAACAGATAAAAGGCCCGTGTAGCTTAAAGAGTATTGAAGCTAAAAACGTTTTTAACCCTAACAACAATTAATGATTTTTAATTTGTTAATTTTAGGCTGTTCAATAATGGCAATTCCAAACCTTTATACGAAAGTTAAACCCAAAAATATACGTGAATAATTTTAACAATTTTATTGTTAGAGTAAAATTTTCATGATAGCTCGTTAGGAAATTTGTTCTAATTTGGGTGCAAACTAGGCCCATGTAGCTTAAATAGTGTAGAAGTTAAAGACGTTTTTAACCTTAACGATAATTGATGATCACGATTTTTAATTGAAGTAGGAGTAGGGTAAACTCGCCAAATCTCTGCCTTTTAACGATTTTTTCACATTACAATCTTTATCGTTTTTAAATCAGTAATCGTTGAGTACCATTCTACCTGTTTTCTGGTTGCGACATCTATTTTTTAAACGATTATACTTTGTAAAAGTAAGTAAGTCATGGAAGAATAAAATAAAGTCAAATTATTTTAGAACAGTACATTTTCCAAAAGTCGGCCGCCGTCACCCTTTGTGCGGCCGCATGTTTACCTAAAGTCGGCATAGTTATTACAAAATTAAATAAATAGGTAGGACGAACTGTAGTTATCTACACTGAGGTTCGGAATTATGATACCGCAATATAACAGCCTTTAAAATAGTTTTGATCAAGTTTTTGATGATGATCTAGTAAAGAAGTCATAAATAAATAGGTAACTACTGGGATGGCAGAAATCTGTAGCGATTTTTCTCATTAAAATTAGGTTAATGGTTATTACTAGTAACAAAAATATTTAAATAAATGCACTTTTAACACATAACAAAGATTATCACCAAGGCGCGGACGTTTTAGGCAAACCATCCCCCACCACTTCGGGCAAGCACGGTCTTGGTACGGTCACGATACGGTCGGCAGCGGCACGTACGGAACGTCGTCATACACTTACCTCGTACGGCTCCCGACTAGTGTAAATTGACGAAGAAAAATTATATCAGGATTTCTATCATATACATTTAGAATCTTGTTTTTAAAT
This sequence comes from Digitonthophagus gazella, assembly GCA_036711955.1. Taxonomy (NCBI): domain Eukaryota; kingdom Metazoa; phylum Arthropoda; class Insecta; order Coleoptera; family Scarabaeidae; genus Digitonthophagus; species Digitonthophagus gazella. The sequence continues at coordinate 12,516,408 of JASCIT010000012.1, forward strand.
AAAGTGCCAAATTCTCCTGGAATCTGTCTAAGTTCCTCCAAAAGAGAAAATAAGGTGCTAAACGACTCTTGGATCGAAAGACCTTGTATTTGGAAATATTTTATTTTCTCCGTTAATTTAGAAAAATGAAGCTCTATATATTTAAACTGCTCATGTAGAGTTGTCGTTTCAGTTAATTTCTTACATTGTTACTGCATCACTTTTTAAGTATAAAATGCAGTTTTTAATGCTATCAAAATGTTTAGCATAAAATAAACATGCGTCAATCCATGTTCCCCATCGTGTGATCACTGGTGACGGAGGAAGGGGTAAATTTTCATACAACCCTCTATATATTGAAACTCGTTGAGGAGCTTTCAAAAAGATTTTTTTGCATAAAGATATAAATTTATCTAAATCAGTAAAATGGTCTCTGACAAATTCGCATAGTCGATGGAGGCCATGAACAATACATGTAATATGGAGCATATTTGGATATTTAGCCTTTAACAATTTACCTGCTTTCAGCATATATACTGCTGCATCTGAGACAAATAAGAGGACTTTGCCAGGATTTTCTTTTACTATAGGGTTTATGCTATTGCAAATAACTTCTACAATTATGTCTGCGTTAACTTTGTGAAATATTTTTGTAGCTATTAAATAAGGTTGGGACTCTTGAGAGGAATGCATAATCCCTGCTAATACATTTACAACACATCTTCCCAGAATATCTGTTGTCTCATCTGCACTTATCCAAATGTAGTTATTTGACAAGGTATTTTTAATAGGTTCCATCATTTTATTATATAATTTAGGTATGTAGTATTTACGTAAGGTGGATTCGTCTGGCACTTTTCGATGCATATATTTTTCAAAAAAGGATTTTAAGTTGGGATTTTTTAATTTATGTAAAGGAATATCTGAAGTTAAAAATGCTTCACACAAATCCTCGGCAAAGGTCCTGTTTAATGGATCGCTATTTCTTAAGTGTTTAGCACTATTCATGTGTTGAAGCACATGTTCTTTTTTTCTGCACACTAAGGTGGTTGAACAAAGATTACAAACGATATGATTTTCGTTTAAGACAAACAGCCCATCGCAATCACGAATCCATTCCTCCAATCTTTGCAGTTGTGAACTCATTTTGAAAATTAAATTCAATTTAAAACGTGTTTTTGTGGAATAAGAACAAAAATAACACCAAGAATTAAAAAAAGTAAATAAAAACACTAAACTCAACACAAACTTTGAAAAACGCAAAAATTAAATACGGAAATCAAAAAACTGAGACATACGTAATCGCCAGCGATCAATTCGATTACGAAATCAAAAGAATACTAAAACTAAAAATCTTGTCGTACAACACGTGTAAAACATATTAGCGAATTTCTTTGCGTACGGAGTGGTGCGTGCCGTACCGGCCGTATGCCGATACGTATTGCACTGAGGCCGGGGTGGGAGGCATTTCGGGTGCCACTTGCCTAAACTGTCCGAGCCCTGATTATCACTCACCAAGAAAATCGATTCAAAATCGTTGAATTACATCAACCGACTGCTTTCCGAATGACGCCACTCATGACTGTTATATTACAATGTTTCTACCTGGTTTCGTTGCAAAAAGCAGTTTTGGGACGGTGTTGGGGCAGATCTAAAATAATCTTAAATGGCAGAGTTTAGGACACAATGAAATGTAGTATAATTCCTAAAGTCGGCATCCTCGGCTGATTGTGAGATTAGATTTTTTTTAAACGTTATGCCTTAAGTTGGCCATATAATTATTATGAAAACCAACAAAGATAACCACATGCTATGTATTTAAAAGTAGTATATAACCCTTTACTATAACATGTGTTCATTTTGTTAGCTATATGAAGTAAAACGTTAATATAAACACCTATTCTAAGTAGAGTGGTTCCTTGTCAATTGTGAAGGTTCAGCACCGTATTCGCAACACATCTTTAATTAATCAATTCTTAAACATTGTTGAACATAGAAAATTCGCCAAGCTTACTACCACCTGATGTAGGATAATGAAAGTCCATATTCTTACTAAATGCATCGGATTACATCCAATATTTTTGTTATTTCTATAAAAATAATTGGTAAAGGCCGACTTTAGGCGACTGCCGAGATTAGGTGGGTTTACCCTATTTAACTATTATTTTTATATTAGAAGATGTAAACCTTTTTGGTAGTAATAGATTGGAAAAGCTGACATGCGTCACTTCGTGCTCACAATTATTTTGCGCTTGAACCCAAACCAGTGTCCTGCTATCAGTACGATCCTGCGATTCTGTGCAGGAACACGGTCTCCTCCAGCAGTTCAAGTCGTGTATAAATCTGTTGCTACTAAAGCGTTCTCGCACACTGATCGTTTTCAACGAAATTTCGTTGGTTTTTTTTATTAGACTTAATAGACGTGGTGACCATTTTTAATTGTTCTTTTTTTCTTATTTCTGCTTTTGTGGATTATGTAAGTATAATGTTTTTTAATAATTTAATTTTAAACTAAAGAATTTAATTCAAGTTAATGTTCTATTTAGAAGGAAGTTTTCGATTTTGTTTATTAAAAATAAATTTGTCTATAAATATATGTTAAGTAGGTAACTGTTTTCAGATTTGTTAAAAAATTATTCTGTTATTGTTTAGTTAATTAAAATGCTACTACTTTTTTAAATTTTATCTGTAAAGTTTGGAATTAAGTTCTGTTGGGTTAGATTTTACGATTTATTTCTCAAATCAAAACGTTCTTGACAGTTGATAACTCAACTTCTTAAAATAGTAATATACTAGATGTACTGTAACAGTGCTTTAAAAGCAATTATATATTTCCATTAGCGACTTCAGCCTCTTTTTTAATTTATTAACACTAAAAGGATATTTATTAGATATAAACATATAACACAAAGAGTTAAGAAACAATTTTGGTATAAAATGTTTATTAGAAATCGCTAGGAAATCAAAGTTGTTTTAATTTGAGTGTAAACACTTATCGTAATAGCTTACGTAGTTTCGATATAATTGATTTTTGTAATCTCTAGAGCAATCAACTATCATCATATTTAAACTGAAGTAACTTCTTTGTGTTTAGCAGGACTATAATTATGTTTGGTATCAAATTAAATGATTTTTAATGTTTTTTCAAAATATTTAAGAATTTTAAATGATATTTAATTAGAATCTGTATTTCCAGGTGGCTTTATTTAATAATAGAATCATAAATGTATTGAATGGGTGAAAAACCAGAAGTATATATTTTACGACTTCTTCCTCGATCGCAATTTACTACCTACATTTTGTTCCTTTTTGGTCGACTTTTATTTTCATTTTCTCCCCTTTATTATGATTCTAGCTTACAGGAGGACTTTTCCTTCTTATTTCTTATTCAAAGATGAGTGAGAACCAAAAAGGAATTTTTTATTCTTGCTTTCGTTCTCTTCTTTATACATAAATAAATAAATCTACTGTATTTTGTGCTTTTGAGCAATGCGCACAAATAAAACTCGAACAATTTCCAATAATTGACAAGATCTTAGCTTCCAGTATTGGAAAAAGATAAAGGAAAATTGCATTAACTTTTAAAGTATATATGTAGCCTGTTTGTGTGTGCACATTTTGAAATCGATTTTGAAGAGTGCAAGCTCTTGGAATTTTACGAAAATTGCGGTACTTACTTCTTTATTTGATGTGTATATTTGGAAACAATACGAAATTATTTTCAAATTTTTAAAAATCCATACCTAAAAAACTAATTGTTGTTGACTTCAAATTTTATGAGGATTTAGATTGAAAATTGATCTTTATTTACACCAAAAATTAACTTCACCACTTAACACCAAAAAATTCCTATCTAAAAAACTAATTGCTGTTGAGACTTGAAGTTTTATGATGATTTATACTGATAAATCTTTATTTTTGCCAAAGATAAATTTTCTATGACTTTTAGTTTTTTCCTCAGAGGAGAAAATGTAACTTACAATTAGTGTCGATTAAAATGTGTCAATTTTTATAAACTGAAACTTAATTTTTTTGCCAAAGATGAAATTTATACGACTTTTAGTTTTTCCCCCAGAAGAGAAAATGCAACTTAATATCCTTAATTGAAATATTTAAACATTCCAAAAATTATGATACGTTATAAAAGCGAAATTTTCTTTGGATTGGTTTAAAATTTGACGCTTAAGTTACAATTTTATTATATATAATTGGATTCGAATTATCCGAAATTAAGCAATGGACAGAAATGTTGAATAAAACCAGGGAATAAAATGTTTACTTTTAACTGAATTTTATTCATCCATCATGTAAGTTTTCACCTATTTATTTCGATTGGTAACTGAAAATGAATTCAGCATCGCGAATAATGGTAATTTTAAAAGCCCAATTTTCGCCAATAATTTTTTTATTTATTAATTATTCAGGTACTCGTCACTTTAACCACTTGCTCAATTAAATCCAAATTAATGAACATGAACAAATCAACTCGCATGTAACTAATGTGGACTAATTGTATCGTTGCATCGAGTATTTGAAGCGTATAAATGCAAAAGCAGACATTCGACATTTTCTTCAAAAATTAGTTAGACACGGATCTGTATTGTAAATTTAGCAAGAAATCAATTTTTGTGGCCCCCAGGAGCGTAACAATACATTTAAGCAAGTTATTGCAATAATAAATTCCGCTTTAAATGCAAAAGCAGACATTTGCGCCAAGTAGTTAGGTGCAAAAGCAGACGTTTGTGTTTGAACCTATCCCGTTATCGCATTACCTCACGTGATAGTCATGACATTGAAGTAGCTGTTAGTTTTGCTCGCTTCTGCATGATTAGTTTAAACGAAAGCGTGGTAACGAATGTATTACGGAGTTTTGATTACCTTCAACAACATTACCATTGAACCAAGTCCTCGTGGCAAAGGGCGAAAGAGAATAGCAAATAAGTAAGAGTACAAGCGTGAAAAAGCCAAGACAAAGAGGCAGAGGTTTAAGGCAGAAGGCTTAAACCTGACAAGATAAGAAGCATTTCCTCTTTGCTAGCCAAACACTATGGTACAGAATGGGAAAACGATTAACGGTTGGAGTTCTTCAAAAACGCCTTTCAAGACAATCCAGCCAATACTTCGGAAACTCAGGGGGATGTGAATAACACACTAGTGTTTTCTGATAATGAATCTGATTACTTGTGTAAGTCTGACTGACTTACGAATTTAAATTTGTACCTAAGAAACTAATTTTGTACTTTTTTTCAATAAAATCAGCTTCTTTAAAATCTCTTTTTTTCGCAATTCTAAATTTTATTAGTGCAGATACTGCTAGTTTTTGTACAAAAACGCCAAATCCAGAACTTTGCATTTCACGAAGCAGAGATTTCCAAGCCTTAGATGCAAAACAAGACAATCTCATTTTTTTAATCAAAATAACTTTTTTACTATAAGCCTGACTTACGCTTTAAAGCACATAAAGACGCGTCGATGTATTATCTACTTTTGGTTAAAATACCAAGTCGATTGAGTGACTTAAAAGACAGTGAGAGGTTTTTCGCGCTTTACTCAAAGCTATTCGAATGTCAAATGTCTGGTTTTGCATTTATACGCTTCATTTGTCCTTAAATTACCCGAACGTAACGTGAATTTAATCTTATTTAACATGGATGGGACCGAAATTATTACTTTTTAAAATTCGCCATGAAACTATTTATATTATCTGTAGTTTGATAAACATAAGCCGAGTTATAAAATTGGTCGGTGACGTATGTTATTTATAAATTTGAACCAACATCAATGCAATGAACGGGCTTATACAATAAATTATATGAAATGTAAACATTTTGCAATTTCATGGCATTTTTTTATGGATTAGACGTGTTAAAAATAAACTTTATAGGTTTAATGTTGATTTTAGTATTTTAGATTTACTTGAAAATAGCTTCGTTTTTTGGGACTTTATTATTTATTATTTTTTTTTTATTTTTAACAGTGCTATACACATCCGAAAGGGCAATGCTTTATTTTCAGAAATCTCTTTTTGTTAAGAAAATGTTTCTAAGAATCGATAGTTATATTTTAAGGAATTGTTAGACAATCAGAAGAAGCAGTAACATTAGGAAGTGTTATGAAGGTATTCAAGCTGATGGAGATCATTCTACATATTGATACTTACATAATGGTAATATTTTGCACAGATAATACATTTATTCAACATTATTCTTCTCTTATTGCTTTTAGACTGTTAATTGTTTCCTCAACATAAATGTTGTTTTAGTATTAAATTAATTTATTAAGATAATATACAGGTGTCCCAATGATTCCAAAAAGCTCCATAACTTTTTTATTATTGGAGGTATGGTAGAGTGACCATATTTTTTTATTTTAAATCCGGGACGGGAACTTGTAGCGGGGGGGGGGGGTCGTTAACCCTTTGAGTAACGATTTCTTTCGAAGGTAATGCAATTATGGCGATATCAGACTCGTCATTGTAAGTTAAAGGGTTAAGTTAAATTACTGAGTACAAAACTTTTTATATTTTTTTGAACTATGAATCTTTTTCGCTTTGAAGCATTGTATAAAATTCTGTACAATTTTCTTCACAATTAACTTTAGTAAGTAATATCGCTTTTAGTAAAAAAATATATATTCTTTCCGTAGAAACATTTTTGCCAGGCACACAGAAAAAGAACTCTGCTAATTTTCGTGAATTTGAAAATGGAAGTTCACGATTATTAAAGTGAGAGACCATTTCATCCCACCTTTGGATTGATGCAGTTCGGTTATTTTTCCATTCGGCAATTTTCCCTTCCGTGACGCATAGTTTGATATCTCTTGAGGAGATCTCTCCGTGCTGTCCAACCACCACAATTCTGCGTTTCCTCTTCCACTTAACGCTCTGAGACACGATGTGTACCATAGGCGCTGGAAACCAGTGCTTCCTTGAAGGGGATTCGCAGAATCGAGGGTTCACTGTATACTTCAAATGGTGTAAAGCGTGCCGCGTATTTTGATACGCACAATTTTTTCGGTTCAAATTTTGTAAATTAATTCTAGTTAAAATATATTTAAAATAAATATTGAAAATAAGAACCTTTTCAAAGATTCGGGACAATCCGGGACAAAAAAACCTGAATCCGGGACAAATATTGCTTCAAGAAAAATCCGGGACGCAAGGTTGAAATCCGGGACTGTCCCGGCCAATCCGGGACGTATGGTCACCTTAGATATGGTCTTTGTTTTTAGGTTATAACTGTGATTTTACTATATATTTTAAAGATATTGCGACTTATATACAGGTGAAGTAAATAATAACACAAGTCTTTTGCATTTATTGGTATTTTATTTTTTACACTCGGCCTAATGCGTTTCGGCGATTTATGCTATCTTCGGAGGTTTTAAAAGACTTTATATATATTTTTTTAATATAAGTGTGTCTGTTAATGTTATCTATTGTTAAAAACTTAAAAACCTATTAACCCTTTCGCGACGGGGGCCGTATATATACGGCAACCACTAGGTGCGTCACACTGGCTGACGCCGTATACCATTGGTATATACGGCAGTGAGTTAAGTCGTCGTTTAAAGCCACAAAGTATGATTTAGTTAGACTATTACAAAGAGCGAAAAAAATTTTTTTCAGATTTTATAAAAAAGTGGCAATGTATGGCACAGGTGCGCTGTCGCGAAAGGGTTAAAAACACGTGTTAAGACTTATCTTGTCTGGCTAAGCTATTTTTAGGTGACGCGTATACCAGGATAGCTGGTACATAAATATGAATATTGAAATGCGTTATTATAGAGTCTATTTGTAATTGATTAACAATAAGCCAAATATACCTTACACAAAAGCGAATAGTTTAGGAGTTATTTCAATTTTTTGCTTTTTGTGTAAATTCGGTACTTACTCTTATAAATACAGTGGTACCTCGACATACGAATTTAATTCGTTCCGTAACCTTACTCGTATATCAAATTGCTGTTGTCTCAAAGCAATTTTCCTCATTGAAATTAATTGAAATGCCATTAATCCGTTCCAGCTCCCGAAACACCACCTCAGTTCTTTTAGTGTTTTTGAATAAGAAAAATGTATTTACAAGAAGATACATTTATTTATAAATAACAAATACATATTCTATAAAAATATAATAAACGAAAAAGTAAAGTGCTTACAGAAGCGCTTAATTTTCGTCACCAGTCTTCGCTTTTTTCGTCACGCCTTGTTCATTTTCACCTGTAGATCGCTTAAAAAACTGTTCAAGGAGGTTTGTTTCTTCCTCCTTTTCAGGATATTGCGGAGATGAGTTAGGCAAGATTCGTTGAACAGCTCCGATGCACGATCAGTTGCAACTTTTTCGGGGTGATTTTTATCCACGAACTCTACAACTTTCTCCCACATTCCCAACATCTCTTCAAAACTAATTTTTCGTTGAACCACGGTATACTACTGCGAATGTAGATCGCGTAACTCCTCGGTTGTCAGCTCCTGAAACTGTTCCTCGACGAATTCATTCACATCTCTCTCATCCACCTCCAGACCCATGAATTTTCCCAGAGAAACAATCTCCTCTACCACTGACACTTCGGGTTCCAATCCTTCGAAGGCCCTTTCAACTATAGCCTTAGGCCACAACTTCTTCCATGCAGAGGTTAAGGTCCTCGTTGTAACATCCAGCCAGGCCTGATCAATAATTCTGAGGCATATCACGATGTTAAAGTGATCCTTCCAGAGCTCTCGAAGCGCGTAAGATTTGTGTTTTCCGTCACCTCAAAATAGCGCCGAAAAATGTGCTTGGTGTACATCTTCTTAAAATTAGAAACCACCTGCCGATCCATGGGCTGCAAGATAGGAGTGGTGTTGGGTGGTAGGTAGGTAACCTTTATAAACTTGAATTCTTCGAGTAAATCATCTTCGAAATTTGGTGGGTGAGCAGGCGCATTGTGTAGTGTGCGATTCCTCGTATCTCAAATCTTGCTCTCATCTCAAAGCAAAATATCGCTCGCTCGGATAGTTTCTCCAACAATTTGTCGAGTTTTCTGGATAAAGTACATCCTAATGCACGTTTTTCGTCAAACAGTATTTTAATTCTGTCAATGGTTTAAAAGTAGAGGAGTCGAAATGTCCAGTTTCTAAGTGAATTTTCAACCATAGTATTTATTCAAGGGCGTCTATTTTAAAATTGTGATAATACAATCAATGTACGAATTATTAGAAAAACTTCTTTGTTTTAATACCTTTCGAATAAGGTATAAAATGAGGCAAAATGTCTTTCCAATTAGTCAATAATAAGACAATAATTGGCGTGAACAGAATATTGACAACATACCCAAAGGTAAAAAAGTAAAAATTTTTTACACCTACTATTTATTTAAGCTTATTAAAACTAAAAAGTAATTTTAATTCAAGAAATCAGAAAAAAATAAGCAAGAGTAACATAAGTAATAAAATTATGCAACAGAACTTCCAATTCTAACTTAACCCCTTAAGCGGCTATGACGTATATATTCGTCATGATTACATGTAATTTTAATCCATCGAGCCGCTTAACGGGTTAAGAAAACTGAAGAAGCACAAATATAAGTCGGCTTCAAAAACAGTATCTCTATTCCTAATACATACACGAGCTCTTTTCCTTATTTTAGATCTTGTCGTTTTAAGTGTAACTGTTGTTTTTAATGTTTGTTTCATTTAGAATACTTTGGATTAATTCTTCTCTAATATTAACTGGTGTAAAATAGACTTTTTCTTTCAAGTGGCCCCATACATAAAAGTGCACGGGCCGTTAAATCGGGGCTTTTTGCAGGTCATAGAATTGGACCTCCTCTCCCAATCCATCGATTGGGAAACATTTCATCTAACGTATTTCTCACATTGTGTGTACAGTGCACAGGGCAACAACCTTCAAGCTGGAAAACCCTATTACAGTAAAACCTCAATATAACGGATCTCGATAGAACGGACTTCGGATATAACGGACAAAATATTTTAAATTAATTATTTTTAATAACGTAAATTTTTTTTATTATTTTTATATATTTTGTATTTGATAGAAAGCAATTGACGTTATATACTTCTTCCGTGTCGGCCAATAACCCTCAATTGTGGTGAGCATTAAAGTTTCATACTTGCATTTCAATTACAGAAAAAAAACCTATTCGAGACTGTATTTTTATATAACGGACTTTTGGCTATAACGGAGACACCCTTCCCTGTATTAGTCCGTTATATCGAGGTTTTACTGTATGTCTATTTGCTAAAGGTACTCACAATCAGTGCAGCAGGTTTATAAAATTATTAGGTAAAAATTCATTATACATTGCTACATTTAAGTGATCAGGAAAAAAAGGGGACCAATCAAATTATTGCCAATGACTCCCATCCACGCGTTCACACAAAATGTTCTTAGATTATTTGTTTCCTTTGTCAGATGTGGATTTTCCTCAGCCTAATAGTGCAAATTGTGGAGATTTGTTATTCTGTCTTTGGTAAATCTCGATTCGTCACTCCATAAAATTCTTTTCAAATAATGTGCGTTCCCAATGTCAGAATTTAAAAGGAAACAGCAAAATTAAATCCTGTGTTCATGATTACCGTCTTCAACTTCCTAAACAGGTGTATAATGATAAGAATGATTGCCTATTTGTCGAAGAGTTGACCAAACTTTCCATTGAGATATTCCCAGATTAGCAACTGCGTTTCTTGTACTAGATGTGGGTGTCTGATCGAATGTTTCCATGCTATCCTCTTCTACATTAAATCCAGCATGTCCTACACGTTCGACTTTTCTAAGGTAGCCAGTCTCCGGTAAACGTCGATAAGTGGCCCCAAATACGCTAGCATGACGAATTTGTCCATTTTGATAGCGTCCCTGATATTTTCGACGAGTAGCTGATGCGTTTCCGTCGCAGAAACCATAAATAAATAATATGCTAAAAACATCAGTATTTGACTTAATCAATTACAAATGGACTCTATAATAAGGCATTTCAATATTCACGTTTATGTACCAGTCACCCTGTATAAAAAATACTATTCCTCTTCTTATGTAGTATATAAATCGGTTCTTACAACAACTTTTATCGATAACAGATGGGTTAGATGACTTAGGGTGCTTCTTTTGATGATCTTTCTTGCTTGGTAACGAACCAAACTCAGAAATGGCGTGTATATACAGGCTCCTAAAATTACAAAAATACTAAAGTTACGGTTTTTTTAATGGAATGTACCCAATTTGATTTTATTTTTAGATTCTATGCTACAATATGATTTACTTTTATCCAGGTCTTTTTTACCTAAACTGTCAGCAAATTTGATTTATGATACTTTTTTTGCCAAAATTTCGAAATGCAGTGGTCTGTTCAAAAATTCTTATCTACCAAATCCTTGGCTTAACTTTAAAGTAGTTGACGCCGTTTGATTGCTGAATGTTTGTCATATCTTTTAAACGTTTACTCAAAAACCTGCTTAGTCACATTTGCCGACGGCGATTTTTTAAACATGATGAGTCAAATAGTGATCAAAAGTTATTCTGACAAACTCTCCACCCGTAATAATGTAAAATAAGCATGCCAGAATAATTTTTAGTCAATGTAATAACAAATACGGGTTACCATTTAAAAACGAATGAATTTTCGACATTTTCAATTTATCATGTAGATAAATGCGGCTAAACAAGTCGTTCAGTAAACATTTTAAAAATGCAACAAACATTCAACAATCAAACGGCGTTAATTACTTTGAAATCAAAGCAAGGATATTGAAGATAAGAATTTTTGAACAGACCCCTGCATTTTGAAATTCTGGCAGAAAAGTGTCATAAATCAAATTTGCTGACAGTTTCAGCAAAAACGACCTCTACAAAAGTGAATAGTATTGTACCATGGAATCCAAAAATAAAATCAAACCGGGTACATTCCATTTAAAAACGGGTAACTTTTATATTTTTGTAATAATGTGATACCTGTATACAAGTTGCAATATTTTAAAAATATGTAATAGAATAGCGGTTTTAACTCAAGAAAAAAGGGAAAAGTCAATATCTTCAATAATAAACAAGTTATAGAGATTTTTCAGACCGTTGGGTCACCTGATGTCTTTGGAAATTCATACAACTTATAGGCATATTATTTTCACAATAAACGATACAAAGTGTTTCTCGACTCTTTTTTTGGAGCAACGTATTTACATTGTTTTGTGTTTTAACCGGCGCCTCTACCAATTTCATTTTATAAATTAATTATGTTTCTAAATTAATTCAATTTTATAAAACTCTCCTGAAAGTTTAATTAATAAGGTATCTTTATAACGGAATATTATAATGGAAATAACAATAAATGTGGGAAAACATGTTTTATAATTTATAATTTTCGATAAATCATTTTATTTTAATCCCCCATGAAAAGTTTAATTTAATTTAATTTAGCAACTTTCAAGATAAATACACGATCTGAATACAACCGAGTGTATTCTCTTAAGTCCTGAATGAAAACCCTTTAGAATTTTAATCTAATTGTAAGTGTCGAATAACATAAACATATCCTTCTTTGCCTCTGGTACACCTTTGAAATCTCATTCTCAATATGTTAAGTAACACTATTGGACCATTTAATATCTTGAAAACGCGCCATTTCTTGGTGAAACATTCTGATTGGCATGTATGTACATTCTCTTAATGGATGCAGATGAATTTCGCATTGCAGGTCACGTAACTTAGGTACGAACTTTGAATTCTATCGACCTATTCGAGCATGACTTCTAGAGTTTATATCGCACGTCGTACTTTGATGCCGTTTAAGCCGATGATCAAGGGAAATCTGTAAATGTGTTGAAACGCCCAGACTAAATTTATCAGCTCCAGACGACCATTAGAGAATGTCCTTTTAGCTTCAAGAATAGTTACCATATTGATTCAGATGTTAGAACAAAATTTCCTGTATACTTATGGTCCTTCACATCAGCTTCATTTTAAATTCCATTATAAAATTGTTATTTCTGTCATCGTATCGCGCCGTCTTTGAATAGCATATTAAAATTTTATAGAGAAATATTTAAAATTCCAGTTTTGTCATTTTATGTCTTCGATATTGCGTGTTTGTCTCTTGTGAACATTGTACGACCCTGTAGTACACAACATTCGTTTAACAAAAGATATGAACGTGAGACTATTGAGAAAATTGGAAGTATTTCATATAAATATGAATTTTTTTTAATAAAACATCTTTTCTATTTGATGAAATATTGAGAAAGTGAAAAAAATAAGACCTAAGAATAAATTGTTCGAATGTACCATTCCACGACTCAAAGGAGATTATTAAACTTTCTGTGTCGGTAGAATTAAAAAAATAAATAAATAATTATCCAAGATTCTCAAGCTTATTTTAATTTATTTTATTTTTTACCACTCAACTTAATAAGTATAACATTTATTTCTTATATCTTATTTGTTAATACAATAGGATTTAGGCAAAATTAAGAATTAAAATGGAATTGTAAATACACTGCAAAAAAAAAAAACGCAACACCTAGAAGAGATGGTCGTACGAACATGAAATTTTGGTAGTGCGTACAGCGCATGCGAGATAGTAAATGATTAAAGTTTGGCCATGATCACTGAACTACTTATAGTTATTTTCATCTGGTACTGTATGCTTTAACAGGTATATTTCCTTCAGACCGTATAGCTACGTTAATGATTACTCTCAATCTAGACTTTGTCAAATCCTTCACTTGTGTGTGTGTTATGCCTCGCGTCTACTGAAAACAGTTTTACATTCAATTACCTCCTTTTAACACTTTCACAACCGCTGACACCAATGTGGTGCCATAGGCAGACCAGTCTTTGTATGTCGGTGACACTCATGTGGTGTCATTGGTAGGTCAGTCGTTATTCATTATTATCCAAAATATTGCCGGCCACTGGCGGCAACATTTCACTGCGCAAACATGCGGTTGTGAAAGTGTTAAAGAGAGTCAAAATATGGAAATACATAAAGCTATCCTTTCGCGAAATTGCTAGAAAATTAAATCGAAATGGCTTTACTATCATTCAACCTTAATTATCTAGTGTAATGAAGTCTGGAAAACATCTAATAGAGGCAGTGGTCGATCACAAATCATGAATAAACGGCAAAAGAGAGGTTTTCGCCAAATGTTTTAATTAACCCCTTTGAGACAACTGAACACTGATGCAAACAATTTATCGAAGAATTCATTGCTATAGTTTAACATCACGACTAAGAGTTTCTCAGATTTTTTTAATCCCAGCATATCCAGTTTTCAGATTCAAGTGATATAATTTGAGGGGACATCAGGTCGGAGAATAGCACCAAATCATATGGGGGTTATTCTGGCTTAACATCTAATGTTGTGATGGGGTGAAATTCATTTTAGAACTGGTACATCAACGAAATTTTAGAACCAATTTTGTTACCATACCTTCAAGGACATAGCAGCAATGGTTTGTCAACAAGACAACACTGAATCACACTCACTATGATTCACACTAACATTTTTAATAAGAACAGTACCAATTTACTGCCAGAGCGCACATAATCTTCAGATGTATCTTCCATTGAACATAATATCATCAGTGAAACCGAAAGCTTCCCACAATTTAGCTCCTTTTCACATGAATTAATTGAATGTAAGGCTGATTTTGATGGTCGCGAAACAGAACAGCAACAAAAGTAAAGGGTTTGACAAGGCTTGGGTTGTCGGCAATCATTAGTATAGTTACAGGGTGTAAAAGAAGTATACCTAAAAAAATATTAAAAACCAGATAAAAAAGAACCAAAGAGTGCACGGATCGTGACAAAATTTTAATTATTTACTATCTCGCTTGATCTGTACCTACCACCAAAATTTCAAGTTCGTACCTGCATTTCTTTTGGGTGTGACGGTTTTTTTTTTGGCGGGTACTTTACAAGTAACAGTTAAAAGGGATGCGGTTTAGAAATAAAGAAAGGAAGGGATGGGGGTGTCCGCTGGGATTCAAACAGTGCGAGATAAGCACGCAGAACAGATGCATTAATCCTCTGCATTTTAAAGAAAAACATGGGTTAAGTATATACGGATTAAGTATTTTTATAGAGGAATTAATCTGAAATTGACCTTCGGATCTCTTTCGGGATGATTTCATCCATGGCTACTTCTAATTGAAAATCTTAATAGAAGTCTTAAAAATGAGTCATGATAAGATATATAAATTCTACAAGGTTCATATCGAACTTATTACACTTGCACTTCACCTGATCCTACCGACGTTCCATTAATACTGACCTGTTATTTTTCAACAGCATCCTTCTACTTCATATGAGTATTTATTGGTCCTTTCTCTTTTTAAAAATAATTTCTAAAACCATTTTACTCAACTAAATTGCTGGCTATGTGTAAACAACGCTTATGATCCAACTTATTCCTAATTCCTTTTTAACCCTGAATGTATCTTCTAAACACTATGCAAAACCCTAATCTGCACTTCTCGACAAAAAGTCAAATTACGAAGCGCCGAAAAATTACTGACAATGAGAAAGTTCCCATTATCTAATTGGCGCTAATCGTGAGGACATCCTACCCAAAGACATTAATTTATTAACTGTGTACTTGTATATAATATTCGCGAATGGTTTAGTACAAAAGTGTCTTAAATTACTTATGCTTTAGTATTCAATCAACATTATTGACAATTTTATGAATACGTACATTTTGTTATTGAAAAGATTTAAATCGATTTTTGTCAAAGCTTTGTTTTTTTTTATTTATGACATCCTTGTTGCAAATGAGCAACATGACTAATAAAGACCAGCAAAGGAACACATAAGTTTTTTTTTTAGTTTCCTAATCATCTGATCAAATAGGTACAATGGATTTTAATCTTAATTTCTTAATTTATTTTTAAAACTGTACAGGTAACCCTCCTCTAACACGGTATCTTATAACACGGTTTCGCTATAACACGATTTGTAAATTGCGGGAACCCTCCTACAACACGTCATCCTATAACACGGTTTCGTACGTAATGAAAAGGTTGGTTTGAAAAATTCAAAAAGCGTTTTGCAGTTCATAGCATAAGAATCCAAGGAGAGTCTGCGTCGTCTGATCATGAAGCTGCTAGGACGTATCCAGAAAAAATTCAAAACATTATAGCCAAGCAAGGATACACAGCGGATCAGTTTTCAATGCCGACGAAACTGGGCTTTGGTGGAAAAAAATGCCCAGCAAAACCTTTATATCGAAAAAAGAAAAAACTGCACCCGGCACCCGGATTTAAGGTGTCCAAAAATCGTCTAACGCTGCTTTTGTGCAGTAATCATAGGGGAACTTCATGACAAAACCCTTGCTAGTTTATAGATCTTTGAACCCTCGTGCACCGAAAAACGTAAATAAAAACACCTTGCCGCTATACTAGGCAGCAAATTCAAGAGCTTGGTTAACAGAAAACTTATTTAAAGATTGCTTTTCAAATTGTTTTGTGCCAAGAGTTGAGCGTTATTTAAAGCAAAAAAATGAGCTTCAAGGCGCTACTACTGTTAGATAATGCTCCATGCCACCCACAAGACTTGACACATCCCAACGTCAAAATAGTGTTCTTACCACCTAACACTACTTCGTTGCTCCAACTATTGGATCAATGTATTATTTATACCTTTAAAACATATTATATAAGAAGATCCTTACAGTGGGTTTTAGACGCAACCGAGTCAAAATCAATTAGCGTAATGGAAGCTTGGAAGAAATTTTCAATCAAACACTGTATCGAAATCATATCTTTGTCGCTGAAAAAAATAAAAACATCAACCTTAAATGCGTGTTGGAAGAAGATATGGCCCTATGCAGTTGAAATAGAAAACATGCATGAAACATCTGAAAATTAAATTGGTGCCATATTAGAAGCATATTAGAAGTCGCTAAATCAATCGGAGGCGAAGGTTTTATGGATATGGCTACCAAAGGCATTCAAGATTTATTAGTGGAAAAAGAAGTTAACGGAGCGGATTTGATGGAAATTGCATTCCTAGATGCACATCAAATGGATTTTGAGGACGCTAGATCTGATGAAGATTGTGTAGTTAAGAATTTAACATTAAAAAAATTATAAGAAGGCCTATGCTTAGAGGAAAATCTAATAGTCATTTTTCTTGAATGAAAGACTCTTCCACGGAAAGAAGTCGAAAATTCAATAGGGAGTTGCAAAACTGTTTAGCTCCATACCGGAAAATTATAATGACCTAGTAAGAACCAGCAAGCAAAGTTCGATTATAGATTCTTTTAAGAGGGGAAAACATATAAAAACTTTAAATAGCGAAAAAAGTTCTGAAAGTGAAGGCGATATCGTTCCACCGAAAAAACGTTCTCGGTTAATTATACTAAGCTGTGAGGACGAATAAATTCATTAAATTATGGGTACGTTAGATTAAAATATTTTTTTTACTTTGTATTGTACATACATTTATATTTTTAATAAAAATTAAGCTGTTTATGTCGAATAAAAAAAAATATTTGTTTTTAATAAGTTTTTGGAACGTAACCCCCCTTTTTGTACTAGCTCTGGGTCTCATGCAACATGGTTTCACACAACACGGCGTTTTCTAGGAACCTAACTACCGCGTTATAGGAGGGTTACCTGTATTTTTAAATTTATATGTTATTTTCCTTATTTTATTTTATGCGTGATTAAAATATGTAAGTTTATTTTTGACAATAAAATTCCTTATTTTCAAATGGCATCAATAATTTAACAAGAGGGTTTTTGTTCAGAACCGAGAAAATTTGATTTGTGGGAAATCAAAACCGCGCGAGAATAACACGTGAAATTTAATAGAAAGGCAATCTAGGGACATGTCGGTTCAAGTTCTGATAGACTTCAACCGTAAACAACTGGCTTATGATGTTGTTTAATAAAGTGCACACTGGTTACGGGTAATTTAGTCTTGTTTGTTAGTACGGGTCACGGTTATGCAACCTCATTATTAAACCAGAAAATGATTATATTACAATTTTAATTAGTTTCCATATGGTTAAAGTGACCAGGAAGGCTTTACATATGTAAATATTGCTGATTTATTTTAACTCGACAACAACTCGACCCTTTTCCGGGTTGAGTTGAGGTTGGAAAATATAATCGTATAAAGTCTAAATTTACTTACAAACTCTACGGATATTTTCCTTTGAGTTCCGCTATATTTCTACGAGGTTTCAATAAAAGGACTTTACAAAATAATATAATATTATGAAGATCCCGATGGACAACCCTCCCTGTATAGCATGGAAAGAAAAATAGATATATCTCTGTACAAAGTCAATTTTCTATTTTTCTATCTCGGCACGGTAACTAATAAAGAAAAAAATACAACGGCGTCCTTCTACATTTGACCCGTCAAACACTATGTGCTTTTATTTCACGGATCAGAACGTATTTTCTAGACGACGTAAAAAGATTTTCAATAAGCGGTTTCAATAGGGTATTGTGGTAGCAACGTACCCTCTACATGCATAGAAAACAGTCGTATTTACAGTTGGTTAAACCAGAGTGAATTGGAGTGGTGGTGATAGCAAGAGAAATTTTTCGTTCTTTTTTACTCCGAAAGTTCTATTTCCATTTTTTACACCGCTTTATAAAAAAGTATAAGCAAAAAAATAAATGAAATGTAGACTAATTTCCATTCAATCGGCAATTTCCAATGATATGCCACTGTGTAAAGCAACGATCTGGCAACGTCGCTCGCTACGCTCTCTCTGGATGGAGCATTGCTATTGTATTCTGCCGATTTGTTTTGTAACAAGGATGAATGCCGCCATCTTGCTGATTTTGTGTTTACAAACACCGTAGGTTTTTTTTACAAACATTAATTTGATCACTTGGGGCTTAGAAACGTAATGAAATAAAAAACTTTTAATCACGAAATCAAGGATTTTCGATATTTGAAAAAGCAAATTTAGAAAAGGACTTCATAGGCTATGTTTGAAAACTCAGATCATAACCATAAACACTCAACTGTTTACAAACATGAGGATAGGAGGGCGCTTTGTTTACTGTTTATGTGTATTACAGAACAAACCGGCTTATGCTCCATCCAGAGAGAGCTTAGCGAGCGACGTTGCCAGATCGTTGGTGTAAAGCATGTTAGGTAATCTGTGAAGCGGAAAATAAAAAATTGGAAAAGATGATTTTAAACGAAATGTAAACAAGAAACGTTATTTAACTTTATCAGGTGGAAATAAACGTATTGTTAGCGAGAACTGGGAATGATTACTTGCTTGAAAAACATACGAATAAAGAAACGAAAGTACTGTTATTTTCTTCTAGTACATTGCAATGTTTAGAAATTGCATTGGCAAATAATAACCTATCGTTATAAATTATGTTATAATTTTCATTTTTTGATACGCGAAAATTTAAATAAATCATAAAATTCAACCTGATAAAAACTCAAACTGTTTAAAATCTTAATCATCGGATAAATTCTATTTACTATTTTATTAATTCATAAGTCGAAGCAGCTTTTGACATATATTTCCATTTATTAGCTTGATAATAATTATTTATCAGTGAAAAAATTGTAAAATAAAGTTGTTTAGCATATGAAGAATTAAATTTAGGATTTTTAACATATGAAATAATTATTAAATTTTACTATGAAATTAATTAAATAACAATAGTAAAAAATAATAATAATTGTCTTTCTTGGTTGGCTTCGAATTTTTCCCTAGATATTTCTTATCCTGAAATTAAATTTAGATAATAAAATATTTATAATTTAAAATACACTACTTGCAAAAAATAACACCCAGAAGGGATGGCGTACGAACTTGAAATTTTGGTGGTATGTAGAGCTCATGCGGGATAGTAAATGATTATAATTTGCTCACGATTTGTGCACTCTGTAGTTGCTTTTTGTCTGGTATTGTATATTTTTAATAGATATATACTTCATGTAGAGCGTGTAGCTACGTTAATGTTTACTGGTAATCTAAGTAGACTTTGTCAAATCCTGCACCTATGTATGTGTTATGTTCCATTTAACATTTAACCATGGACTGTCTAGTTCAATGAAGTCTGGAAAACACCTAATAGAGGAATTGGTCGATCACAAACTATACATAAACGGCAAAAGAGACGTCTTCGCCGAATGCCTTAGTTAACCCGACTGAGATAACTTGGCCAGCAGAGGTTACTTAGAAAGCTGTTTAGGGAAGTCAGGCGTCGATGCAAATAATTTATCGAAGAATACATAATGAATCTGAATTAACATGGTTAAAGAACACACTTATAATTATAATTCAGTCATCAACTCTTGTAGATCATGTTTGTTTTTGGGTTTGATTATTTGTTTTTTTTTATTTCATTTTTATAAGCCACTATTTAAGTAGGTCAGTTTGCTTTGTTTGTTTGTTCAAGTTAATTTTGTGAACATACCGGGTGTGTAAGAGCACCCGTCCACCCCTTTCAAAATCAAGAGAAATGGTTTTTTTGAAAAATCCAAAAAAATTTGATTACCAAATGATATTTTCAACTTCCGGTTCTGACTGGAAATAGGTTATTCAGACCAGTTCATTTTTTTAAATGAAACGTGGTACTTTTTATTACATATTTTAATTCTACGTAAAAAAATATGACAACAATTTGAGTGCCATCAAAATTATTCGGCTGCTGAGCGTCTTTACGCCGAGCGATATCCAAACCGAGAACATCGTTCTCGTAAAGTTTTTCAACGATTGGCATTACGAATTCGCACTACGAATGAAGTACAGCCTCATCATAATCGTAACAGAAAAATCAAACGTCGAGTAAGAGATGAAAGAGCAGCGGATGTTATCGCGGCAGTTACTACGAATCCCCATCACTCGACGAGAGGAATATCCAGAGACTCCGATATTAGTAATAGGACGGTTGCTCAAATTTTAAAGGAAAATAAGTTTTATCCATATCGCATTCAGCTTCATCAATAATTAAGCGAAGGTGACTTCCAGAAACGCCTGAAGTCCAGAAATATGTAATAAAAAGTACCACGTTTCATTAAAAAAAATGAACTTCCGGTCTGAATAACCTATTTCCGGTCAGAATCGGAAATTGAAAATATCATCAACGGATAGAGCATACCCCATTTGGTAATCAAAATTTTTTGGATTTAAAAAAAACCATTTCTCTTGATTTTGAAAGGGGTGGACGGGTGGTCTTACACACCCGGTACAATTGTACTTCAGTTAATTTGTTAATAATATCCTGAGGAGTGTTCCGCGACTGCAGAAAATGCTGTCCAATACAGCATCAATATGTGTAATTGAAGGGTGGAGTGCAAGAAGTACCTAAGTAGCATTTTTATAAAATCTGCCTAATCGGCAGATCCTAGGTGTATCATGTTTGATAAACCTAGATATCGTGATTAGACAAATTTTATAAAAATGCTACTTAGGTACTTCTTGCACTCCAGCCTTCAATTGCATCTGATGTAGTTGAAACTGGTATTATTTCATCGCTTTCTATTTTTTCGCTTTCCTCATCTTTTGCCTCACTATCAATATTCTTGTTATTTACACCAGCAATAATAGCATCATCACTTAAACATTCCACCTTCACAAGATTGTCACCAACATGGACGTATTCATTGAAGTCATAGTCAGCGTGGGCTAATGTGTTGTCTTGTCGATTCCTTTCAAGCCATTCGGCTAATGGTAGATCATCATCTGAATCAAATTCATCTTCTCTCATGACAAACCCACCGTGGCGAAAACAATTAATGATTGTTTGTCTTTTTACCATTTGCCATGCTATATGAACTAAGTTTAAAGCGTTTAAGAGATTAATACTAAACTTTTCGTTGTCAGAATCAATACAATTTATCATTATTGCAAGGAGAAGTCGTCGGTAGTTGTTTTTTAAACTGTTTATAATACCCTGATTCATGGGCTGCAATTTCGAACTTGTGTTGGGTGGCATAAAGACTAACTTAATGCAGTCTAAGTTTTTAATATCAGGGTGTGCTGGACAATTATCAATTAGTAATAATACTTTTCTTTTCTTACGATGCAGTTCGTCATTCCTTTCTCGCACTTCATTGGTAAAAATCTCGGAGGTCATCCAAGCTTTGCTATTGGATTTATAATCTCTCCCTTGAATCGCAATGTCTTGTTAGGTGTTAGCTTGTAAAATAAGCCGGTTTCATCGGCATTAAATATATCTCCATTTCTGTAGTTGTTTTTTAATAAGTGGCCAACTGTTTTGCAGCCAATTGTTTACAATATTCATATTAACTGCGGCTGCTTCTCCAACAACTTTTCCGCTGGTAATGTTATGTCGCTTTTTAAACCTTTCAATCCAACTTCTACTAAATGTATACTTACTGTTTGTTAATTTATTGCCGAAATATTCAGCTTTCGATTGCAACCTAGACCCAATAATAGTTACATTATTATTTGTTCGTTGGCTAAACTATTTTAATAAACTTTGGTCAACTTCTGGGTTGCCAGGTTTTTTAACTTTTTTAATGCTTGAATTTAAATGTTCAAAATTTTCCAGCATTCTCGACGTATGTCACTTTGTTTTGCACCTCTTTGTAAACGTTTTATAATATCGTATTTATATTTTAATGAAAATGATTTTCGTTTTTTATCTAATGTAGTGTTGTCACTCATTTTTATAATTCACAAAGTAAACGTATGGCACAATGAGAGGTTCGATGTTGACTGCCGGCTGCTGTTTGTCTATTTAGCGAAGTCCGTTGATTTTTGGGGAAGTCCCGTATTTTATCGTTAAAAGTTCGTTATAATAGAAAACTTCTAAAATTTTATACATAAAATCCGGTTCGCTTTATCGGAAAGATCGTTTTATACGGGTTCGTTATATTAGGTAAAAATTAACATTGTTTTTATGGAACTTTGGTATGTACCTTGAAAGTTAGTTCGTTTTAACCAGGTTCGTTATAAGTGAACATTACTGTATTTTGTAAGATTTATCGATCAACCTGCCTTCAGCTTTAACAGTGCAACTTATTTAACACGCCTTCAGCTTTAATTTAATTTATGCTTCTTCGAATTTGATGTTTTAACCCTGCACCTTACTTGAAGCTTATCTTCGCAACCTCTCAAATATATGATGATGTGCCTGAAGACGCCATATTGGCGAAACATTAATTAATGTAGCACTTATATCAATTAAATAAAATTTATCATCGTGAACTTATAAAACCTTGTGTTTTATTCTTCTTAATAATATTATTATACGATGAACATGGAGTACACACCTGTCTATTGAAAGATGCGGAGTTATCCGTTCCACTCCAAACATTGAAGAGTTACCTACATAAGCGAGAGAGGACGCAGGACATAAATTTTTTACATAAGGCTATAGAATTGCATGTTACATCAAAATCTTTTTCGATAAAAATTTCAAAACTGTTTAATTACAATAAATTCAAGCTGGAAAGAAAACTAATCAAGAAGAGGCTTCGAGTGCATTACAGTCATATGTCCAACATAAGCACCATTTTGAAATTCATTCATCGAAGCTTACGGGGCTTACTACATTACATCGAACATGAAGAAATTTTACAGAAGTTTAACGAAGAAATCACTTACAGGACCATGAAGAATAAGGAAGATAAGAAGAGGAAATTAGCTAAATTACACAATTCTAAATTACAACGTGACAGATCCATGAAAGAAAAAGAAAATTCATGTTTAAGTTTATTTTAATACTTAAAGTAACTTTTTGTTGATTTCATTTTTATAAGCCACGTTTAAGATATATTTCACACTAATAAGTTTCTCAGATTTCTTCAATTCCAGAGCACCCAGTTTTCAGAGTCAAGTGGTGTAGGTTGAGGGGGCATTAGGTAGAAGAATTACATTAAATCGTCTTTAGTGATGAATATCGGTTAGATCTATAGCAATTTCATGGATAATTGTGTCCTAGTAAATCTAGACCAGAAAGACTAAATTTGGAATTCACCTGTGAACGTTATTCTGGCTTAACGTCTGGTGTTGTGATATGGCGAAATACTGTTTGGAAGCCAGTAAACTTAAGTCATCTTTTAAGAATAGTCTGATTGCGATCTGGTACATCAATGAAATTTTATGGCCAATTACTATGATACAATACTTTCATAGTCCTCGTAACAATGTTCTTCAACAGAATAACACTGAACCGCGCTCACAATCAGTACAATTCACACTAACATTTTTAATGAGAACAATGTCAATTTACTGCCATAGCACACGATCTCCAGATTTATCTTCCGTTGACCATCTATCACCAATGAAACCGAAAACAACCCACAATTTGGCTCCTTTTAACAGGAGTTAATTGAATATAAGGTTAATTTTGATATATTACACGGTGTTAAAAAAGTATACCTAAAAAGTACTAAAACTCAGACAAAAAAACAACCAAAAAGTGGACGAATCGTGACCAAAATTTTAGTCATGAGTTATTATTGTTATGAGCTATTTCGCATGAGTTGTATACAACATACCACTAAAATTTCAAGATTGTACGACCATCTCTTCTAGGTGTTGCAGTTCTTTTGGCGAGCAGTTTATTATTATATTCTTTTAAGTAGAGTTTTGCAGTTTTAATTTGATCAAATATCATCGAAGTTAGTTACGTGAAAAATTTTTAACTGAAATTTTTACTGATATTTGAGATTTTATGCTGCTAGTTAGTTTTTCGTAATGAAAATTGTGTGCAATCAATCCTGTTATTCACGTTCAACCAGTATAATTATGTGAAAGGAAATTATTCCAGAGTATAATTTACTAACGAGTCCAATAAAAAAGTTACTTTAAAAAACGGCCCTTTTGTTGCTAATAAAAAAATAAAAAAAATCGATAAAGTTTGTTGTTTAAAACCCAATTTTACAAAATATCGGTCGCATGCAATCAAAAAAAAAAAGTCGAATTTTGTTCCATTAGAATCAATATAATTAAAATAAACACCCATCATTTTTAATCAATCCTGACTCTAATCTTTACTTCTGTTTAAGAGTACCTAACAATTTTAAGTAAAGATTTAAAAATTTATAACGTGATTATTAATAGCTATCTAGCGTGTTAGCACAAGTCTCAGATTACGTAACGTTGTTTCCGGGATCTAAATCAACACTATAACATGCAGTAGCAAATTTTTCGAATAATCTAATTAGATGAATAAACGCAGTTTATTTAAAGTATTATCTGTTTATATTCGAAATTTCGGATCTATTTGTCTATGTAGAATTCGACATTTATTTGTTTATTATGATTAACAATCGCGGTTGGAATTTGCGGATAGTCGTGTCCCAACTTTTAATCCAGTTGAAAGTTGGTGGGATCAATATCCAACAACCTGTTGCTCAACAGATGCAGTTTTGAGATTCAATACCTCCCTTTCAAAGAACTTTTAGATAAGCCATAGTTGCTCATTATTCCAGCAACGGAAGTTGGTTCGTATTTCACAATTACTAGTAGACAGATTTGAATACTTCAAAAACAAAAGAAAAAAAAAGAGAAAAGAAAAAAAATAAACGCAGAAAAATGTAAAGCAGTAAGAGTATAAAAGGAACGCTATGTTCTTTTATATAGTAAGTAGAGCTAGTTAGAGTGGGAATTTTCCGTGAGTGATTTGTATTCATAAATGAAAAGAACTTGCCGAAGTAAGTAAGAAGTTGAAACTGTTGTGAGCCGAAGTAGTATTGAACTTTAACATTGAAAAATGGGTTCGCTTGCTTGAGTTCTATTCACGTAACAAACTCGGAAATGTCTATATACTGGATCTCCGGAAATAACGGTTCGTATACTTAAGGAGGTAGTTTTACAACAAAAAAAATGTGAAGAAAGGTTCATAACATGTGTCTGGAAATCCTTTCTATAGAAACTGTAGCTCCTTAAATATATTACTCATTGTGTGATCCCTAAATATATACTATAATCCAAACTCAATTTACACCATGGAGAGAAGGATGCAAGAGCGCGCTTTCTCCCCGTAACTTTACCGAGTAGGCCCGAGTGGAGTACAGGGGAAGCGAGAACCGGAGTTTCAAGCGGTCCTCGCAAACGCAAAGGTCTTCCGGCAAGAACGCCGTCGTAGACAGGCCCGCGGCACCTCGCTGTTTTAACTTTTTCGGTCAGAGTTTTGGCCCTTTTTCAGGTCTTACAGGAAGAGCGAGAAGTGATAATTCACCAACCACAATCATTGGTTGTAGTTTTAATCATATTTTATACATATTAGGATGTGGCGTCACAAATTCGCCTTCATTGTTACAAATTTATTACTTTAAAATCAAGTTTTGATGAACTTTCATCGTTTAATTTTATTAGAAATGAACAACGTCGTCATGTAATAATAACTTTATCTTTAAATCAATTTATAACTTTGTTTGTAAATTAACTTATATCAATTTTTGATTCAAAAATTAGAAAATTGGAAGCAAAAAAGTAAACTGGTTTTAGAATAATGAAATAAATATCTAATTAGGAAAGGGATATTTAAATATGGGAAAAATAAACAAGTAATAAGTTCTTATGGCAAACATTTATTACTGTAATGAAATAAGGAAATTAATTTTCAAGATACTGGTAGATAGCAATAAATTTATTAATTTTCTTCATTATATATAATGTTTACGAATAATCTGTAAATTTGCTTAATAGATTTTCATTTAAAAAGAAGGTCGATATAAACACAAACTGAAAAGAAATCGTGTATTTAAATAATTAGAAAAGTTCCAATGATTTTGAAGTATATTAACATTTAAATAATCAAAAGCTAACCTATAACTTTAGGATTTTTAAGTAACAGTTTTTAAATAATTATTATATCAAATAGTAAACTGATTTTGCATAATGTAGTAGAGTAATGTGACTATAATAATTCTATGAATTTGCTACCATGAAAATAAGAAAGTTTGAATTTAACTTTTAACTGTAAGTAGCAATAAATCACAAACCAACAATTGAGCATTGATGTTTATAAAAATATATTATCTTTGTAATTCATTTTTTAGTAATTTGATTTCCCCGATTCTACCTATTAGTTTAAATATATCTGGATTAATAAATAAAGTTTTTTCAAAGTTTGTTGATTTTGTTGAACACAAAACAAAAACGGTTTGGATATAGAATTAGAAGAAGATTGCCAACACGTGTAAGAGTTTAATTAGTAGAAGTCTTGATGGAAAGTAGAAGAGTTGATGGAAAACACCTGTAACATTTCTATTGTTGGAGTAATTTTCGTTAATAATAATACTTTTAATAAAATATAAAGTCAACAAACACGCAGGTATTCTCAAATATCCGTGGTGTTCGGGGTGACAAAGACCCGACGTTAATTTTGTGCTTTACCTGGAAAGTGCACAGTCCCGGTGATCAATTATTTTATTCAATTTTCGCCGGGTTTTGTCAAATATGATTAAAACTACAACCAATGATTGTAACAACATATAATGACATTTTTTAGCTTGTTCATTTTTTCCATAAAAATAATATTGAATATCAGATACATAAACACTAAAACCTAAAAATCTAAAATTTTGAACTTGGTAACTTTTTTGTATACCGACCATCTTATATTCATAAAATTTCTAAACGTCATAGTAGGTTTGCGTTATACATTTTATCGTAGATGATTTGATTGCCATAGCCATATTTCTTATGTTGACCAAAATCCAAAATTGTATCCAAAGTATATGCGTTATAAATTCACCAACTAACTCAGTACGACAAACGAAATTATTAAAAAAGACTACAAAATCAGTATCAACTTCAAAGAGACGTAGCTCCTTTACGAAGGAATTCCGGACACATATTCATATGATCTTCTTTTCATATTTCTTTTGTACTGCAGAATTACGGTCTTAAGTATACGAACATTATTTTCGGACACTTGTATGTAAAGGATGGTCAAATAAAAATGCAAAATGCTGTTTGAATGTGCTTGTAAACAAATGCTTATTATTTCAAAATGGCTGAACAGAATTTAGTAAACTTAATGTCGTTGAAAAGACCTTTTCTTGGACAATAAACGCTACCATATTTCTGGTGATTGTAATTTCACATGTCCCCGCTGGATGGCATTTTCAAAATTTTCTTAGAAATTGAATTTTCTCCGAAAAGTTAAACGGAACGATACCACCTTCTCTGAAAGGAAAAAATAGTATAATGAAACCCATGAAATAATAATGATTTATTAATTTTTATAATAAATAGTATTATAAATAATAATAAGCTAATGAAAACCGTACCTCGATATCGTTTTTCTAACTTAAGATATCAGTTAAAAACATTTGATCAGAAAATTGAAGGAATTTCGCCTGGTTTTTATTCGTGTTTTTCAAAAATAAAAAAAAATCTATATTGTAAGATTTGTGCCATGAACTTCGAGAAAAGAAAAATTACTTCACTTTTGTTAAGACATCATATGAATTAGTTGACTTTTCAAATACAATATAATATTGAAGTATAATATTGAGTACAGTATAATATTGAAATCCAACAATGGTTGTTTTACACGGGATCTGATTTTCTGCCTATTAGACAATTAGGAAAATTTCACTAGCTTATTTGGGCTTCATTGTACTATTTTGTTGTGAAAAGAAAGTTATTATCGTTCCATTTAATTTTTCGGAGAAAATTCACAATTTCTACAAAAATTTCGAAAATACCATCTAGCGGCGACAGCTGAAATTACAATCATCACAAATATGGTAGGATTTATTCTCCAAGAAAAGGTCTTTTCAATGACACCAAGTTTATTAATTAAGTTCAAAATTACAAGTTATAATGAAATAATAATTAAGTTCGTAACAAATGCCAAAACTACCGTTGATAGGTCCGGGCTCCGATTCACTCTGCGGAGAAGGGGGGTTCGAATGTTAAATAAAAAGGCGCCACGAACTTAAGCCGATACCTACCAACTTCCACTTATCCTAGGATCAGGCAAGTCCGAATCCACGATCGAACGACAACAACAAAATAAAAGACAATTTCGTAAACCAAAAAAAATGTACTTGTATTGAATAGAAGGAAAGAAATAATAATAAAAGAAAAGAATGTTCAAGTTGAATATACAAATATAAAACAAATTGTAATAAACCCCTATCGCTGCAGAAGCTCCAAAGAATTAATAAATAAATAAATGTCCTGAAAATTAAATGTTAACGCGAACACAAAAATAAATAATAACAGCTCTTGTCAAATATACTGGGTGTCCGGAAATGTCGTGTACAACGGAGTACCACAGATACATTGGTCAAAAAGGTGATGATTTAACCCAACTTATCTATATACAAAGTTGCTCAGTTTAGCTACCAAAAGACTTTAAAAACAAAATTTTTCGTGAGTTTCTCTTAAATTACTCGAAAAATCTTTATTAGATTTTATTCATTTTTTGATCATGTCTTTATATCAGCAGGGTACAGCTTTCTGTGGAACAAATTCGAATTTCAAAAATTACAGGGTGTTTAAAAACACTCTCCCGACAAGTTATCCATCCAGATCTTTTTAACCAGCCTGTATATTTTTTTGTCAATTTTTTTCTGAATAGCTATATTAATTTAGAAACTATTTCTTCTCTTATAAAATTTCAGTTGGACAACCGGTTTAGCCATAAAAAAATATTTTCTAAATCACTGCAAGCCCAAATCGATAAGTTAAGTTACCATTAACAAAGTTCAGAATAGCAATTTCTTTAAGCGGTATGAAGTTCTTTCTGTAAAACCAGATGTTACAGGTTTATAAGTACTTTATTGCTTAAAATATTCAAATTTTCGCCAGGATTTGTGACCATCATCAGGATTTAACCCTGATTGGCTAGCATGATCACTGGATCTAAGACTTTGTTTATGGTGTGTCATAAAGCAAAAATGCCACGAAAAAAGCAAATTGTAAAAATTTTGCACTCTGTATTATTTTTAGCCCTGATGATGGTCATAAGTTTTGCCGAAAATTTGAATATTTTAAGCAATAAAGTATTTCTAAACCTGAAAATTTCGGTTTTTTTGAAAGAACTTCACACCGTTTAAAGAAATTGCTACTTTAAACATTGCTAATGGTACCTTGGTTTATCAATTTGGGCTTGTAGGGATTTAGAAAATATTTTCTTGTGGCTAAACTGTTTATCCAACTAAAATTTTATAAGAGAGAAAATAGTTTCCAAATTAATATCGCTATTCAGAAAAAAATTGGCAGAAAATTACACAGGCTGGTTGAAAAGATCTGGATGGATAACTTGTCGAGAGAGTGCTTCTAAACACCCTGTATGATTCGAAATTCGAATTTGTTCTACAGAAAGCTATAGCCTACTAATATAAAGACATGGTCAAAAAATGAATAAAATCTATTGGAGATTTTTCGAGTAATTTAAGAAAAACTAATGAAAAATATGATTTTTAAAGTCCTCTAGCGGCTAAACTAAGCAACTTTGTATATAGATAAGTTGGGTTAAATCATCATGTTTTTGACCAAGGTATTTGTGGTATTCTGTTGTACACGACATTTCCGGACACCCTGTATATACTGCACTATCAAATGACGCTGTCAGAAGCCAATGTGACTAACTCCATTTTTTTCAAACTTTAGATAATAACATTGTTTGGTTGCAAATTTCAATATTATTTCGGTGTACAACCTGATTGACTCCACAGTTCACTCGTTTGCCATCAGAATGCGATAACTGCTTTGGCAACTGAACACTTCACCACCTGTTTTTTTATGAACTTTTAGCTTTACATTGTCGTACTGAAAATTGTCATTATATGGAGTTAGTCACATTGGCTTCTGACAGCCTCAAATGAGTGTCTGACTTTATCCCGAAATAAAAATATGTCTGAGCGATTAGGTACACAAACGATTTCGTAAAATGATATTAAATAAACTTAGAACAATACAAGTTTAAAAAAATTATTATGATTGAAGATCCGTAATAACCAAATAATAAAAAAAACGATAATTTAATAACAGAAACTTTGGGCGTTGACTTATGTGTTGAGGTGTCTCGGTATGGTTTAACAGGAGTGGTCTCTCTCTCTCTTTCTCTCTCTCTCTCTCTCGATTACGTGCGTCGCTCTGAAGTCGACCAGATGCTCTTCTGTCCTTGTTTCTCTAACAGCGTTCAATATAGCGATGAATAGAAAGATGGCCGCCTGGGGGGTTTACTCAAAATTGCGACGCAATAACTCCCAAATCCAAAATTCAAAGAAAAAACCAAAAATAAAAAGAAATCAAAAAAACCTTTCGATGTTAATCGGCTTCGCGTGTTGGCTGATAAAAAAACCAATAATCCGGAATCAATCCGATAATGCACAATAACTGTTCAAAATTTGTGGTGTAAGAAGCTGATCCGGCAAATTCCGATTAGAAGTGCTCCCAAACAACACCAAAGAAACGCTTCTATTAAATCTTCGTCACCCACGCAGTTTTATCTGAGCCAAATACTAACGTGTACACTCTTCCAAAGTTCAACAACGAAGAGGGCGAAATTACCTAAATTGCGACACTCGAAAGAACTATTTCGCAATAAAACCAAGAGATCTAAAAATGGCAGATTCCAACAGATGGTCCAAATCAAATAATTTATATTTAATTAAATACCCCCACCATTTTATTTTTAAAGATACGGAAAAAAGTTTTGAATAAAAAAGATTAGAACTTATTTCCACTTCAATCAAAGTGGCGGTTGCGCCCTCTAGGTGCCATCTTAGAAACATGAAAATAAGTTCCAGCATTTTCTCTTGGTCACTTTAGTCATTAAATTTTTTACCGGAAGTCTCTACAATGAGCAGTTTCTGAGATACAGCACTTTACATTCTTATTTGTTCACCAGTAGAATAAATGAAACTTATAGTCCCAATGGTACGTACAATTGTAACAATACGATTTCGGTAGACAATCTGTAAGCATTTCCCCCGGACATTGTATTAATAGCTTCGTTATTTTAGCTTATTACAACAGCGCTTTGTAAAGAGGTAAATGGTTCGATAGGTACTATACAAAAAACCTCTGAAGTAAACTCCTCAGATTCCCTGTTTTAAATTAATTTGCCGTTAATGGAAAAAATTGTACAGGTCCTTTCTCCCCTCTTCCAGAAGATGTGAAATAATGTAGAAGAGATGAAACCTGTTTGTCAAAGTTATCAAAATTTACCAATCGCAATCCTTCCAATTTCAATAACAGCCAAAGCTTTGAAAACGGTTCGTAATATGAAGTTAGAGGGGAAACTTTGAGTCGGGATTAAAGTTCACTTCCTGTTAAGTTTTCGTAGATTAAAGCGATTTCCGACTGATTTTCTGCGTCGGATAGAAACGGAACAGCGTAATTTACAGGCTTACGATTCGATTTAGACGCCTACTACTAACTGCGGAAAATAATTTTCTAGATTATTTTTTTATATTTTATTTTTTATTATTTTTTTTTTTTATCAAAAAGTCAATGTAAAAAGTTTTTGTAATAAAATGCTGTATTTGCATGGTTTTTTCGCTATATCATCAATACACAGTACTACCTAGGTAATCACAATTAATAAAAGTTGAAGTAGTTGTATTTATTGATGTTACTGCACCTTAGCCAGGAAAAATAGATAACAAAAATGATACAAATTAAAACAGTTTTATGAAATATCAAACTTAATATTATTACACTTATAGAACACTCTAGTATACTGACACTGAAAAAATATTGACATATTAAAGCCATGAAAATTAAAGAAATAAATTTTTAGCTATCCGCATTACTGAAAATAAATGCTTCATCACTGCTCCGGGAGTTGAACTTACTCCTTTTACTTTCCGGACCTACGTTCTTACTATCATAGCTACTTTATCAGAGTCAGTTGCTGTCATCGATGTATACCTTTTTGGGGAGTAGCAATTGTGAAAATTAAACTGTTTTGTGGTGTTGCAAAAATGTTTACATTAGGAGAAATGGTAAAATATGTACTTCTCTAGCAACAGGTTTATTTAACTAAGGATAATATGATAATATTTGTTGGCTAATAAACATTTTATGAAATTTATTATTATAGATTAATAATAAACCTTCATTTAATCACAATTTTAATATATATCGATAATCGTTATGTATTTCCATATCAAACGCATTACATTTATTGACTTTATACGTATACATTATTAATACATTGCGTACAGGTCACGAAAATTCTCGTTTTTAACAAACTGAACGTTGCGTACGGGTCACGAGAATTCTCGTTTTTAGCAAACTGAACGTTGCTATGCGAGAGGCTTCGTTACTATCGTAACGTAATTAAAATACATGCGGCTCGTTGTTTAGTTGAAGACTGAATAAAAAAACATGAAAACGAGAAATCTCGTGACCCGTCCGCAACGTCCAGTTTGCTAAAAACAAGAATTCTCGTGATCCGTACGCAATGTGTTAATAGTTTCTCCCATTTATACATATATATAAAAACATAAATAAAATAGGTGATTTAAAACGATTAACTAAAATTTAATAATAAAAAGAAGGCAAAAATACTTCGGTAGAGTAAACTGCCCAAATATCTGTCCCCTTAAAAATACTTCCTAAAGTCGGCCTTTCTATAAAAATCCTTATAGAAAAACTGGAAGGCCGATTTTAAGCGAATGGCCGAGATTTGGCGAGTTTACTCGATAATAACATCGCAATAGAAAACTAATTTATAAAAAGGACATTATCTTATCTACTGAATTTGTCTACAGATTTATTAATTAAATTTGTCTTACAATTAGCTCATACGATGTTTCGAGGAATAAGAATTAATTTTATGACCTTAACAAACTATTTAGTCTGGGTTGGCATAATGTTATCCTACTAAGTGCGAAAATGTTTATATTCGCGCCGCGCCGTGAGCCATTTCCGATCTCACTGCGGGAACTGGAATTAAGCACTATCACTAAAGGTGAGACGTCCAAGCCAAAATTATTTGTAAACAAATTCAAACTTGAAACTGAATGAAACGAATGACTAACAAAAACTCGATGACATAATCAGAATGCAGATTAACCCGAATCAGAGTGCCGGAAGCAGAATTGGAATTAGAAGCCAACTGGGGATCAGAATATCAACTAGAATCAGAATATATCACAGTTTTTTTTATTATGCAAGAGCTTATACTTCTATATGTCCTGCGTACGAACGATTTAGATTACCACATTATTATTTTTTTTAATTAAAACATTTGTGGTTCACAACAATATGATATCGTTAGGTTATGCCTATCTACCAGCACGTCAACGGCACTCGAAATTCGCCGATGACGGTACCTGTTTTATAGCCTCTTATTTATACCCGGTTATAAATATGCGACGACCCAAATAAGTGCTTTGAATATTTTCGTGTGAGCAGAAATACATTTGATTATACATGTGTGTCCCCGGATAGGTGAAACGACTGTTATAAAAGGTAAAAAATTTTCGATGTTAATTTTCATCCTTAGGGGTTTAGCCCTGTTTGGTCAAAGATTCATTTGTAACATATTTTCACTTAAAAAAAAAACAAGCGAATATGAGCAGTGAATAAAAAACTCTTTCTGCAGCAGGTAAAGTACCTTTTCTGTTTACGGTACTATAACCTGAAATGGAGCTGCACCATGCACACAAAGACGAAAAAGTAAGCTCCCTCTCCGTAACATTGCCGAGTACTCTTTCATCTTTCTCTTCATGGTGCAACTCCATTTCGGGTTATAGTACATCAAACTGTTATTAAGATGTTTTGTTCAGGATGAAACGTTATGCCCATAAGCAAATTTTTGGAATGTTCGGCCTACTTTGATAAAACGTATTGTTATTTTCGTTTGTAGCACATCACGATTTTTTTTGTTGAGTATCATACCTTTTCGGGAGAAATAAGGGGAACGCTCTTAAACTACCTTAAGAAAAACGCAATAAAAAAGAGAGTACCTCCAGTTAAGCAATATTTTAAGCATAAAACAAAAACATTTATTGCAAGATATTTAAAGTTGCTACCTGTTGGCTTAACTCTAGTAAATCATTATAAAATACGATTATTACAAAATATTTAATTATTAAATGCAACTCTAAAGCTTAACGTTAATAACATACTATTGTAATATAAATAAGTTATAATTTCAAACTACATGGAATTTTCTATTAAGTTTCCTTCTAAAGTCACACATTTTTCAATACGATTTCGAAATGCTCTAAAAGCTGCCTGCACATGTTCTATAGGAATAGATCGCACTAGTTATTTTTCAATATTTCAAGGTTATTGGAAATCCTGCTTTGGTGAACTATTTGTTTTACCTTTCCCCAAACAAAAAACTACAATCCATAATTGAAAGATCTGGTCACCTGGTCGGCCAAGATATCGCGTTCGTTCTTCCAAACCATCTTTCACCAAATTTATTAATGAGCCAGTCAGTGACCATTTGTGTTGAATAGGCAGGGCAACCGTCATGTTGGAAAAAATGCATCTGTCGAACATGCAAAGGAAGTTCGTCAACAAAATTTTCGAGAATTCGCAAATAGTGTGTTGATTTAATCTTCCTTCAATGAAGAACGGTCCAATAATTCCTAATTCATATGACTCAGCCCATCACACATTTACTTTTTTAAAATACTGCCTTTTTCTATTAATTACATAATGGATATTGTCTCTGCTCCAGTACTGACAATTTTGAGAAGAAGGAATTTCGTTTGTGGTAAAAGTACACTCATCCGAAAAAATGATTAGTTTATGAAACTGCCTGTTTTCTAAAATTAGTTCTCCCAAAGATAAGCAGAAATGTAATCGTAAATAACAATGCGTTTTATCAAAGTAGGCCTATCATTCCAAAAATTTGCATATGGACATAACGTTTCATCCTGAACAAAACATCTTAGTAACAGTTTGATGTACTATAACCCGAAATGGAGTTGCACCATGAAGAGAAAGATGAAAGAGTCCTCGGCAATGTTACGGAGAGGGAGCTCACTTTTTTCGTTTTTCTCTGCATGGTGCAGCTCCATTTCAGGTTATAGTACGATAAACAGAAAAGATACTTTACCTGCTGCAGAAAGAGTTTTTTATTCACTGTTCAAATTCGCTTGTTTTTTTTTAAGTGAAAATATGTTACAAATTAATCTTTAACCAAACAGGGCTAAACCTCAAAAGATGAAAATAAACATCGAAAATTTTTTACCTTTTATAAGAGTCGTTTCACCTATCCGGGGACAAACTGTATATTAAGTAATGTGTGTGATATAATCAAGAAGCAAGTCACTGGATGTAGAATTCCATACCGACTGAAAAAATACTAGCAGTAACATTAGGGTAAGTTATAATAGTAAAACGATATTATTTAAATGGTATTCTGGATATAACATGGGATGTTTATTTAACTTACCGTATCATAGCGTGTTTTGAAATTTTAGTACATAAAGACGTCTAATAGATTATATAAGAACAGGTTTAACAACTTAATAACAAGTCGGTGCCGCACACGTGACGTGCCTACAGCCACCGACAAGTAGTAGCCTTCAACGGCACGCTGTCGACATTATTATCTAATGTGAAAGCATTCTACTTGTTTACAAGAAATTCCGCGTCCTCCGGTATCGTTGTCGTGCCATTAGGTGTGAAAACGATGCTTTTTTGGAAAAAAAAAAACATTTGACTTATAAGGAGACAACCTGACTTTGTATTGTTGTGCCCCACTGGACACTTAATGGGTTCTTGGGATTGGGCGTCCAATTAATACACTTATTTGATATTACAACTAATTTATTAATTAAAAATCGGACGACGGAACAGAAATATTTTTATGTGAGGAGGTGTTGCGCTCACGAGACGAAAGTAGATGTATCCTCTTATCTTTGTGTTTGATATATGTATGCCTTTAGATACACCTACGCAAGTTTTATTCTAACGGTCACACAAAGGGTGACATTCCCAGCATCTTTCATTACGCCAACTTACGCGTCAACAATTTTAATAGAAGAATACCAAGAACTGGTGATATCTAAAGACATAACTTGACACTATCCATTTTGAAACAATACAAAAGGAAACAATTACACATTACAACATTAATAATATTAAAGGGATTAATACAGGGGCTACAACAGTATTCAGCGATTTTGACGAATGTGGTACCAACCGATAGGTAGTAGGTACTAGGTACATAAAACAAATGTGTAAAATATTACGGCGCACTATTCAGCGATTTGTAAATATATCGCGATTCAAGACCGCGCCACTTATATGTCAATGGTTGGCCTCCCTCGAAACTGCTTATTGTTGAGGTCCATGAACCGGTTTCCACATGCAGAGCAAGATGGTTGGGATTGTTAAAACAAAAAGCTTAGCTAGATCTTATGTTTGGTGACCTTTCTGTTCAAAAAAGGTTACTGAATATAAAGGCAAAAGTATTGGTTTAATTGACGAACATGTAAGTGAAAATATAGGTGGGTTTGTATATAAGGTTTATTTAATTGGTTCAAATACATATCGTAAAAGACATACTATGTGACGCTATTTTTTTAATATCTTTAATTTCCAAAACTTTAATTTCAAAATCTTCAATTTCAAATCTTCTCTTTTTATTTCGAAGTCCCCTAGAGCTGACCAGGCTAACTCGTGGAGAAGGGTCAGGGTTTGACAAATATATAAAAGGGCGCCACACAATTGCTCTAGTCTTATCGGGGATGGTAACGTTAATTGTGAAACGAGGTATAATAAAGAAAATCGAAGATTTGAGACAAAAAAAAAATAATAATCATATATTGTAGGAAATAAGAATTTTAACAAAATTATTACAAAAATAACAAAAATAATAATAGTAATAAAAATATAAAAATAAGGAAATAAGGAAATAAGGAAATATTCAACGTATAAAAAAAATTCAATATAAGTAATACAAGTTAAATTTAAGGTCGGCGAGGGAAATGTTACATAAAAAAAATTATAATAGCTGAACTCAGAATGAAACTTTAAGTTTAATATAATAAAATAATCAAATAATAACATTCAAAATTTGGTACCATCAGAAACTCAAAAAAATATATAATGAATGAACGATTAATTACTTCAAGATTCTCGGAGGTAAATTTAGCGCTAAACCGATTCTCAAAAAAAAAAAATAGTAATAATAATGCAAAACTATTCAACTTTAATGAAATTATCTGAGTTCGTCGTAAAGTAATTAAAAAAAATATGAAACTTGATATATATATAAAAAAATTAACTGAGCTTTTTCTTTACAAATTTTTGGATGCAAAGTACAATCTTAATTTTTAACTCTGTGTCTACAAACGAGTCCTTCTTAGGTTTTTTTTTTTTGTGGTTTAATTCATCAAACCACAAATCTGACCTCAATCTTTTTCCCTTCCTCTCTCTCTACCTTCCGGTCTCGTTCGATGGCCACTCCGCTCCGAAAATTGGGTTTACCAAAAACAGGAATGAACCAAAGATGGCGGCTACTTCTTCCGGTCTGTCACGAGGAAAGTTTGATATAAGAAGCCAGATCTTCCCTTCTAATTCTCTATGTCCTTTTCTGCTCTCAAGAAAAAGACGGGGGGTCAAAATATAATTAAAATACTGACAAAGGAAGAAAAAAAAAATGTAAAGGACAAAAAAAAGGAAAACGAAAGTTCAAAATTTCAGTTCAACAAAATACTGTAAGAAGAAAATTAAATATTGATAAATACCTTAAGTTGGCGAAGGCGTGTTTGCAAAATTCCCAAAGTGTAAAAAAAGAAAGTTACGAATCTTTTTCAAATCCGTCGATAGACGAAAATCCAATCCACCAACGTAGTTTTGGAAATGAAATTTGTGATGCAAATCCTGAATAAATCAGTCGAAAAAGGCAGCCAAAACTAATCTCAAAATGGTTAACAACGCCTTTTAAAATTCTCGCAAACGTTAAAGATTTCAAACTTCTATCTTACAAACGGGAAAGAAAAGAGAGCCAGAAAATACGAAACATGATTTATATAGCCAGAATAAAAAAAAGATCGTAATACAACCGAAGGTAAACGAAGTTGATTGAATTGAAAAATAAGGAAGAAGACATCTATAGGTGAGGGAGAGTAACCAATGATAAGGAGAAAACTGAAACAATCTCAAAACATTCGGAGCTTCGTGCCAGTCGAACAAGGCGGGAAAATAAAGTACCTAAACAACAAAAATTAATTAAATACACAAAAAAACATTCATTAGAAAAAGTGTAACAACTAATGAAATTATAAAATCCAATAAAAATTATAATAATAGTCACCCTTAGTTTGATATGTTAACACATTCACATATAACGTCAGGTGTTCTAGTGAAAGCAAAATCTAGCAGTGAAAATTTAACTAAAAGTAACTCATCGCTTTTATTGGATCAACTTAAAAAAAATCACCATGTAAACATCGTCCTATGCGACATAAACGTTCTGTCTATCGGTTAGTATGCAATTAAAAAGGAAATAGGACAAACAACATAGTAGGGTAGTGCGAGGGAAGACAGGGTGCTTGAGGTTTGAAGGAAAATAAAATCCACAATTTCGTTCATAGCAAAAAATACTTTTTGTTTATTTAATCTTCGATGATACTTCAGATACTAACTGCTTATTTGATATGTAATATAACCCGAAATGAATCTGCTCCATGACGAGAAAGATGAAAATGTACTCGGCAATATTACGGAGAGAGAGCTTACTTTTTTATCTTTCTCTTCATGGTGCATCTCCATTTCGGGTTATAGTACATAATTACATTTTAAAGGGTTCTAAAATGAGTCGAAAGCGAATACGTTCAATGTTTAAAGCCGAATAGGACATAGAATTGTGAACAGCGAGCAAATAGGAAGCTTAAAATTTTGTTAAACTCCGCACGAATCCGTACGTTCCCGGAACACAAAGAGAAAATCTACAATGGACGCTCGACGTGAATTGAAAGTGCAACTGAAGTGTACATCCGCAGGTAATGCGAATGGGTTTTTCAACCGAAAAAGTGTTACTAATGTTACAAGCTTTCAATTAGTGAAAATAAGTCTTTAAGTCCGCTTCGCTTCATATATCCACAGTGACACTTGTGATGAGAGTCAAAACAAACCACGAATACAATATGATAAGCCGCGTTCATATTTTAGTGTTTTAACAAGCTGTCTGCCTACACGGCATTATCTCGAATAGAATCTATGTTTAAACTACGAGCTTATCGATAAGAGTGCAGATTTGGTTTGCGTTTCGTGTGCCTTAATTCTATAGAATCTGAAAAGGTTTAATTAAATGGATTTAATCGATTAAATGGAATTAAGAATATTAGATATTTGATTAAGCACCGCTAACATTAAATTTTTAACGATGTTGACTTTAAGAATCGTTAAAGTGGAAGGGTACCTACTTTACAACTTGTTAGTGTTTATAATCTGAAAGTTTAAATTAAACTGATCGTAAACAAGTTTACAAGTGTTCAAAGTTTTTGAACTTGTACACCTACTTCTTTTCATTAGTGAATTTTTGTGAATCTACTAAATTAATTTCGTGAAGCTAAATAAATTGTTTTCTGTTTCTAAGTGTTATGTATTAGTCATGTATTATCAAAAAGGAAAAGAAATTCTCAGAAATTCTCAGAAGTAAGATTTCTGATTGAATATAATGTATTCTTATTAAGAAATTTTGCAAAGATAAAATGATCAAACTTGTTTTATTCTGTTATCAAAAGAAAAAAAAATACTTAAAGATGTCTCCATTAAATTTACTGCAATTAAAAAAAAGTGATCTGTTTTAAAATATCATATACGGGTTATAGAAATTAAGAAACAAAAAATCGATAAGTAGAGATTATAATATCTATTCTTTATGTTAACTGGTTTTAACTTCTATTAAAAAGTTTAACTTTTTCAAAGATGTACTGATTTAACCAAAGGTACATTTGAGGATTTTTTATCAATGTAAAAAATTTCATAACCTTTAAGAAGCATTGATCAAATCGTACGAAATGTATTTATAGAAATGAATTATGGGTTTAGGATGTCAAAGTTAACCGTTACCTTAGCTGTAATTAATAGGAATTAGCAGTAATTCCTAGACGTTGCCTAAACCCTACAATTGAAAGCAAATAGATGAACTTTTAAATACTACAGTTATTTAAACAAGCCTTCGCCTCTAACACAAGTTAGTGGCGAAGTGTCTATGTTAAAGGATCTTGTATTAACGTAAACTTACTTCTTGAGGATTGCTCTCGCCGGAGAATCTGATCAGCAATAAAACAATACAAAAAATTTCAATTCACGTATCCTGTGGGAATAGCTTGAAATAGTACTCTACTTGAGATTTTTTGTCATTTATTTGATTAATCCCATTGATTTTGATTGTAACAAGGAAATTAAATTTTAAGAAAAAACTTCATAGTTTTATTAAAAATTAATTAAACTTAGAAATGTTTGTATTATGATTATTGTACATCGATGAATTGAATATATGAATTTATGATGGCGATCTTGATAAGAAGAACTTTTGGTAAAAACCACCATTCTTACCAATATGTGTTCCTACACATGGGGAAAGAAATAGCCCTAATGTACCATGAAGATCATACTAATCCATTGTTTGATAATCTCTAATAAAGTTATTTTTATTATTTATTTAAAAAAATAGTTATTTACGTTGTAAATCCAGCAACTAAAATATTACATACGAATAGGTAAATATTTCGAACGAGGTGCGTAGTCGAGTGGGAATTTGTTTGCGCAACTACTAGAATTAAATGATTGATTTTATCAAGTTAAAAAAATTATTAAAAAAAAATTGATTACAATCAAATTAAACAGTTGCAATTATAACTTATTTTAACGCGAATAACTGATTCGACGATTTGGGATGAGCTTGATACATTGCAGAGTCAGCGTGTACTCAACGGTAATTTGTTGACTAATTCCTGTTCGATCATTTCGAGTATTTATTGTCAAATAACTAATTCGTTTCAATCTCTTCCTCCAGACTACGTGAATTGAAACCTTTTCATTGTTTTATTGCCAGTCACAAGTGCGCCGGTGTTCTTTACGTTAATACCAGACCATTTAACACAAACACCTGGGTTCTACCAAGTGATTGGTCCAAGATAAAAAAATTCATATCTCGCTTACCATAGAGAAATCGCACACATTTTATTTAAAAAGTAGATTTCAAAAATCGTATTTTATATTGTCAAATTGAGTGGCGGAAAATACGGGACACTTGTATAGACTAAAATGCATACTTTTATAAAAATGATCTATGTATCAATCAATTCATCTATAATTAAAGAGTAACAAAAAATTCTTAAAGGTTTTTCATTGAATTTAGCGTAACTTTAATAAATGCAGTTTAACTTATCTACACTTTCTGGAAACGATCAAATTTATTTTAACTTTTCTCAAAAAGCTAAAAAAATATATTTGAAAAGATTAAAGATTTAAAATTTTCATTTTTCTTTTATTTTTTCTTTCATTTTTTTTACCCTTAATTTACAAATGTTTATTTTTCTTTTACTTATTTTTCAGTGAAACTGTCATATACATTTCGATTGTTACCCAAAACATGTAAAAATTTCTCAAAATCGCAACTTCACTTTATAAATATTTTTGATTTGACTACTTTCAAACAATTATTAATATTCTTCATTAATTAAGTTGTTTTATTTTCAGGGCTACAAAAAGTATTAAAAAACTTAACAATTCATCCAGTTCGTATATGAAAAAGGAATGCCAGAAGAAACTCTTTTAAAATCCTTTTACATTAAGAACTTAACAGTCATGACGCAAAATTACAAAGCAGTGGTATCTTATTTCAATCAAACTTACGAAGTCCACGGCTTAAAGATTAACAACGAGTTGGATAATGAGGATGGACTTTGTAACGTTTGCAATATGTCTGCAACGGCATATATGAGAATCTACGCGGAGTATCACGGTTATTTGGCCATCGTCGTTTGCGTCTTTGGAAGCGTGGCAAATATTTTCAACATAATGGTTTTGACAAGGAAAGAAATGGCTTGTGCTCCGATAAACAGAATTTTAACTGGCTTAGCTGTCACGGATATGCTGTTAATGATAGAGTACATGATCTTTGCATATTACTACCATGTCGTGGTTATGAAGGAATTTATTTTTCCTTATTGGGGAGCCGTATTTATGTTAATACACATACATTTTACACAAATAGCTCATACCGTATCCATTTGTTTAACATTGGCTTTGGCTGTATGGAGATATTTAGCGATCGGGTGAGTACATTATATATAAAATTTTAAGGATCAAAAGGATTTTAATGGACGTGGTAAAATTGATAATATTATTCGAAATAGTAAAATCTTTTTTAACGGATTTCAGTGTCAGATATCAAACGATTTCAAATGTATAAAATTTCCAACAAAGCATAAAAATCCTTCGGTTATATCATGCAGTAAGTTCACAGTCATGAATTCGTTATTGCTGAATAAAATCTCGGTCGACCAATCAACCGTAAAGAAGCGCAAATTCATCCGCGTGGGTGAAATTTTGGACCTTTCAAAGCTATCCTCTCCCATAGTGGGAAATCTATCTGTGAGTCGTTTTTAATTTCTGTCATCATTCCTTTTATTAGAGGGAT
This sequence comes from Digitonthophagus gazella, assembly GCA_036711955.1. NCBI lineage: Eukaryota > Metazoa > Arthropoda > Insecta > Coleoptera > Scarabaeidae > Digitonthophagus > Digitonthophagus gazella. The sequence goes on from JASCIT010000012.1 coordinate 12,559,886, forward strand.
CACAAGTTAACGATCGCAAGTGAATTAATGAATTCGAACGCTTTCATCTCGAATACTTTATTTGAGTGTTCTTTCACGAAACCGCGTTCTAGTTGAATGTGAATAAAAGGGTATGGCAGAGTTTTAAATCCTTATCTTTGAAAAGATCTCTTTGGCAAATTTATTTGATGTCTTTGGTGCGTAACTCGTGTGATAAGTACAAGGCTATCACACTTTTTGAAGTGAATTATCGCAAACTCAGCTTTCTTTTGGGATGAAACCTAAGGTATTTCAGTTCTTGATAATACTAAACTAGAAGTAGAAAATGTCTTTTATTTTAGTGTTCTTCCACTAAACCGCGTTCTAATTTAATATAGGTGAAAGGGTGTGGCAAAGTTTTGAATCCTTGTCTTTAAAAAGATGTCTTCGGCAAATTTATTTGGTGTCTGGTGCGCAACGATGATATGAAAGAAAATCCATGAAAAACCTTCTCGTGTGTGATAAGTACAAGGCTATCACACTTTCTGACGTGAATTATCGTAAACTCAGCTTTCTTTTGGGATGAAACCAAAGGTATTTCGGTTCTTGGTAGTACTAAACTAGAAGTAGAAAATGTCTTTTATTTTAGTGTTCTTCCACTAAACCGCGTTCTAATTTAATATAGGTGAAAAGGTGTGGCAGAGTTTTGAATCCTTGTCTTTAAAAAGATGTCTTCGGCAAATTTATTTGGTGTCTGGTGCGTAACGATGATGCGGAAGAAAATATATGAAATACGTTCTCGTGTGTGATAACTATAAGGCTATCACACTTTTCAAATGAATTTTCGCAAACTCAGCTTTCTTTTGGGATGAAACCTAAGGTATTTCAGTTCTTGATAGTACTAAACTAGAAGTAGAAAATGTCTTTTATTTTAGTGTTCTTCCACGAAACCGTGTTCTAGTTTAATATGGGTAAAAGGGTGTGGAAGGGCTTTGAATCCTTGTCTTTAAAAAGATCTCTTCGGCAAATTTATTTGATGTCTTTGGTGCGCAACGATGAGGCGAAAGGAAACCGTAGAAGGACTTCCCATGTGTGATAAGTATAAGGCTATCACACATTTTCAAGTGAATTTTCGCAAACTCAATTTTCTCTTCGGATAAAACTTAAGCTATTTCAGTTCTTGACAGTACCAAACTAGAAGTAGAAGACGCCTTTCTTTTATTCTTATGGCGAATTCGATTGGTTGCATTGGTGCGTACCAGTGCATAACAGCGTGTTCTATTGGTTGTTTCGTTGTGTTCTATTACATTTTATTATTGTAGTTTATAAAACATTTTAAACATCATCAAGCCTTGAACACACTTACAAGTGATGTTATGATTACGTTTGATTTCATCGCGTTCTGTTGAATTTGCCCTTTTTTGCACTAAGCTAGTGTGACATGTCACATTTTGCACTCAACTAGTGCGCACCAGTGCACACTAGTTCTGCCAATCGAATACGCCATTAGTTTCCAATGAGTTTAAAAAGCTTGTTTCACCGATTTCAACTAGAATGTCGGTTTCCTTAGAAAAGTGCTGATTAATAATTTGCTGATTAGTAGACTGCTTTTCAACTGACTATTATCTACAACATTAACGTTTGTATTACCACTACCTTCCACTCAACTATGAACATTTGCAACCGGAATAATCTTAAGGGTTTGTTTATTCGCTTTATTGGGACGCTTACTTGTAATATGGCCAACCTTTTACCAAATAAAACACTTAATATCGTCAGTTACCAAAAAATCTAATACCCGTATGCATAGTCGATCGTCAGCGACTCGCTGGAGTTCATTTCGGTGACTCTCAGGGGAAGTCGCTGGCGAATGATCAGAACATAATTTGTATTGCATAGTCAGTCTCCCAGAACTCTTCGTTTTGGCAAATCGCCGGTGATTTTTAGCGTGGTTTCTGACATGTGACATAGCAACCTTTTTCTCAATAACAAATTAAAGCAAATGAGGAACTAAAGAAAGGAGACTGTTAGGCTAATAATGCCGGAGAAGAAAGCAAAGCTGATATCATTGGTATATTTAATTTACCTCACCACATGAATTATACTTTACATACAAAGATTGAAGGTATTTTTATTTTAATCAAACTAATTATGTATTACATCATATCTTGTAAAGGTATTTAAACTATTTTACTTTATTGACTATTGCTGATAGCTATTTTTGAAGATTAACTCTAGCAAATAGTTATTGTTGCTCTTCAAGCAAGCTGTTTTAATGCAGATTCTCATGTGCTCGTTGAGGTACCACCAGTTAAATGACATGAACTTCCAATACGTTTATTAAACTGTATTTTCACATTCATTTCTACAATGTAATACAAATTCCCTTCACAAAATTTAGTTTTCTAACTCGTTTTTACCTCTTTTGAACTATTATAAAAACGGAGGTTGGACCCCCCTGACCTACATTTTGATTTTATTAACGTTTCTGTCATCGATCAATCTCTGGCAAATCTTCAGAGATGGTATCGATCGTCTCCAGCGCGTCGCCAGAAAAAAAAGTATAACATACATGAATGATTCTATGAACGATTGATTATGCATACGGGTGTATAAAGGTACTATCCTGATACTCAATCAAAATTGAACTGGAAAGAGGAACACTGTTTTCAAAGACCTCACGACGAAAGCTTTGGTCATGTCGATATGAAATTAATCGAAGACGTAAGTTGCAAGCCAATAGACTTCAATTCTTTTTCGATAACTTCGAGAGGCAATGGTGGTGAAACGCTAGAAGTTATTGACTGTTTGGCTGTATACCCTACTATTGCATTCTACGATCAAAAATAAGAATAAAAGTTCAAATAAGCATCGGCCGAAAAAAGAAAGGTTCCCCAGGGAGCTACGACCTCTTGAAGGGTTCAGCAGGAAAATGGTTTTTGAAGAATATCTTCAAACTAGTGTAGGAAATTGGCTGTGTTTAGAGGTTTGATTTTTGGTAATAAGGCCCGCTTGTTTTGTAACAACAAACAATATAAACGAATATATGAAGCGTATAAATGCAAAACCAGACATTTGACATTCGAATAGTTTTGAGTAAAACGCGAAAAACCTCTCATTGTCGTTTAAGTCACTCAATCGACTTGGTATTTTAACCAAAAGTAGATAATACATTGACGCGTCTTTATGTGCTTTAAAGCACAAGTCAGGCTTATAGTAAAAAAGTTATTTTGATTAAAAAAATGAGAATGTCTTGTTTTGCATCTAAGGCTTGGAAATCTCTGCTTCGTGAACTGCAAAGTTCTGGATTTGGCGTTTCTGTAAAAAAACTAGCAGTATCTACACTAATAAAATTTGGAATTGCGATAAAAGAGATTTTAAAGAAGCTGATTTTATTGAAAAAAAAGTACAAAATTAGTTTCTTAGGCACAAATTTAAATTCGTAAGTCACTATCAGATTCATTATCAGAAAACACTAGTGTGTCATTCACATCCCCCTGAGTTTCCGAAGTATTGGCTGGATTGTCTTGAAAGGCGTTTTTGAAGAACTCCAAACGTTCATCGCTTTCCCATTCTGCACCATAGTGTTTGGCTAGCAAAGAGGAAATGCTTCTTATCTTATCAGGTTTAAGCCTTCTGTCTTAAACCTCTGCCTCTTTGTCTTGGCTTTTTCACGCTTGCACTCTTGCTTATTTGCTATTCTCTTTCGCCCTTTGCCACGAGGACTTGGTTCAATGGTAATGTTGTTGAAGGTAATCAAAACTCCGTAATACATTCGTTACCACGCTCTCGTTTAAACTAATCATGCAGAAGCGAGCAAAACTAACAGCTACTTCAATGTCACGGCTATCACGTGAGGTAATGCGAGATCTGGATAGGTTCAAACACAATCGTCTGTTTTTGCACCTAACTACTAGGCGCAAATGTCTGCTTTTGCATTTAAACCGGAATTTATTATTGCAATAACTCGCTTAAATGTATTGTTATGCTCCTGGGGCCCACAGAAATTGATTTCTTACTAAATTTACAATACAGAGCCGTGTCTAACTAATTTTTGAAGAAAATGTCGAATGTCTGCTTTTGCATTTATACGCTTCATATTTAACAATAACGTGTACATCTGTTAGTCTTTCTACGCCTTAACTAATCTAGCTTCTTTACACTTACGTCGTTACGTCTTACGCTGTTATACATCTTAGCCCAATTTTCTTCTCTACTCAACTAACTCTCTTCGCCTAACGTTTCCGAACTACTCCAAACTGCTTCCAACCCAAACCCACTATACCTACTTTCGCGCTCTTACCAATAAACTTAACCAATATAACTTATAATAAAAAATAATCATTTACTACACTAGCACAAGATGAGTCAATAAAATGTGATGTACCAGCCTAAATTGTCATGAAAAATTAAATGAAAGTGTCGGTTGTGTATGAAATTCACCAGTGGCATTCGTATAAAGGGCTCACATGGTTATTTATATAAAAACATTTTTGCAAAAAAAATTTTACTGTTCAGACATAAAATTGAGATTCCGTAGACTTTTTTACATAAAATAGCCCTCTTGTTACGAGTTTGCATTTGCAACATTTCTCGTGTAAACCTGGTTTGAAGTTCCACACTAAGGATACCAGACACACGAATAGATTTAGTATGTCGTAATCAACAATTTTAATATTAGCACTGTTTCACATAATCATAGAAACGACAAAATTTTAAAAAGTGATAAATAGGCCAATTTGGAATTACCTAAAATTTTTATGATTATTTCCTTGTATACTATTCAGAAGGCTGTAGCTCCCTTAGAATGAATTTTTCATACAATATTTGAACTTTTACCCTTTTTGTAGAATATAGAGTACGGTTGCTAGCGCTTAACTGTATAATTCTAGGACATCTGTACACAGTTAGAACTGTTGGCAATCTTTAGTCCAATATTTAAAATAACACTGAAAGCCACTAAAATCGTAGGTAACTTTGATATATATATATATATATATATATATATATATATACCAACAATACCATATATACTACCAACAATAAAATTAAATATATATATATTTAATTTTATTGTTGGTAGGTACCTTAGTTAAAATACATTGGGATGCTTATGTTTTCTTAACGTTTTAGTTTCTAAATTATTATAGGTAAACTTGGCAAGATGTTTTGAAATTGTTCAAATTATCAAATTAATTCGATAATTATGTAACAAAAATGAGTAAACTAGTTGATTGTTTAAAATTTAGTATTATATACAGGGTGTCCTGGAAAATGTGGGAAATCTCTTGGATTCTGATAGAACATTAAAAAATATGATTACAAGTTCCCATATTTTTTTTTCCTAGTGGCCCTCCCCTCGGAGATACCGCCTTCTAAAGGAAGTCACTGGAAAACAGTTTTTTTTAATAACTTTTAAAGTACTTAATTTAATTTAATGAAAATTTAATATGATAAACAGTAGCAAGGACCTCTTAAAAAAATTACCTTAAAACATAATTAGTCTCTTTAGTTTACCAGAGACGTACTAGGTTGTACATTTTAATGCTTACATTTTTAACACCCTGTATGGTAAGGAGTTAAAAAAAATAAATTTAGATACCTTGAATATTTAGCTAAAGAAAAGGTACTCTTATTCAGTGTCGATAAAATGAACCGTTTTCGAGAAAAAAATTGTAAAAGAAACCAACAAGATTAAAAATTTATTAATATTTCGTGTTAATAGTAACGTTACCATAGTAACGTTTGTAAAATTTCGTTCACTTTATCGACACTGAATAAGAGTACCTTTTCTTTAGCTAAATATTCAAGGTATCTAAATTTATTTTTTTTAACTCCTTACCATACAGGGTGTTAAAAATGTAAGTATTAAAATGCATAACCTAGTACGCCCCTGGTAAACTAAAGAGGCTAATTACGTTTTAAGGTCATTTTTTAAGAGGTCCTTACTACTGTTTATCATATTAAATTTTCATTAAATTAAATTAAGTACTTTAAAAGTTATTTAAAAAAATTGTTTTCCAGTGGCTTCCTTTAGAAGGCCCTATCTCCGAGGGGAGGGCCGCTAGGAAAAAAAATTATGGGAACTTGTAATCATATTTTTTAATGTTCTATCAGAATCCAAGAGATTTCCCACATTTTCCAGGACACCCTGTAGTACTCGACCGTCATTCAAAGACTTGGTGACATGTTACTGTTCAGAATTAAGTCTGAGTTTCCTTTCAGAACTTAGTTTATATTTTATTAATTCTTAAGTTCAAGTAATTATAGGTCAACGAGTTTCTCTTTAAGTTTCTTCGATTTCATCAGTTCTTATAAAGATTTGTTCAAGCAGCTTTCAGCTTCTTAAATTTCAAAACTTTAATGAGTTTTCAGCTTTTGCAGACTTAATTTTCAAATATTTTGTTTTTCACATTTGCAGTCACTATATAATCGACTCAACGTAACTATTGCTCTTTAATTTATGAGTTGTAAAATTCAGTTAATAGTCATTAAATATAATTACTAATTACCACTATTACGCCTATTTCATACAAACACGTCAACTGAAATAGATTTAACCGTGCTATTCTTTTAATGCCTTTTTTCATTATTCTCCTTTAGTGAACTTAATTTAAAATTTTTTAAACACAATTATAGGTTTCTAAAATTGTAATAGGTACTCTTTTATATGAACACTTAAGTGAGCGAGTAAGAGAGAGAGAGGGAGAGAAAGAGGGAGAATAAAGAACACTTGAGAATCACTAAAAGTGATTCTCGTTCTTTGCACTCCTTTTTGATCTTGTTGTCTTTGTAGGTATCCGGAAAAGAACAGTATCTTGTGTTCGGAAAAGCGATGTACCATTGCGATATGTTTAAGTTACATCCTTCCGATTATCTTGTGCATTCCAACGTATTTCGCATTTTCGATTCAAACAATTCGTGTGGAAGAAGAGGGAGTCTTGCACGATTTGTATACAGCGAGTATATCCGCAAACGAAAATTTTATTATCTGTAATTTATGGACGTATGCGGTGGTCATGAAACTTCTTCCGTGTCTAATCTTGACGGTAATCAGCGCTTGGTTGATTAAAACGCTCTACAAAGCGAAGAAGAGAAAGAAAGTTTTAAAAACTTATAATCAGATTCCGAGATGTGGAGTTTCCAACGATGGGAATAACAAAAAGAAATCAAAAGCCGAGAGAAGGGCGGATAGAACTACGAAGATGCTTGTGGCTGTTTTGATTTTATTTTTAATAACCGAGTTCCCTCAAGGGATATTTGGTCTCATGAGCGGATTAAAGGGAAAATGCTTCTTTTTGAGCTGTTACCAGGAATTTGGAGACATTATGGATATGCTGGCTTTATTGAACGGTTCCATTAATTTCATATTGTACTGTTCGATGAACAGAATGTTCAGAGTAATGTTCGGACAAATATTCAGGAAACAGATCATCATGAAGTTAAATGCCAATTCAGCGAATTCGGACGTCCACACAACGTATGTATGTTTTTTGCTTTTATTCATTACTTGTTTCGAATAAAACGTATTTATGATCCGGCATCAGTTTTTTAGAATATATTTTGCTAAAATTTATTACATACTACCATTGATTAATATATATTTTTTAAATACCGTACTTTTTAATGTGCTGACATCTGTTACTAAAATTAACCATTCCATATGCATATGACAAAATACACATACGCTGAACTAAACCAATTTAAACGGATTCAAATTTTAGAATGCATAGCATATCTTCAAATTTCGTGGAACCAAATTGATATCTTCATCAACAGACGTCAGCACTGTAAAAGATGTTATCTATCTTTACAGATATATTATTCAATGGTACGTACTATTCTTATTTATAGATATAATAGTTATTCAATCGATGTTAATTTCCATGACTTTCAAATGGCAGGGTCGGTAGCATAAAAATCTTAAAGTGGTTTGCTAATGTATCGGGTGTTTATTTAAACTTGTGCTATAGTTTGTTAGCTTTAAAAGTTTGTTAGGCGAACACCAGCTTTTTAAAAATACATAGAAAACGTGTATGATAAAAACGCTAGTAACATCCATAGACTTCTTGAGCATGAGTTTAAATGACCATCCCATATAATACATGTTCCACTTCAAGGTTCCTATGACGACGACCCTATCACATGGACATCTCGGCCACTAACATCGGTTGAATAACTATATCTGTGACCAAGAATATTACTAAAAAATGTTTTTTAGGGCAATGGCAGTAACTAATACAACGGAAATATGACTGAAAATGTTAAAACCGAATCCTTTCCAAGATACACCTCTTTAAGAACACAAGAAAAAATTTTTTCTTGATTAAGTGTTTCGTAATTGATAGTTTGTACATTATGTATTTGCCGAAAGATGCGTACGAATTATGTTTTGTACTTGATGTTTTTGTGAATCCAAAAAACTATGGATGTGCGTGTCACATACGTATGCATTAAATTTGACGTGTAACCATGTGTGTTTTTCTCCCTCTTACATCAACTATTCACCTCATCCTGACCCGACATCCTGTGCTGTACGCCTTTAATGTCGTCTGTACATAGAATGTATAGTTATCAATTATTCAAGGAGATGGTCTACTTTTCCACCTGCAATTTGCTACGTTGGAGTTTCCGGATTAGAAGGGTAAAAATATCCAAGATTACAAAACTTCTTAGCGAGTCATTCATCATGAAACCGAAACGAGAAATTTCCAGGATATAAGGACCGACTAAACCGAAAGTAATTTTAGTTGAAAGCTCGATCGATTAAAAGTGGTTTTAATATTAAACTACATCAGAAAACTTTCTTTCCGCATTTCGTGCAAAATTCATCCCTTTTTAAATAAAAAAGAGAATGAAGTATAAAAAGTAAAAATAAATAAGGGTGTATTTTAAAACATCCAAATATATATACAGGTGTCCCGTTTTGATTGTCCGATCCTTTACTGACGTATTCCGTGGATAAAAATAAGTAAAAAAGTTCTAATGAACATGGGTCCAAAAGTGATTCGTTTTCAAAATATTGGAAGTTTGATTTCACACCTTTTCCTATTATTAAAATAATCAAAGTGATTTATTTAAATTAAATTATTAACCCGTTACGATGATTTCGATGAATTGATGAATTATTAGACTACACTTGTTAGACACAAAAGCTTGTCTAAACCATAGCAACTACTTAATAATTTAATTTAAATAATTCACTGTAATGATGTTAATAACGGATTAACGTGTGAAATTAAAACCTCGAATATCTCGAAGACGAAGCACTTTTGGACCTATGTTCATTAGGACTTTTTTGCTTATTTTCAGCCAGAGAATACGCCAGTGAAGGATAGGACAATCAAAAATGGACACCCTGTATATATATATATATATATATATATATATATATATATATATATATATATATATATATGGACACCCTGTATATATATATATATATATATGTATGTATATATATATATATATATATCAAGATTCATTTAAACGAACCCGTCTCGTATTTTGGGACACGCGAACCTTCTTAAAGAAAGTCCCTGTGAATATTCATAGGAAATTACTGTCCATTTACATTTTAATGAAATTAGGGGTAGAACTGACTCTCGATTTATGCATCTGAAAATTGCTAATAGGTTTTTAATATTTTTGTTTATTTCAAAAACATCTCGAAGCACTCTGCGTGCTTGAAATGAACAGAATTTACAGGGACACCAGATCAGCGTTCTTATTTTCCAAATGAAGAGGTTTATTTAACTAAAAGCTTTATCGTGCAGCGAAATTATTGTCCCCGGGCTTAGCCTGGCGGTGTAGTTTACGAGAAAATTGTTCCTCTCTTAATCCTAATGAGGTTTCCTGATGTATCCCCCGCTAAATTGTCGTAGGTGGACGTTAATCCTTAATAAAATAACTTCTTCGGTAGAAAGGTGAGTGGATGTAGTAATAAGGTGATACTATAGATAATAACAAGAAAGTATTTTTTGTAATACTACCTAGTTTTTTTATTCTATAGATGTAATATCAAACAAGACCTATGTATAATATACAGGGTCCCACTGAACTGGGATAGTCAAAATATCTCGAAAACTACATGAATAAGGCGACGGTTTTACCAATTGCACGGATTTTACAGTCACAATGTCAACTTCATATTTATGGCGTTTTCTTTAGTGCAAAAAAAAGCAAATTCTGCGCCCTAATTCTCGTTTCTGAAGAAGGTTGCAACATGGCAGAAACCAGTTCGAAGTTTCTGAAGAAGGTTCCAACATGGCATACGAAACGTCAAACGCTTTTTCAAAACACGCACGGTGAAATCCGAAAGCTCCTACTTCTAGGTCTAGTGTTAGAGTTAGCGCTTATGTTAGTACTAGTCTTACAATTAGTTCAGTTAACACGGACCGTGAAAGCCTTCGTATTTATAATGATGGGATATAATAAGGAATGAATATGAACACTTCTGCGCGCAACTTCTGAGTTTAAGAACATTACGATTCGTAAGACCATACACAACGTACACACTCGGTCAGTAAAGACGAACTCTAAAGCTCTGTGCGAGAGCGATAGCTAGAACGGACTCGGGCACGGTCGGTTTTCGAGGGAATGAAACCTGGCACGAGGCTAAAGGCGTAGAAACGTATCGACGCGCCGCAGCCAGACTCGGTGCGGGCTCGGTAAATACGAGGCAGGTAAACGAACAATCACTTGGATAAATTATTGGTACACGATATTGTTTGAATACGTTTGAATTGAAGAGCATCTACCAAAAAGAGATCTATCAGATGCCTACTTAAATTTAAAAAGTTATTTATGATTTCTGATTTCGGTTAAAACATGAAAACGGCATTAATTTGTTATTTTATTATTTTTTTACTTTTGCTCTTAATGTTCTGATGGAGGAAATTCATTTTTAAAAAAGGAAGCCAAACTTCAGTAATTAAAAGGAAGTGTCATTGCCGTGACTCAATATAAGTAGTGTTAATAATATCAGAGGCCGGACCGGGGACGTTGGAGAAGATTACACCACCCCATTTTACAGCAACACATTATATTGACGTATTAGAAGAAGTGTTTCTGCCTTCTGTCAGGGCTGTGTATGGGGATGTAGAGACAATCTCATTTGTCCAAGATAACAGCCCCATACACACAGCGAAGTGTGTCCGTGATTGGTTTGAGAACCACACGGAAATAAAGTTAATAAAGTGGCCAGCAAGATCACCGAACCTCAACCCCATAAAAGAGGTTTGGTCTTATATGACTAAAATGGCAAATCACGTAGATCTTCAATCTTCGGCAGGAGTTGAAAGTAATGCTTTCAGAAAATGGGAAGCATTACGCGGCAAAGATTTATGCAGAAAATTAGTTAATTCTATGCGCAATCGATTAGAATTATGTATAGAGAATAATGGATACTATACAAATCATTAATATACAAATAAAAGTGGATGTTACTGTTTATGATTTTGTGTTTCAATTACCTTTAACTTTTATATTATAATTAATATAACCATTAACCACATTTTAAGTAAGTTTACATAAAACAAAACAACGTTTATATTATTTAATTAAATTATTATTATTATTTTAAAACTAATGTATTTATATTTATATCAATGGAATTACAACACCTGCTGATGCTGACCCTCTGCTTTTTACACTGAACGAGCTAATTATCGCCGCTAAATCCATGAAGAACCGGAAAGCTCCTGGACCGGACGGAATACCAACAGAAGCTCTTAAAATAATGGTAAATGTTGCGCCCGATCTGTTATTGGACATGTATAACGCCTGTATGAGAGATGGATGCTTCCACAGCTCCTGGAAAGAACAGAGATTAGTTCTTATTCCGAAGAAAAAAGGCGACCCCTTAACCCCATCATCATACAGACCGTTATGCATGTTGAATACTGCTGGAAAATTGTACGAAAAGTTACTACGAACTCGAATTGAAGAGGCCGTAGAGGGAGCTGGGGGCTTGTCAGAAAAACAGTATGGTTTCCGAAACGGAAAATCCGTGATTGACGCTGCTAGAGATGTATTGCACACTTTTCGACGAGCACAACGCGTGAATCCATTCTCTCGACCGATGGTGGTTCTGATGACCCTGGATGTCCGAAATGCATTCAACACTGCACGTTGGGACGACATTCAACATGCACTAAGAGAGAGATTTCTTATACCAGCATACATAACGAGAATTATTGAAGACTATTTCAAGGACAGGATACTTACTTACAGCACGTCCAATGGGCAAGTAACTAGGAAAATGTCATGCGGAGTTGCTCAAGGCTCTGTCTTGGGGCCGACCCTATGGAATATCTTCTACGACACGGTCCTCCGAATTAACATGCCCGACGATTGCTTCTTGGTAGGCTACGCAGACGACCTGGCGGCTGTTATCCTAGCTAGGGATATACCTGAAACACAGAGGAAATTAAATGGAGTAATGCGACGCATACTTACCTGGATGCACGATCGGGGGTTAACTCTTGCCACGGAAAAAACTGAAATAGTACTCTTAACCCGAAAAAGAATACCGCTCGAGGTCCCATTTCGGATTCATGATGTGGAAGTAACATCTAGAAGAAATACAAAATATCTTGGTCTGACCATTGACAACAAAGTCTCCTTTACAGAACACATTAGGACAACCTGCGACAAAGCGGCTAGAGTTATTTCGAACCTATCAAGGATAATGGCAAACGTCGGGGGCCCAACCGCGAAAATACGACGATTACTGATGGAAGTGGCACATGCGATCCTCTTATATGGATGTGAGGTGTGGTCGGCAGATCTGACTGCCAATAAATGGAAAAGTCTACACAATATCCAGCGGAGAGGGATGCTACGAATCGCCAGTGCCTACAGAACAGTATCGGGACCGGCAGTACAGGTAGTAACAGGCACACTCCCGATAGACTTAATGGCCTCGCAAAGGAGAACTATCTATGAAAACAGAACAAATAAGGATAAAGCGACTGCTAAGCGGGAAGCACGAGAACAGGCCTATCACACCTGGCAAACCAAGTGGGACGCTGAAATTAGAGGAAGGTGGACGGCGAGGTTAATACCAGATGTTAAAATTTGGAGTGATCGGCGTCACGGAGAGGTGGGTTACTACCTGACCCAGTTTCTCACTGGCCACGGATATTTTATGAAATATTTATACACGATAAAAAAAAAAGATACTTCAACCTGTATTTTTGCGGACTCAGAAATCGACGACGCCGAACATACATTTTTTCATTGCATACACTGGAGACTAGAAAGAACACAATTGACTACCAAGGTGGGGGCTTTGACTCCGGACAATGTCGTGGCCAAGATGCTGAATGACCAAGAGACGTGGAACACGATAGTTAGCTTTGTCACTGGAATACTCAAGGCGAAGAAACGGGCTATGGATACATTGTCACCATGAACCTCCATAAGTCTGACAGACGCATATAAGCCGTGAAACATTGGAGAGAGATGATGAGAGACATGAATACCCCGACTTTGATTCCTTGAAGTTATACCTTCTTGGTGGTTCCAAGGGAAGAAGACGGGGGAACTTATCATGTATTATTTTTGTGTATTTGAACACGACGGTTCATACTTTTAAAAAATAATAATAATGTATTTATATTTAACTGTTAAAAACGATTAGTCACTTGAGTCGCTGGCGATCGACTATGCATACGGGTATTAATATCCCAATACATTATTTCCAACATTAAATATTATTTCTTTTATGTAAATAAATGTATATTTTATTATACATTATTTTGATTATTACTCTATTATTGTTTCTACACTGCAAACAAATTAATGCCGTTTTCATTTTTTAACCGAAATCAGAAATCATGAATAACTTTTTAAATGGTTAAAATTTAAGTAGGGATCTGATAGATCTCTTTTTGGTAGATCCTCTTCAATTCAAACGTATTCAAACAATATCCTGTACCAATAATTTATCCAAGTGATTGTTCGTTTACCTGCCTCGTATTTACCGAGCCCGCACCGAGTCTGGCTGCGGCCCGTCGATACGTTTCTACGCCTTTAGCCTCGTGCCAGGTTTCATTTCCTCGACAACCGACCGTGCCCGAGTCCGTTCTAGCTATCGCTCTCGCACAGAGCTTTAGAGTTCGTCTTTACTGACCAAGTGTGTACATGTCAGTCATTTCCACTACTAAATAACAGTCTATTTTACTAAAATTAATACCAAAGACGAAAAGCAGTATGCTTAAACCTTTGTAGTGCAACGTCAAATACACTAAAATTTCGTATCTAGCACCTACTATACACTTTTTTGTTAAATAATCCATTTCAACTTTCGTTAGAATTCAGGTAGTAGTGGTTGTACAACTTCTAGGAATTAAGTAATATATATATATTTATATTTTTTTAAGTCAACCAAAAATCGGCATCTAGAAATTAAACACCTCCTTTATTCATATCCTAAGCTATCGATTGTGTGTTTTCAATTTTCCTCAGAGGTACACTACAAGAATTGACGAGATTAAAACCTAAGCAATTTCAGTTAAAGGATTGAACAAAATGCTCGGTTGGTAAAAACTACTACAATCAGAGGTTAAAACATCGGTATAAAATCCAATATGGATGTAAACGTAATGAAAACAACGCATAAACCTCCAATTCATTAATATTACTAAGCCGAATGTTAAACATAATTTAAATCTTACCGAAGGAGTGGCAAGTGGTGTTTTGTTAGAATTCTGCGAAAAGTAGCGTGAAGGGATTTCTTTAATATTTTTTTCATAGAAACCAGTGGTCTTTTAGAGAATTTTAAACCGAAAATAAACATTGAGGATAGTTTGAGCTATTTGATAGATATTTTCGCCTATAGTTTATGGACGACAGTGTTCTTAATTTTCAAGGAGGAATCACCTCCTGAATTTTGTTGGTATTATTTTGTAATACCCTGTACGTTGAATTAAAATAAAAGTTTTCGACGTTGGTTTTCTCAAAATGGGTAAAACCAATGCCGACTAGATATACAGGCCCGAGTCATGGAGTGGTAGTAAGTAACATCTCGGGGTACTCCACACGATATTGGAGTAACGTTCAGTATTCTTTTGCCTGTCGTAGAAGGATGGTCGTATGACGATCATATTATGCTTAGGTGTTTTCATAGAGCTCCATGTAACTTTGGTTGCAATCCTTCTGCCCTGTTATTTCCCCTACCGATCAACTTCTACATCTCGGAGTATTCCCCCACTCGATGGCCTAGGCCTGTATATCTAGTCGGCATTGGTAAAACTCTTTGCGCCACTTGTATAATGAAAATATCTAAATATGTATGTAGTGTAAGCCTCCATGTTCTCTGGCCGAATAATTATAGAAATTAAAAGTATTAAGCGGACTGAAGAGAATTCAGCGCCTCCCGAAATTGTAACACTTCAAATAATTACGGAAATATACGTAATTTTTGAACAAAAAATACCATATTATTGTAAATAGATGAGGATATTTCGTATAAAACATCATCATTTTATCGGTACTAAACTTGTCACATAGTTGCACTTGATTACAACAAAACTCATGGTAGGAATTAATCCTTTGAACTTGGAAAATCTTTTGTCTTTTTAATGGAACACTCATTCTTTTAAACTGCGCTTCTAGAATTTTAATACTACACCCGAATATTGAATAACGAGAAATTATTGCCGCCAGATTAAAGTCTTTTAAAAAATCGTTTACAGCTTTCATATCACTACTTGAAATACTTGCAGAATCGTAATTTAAAAGAATGAATATTCCACTAGAAAGATAAAAGGTTTCTTTCACTTATTAAAATGTTTAGAGTTAAAGGGAACCAAGTTTGAGGGATTAATTTCTAACATAATTTTCGTTGCAATAAGTGCAACTATTATTTATAACGAGTTTAGTATCGATGAAATTACGACATTTTATACGAGGTATTTTCACTTAAATCAAGTTTACTAGAAGTGCTACAATATCGAAAACTCGTGATGTACTCTTAGGTTTAACACGGTTTATTGAAGATAACACGTTAAATAACAATAGAGTAATAAATGATCGTCTTAATTTTGCTTAAGGGTCTCTGAATGCTCACGTGCCGGAGGTTAGCAGACGACTACTTGTTTTCCCTCGGCTTATGGCGTGGATCGTTGCGCGCTCTATCCGTCGGTGGTTGGAACACCACATGTACCTTAATGAGATTGCCTGTTGGCAATGTTCCTTACCTTAATTTCCACGAATATACTCAGTTTACAATTGAGGACCTTGGTGGAAGGACGGGATAAGTCACTATTTTAGCGAAATTGTGATATATGTTTTACAACATTCTACAAGACTTTATTTACCTTTTGGCGCAAAAACTTTATATAAAACTTTCTTTAACTTATTATTATTTATGAAAGCACACTTCCCGTTTTTGCGCCAAAAGCTAAATAAAGTTTTGTAGAATGTTGTAAAACATATATCTCAATTTCGCAAAAATAGTGACTTATCCCGTTCTTGCACCAAGGTCCTCAATTGTTAAATTATCAATTACAATTTTAGTTAAAATAGCGTTTCTCGAACGCGAGAAACCTGACTCTTATGCGAGTTAGTTTTAAGGCGAAAAGTATTAAGATATGACGAAAATGTATCACGTTTTCGTACTTGTTGTCGTGAAAATGCTCAAGAAACTTTGTCAGTCGTAGAACGTGGACCATTCACACGGATTGCAGAATCAACGAAAACGTGATTTAGTTGATGGCGGAAAACCCACCATGAACCCGCTACTCATCGAGGCTTGTGCTGTGGTGAGTTCAGATTTGGGTGTTATCTTAGCACAAAGAATGAATCAATTGCTAAAATCGAAATAGAGACGGAATAGAAGACGGTGGTGGGTTAGAAAGTGGATACTTGACAGGAAATCGGGGGCACATAGTTTGGCAGACAGGGAGCTAAGAAGTTATTACACGGAGGATTTTAAACACTTGTTGCGATTGTCTGAACGTGACTTTGATTACCAACTGGAAACCGTTTCACCAATGATTTCAAAATTACGGTATGAACTCCTCAAGTTATAAAATTTTGATGTAACGCCTTTCTGTCCAAATCCAGGGATAGTGAGCGCATCAGAAATTCTCTTAGCTACTGCCATTCTCAAATCTCGATTTCTGTAGTCTTCAATCGTTGCATTATACAACACTTTTTCAACAGCATACAATTTAATAAAACGTATGGTCTCATTGTCTTGTAATTTAATAACACGACTTTTCATTTTACTACATGTCGCCGTTTTAAAAAACCGACATACGAATGCGAATTCACGGCAAAAACCAAACCTGACGTCAACAGCTAACCCACGACTCTTCGTTCACATGAGACGTATTCCTCAAACGTGTGCCTCACGGAAGCGTATCATGCTCCGTAGGAACCTACCTTTAGGGATTTTTCCACGAATCCCTTGAATTCGTCTGGTAAAAAACACACTTTTAAATCTTTTGTACTTTTATTATTCTTTATTATTTAACCCGGCGTGTGTATACTATATTTTTTGTGACACGGTGTGTATACTGGGTCTTTTAGGTAACAGGCATGTTTTCAAAGTTTTCTAGGCTTGCAAAAATTCTAGAAAAATTCTTAGTTACTTATTGAGCGTCTACTACATGGCCGAGCAGTTACTAAACTTTTTTTAAAGGGGGTAGCCGAAGCCTACCCTCTATTCATAAGAGAGAATTTCGAATTTCAAATTTTGACTGTTCCTTAAAAGACCCAGTGTACACACGGAGGGTTAATATCGCCTAATAAGTTTAAACTTATAAAACTGTTTGTTACTATCTCTTTTATCACATCGTTCCAAGTGTGTCGCGGTCTTCCTCTTGCTTTCTTCCCTTGTACTCTCGCTTGCCATACGCGCTTGACCTGTCTTTCTCCCCCCATCCTTTGCAAATGTCCCACCAGCTCAGCTGGCGTTTCTCTATGTACTCGCTTAGTGGTTCTATATTTAGTTCTTTTCTTATTTCCGTATTTCTGATTTTGTCTCTCTTAGTTACTCCCTTCACTCTTCTCAAATATCTCATCTCTACTGCCTGTAATCTACTCTTCTCTCTTTTGTTTAGCATCCACGTCTCCCAGCCAAAAGTTAGCACCGGTCTGAACACTGCCTTATATGTATCTATTTTGGTCTTCTTTGATATTTCTTTCTTGTTAATGAAGAACTTACTCAATTCGTAATAGAGTATAGTCGTTTTTTCTATTCTTGTGTTTATTTCTTTGTCTTGTTTACCATCGTGTCCTAGTTCAACACCCAGATACTTAAATTGTTTCACCTGCTCAATGTCTGCTCCGTCAATTTTTATGTCGATGTCTTCTTCTTTTCCGATTACCATAACTTTCGTTATGTTTTTGTTCATTTTCATTCAAAATTCCTTCAATACCATGCACCATTTCTCCAGGCTTCTCCTTAATGTCCTCTCGCTTCTTGCCACCAACACCACGTCGCACAGTGGGACGATATCGTAAAAAGGTGGACATTCTATAAAAATCCGAAATTCGAATATGTACTAATTTTTTCTACTAATCTATAGAAAAGTGTTCATTTCATTATAAAATGACCTTAAAACCGCTTTTATAAAGCTGCAAACAGCTTTGAAGTTACTTGAATTCGACAGTTATAAATCACTTAATATTAGTAACGTAATTAAGACAAAGTTTATACCTAAATATCTCTGTTAGTAATCTACTTAAGGGAAATCTATTTATCTCCGATGTTAGAGTAATGTTTTGGGATATCCAAATACATACTTACCTATACTTACAAGTATGTTCTTGAGAAATATCAAAAAAAGACGATTACGTCAAAACGTACTCAAAATGTAAAATATTTCGACGATTATAAAAAAATTTTCAAAAGTGCTCAGCGAACTATTACCACAGGTGGATTAGTTGTGGTGTCTGTTATGAGGAAGTACCGATATCTTTTCCGCCCGTGTCCGACCAAAGGATATTTTCGATGTTATTTGTCCCGAAGCGCTGTTTTTCAACTGAAAAGTGATTTTTTCCAACCTTTTAAGAGAAATGCTCAAAGATGCAAGGTGAACTATTATCACAGGTAGATTGGTTGTAGTGTCTATTATTAGGAACTACCGATTTCTTGTCCGTCCGTGTCCGACCAAATGATATTTTCGATGTTATTTGTCCCGAAACAATGTTTTTCAACTGAAAAATGATTTTTTCCAACCTTTTAAGATAAATGCTCAAAGATGCAAGGTGAACTACTACCACCGGTAGATTGGTTGTGGTATCTATTATGAGGAACTACCGATTTCTTGTCCGTCCGTGTCCGACCAAAGGTATCAATTGTTTTTTCTCAATCATACTATAATCTGCATGAAATTATTAATTGATATTCATTATGTTAAATGTTTGTGTGTTATTTAGGGTTCTAATATGGTTATCGCGACTACATCTTCTAATTGCTGTTTGAAATTTTATTGCTTTTTTTACCACTCTTTGTTATGTTTGTTAACTTTTTTTGATAGTGAATTTTCTATTATAAAAAGTCCCCATAACACGTTTTCTCTGAAAGTGACCAACTTACGAAAAAGGAAATGACCTGAAAGACATCCTCATACGCTTGAATAATTAAAAAGATCCAATTTAATTTATGCCAAAAATCAAGTAGAATTATCTGTTCATTAATTATTGCAACGGAAAATAGATATTCCTTCAAAAAAATAGAATTCGTTAGCTACTTCCAGTATAACCGGATATCATAAACGTCTGAAAATATTTTCAAAGTACAGCTTACTATGTATTAAACCTGTGTATAAATTTGCAAATTCGTCGTACCCGTAGCTTTCAAGATAATTCGATGTGCTCAACTCAAACACCCTGTATATTATTTAAGCAATATTTTACTGACATTGTCTAATACTGTGTGGAATATGTAATTACTCTATGGTCAATATATTGCGGACCAATTGTTCAGCAATGATGTTTGTATTATGAACACCTGTATATGCGGGAATTTTGCCAGGCGTCTTTCCATTTTTTAATTTCCTTAACCGCTTCATGCTTTTGAACGAGCAGCGCTCACGTACGATACTCGTATCGCATCGCGCTAAACCGAGCACTGTTCGCATGCTCGTTTACAAAACTTGTTTGCGATTACAAAAAGAACAGCACTCGCTAGTCGAAATTTATGCGTGTCGTTTCCTGTATTTACTGTGAAAAAATAAATTATAATTTTTACGAAGTTCAAATCAAAATCTCTCTGTAATGGAGAGCGATAATGAATGGGAGGATTTGAATTTGGATGATTCAGGCAGTGGCTCTTCCACTTTAGTTCCATGTTTGGACTCGGAAGAGGAATCTGAAAATGAACATCAGCCTGAAGTAGATGAATGGACGAAGATTGACATCCGTACGAATATTCCACTACCTTCGGCTCCATTTGAATTTATTTGAAATTCTTCAATAAATGAACAAATTTCATCATTTACAGTACCTATACAGTTTTTCAACTATTTTTTTGATGATGAATTGATTGGAAAAATTGTAGATGAAACAAATTTATTTTGTATACAATAACAAAGAACAACACCGTTACCATCTTTGTCTACGGGAAATCAATGGTGCGTAAGTATATCGGAGATGCGAATTTTTTTTTGCAATCGTAATGGCTATCAGCATTACATACAAGCCAGAAGAAAAAATTTATTGGTCGAAAAGAAATTGTATTTCCACTCCATTCTTTGCAACAACGATGTCATATAGAAGGTATGTGCTTATAAAAAAATATTTACATTTTACAAATAACGAGACATATAATCCGGCAGCACATCCAAAACTAAATAAAATCTGGCCAATTTACGACACCCTCAATAAAAAGTTTCAATTCGCTTATATACCTAACCGTGATATAACGATTGACGAAAGTTTATTGCTATAAAAGGGTTTATTGAGTTGGAAACAATACATTCCCATGAAGCGCGCCAGATTGGGCATAAAAAGCTATTTTCTTTGTGAATCAAAATCAGGATACATTTAGCCTTCTCTAATTTATACCGACAAAGGAACGATTATTGACACTAAATTTCCAAATCTACCTGTTTCTTCACAAGTTGTAATGAATTTGATGAAACCTCTAATAAATAAGGGATACTGTGTAACAATCGATAATTTTTATACTTCTATTGAATTGGCTGATTTACTGGCATCATATCATAGTGACACTTACGGGACTATGAAATCAAATAGAAAAGGCTCGCTCACGAATATAAAAAGTCCCAAAAAAGTTCGTTCAGATTTCATAAAGGCATATAGTAAATGAAGAACAATGGTGATGAGATGAAAAGACAAGCGCGACGTGCACTTTCTGTCAACTATCCATGGCACAAATATGATAGAAATACAAAAAAGGATTAATAAGAAAACGAAACCGAAAGTGGCTATTGATCATAATTTTACAATGGGAGGTGTTGACCGAGTCGATCAACACCTTTCCAACTACCCACTTCCTAGAAAACGCGGAAAGAAATACTATAAAAAATTTTTTTTTCATCTTATGGAACAGGCCTTATGGAATTCTTATGTGCTGTATACAAAAACTGGAGGTTCTATGACTCATTTGCAATTTAGGTTGCAGCTCATACAAGAATATGTAGAGAATTACCATTCACCCAACTTTTCTTCAAAAGGTGGACGCCCTAGTAACACTCCAAACCCTTTGCGACTAACAGAACGTCAATTTTTGAAATCAATTCCTGTAACTGGAAATAAAAGTAAACCTACAAAAAGATGTGTGGTGTGTTTTTCCAAGCGAGATAACTCAGAAAAACGTATTCGAACGGAGAGTCGTTATTGGTGCCCAAATTGCGAAGTTGGTCTCTGTTTGGAGCCCTGTTTCGAAATATATCATACTAAGTCAGTCTATTGATTTCTTTTGTATAATTTATTACTTTAAAATGATGTAAACTCTTTAAATAAAAAATAAAAAAAACCTGATGTTTTTAAGTCAATTTTTGTGAACAAATCCCAAGCATTAAGTGGTTTACCTCTAACAGTTCTTCCATTGTGATTTGTTCATCTGTCGCTGCTCTTTGTTCTTCCTGCATTGCGGTCATGTCACCTTCTATTTCATTTGCGTCCAAGAGTTCCATAAAATATTCTCACCATCTATCCATTATCCTTTCTTCTTCCCTCACAACTTCTCCAGCTCTATTGAACATAAATAATTCGTTATTTAACCTATTCGTTTTTTTCTGCTTTTTGATATACGGCCGAATATTAAGGTTTTGCTCAAAAATCATTTAACACTTACCTTTTGAGAATAATATCCTTCAAATGTCCACCACGTTTATTTCAGTTTTTAAATCCAACCATGACTAAAAATTACCTGTAACTGATACAAGCATTACTTTATTCATCGCTAATTTTTTTAATAATTCTTGATTTCTTGAGAAAACCAAAGTTACGTGGGTAATTTTGGGAACTAATAAGCCCATTAAGTCCATTGGTGTGTAAGCTAACAAATTATAATGCGGATCTACAAAGGCTAAGTTCGCTGCTAAAGTATTCATGAATAAATGCGAATTAATTAATCAGAACTGCTATTTCTGATAATTTAAAACCGCGCAAGATATGGCTTAAAAAAAATTTATTGATTTATGTTTATTTAAATTGTTAATTCTTGGTTTTTCCAAAAACCTGATGTTAGTCAAATAGTCGTGAGCAGTATTTTCCTCACCCTTCTTGATGTAATCCAGTTTTAATTCAAGTAATCTAAGAAATGGATATTTTAATTCATGTTTCCTTCTTTTTAACTGAACGTCAGTTCTTAATAAAGTGATTGCTTACAATAAATATTTCAAGAAATATCAAATCCCGAAATAATAGTGTTAGATGGAAATTGAGATATATTCATCAACATACTGTCTAATTATAGGATTTATATCCAATTAATTTCGAATTAAGTATATCAATTTACGATACGCATCCGTAATTAGTCCCTATATCATTTCAAAATGCCATGTAACAAATCGCAAATATACCAAAATCATTTTATAATAACAATTCCTTTAGTTGTGCGCCCACAGAACAGAATTTGATTTCACTTAACGATTCGAATCCGCCGTAGTTCGTGTTTACACAAGTGTACCAAAATCTATTGATTTCGGCTTATCTACCAGAGTTCGGGCTTTGTAAATTGCGACAAACTGAATTACAATTTATAGGGAATATCAGAGGTTTGTAAACATAGCCACTTTTAAATGATTTTAAAACATCTTCACGTAGATATCGTAAGATGAAATTAACTTATCCGACTGGGCATCAAATAATTATCTTTCTCTAAGTGAGCATACCTGAAGATTGTAGCTACTTACGTGAATGTAAAAAAGGATGCCTGCTTTCCAACCAACCGTAAATGTTGTTTCTAATGTTTTCTTAAGAGAAATGCTATTGTTTCTTCGAGAAAATTATGTAAATTAGTAAAAAATTAATGATTTTTCATCAATTCTCTTTGGAGCATTAAATTCTAAAATTAAACACAATTCTTTCGGAAGCAGAAATGAGGGTATAATGAGGCATACTATCCAAAGCATTCCCAGTTTTAGGATTTAACCTCAATTACATGGTATCAATTTCAAAATTTTCTTAACCTCATAACATGCTTTTGTGTGGGTGAGGATTTCTAAAATAAACTGGATTAGTTTAGCTTTATGAAAAATTGACAAAAAACGTGTTATGGGAATAACAAAATTTTGAAATTATTATCATGTAATTGAAGTTAAATCTTAAGATTCGTGAGAAATTTTGAGACATATCTTCTCAAAATTAACAAAGTTATTTAAAAAAATTGACATAAGAAAAAGGACTTTAACATCGAATATCTTTGAAACTGTAAGAAATCGGATAACAGGTTTTAATTTCAATGCACTTAAAATTACCTAAGAAATAAATCTCAGCAGTTTGTCGATATAATTTTGGGACAGCTGTACAAATTGGCAATACAGCCGAATTGACCCCGAAGTTTATCCGCTCGAGACAAAACAAAAAACTCTCAATTCTTTGTCTGACAATGAGCCCTTACTTATACTGTTAATTTAGAAAATAGTTGTAATATTTTCTATCAAAAATGAACTCTCATTTCAAATGCAATTGCAATGAGATTTAAATTAACATATCTAAATTTTCTTCTACATCTATGCAGATACTTACGGAGAAATTAAGAATTCGTATGTGACATTTCTGCCTCTTACAAATTATGTTACTGTCGCATTATCATCTCTAACTTCTACGAATTTATACCGAATAAGTCTAACAACTTACAATATTCACTCATCATAAATGTTTGAATTTAAGCTAGATTACAACATTACCCAGAAAGTACTTTACAAGGATCGCTTTTCGGGATAAGGACCTTATGATTTATTTTGGTATCTGCTGAAAGCTCAAGCATCAAAATAGGGCACATGACAAACATCATTTTCGATTAAATGCATTGTTATCGGAGCTGGAAAGGACATGTTTACATCCTTAACACCAAATGAAGGGCACTTTTCCAAAACTAACTAATTGTAAGTCCAAAATAAGTATTTGTAGATATGACTGAATTTCTGTAAAAAGTTGTATAGAACACATTCAGTAGCAATGTGTTAATATATAAATGATATTATATTTTGTAGTGCAGGAGTCACATGAATATTTAGGATTAATTTATTTTTTTCTTGCAAACAATAGGTTGAACACCTATTGTTTGCAAAACTAAACTAAGTCCTTGGACATAAGTAAGATATGAAAAAGTAACAATAATAAATAAACACAAAACATCATTAAAGGAATAGTTCCCTATTAGTTATTTTCGTCATCTTCTACTCTTAGATTATCTGTATCCCTCGGCTCAACATTTTTTAAAGCATTGTGGTAGAATGTCTTTTCTTCATCCGTTAATTTAATGTATTTCAGAAGATGTTGAATATTACTCTTTTTTTGTATACTAATTTTATTAATGGGCGGTGATGGTTTTATATTCTTTAACACATTTAGGAGATTCGTATTATTACTTTTCAAAACACAATGGGAAGACAAGGAACCAGTATAAGTAAATTTCACATGTGCTGTTTTTTTTTTACCTTTGTAAGAGGTAAATACTCGTTCTGTTGTTTTAAATAGTAGTTTTCGTTTAAAGAAAGTACTTATTGCCGCTTTATAATCATTTATATTCCAGTCTTTGCCATTTTTTCAGGACTATGGAATTATGTCTAAAAATATCATAGTAACTTTCAGGGCTTGCGATTTGTTCTTGTCTCTTTATTGCTTTTTTTTTTCAGAGCGTCCAAATACACGATCAGGTGGCAAGAAGCTATGTCCTCTTATAGGAAACATGTGTACAATTTCGGTAAACATACTGTTTTGTACATAACACAGTAGCATAAATATAACAGCTGAGTCCTTGTTCTGTCCTGGGCATGAATCGGAGAACGGTTTCAAAGTGGAAGGCCAGTTTCCAGGATCCACATCGACATATCTTGCTTCTAGTAATCCAAGGAAATGTTTGAGCGCAGGACAAACCTCGTTCTACCCTTTACGTTTTCCTCTTAAGCAAAGTTCCACTTCTACATTGTCATCATCCGACATTTTAACCGTTTGACTGCTAAGCAATTCTTGCAAGAACGTTCGAAAACTGCGGGACATATTTTGACTTGATGTTACTACAATGGTGTAACAAAGACACACTGAAACTTGCAGCGCAAAAGCACTGTATCGCGGTTTTCGACACAAATGAACAAAGCGCTGTTACGCCTCAGCAGTAAAACGGTTAAATAGTTTATTACAGACACACAAAAATAAAACGAAATAACCAAATTACCAAACATTTTGTTTGACGTTTTTCCCAGTACTAAAGACATAACTTATTGTCAGCGCACTCTAATGAGCGTGACTTATTGTTAGTCAGTTTTGGAATATAATCTTTTTGGACTTGGATTAGCTTTGGAATAAATCTTTTCGAGGTTTATCAAAATAAACTGAGATGTTAGTTTTATGAAACATAAACCTATAGATCAAATGTAACTTTTTTGTACTTATTTTAAACACAAAAACACCATTTTTGATTTTTTTGGACTTATTGTTAGTTAGTTTTGGAAAATGCCTCTTCAATTGTAAAACTAACTTTAGTTTTGATCAAAAATAAACTTATTAATATGTCTGTGTTTACTTAAATCACTTAAAAACTTTTGGGGTTATATAAGTGTTGATCAAAATCCCTCGATGTTTTTGGAATTTAAAAAATCTTATATGTTAATTGGAATCAATTTCATTTTAGTTTTCTTTAAAGTTTTTTTTTTTTTTGAAAATTGCTGAAAGTTAACTAATAGTCCTAAAATTGAAGATTAGAAAATTTTTCTAAAAATCTGATGGTAGTCAAATGATGGTGAACACAATTTCCCTAACTCTTCTTGATGAAATCCAATTTTACTTAAGAAATACACAACTCAAAGAATTGCCTTTTAAATTTATTTATACTTTCTTTTTCACTCAATTCTTACACCCGTATGCATAGTCGATCGCCGGCGATTTGCCGGAGATTCTCCGGAGACTCGCCGGCGATTCGCCAGAGATTCTCCATTCACCAATAGAAAATTCCGATACAGTCAATCACCATGGACAATCACCATTCACGTGCGTTATGTTGTTTTTTCTGGCGACGCGCCGGAGATTTGCCGGCAATTTGCCGGCGATTTGCCGGCGATTTGCCGGAGATCGGTCGATGTCAAAAACGTCAATAAAATCATAATTTATGTCAAATTAATATTGTATATATAAAATGGATATGGCTTTGAATTGGATGTATAGTGCCAATAAATCACAAATCACCGACGATTCGCCAAAGCGGAGATCGCTGGGAAATCGACTGTGCATCACAAATTATATTCCGGTCGTTCGCCGGCGAATCTCCGGCGAGTCTCCGGAGAATCTCCGGCAATTTGCCGGCGATCGACTATACATACGGGTCTTAGTAACTGATTGATTATAATCAATGCTTCTAATAATATCAAATCCCGAACTAATACTGTTATATAGAAAACGAGATATATCCATCAACATACTGGCCAATTATAGGGTTTATATCCAATTAATTTCGATTTATATCAATTTGCGATACGCATCCTTAATTAATCCCTATTTCATTCCAGAATTCCAAGTAACCAATCGCACATAAACCAAAATACAGATAGAAGATATCTTTATTAAAGGCCATCGATTTACAAATCTGGACGCCAAAATAATTTTATAATAAAAATAACTTTAGTTATACGTCCACAAAATAAATTCCAGTTTCATTCAACGACTCGAATCGGCCGTAGTTCTTGCTTATACAAGTGCACCAAAAACGATCGATTCCGGCTTGTCTACAAGACCTCGGACTTTGTAAATTGCGAAAAATCGAATTACAATTTCTACAGGATCTCGGAGGTTTATAAACATGATCACTTTTAGATAATTCTAAAATATCTTGTAAAGTTGCGTAGATATCATAAGGTGAAATCAACTTATTTGAGTTAGTCATTAAATAATTAAATTTATTTGGGTGAGTATATCTAAAGATTGTAGGTACGTGAATGTATAAAAAAGGATTTCTGCTTTCAAACCAACCGTAAATGTTATTTGTAATATTTTCTTTATAATAACCATTGTCGCTTAAGAAAAATACTATTGTTTCTTCGAGAAAATTGTGTAGATTCGTAAAAAAATTTAATAATTTATCATCCACTCTTCCTGGAGCATTAAAATCTTCGCCACTAAAAGTATTTAACCAAAACAAACCAAAATAATACTTTCTATGAAAATTTTTGGCAAAGTCTAAAACTAAATTTAGAATTCTTTCGGAAGCAAGAAATGATCCGGTACAATGAGGCATTTTATGTACAGTACTTCCATCTAATTTCTCAAAACTCATTGTATAACTTCTAAAGTAATAATTTGTGGGTGATTTATAAAAACCTAACTTCTTTTCATTGAAACAATGCTTTTTAGAAAAATCTTGTGCGTAAGCCGTAATATATCCGTTATCCTCGAAATCTTTCCAAATAAAAGGATAATCGTCAAAATATTTTTTAGTAGGATTACCGAACTTCATCCGGGATAATCTATGCGAATGTCCCGTTAAAAGAGGAATTATATTTTGAAATGCGTCTTTCCCAACTTGATTGTAAACTTTTATATTTAAATAATTATTCGTTACCAAAAAATTATGCGTGTTAGGAAGTTGTCTTAAGAAGTTATTTTGAGATAAACTATCAATTACAATCAATAGAACGCTAAATCCTGAAATCGGTGTAGTAAAACCTTCGCCATCCTCTTTATTTTTTAACATTTTAGGAACGAATAATCCATGAATGTCTTCATAAACTTTTACCTTTTTATCCTTAAAGCAAATCGTTCGAACTACTTCGTTTTTTACTTCTGTTATATTTTCAAAAATTTCACATGGTGATTCACTGTTAATTAAAAGAAAAGTAAGGAAATTTTAAAATTTTAAAGAAAGAATTAAACATTTAAAAGGACTAAATACTTACCGAATTGAATTATCCGGAATTGGATTTGAAAGATTTCTGGTAATATTACTAATACAACAACTTAATTTTGAGGAATCTCCGGTTAAATTAAAATCATTGATAAATGCGTAAATTTTATCGTCAATCGTGTCGAAATAGACTAAGCGTTCCTTTTCGGGACAAGGAACGTAGGATTTATTTTCATATCGATCCTTGAAGGCCCAAGGATCAAAATAGGGCACATGACACACATCATCTTCGATTAAATACGTTGTTATCGGAGCTGGAAAGGACATGTTTACACCCTTAACTCTAAATAATTCTACATCCCCTATCATGTATTACGTATTCTTAATTTCTTTCCATCCACTGTCGGAAGGTGTGAGAATTTGTAAATGAGAATAATTAAAACGAGCAATAATTTTTCTATATCCATAATATGATAAAAAATTGACCCACATAAATCAAATTAAACTGATTTTAATCCAATATTATGACATTATAGTTGATTTAAATATGACTTTTAACTGCGATAAACATCAAAATTAACTTCTGTGTTACATCCACATCGAAGGGAACATTTTAATTGTGTTGTTTCTTCGTAGAACTTTTATCTGAAAGTATGGGAATGTCCCTTGTTATTTAGGGTTGCAACAACAATGTTTCTACATATAAATACGAAGGCTTACGAGTTCGAACTCAAATCTGAAGAAGGTTGCAACATGGCATCCGAAAACTTAAACACTTTTTCAAAAGCAGCATGGCTAAACCTGAAAGCTCCTAGTTCTAGGTCTAGTGTTATAGGTAGCGTTAATGTTAGTTCTAATCTTAGTTCAATGTTTCTACATGTTGTTTATTTCCGTTTTTAATGATAAATATAAAAGCAAAATTATTCCGTTAATGAGGATATTTAACCAGTTAACTGTGATTGACGAGTATACTCGTCATGGCGCAAAATTGTGCAACTCGTAAAAAGTAGTGATATTGGCTATTTAAATTGTAATTTTTGTGAAAATCAAAACATATTCTCAAATTTCAAGATGTTTGGAATATTTTGAGGCCAGGTCGAAATAAAACAAACTAATTAAATTTATGAAAAATTTGAGATGAACTCGTATAGGCGCCCGCTTTTAAAACGGAGCGCCACAGTTAACTGGTTAATGTACACATGCTAGGAAATAAAATAGTGTGATAAAATATAGAAAAATGGGGACGACAGGAAAATTAGAGGATAATTAAAGGAGGTGAAAAGGACATGAAAAGCGAATGAAGAGAATCGAGGAGAGATAAGATAGTGAAGAAAACGAAATTGAGATGAGAGAGAAATGTAATGAAGAAAAATGTTGGGAAATCAGATGGCAAAGATTGAGGATTAGAGTAGGCATTAAAGGGAATTTATTGAACGATGAAAGGATAAATTAGTAGAGATGAAAGTGTGATGTTTTTAACACTTTCACAACCACATGTTTGCATAGTAAAACGTCGCCAGTGGCCGGCAATATTTTGGATAATAATGTATAACGATTTTCCTACCAATGGCACCACATCAGTATCACCGGCATACAACCACTGGCCTGCCTATGGCACCACATTGGTGTCAGCGGTTGTGAAAGTTTTAAAAAGGTCCATTTAGTATATAAATTTCAGTAGATGATAGATTCCCTTGGTCAACACAAAAGGACACTCGTTTTAAGTCATTTATCACTCTGTTCCTTGAACTACTGTAGCAGTTTTATTTTTTTTTATTCCAATAAATTCAAAATTATTGGTTTGGGCAATTCTTTAAACGACGAAACAGGTCCCAGTTCAGCCTCAGACCGACGGGATTAGCCTCAATCCACTCGAGAGTAGTCTCGGTTTAATGGAGTTGTAAATTTTGTGCAATAAATAAATAAATAAAATCCGAAAATCAAAATAAAAAGTAAAAGCCTAAGGAAATCACGAATTACAACAACATTCCAAAAAAAGATTCAAACCCCAAAAATAATGTCGTAAACCCCTTTGAAACCCCAAAAGGAAGTAATCATACCTTACGATGTTAATCGGCTTCACGCAACGGTTGATAAAAACCGAAATATCCGGAACCAAATACGACAAAGCACAATAGGTGCCTAAAAATTCATGGAATGAAGAGCTGATCCGGAAAATTCCGATAGAAGTTCTCTCAACAGCAGGGTTGCCAGATCGTTCGATTGGATTTCCCCAGTCACAATTGAAAAATACCCTAAATTTGGAAGTTTTCAATAAAAAATCCCCAGAAAATAATTTTATTGTTTTCGTAGATTATAATTTGTTACTTTTAAATTTTCATCAATTTTCGTGACTGAAGCATATCTCTAAAATACCCAAAAATAAGCCAATTTAGAAATAAATCCCCAAGAATTGGAAATATTCAGAAAATAATTTTTCAAATTAAAAAAATTACTTATAACAGCAATGCACACAAAAACATTGCAACATAGTGCCAGTTGAAGACTAATAAAAAAATAAAAAAAAAGTAAAATCCTACTGCACTTATTCTTGCGTTTTATAGTACAGAATTGAATTTTTATATTTATGAAGTTTATATCATCGAGTAGTGCCAGACATAAAACCCTGTTAATACCCACCTAAAATTTTTTCCCCCACAAATAATCCCCAATAAAAACTATCCCCAAAAAATACCCCAATAAAGAAAAGAAAACCCTAATTTTTGGGGAAAATCCCCTAATCTGGCAACCCTGCTCAACAGCAATTCTAAAGAGAAATCGTCTAATAAATCTCTTCAACAACGCGATTTCTATCAGAGCCAAATGTTACAATCAATTACTCTTTTAAATCTGAACAACAAAGAAAGCAGAATAACCTAAATTGTGATGCTCGAAAGAACTACTCTCCACCACTTCCGATCGTGCTAATTTAAGAAACCAACCAATAACCCTGTATTTCGCAATAAAACCAACAAATCTAAAATGACACCTTCCAACAGATGGCCCAAGCCAAATAATTTTAAATTTATTCGAATAAGGAAAATTAAAACCGCTACACTACACTTATTCACCAGTCTTCGTACAGGCCAAAAATTCGTATTTATGAACAAAATAAATTCGAGTTTAAACTCGATATTCAGTTTTCTCCATGCATTATCCCACCTATGCGATCCAAAAACATTATAGTTAGATTCATTGCTACGATGAATACGATGTTCCAAAATTCCATAAGTTTGTCAAAAAGTTCTCGAAAAAATTCCATGCATTTCTTTTGGTTTGTTGGATTGATAGATTTCTTTTTCCTCATTTGTCTTTTACTAAAACCTTGTTGTCGTAATGATCGACGAATACATTTGGAATATTCTTTCCTATTTCTTCGATACTTCTGCCGCCAATATTGAACCACTCACAATAGGTTTTTTAACACTTGGCATGCGAGAAACGTATTTTTACGTTTTACGCTTACGGCAGCGAAATATACTCGCATACCGAGTGCTAACATTTTACGAATAATATTTCGTTTATCTCATGAGTTTAATTTCGGAGGACGACTTGTACGAGTTTTATTGCTTACATCATTATTCGCTTTGAACGTTTTAATAATGTATAGTACTGTTACTGCCCTCATAAAGAAGAACGCGGTATGTCACAAAAACATGAAACTGAGAAAGCACGTTTTTTCTGTTCTCTCAGCCTTTAGATATATGCCAGAAAACTTTACTTTTTTGGGTGAATACCTTTGTTTTGTGACTATAGTTTATTCCATAAAATTAGTTATTACACGATTAAATAGATGTACGAGAAACCATATTACGCCCTTAACTCAAATTTGAACAATTTTGAACATACCGCGTTTATCCTTATGGGGGCAGTGTACCTAAATCCTACTTTACTAACAACTAAAATTGTATGTAAAGATTTCCTTTCATTTTTGAATTTAACAATAAAGTTTCTTAATTCTTCATTAGTTTCTTTTCTACAGACGCTTATTGTAAATAGACGAATTAAACGTGATGCAATTCTTGCGTTGAACATGTCTTACAAGTTAGTTTACGAGATACCGAAGTTAAACAAAGTGAACCGAAAATTAGCCATCAGCAAATCGTTATGCAGAGGTGTGAATTATTCTACCAACACTTTCATGACATCAAAAAATCATTTTTTTAACTTATTTATTTATATAGAATATGCTATCTACAGTTAGTAACAGTTATATTTGTACACCTCAGTGTCTAAATAAATTTGTATTGAAATCAAAGGATAGAAATCAAACTAACGTGTTTTCTTTGATTTTTTTTTATTGCAAGATCAACAATAAATATTAGGAAATATGAACTGAAAATAACAAATGTAGAAACAGCATATGTAATTAATTTTTTTTTATTAAAAATTTATTTAAGTACTGATGGAAAGTTTTTTGAAAGGCAACATTCTTATTTGTACATTGATTGAAGGACTCGTATTCTATTGGATAAACTACAAACGCATGCTCACTACTACGAAAAGTGCGCATGCATTACTTTCGAGGGTGCCATTCTAATTAATTGATTCTAATTTGACATTTGGTATTTGCTTTTTTGAGTTTAAAATAGCTAAAGGAAGGGAGTTAAGTAATGAAGTGAAAGACATGATAATTAGTCTAGCATTAAAGGGATATTCACTCAGAAAAATCGATGGAATTGTAAATAAACCACATTCTACCATAAACTACATAGTGAATAAATTTAAATATAATGGAACAACGAAAAACAATCCACGAATTCCTAAAAAGAAAAAAACTTAATAAAAGAGACGAGCTCTTCATCATTAGACAACTTAAAATAAATCCGAAATTAAGTGTTCTAAAAATAACAAAAATTTTACAAACATCTTTAGGAACGAAAGTATCAACTCAGACCGTTCACGGAATATTATGGAACAATGAATATCACGGAAGAATCGCAAGACAAAGGCCATTTGTTAGTAAGAATAGCTGCATCGTTAGATTGAAATTTGCTGCAGAGCATAAAGATAAGCCGCAATCTTTTTGGGATAACATTATTTGGTCCGATGAAACAAAAATAAACTTATTTGGGTCAGGTGGAATTGTCAGAGTGTGGCGAAAGAAGAATAAGGAATCCAATTTTAAGAATACTTTACCTACTATAAAACAAGGCGGTGGATTAATGTTAATTTGGGGCTGTATGTCATCTAAGGAAGTGGGTAATATTCAATTTATTGATGGCATTGTGGACAAATGGGGATATCTGGACATTCTAAAAAATAATATAAAGCAAAGTGCAGCAAAAATGGATATGGGTGCGTTATATCGTCGATGCGCCTGCAAAATCCGCTATGTGCATTTTAACAAATTTTACAGGAATGAATAAAAACTAATTAATTTTTTATAAAAGGACTTCCAATATCTAGTTGTTTTTTTTATAAAACTTAAAAGCATACAGCTGATTTTCGTTTATGGCAAACACATAGAGACTTTTACTTTTCACGGATTCAAATATTAACTGGTAGAAAAGATGGATCAAAAAACTAACTTCTTGTCACTTTTACTTTTCACAAAATAATAATACAAATGAATGTTTGGTATATTATAGCGTTTTGTCAGATGGTGTATTCCCATTTGATGAGTCTATTTTGCCATATATCGCGTTTTCGGGAAAAATGTCACATAGCGGATTTTGCAGGCACATCGACGATATATGTTTCAACAGGACAACGATCCCAAACATACAGCAGAAATAAATAAGTTATGGCCCATATGGAACATTCCAAAACAGCTTAGAACACCGCCACAGTCTCCGGAACTTAATCTGATAGAGCATTTATGGGCAATTTTGAAAAGGAAAGTTCGTGAGATGGCCGCTACCAACAAGAAAGAATCAATAGCAATTATTGAACGAGAGTGGAATCAAATAGATTCCAAAATTTGTAATAACCTCGTACAGCCAATGCAAAAGAGGTGTAGGGCTGTAATTGAAGTCAAGGGCTATTCAACAAAATATTAAATTTTGTTAAACTTATCTTTTTTGGACAAATTATAAATGTAAATTCTAAGTGTACAAATAAGAATGTTGCAGTTAAGAAATTGTATTTCGGTGCTTAAGTAAGTTTTTATTATAAAAATATTAGTTATATTGTTTCTAGAATTATTATTTTACGTTCGTCTTTCCCTATATTTGTTGTTAATGTTGCAATAAAAAAATCATGACAACACTTTGTTAGTTTGATTGTTATCTTTCGATTTTAATACAAACTTATTTAGACACTGAGGTGTACAAATAAGACTGTTACTAACTGTATAAGACGTCATTATTTTATATTATTAAAATGTTTCATAAAATTTATAAATAATCGGATAGTTTGATGTTTTGTAGAATTTTTTCATTTGTAGGAAGATTTTCGTGACTAATTGTAAGTGTATCTTCAACAAAATATTCTGTCTAGTTCAGTTAATTATACTCGTTGTATTTCAACGTTCTCTGTACAATTTAAATTAAGAGTAACATGTTATGTATAGACCACTTTAATGTCGTAATGACATTCTGAATTTAATTGAAATCACACGAACATATACTCTTTTCGCGGAAAGATGTCTCATGCGTCATTAATTAATTATATTATCCTAGACTACTATTTTCGGTTTTCGTCTCTTTCTTACATATATGATTAAATAAAGAAAAAATATTTGACATATCGTCGGCTTAATTAGTAAATCACATAAGTCCCAAATCACAGATAGTGTAGGACAGCAAAAAAAAACCTCTTATTACCGAATGAACTATATAAGGATGTTGTTGGGTATTGTTGAAGAACAATTATCTTTGAATTGTTATTAATATTAAGGTACATGCGAACTTCTTAGAGTATAGTTTATTGTTTTCTGCAATAAATTACACAAAAATCTCATTTTCAGTAAAAATGGACTTATGTGATTTACTAATTAAGCCGACGATATGTCGAGAAAACGGTGACAAGTAATGACGCATGAGACATCTTTCCGCGAAAAGAGAGTACTTACAATATGTCGGACGGACGTTACCAATCCTTAAACTAAAACTCCCTACATAACACCGCGAAAAGTGTATACTAAAAATTGTCCAAAATGTTTTCATGACGTTTTAAATGTCAGTAAAAGCACAGAAGTGTCGACACCATAAGTCCATACTATATTGCAAAAATGTTTAATAGTGTTTTTCAATTATATGATATTTATCGCAAAATTCGATGACAATCAGTTTGTGGAAATATTTGTTTTTACTGCTATAAACAATGAGGCAACTGCTGAATGTGACAGTGACAAATTCTAGGAACAAGTAATATACATAAACACAATGTTCCTTGTGTTCCTTTTGGTGAGGAGGTATCTTCACATATTTTCATTCCTAGAATTTATATAAGATCTCTCTTTTCATTATATAAGCTAAAAAGTACATACATGACTATAGATAGATATTTAAATAAAAAAAGTTTTACAATTAAAATAAAACCTTTATGGTTTAATTTAAATCTATAAATTTATTAATAAAAATAAATGGAATCCCCGAAAACGCATACAATAACAAATTTAATGACGTCATGTGTTCATGAAAAACTCGTTAAAGCGGTTTTCAGTATAAACAGCCAAAGTGAATAGTTTATATTCACCCGTTTTAATCGGAATTTTTAAACCAAAATAAACGGAAATAACATGCCCGGGGTATTTAAATGAAATACAAAATACACTTTAACACACCATATAGAAACAGTAAGTGGAACTGTAAACGAAAATGAAATGAAACGTCCTGAACTGAATTTGACGTATGTATAATTAACATGAAATGTAACGTGTTATTAAAACGAACATTTCAATATTACTTATTAACTTACATTTTATTTTTATTTATTTCTTTTCTACCGAAAAATGTTTTTACCGAAGGAATTGCACCATCGGGTAAGGAAGTAAAGAACTCGATGGGATTTAAATGATAGATGATCTCGAAACTGAAAAATAAATGTTGGTTCCAGTTCCTAGCAAGCATTACGTGTTTGAAAACGATCTTTGCAACTATCCATGTATAGACCCGTGGATATTTAAGGAGTTCTACGTGAACAAATCGTACGTTCCGTGTCACCGGGGACCTCCGCTGGTTTACCTAGATAAAATCGATGGAAAAGTGTTTGCCGTCGTCAACTCAACCATGAAAGCATCCGAAAACTTTACTTGTTGCGTTAAGAACGTTTACAGGGCGAAAAACGCCGGGATACCAGATAATAATATTGCGTAATATCCATTTTCTTAAATACTCTATTTTCGATTTCATCTGCACCTTTATGCAGGGTGTCACATACTATAATAAACTAAAATTTTAGTACAGTACTACTTCGATAATCGCAACCCTTTGTAGATGTAGCTCCTCGACTTTGGAAACAAGAGGTTGCACTTGTCCGATCTCGGCAAGTGCGAGTGACAAAAACAATTACCTAGATAACAACCTCAATAAATATTAGGAGGAAATGAATTAGGTAAAGAATTAAGTAATTTTGCACCTTTCTGGTTATTAAAATTTTTATTGCTTGATTAGTTTCGACCTAAGACCATCTTCAGAAACACTACAAAAAATATAGAGTGAACTGTCCAAATCTCAGCCCCCCAAAAAATGCTTCCTAAAGTTGGCCTTTTTTATAGACATTCATATAGAAAAACTCGAAGGCCGACTTTAAACGCATGTCCGAGATTTGGTGAGTTTACCCTAATTCGATTTATAAAAGTTTAGCGAAATTACAAAGTCAAAAAGTGAAATATAAAGGTTTGTTTTAAAAATAGCAGTGATAATTTAAAATACTTACAACGTCGAAATTAGGTAGAAATTAACAAATTATAAAATTTTAAATATTTAAAGTAACTACACATGTTATAAACTACTTTTCTAAATAATCTTTGCAGACGTGAACACAAATTAAAAATTTATAAAATATAAAATGTTTTTGAACGATACAGAGTATTCCAAGTCTAAAGCCAGTGACTCATTTCTATAGTGTGTCCAAAAATTGGGCCCAATGGAAAT
Source organism: Digitonthophagus gazella (assembly GCA_036711955.1). NCBI lineage: Eukaryota > Metazoa > Arthropoda > Insecta > Coleoptera > Scarabaeidae > Digitonthophagus > Digitonthophagus gazella. The sequence continues at coordinate 12,597,371 of JASCIT010000012.1, forward strand.
CCAAATATTCCTTCTTCACTTAAACCTTTCGCGGATGGTGGTATACATACTTACCACTAACTTTACGTGCAATTTTAGTGTATTGGTATACAACATTACCACCACGGATAGATTAATTAACCCTTTCGTGGATAAATTATATTTTTGAGAGTTTCGCCACTTTAATTAATCGATCCGTAGTGGTAATGTACCGGGTCTTCATAAATAACCGTACGCTAAGTTACGATTAGATGTTAGGCAACTTATTTTACAAAAATGGTAGCCCTGCAAGTAAAACGCCTGAAATTTTTTACGTACGACGAAAAACACACCAACCGACATAAACGGAATGAGAACGCCAATGGGGAATTCGGTGTTACTGCCAACCTTAAATAGTAAACATAACTTGCGATATTTTGGCGCGTTATTTGAAAACGTTCGATCATTTATGAAGGCCCGGTATACCAATACACTAAAATTGCACGTAAAGTTAGTGGTAAGTACGTATACCACTATCCGCGAAAGGATTAACCATAGGCGGTTGAACACAAGGGGCATACAATTTTCTGATATAATTTAATTTTATTTCTCTTTGACGTTTTAACACATTCTTTTAGTGAAATTAACTCTTTTATGAGGACTTCTTATAAGTGCATCACTGCAATCTTTCGACACGCGTATTTATACATTTTGACTTATTTGAATAAGAGTTCGCACAGCAATGGGTTTGGTTACTGCAGAGTGTGGGAGAGGGATGTCAGGACGCCATCAGGTAAACATAAAAATTCCAATGAATCACTAGCTTTGACCTTGGAATACTCTATAAAATTAACCGGTTAAAGTAAAATGGTAGAATAAGTTGTAAAAAAGAAACAAGTTTTAAGCTCAACGGCGCATGTGTGGTAAAGCAGAGAAATATGGCTGTTAATAGAAATTTAAAAAGGAAGAAATTATACAAGTTATAAATAAATTTCAATAAATTATTGTTGAAGATGAAAATATTATTTATTATAAAGTATTTAGTGCTGATGTGGTAAAAATTATAACTAAAGGAATTAATTGGATAGGGTATGGAGGAGTATTGAAATTTTAATATTAACAAGGAGAGTGCAAGGATTGGGGTCACAAATTTGCTTCAAATTTTGTAGGATGGTAAATTTAGTTTCCCTGTTGACGAAAGTATATGGTTGTAGATACCACTACTCAATAGCTTTTTAGATATTTGCAATTAAAGTTGCAAATCTCTAGTTAAATTCAGTTCTGTAGCAAACGATCAAGCGTAATAGGTTTGGCGTAGCAGCAACAAATCGATGTTTTGTAGTTAGGCGCCAAATTCGAGTTCCGGTGTGTAATTAATTCGAGTCAAGGGAGTGTAATTAATTCTTTTTTAATGTTAGGTCTATTTTGAGATATAAAGATAGCAACAGTGCCCATAAAATGTAACGACATCGATAAATTTTTTGAGTGTGCACCGCACTTTCGATTTGTCAGTTTATTGTCATTTTATGTGTCAAAATTTCAAAATTAACACAGCACTCAAACCTGACATTATAACCTTCCTTTAAAAAGCCTGACTTAGTCGATATAAATTCGGTTATTTTTGACATTATCCAATTTCGGACGTCCTAACGAGTGAATTGAAGATTCAATTGCAAATATTTAAAAAGCTATTGAGTAGTGGTCCCTATAATCATACATTTTCATCAATAGGGGGATTAAATCTACCATCCTGCATAATTTGAAGCAAATCTGTGACCCCAAGATTTAGCACTCTCCTTGTAAGTAGTATTTAAATAAGGGGTAAAATAGTAATGGGGTGAATTTTGATACATAGAGAAAGTCCACACATGCAATCATATTGACTATATGTATGCGTATCCACCATGGATTATAGGGATAAGGGTAAAATAAGTAAGGATGGGAAGGAATGGTGTCTGCTAGAACCCCAAACAGTGCGGTTGTGGCACACAGACAGATGTCAGAACCCTAAGCTGAATGGGAAAACTTTTTAGGTGGGATCTTGGTATAGATTATTAAGGAATTTGTATAAGAGTGTAACCTCAATAAATGCAACTACCTCAACTTGTATTAGTTGCGATTACCGTGGTAGTTCCGTATTTTTTAAATACAGTGAAATCTCCCTTGGGCGGACACCAACGAGACCCACCAAAGTGTCCGTTCAAGAGGGGTGTCCGCTTAAGAGAAATGCGAAGTAACTGTATGAGAGTCGGACGGTTCCACGAAAACTATCCGTCCAAGGGGGGTGTCCGTTCAAGAGGGGTGTCCGCGAAGGGGAATTTCACTGTAAAGTTCTTACTTCATTCATTTCAACAACCATTAGTATCGATTATTTTAGGTTATTTGCTTGACACTACGATTTTCAATGCAAAATCAAACGAATAAAGTTGTCCTATAAAAAATATACTGCGTGACATTGAAGTACAACATTTAGAAGGAATGGGTACTTTTTGATTAAATTTGATAGAAACATTGTTCTATTGAAGGATCGCAATCGATTAAAAGTTTGTGACTCTAGACCTAGCGTACTACCTAGCGTAGGTTTGGTGCAATTAACATTTCTTTTCCCTACATACTTTACTATTTTTTACTATTCCAATGGAAATTTGTGTATATCTTGAAAGTGTTATTATTTATTAGTTTAACTTCTTATGAATTTTGTGGTGTTTTTAGACAAAAAATACGCTGATTTTTCCTACGTAAGAGAAACTGAGAAGACAGGAATAATGGTGCGAAAGTGAAATACTTTTTCCTTTACTAAAAATGCTATCTGGGTAAATTAAAAACAGTTTAGCGCTATCAAATGTTGCAGAAGGACCTTTCTAAAAGACATACCATATATCAGTACACTCTTTTTTACTAAAATAGGATTTTCTTGCCTCTTAAAGGCCTAAAAAAAGATTGGGTACCACGCATTACCCTGTCTTACTAGGAAGTATAAATTCGTACAGTATATATCAGACAATATCATAAGCAATGAGGTTCCGCACCACAATTTCAACAGTGCGGTGGAAGGACATGGATGAACATTTCAGTACTACAATGCAAACTCCACATCTTTACAAAACTACGCCTAACCACCTCAAGGTTGACAATTACCTGCAGACTGATTCTAATTTATTATAGAAGTCAAGCCTACTTCTCCTACTGTCCAATCAAGGTCTTTTCGGTTATTAATTTAAACAATGCTTCCGTTGATTAACAGTAAACAACAGAGCGCAATGCAATCGGTATTCTATGTACCTAAAACACCTAATTAGGGCAGTAGAGTGTCCCGAAAATCAACGCTTATCTCAATAGATCCTCTTTGGACACAGCTGAAGATTTTTAAAACTCATACTTGTAGTTACAGTAAAGGGTGAAACCAAATTGCGTTTGTAGTTCTGGAGATTAAAATATTCATTTTTGCTGCTAATAAATGTGCGTCCACACATGGCATAGCTTTTACAAGGATCCTTCAAAAAGATTTCATAAAGGTAGATACTTTGGTTGTACCCAAAAACTAATTTTGTATCGTTATTCTTACCATCCCATTTTGCCTCAAATAAAAAATATTTTCACGTACTCTTTACTTAGGAATAATTGCAAACTCATAAGATTTTAAATTGATAACACCATCACGATACAGACAAATTACCATAAGGTTAGTAAGAAATTACTGAAGCATGCACAGAAAAGAAATGTTACCTGCGTCAAACATATCGCCGTTCCGGAACAACATCGACGTAACTGCAATTTTTTGATAAAATGAGATAAGGCCATCAATGTATCCAAAAAATGCTGATTTTAATTATTTTTGCTTCTCCTGCAAATTTTTTTTGCAGTTATGTCGATATTCTTCCGGAACGGCGATATGTGGTCCAGGGTCACCGAATTTTAATCGATTGCTATACTTTAATAAGCAACATTTTCAACAAATTGAATCAAAAAATATGCACTTTTTCTAGATGTTGTAATTCAATGTCACGCAGTATACCTAACTCAACCTAACATATACATCCTACGTTAACCACGTGGGTACGGATTTATTTCGAACGTAATGTAACTTATGACGTGTCTCAGACGTCAAATGGGTTAAAAATGTTAGTCACTTTTATGAATTTTTTTTAAATTTTTTGAGTAATAATTGAGTGGGGCAGAAGTAAAGTGAACCAAGTCCACTTAAGTTCGTTTCGAGAAAACGGACAATTGTGATTATTTTTTCAATGAAAAATGGTGTAAATCATTCAGTATTGAAGTGAACTAGTGTACATTATTGGTAACCTGATGAACTAAGTATGGAGTAAGTCAGCACATAAAAGTATAACTATTCAAATGGACCTAAATATACTCTTAACTAAATTTTAGAAAAAATAGACTTGGTTCACTTTCCTTCTGACCCACTCAATTAGAACAAAATTGACTTTTTTTATTACAAAATAGAATATTTTAGCTTTCAGTTAATATAAATTTCATTTGTTGATTTAAAAAAATAAAGTCTCCACGATTTTTTTAAATTGATAAAAAATTTTAAAAGAACTAGGTTAACTGTTAAAGATTTTAGTCACCATTATATATATTTTTTAATTTTTTAGGTAATAATTAGAACAAAATTAACTTTTTTATTACAAAATACAATATTTTAGCTTTCAATTAATACAAATTTAATTTCTTAATTAAAAAAAAGTCTCCACGACTTTTTAAAATTGGTCAAAATTTTCAAAAAAAGTTAGATTAACCTATACATCCTGAACATATTTCTATTTTTTTTTGTCTTTTCAGCGAGTCTTATTGCGTACATTTCGATAGCGAAGGTTATCTAGAACTTAATAACGACGTTGTGAAGGTAACGTGCCATAAAATCCAAAACGAAATAGTAGAAGACTTCTATGAAAATGTTTACGGTGTCTTTACACCGCAAAACATCAAACACAAATCAGTAAAAGAACGAAGGGACCCGAAACTTTTAAACGTTCTTTTACTAGTGATTGATAACGTTTCTAGACAAAATTTTATAAGACTTATGCCAGAAACTCACGATTACTTATCGGATAAAAATTGGATTAATCTTCAAGCGTATAATAAAATCGATAAAGACTCTCTGCCGAACGCTTTAGCCTTTTTAACGGGTTATTCGGAAAAATTGGCCTTTGAAACTTTTGGAAATCCAACTGAAAGGTTTTTTGATGATTATCCTTTTATATGGAACGATTACCAGAAATACGGCTACATTACCGCTTTTGCCGAGGACTATTCAATTATGAACACTTTTAATAAAGATACTAAAGGATTTTTTCAATCTCCAACCGATTATTATTTTAGACATCTTTTTGTTGCTAGCGAAAGATTGACTACTACTTATTTAGATAATATGCCACATTGTACTGGACCGGAAAATTCAGGTAAAATAAATTCAACTTCAAAGTCAATTCAACTCTACTTTTAAGTCTATTTGCAAATTCGTCCTGAAATTTCCTGAACATATTAGTAGCACTGATTTTCCACCAACTCTTTAAATTCCAAGAAACCCTTTTTCCATCTCATTTAATTCTCAAGCAATTTCTCACATTTAATTTTATAAATTTTATAGTTGTAAATAATCTACTATATTTCATTACTCGTAGTTTGTTTTCTCTTAATTCGTTGATAACAATTAGAATAAATTTAATAATAAAAAAAATAGCGGTTGTAAAATGTTTTCTAAAACATTTTTTAATTTTGCTCTATCACTTTAAATATTTTTTAAGTGCTTTCGTGATACTACGAAGATCACATGAAGATTATACATCATAGAAATGCTATTATTATTTTTGTTTTTTAATGGTGTTACAATAGTTTCAAACTTTCTACAATTTTTTTAAACTGGTCAAACCTTAATGTTATTTTTTTTAGGTGAAAGAATCCTTAATTTAGTAAAAGACTTTATAAACACCTTTAGAAACTATCCCTATTTCGGTCTTTTCTGGATCAACTCTTTTGGTCACGAAGATTATAACGCATTAGGAAGAATGGATAATAAAATGGTACAATTTTTCGAAAAAATCGAACAATACATCAGCAATACAGTAGTTTTGTTTATGAGCGATCACGGTTATAATAAAAACGAGATTACTTACACCGATTTGGGATGGATCGAAAGCAAAATGCCATTTTTCTACGCGTATTTACCTCAAACGTTTAGAAATAGATTTAAAGATGAAACGGAGAATATTGAGGAAAATGCTGGAAAATTGTTGTCACCCTTTGATATCTACGCGACGTTACAGGATATTTTATCCATCTCAACAGGACACGTTGTCAGTGACGTTAAATCTTGTGAAAAATGCACTTCCTTATTTCGATACATTCCAAGCATTAGAAGTTGTTGGGAAGCTGGAATCGAAGATAAATGGTGTAATTGCGCTAAAAATATTAGTATGGATGGTCAAGTTAGAAGAATGGTTGAGGTTGCCGGATTGGAGAAAATAGGAAGAGTATCTATTTTATTATTTTGTTTAACTTTATACATTTTATGGTATTTGTAAAACATATTTTAGAAACCTTTATAAATAAGAAAATCATAATTTTTAGAGACTTTATTGTACTTTAAAACCAGGCTTTTCAATGGATCTACATGTCTAAAACAGACCTTCGTAATTTCCATAAATAAACTCCACGATTTTTAAAAGCAGATCAAATTTTTTTAACTGATTTTAAATGAAAACTTTGTGGAATTCTTTTACAATTTTTATTACTCTGTTAGTTACTGATCAATACAAATTTGATGGTTTTAATGAAAACTACTTCACTTAGATCTTTAATAAGAAATAAAAACCAGTGTTTACGATGAAATTATAAATTATTTATTTTGATGCTATTCGAATTTCAGACAACCAGTGTCCGTCCTGAAGCACGACGTCAAATATTAATATAATGAGAATTGAAAAATGAATCTTTCCATCAGGTGATCGCACACCGAATAACTTCGCATCTTATTAATAAAGTATAAATGTATTTCTATCACGTGTAAATGGTATAGGTTAATTGAGAATATAATTGAGAATCGTCCAAAATTCGAATAACACCACAATAAATAATTTATAAGTTCATCGCAAATACCGGTTTTTATTTCTTATTAATTTATTACAACGATGACCTTGGACCACAAAATATCGACATTCTAGAACTATGTTTAAGTGTTTTTTTTTTTTTTTAATTCCTATAAATACTTTTTTTGTAATTTCTTAAACTTCACTAAATTTTTAAAGATGATTTTCACTAAAAAATCAGAGTTTTTGAAATTTTTTATTCTACTTCTGGTAGTAATTAAAACAAATCTAATAGATTTGCCGGAAAATAGATTTACAGTTTTACCTCGGATCGCGAACGTCTCAGTTCACGAACAAAATTTGCTAACATATTTTGCTTGGCTTCACGAACGATGCTTCGGTTCATGAACCCACAGAACGCGTGAAGTGACCGTGACTTACAATACATCCAGTGCTCTTCGCTTAATGGGATCACTCCAAGGACACTGGATTAACAGGATGGCCCAATCTGCGATAATTGCCCGCCACCCTTTAACGTGACTGCCAAGCTTAGCGTCTCTGTCTTACATTCGATTCTATGTCTTACACTCGACTGGGACTCCTTGGGATCAATCCAAGGATATTGGACTAACATGATGGCTCAATCCCATAAGATGTGTATACGCCGAAATTTAGTGCGCAGTCGCCAGTTTGATGTCACTTGTTGTCGTTTCAGTCGAGTGTAAGACAGAGACTCAAGTGTGAGACAGTCGAGTGTAAGACAGGGACGCTAAGCTTGGCAGTGACGTTAAAGGGTGACGGGTGATTATTATTGGTCATCGTGTTAGCCCAGTGTCTTTGGGATCAACCACTTCACCGAGGCAGAACTTCAAAGACGGAAAATATTTATATATGATTATTTGCGATCGTACAGTTGGGACGAATTGTAGGAGACTCGGTATGTCTCAATTAAGCGAAGTACTATAACCCGAAATGGAGCTGCACCATGAAGAGAAAGATGAAAAAGTACTCGGCAACGTTACGGAGAGGGTGCTTACGTTTTCACCTTTCTCTTCATGGTGCAGCTCCATTTCGGGTTATGGTACACTGCATAATCCTCAGCAAACAAATTCGCGCAATATGGTAAAATCGACATTCTATACCATTCTAAAGAATAGAGGTCAGCTGATGATAGCTAATGTATCCAAAGTGGTAAGTTAATTATACAATAAATCGAGATGCTCAAGTGTTAGAAGTAAAGATATTGTTATTTGGATTAGTGAAAAGGCACTATTGTGTAAGCGAGACTTTGATATGTGTGAAGGCTTCAAATCTTCATTTATACAGGTGTCCGGAAATATCGTGTACAACGGAGTGCCACAGATACCTTGGTCAAAAATATGATGATTGAACCCAACTTATCTATATACAAAGTTGCTTAGTTTAGCCGCTAGAATGCTTTCTTTTTCTATTAAAACGTATATTAAGAAAAAGAAACTGCCCATTAAATATATGCTACTTCTGAGCAATGTTAATGCCACAATCGACAATATTATAGGAAAAATTGACTCGGACTACGAACTCTTCGGTTTACAAACATGGTCGAAGAAAGGATTATGTTCGTGAACCGAGGTATCATTATATTAATACATCTTTGTCTAAATTTGTGTTTCTTACTTCTTTTTGTTTTTGGAATTTTCTATAACTTTTTGGTATATGTCCACAAAAAGAATCTGCGATTTTTTTAAAGTTGATCAAAAGTGTAAAGGGTTATGTTAAATTCGATCAACATTTCTCGATATCTTTAAATTTTTTTCAAACTTCTTTAGTCTATATACAGTAGAACCCCGGTTAACCGAACTCGGGTCAGCCGAAACCCGGGTTATCCGAAGGCGCCGAAAAGCCTCTATGATGACGTCAGTCAGTAAACGTGAACAAACAAGTGCGATTCTGCTCTACAACAGTGCATTCCAGTGGTCGTTTGTTTTCGTTGCGTCTGTGCTTTTGTGCTATGGCGACTAAAAGGAAGCGTGTTGTAATTACTATCGCTGATAAATTAGCCGCTATCCAAGAAGTTGAAAAGGGACGTTTATTAAAAACAGTTGCGGCTAATTATGGAGTTGGCATTTCCACTGTTTCGGAATGGGTGAAGTCCAAATCAAAATTTCAAGAACAAGCCGTGAAAAATCCTCATAGAAAAACACTGAAAACATCCGACTTTGAAAAAATAGGCGAAGCTCTCTATCTTTGGTTCATTCAACAACGAGAAAAAGGGATGCCATTGACCGGCCCAATACTCCAAAACAAGGCTAAAATTTTGGCTGAGTTATTAGGTGAGGCAGGAAAAAAATTTTGTGCAAGCTCTGGGTGGTTAGACAGATTTAAAAACAGATACGGCATTCGACAATTGAATGTATGTGGAGAAAGGCTATATGCAGACCCAGATGCTGTTGATGTTTTCAAAACAGAGTTTGAGGATTATACCCAAGGCTACACTAAGCACCAAATCTACAATGCCGACGAAACGGGTGTTAATTTCAAGATGTTGCCTACAAAGTCTTTAGCTTCTTCAAAAGAAACGTCTGCACCTGGACATAAAATGAAAAAAGAACGGATAACTGTTCTTTTGGCGTCAAACGCTTCTGGCACACATAGACTGCCCCCAATGTGTATCGGAAAGTCAGAAAAACCTCGAGCCCTGAAAGATGTCGCTCGAAATGCCCTACCAGTTTTTTATAGAGCTCAAAAAAGTTCTTGGATATCTTGTGCAAAAGTTGAAAAGTTTTTAACCGAAAGAGGTCTGCCTAAAAAAGTGATCTTATTAATTGACAATGCACCTACGCATCCTTCCGAATTAAAAAATGGCGATATTGTTGTACGTTTCCTTCCCCCAAATGTCACCAGTCTAATTCAGCCACTGGATCAGGGCGTAATAGTAACTTTTAAACGCCACTATCGTGGGCTGTTTTTGAGAGCGATTCTAGAAGATAGCATGCAAAACAGAAACATGAATGAAGCTCTGAAGGCAGTTAATATGAAACACGTTACTTATTGGTGTGCACAAGCCTGGGAAAAAGTGAAAGCTGAAACTCTTCAAAGATGTTGGAGAAAATTGTATGATGGGCTTGAAGAACATGACACAGAAAATTTCGAAAACTTAAGCGAAATGTTAAAAAGTATTCCTGGATGCGAAGACATCGATACGTGCGATGTAGAAGAATGGATTGTCGCGGACGATTCGCAAGAAGTCACTGACGAAGACATTGTAGAACAAGTATTGGAGTCAAATGTTGATACAATCGATGAGCCGGAAGTAGATGACGTGGATGAGAGAGTGACAGCTGAAGATGGTTTTCGAGCATTAGAGGTAAATTAGGGTACATTTATGTTAAAGCTGCGATAAACGATGAGAGCGGTGAATTCTTGCCGCTACTCTCGTTGATGATCCTTTTCACTGGGTATAGTATGTATAACACTGGAATTATAACACACAGTGTTGTTATTTCAGATTGCTCTAAGATTTGTTGAGCAATGCAGTGAGTCAACGCCAGCTGATGTTCTTCTCCTAAAAAGATGGCGAGATATTGCTGCTCGAAAACGTCTAGAGGGATTCAAGAAGCAAACCAAAATTACAGGGTTTTTTCAATAAGTTATTCATATCCTATTTGTGGTATGTATATGAATATCTTAATAGTTTGCTATAACGTGCAAGCAGTGTATTTTAAGTTTAATAAAGAACATAATACAAGTCTACAAAGACATTATTGAATTCTAACCTTTTAAAACCTTTCAAAAATACATACTGTAATCACAATACAAACAACTATATATGTTCTACTATGATACCTAGACTAATAGATGATGATGGTTTAACCGAAAAATTTCATATCCGAAACGGCTTCCCCCCCTTTAGTTCGGTTAACCGAGGTTCTACTGTATCTCCATAATGTTTCTTCTTAATTATCGTAGGTATACATTGTACAATTTTTTGAATTTGTTAAAAAATATTTAGTTAATTCATTGCTAATAATAGTCCTGATGTACATATATAGTTTTTAAATTTCAAATTTTCAAAATTTTTATTACAATAATAAATGCAAACTTCATTAATCTCTTGAATTTTTCCATATTTAATCATTTAATTTTCACATTCAATTTCATCAATAACCTTTTGGTTACTTTGAACTTCGCCAAACGTTCTTTAATGGTTTTTTTTTAAATTTTTCCTTAACGATAATAATACCATGTTTATAACCACTCATGTTGTAGAAATCCCTGATTTGTTTATAGTCGGAAGTAAACAAGAATTTTCTGGTTGGTTCAAAAACACTCAAGTAATTCCAGCTACGTGCACGTTTTCAATTATCTGATCCAACGAGCCGGATCTGCCGGAATAAAAGTATAAAGAACTTTGAGATCGATCAACCACCACTTCACCCGGCTTCTGGAGATAATGATATTTTACTCGGGCCGTTTGATGGATGGTTTCTACTTGTTAATAAATCAAGGCTTTTTTATAAAGGAAAATGCAATCTTAAATCGTTTTATTTCTTCTTTTCCACGTAAATTTAAAGACTGTAATATCATCCCTGTGTTTAAGAAGGGCACTTTGATACATGTTGCAAATTACCACCCGATCTCTATAATTAACGTTTTCTTGAAACAAGTATAACGTAACGTCAAATTCAAATCAGGGGTTTCGTAGTGGTTTATTTACTCAAATAGCTATAAATTTGAGTTGGATCATCTCATTCTCATCTAATCGTAGCAGGCGGGTAGTTTTATCTGGTACTGCTTCCGAATAAGTTCCCAATTCAGGGCTTCATTCTTTTCAAATATATTGAATAGGATGTACATATAACAATGTATGCGGACGACATAATATATGTATTACTATTGCCATACGAGTCCATGAAATGCTTACAGAAAAAGTAAATCTCGTAATCAGACAGTTTCAGGGGCTGGTGCAGAAACAACAAGTTAATGCTATACTCACAGAAAACGTGTAACGGTCGTTTTCCGTTCACTGTTATTTATTTATTTATTTTTTTGGTAATTTTAGTTCGTCGATATTTTAAAGGTGATATTGCGAACATTCGATGTACCTTGGAATGGAGATTATATATGGTGTCTGTGGGGTTCGAGGCTATGTATTGTGAAGTTGTTCCGTATTCTTGTAGTTTTGATTACCTTGTGAGTTATTTTCTGCGCATTAGTTGTGCGTTGATTGTCGCACGTTTATATACAGGGTGTCCCGTTTTGATTGTCCGATCCTTTACTGGTATATTCTCTGATTGAATACAAGCAAAAAAGTCTTAATGAACATAGGTCTTAAAATGATGCGTTTTCGAGATATTCAAGGTTTTAATTCCACAACTTGCCCTATTATTAACAGCGTTACATTTAAATTAAATTATTAAGTAGTTGCCACGGTTTCGACTAACTTTTGTAGCTGACCACTGTAACCTAATAATGACAATTTATCGAAACCATCGTAACGAGTTAATAATTTAACTTTAATGATTTTCATCGATTATGTTAATAGTAGGTAAACTTAGGGAACTAAACTCTCTAATATCTTGAAAGCGAATCACTTTTGAGTCGATGTTCATTAGAACTTTTTTGCTTATTTTTAGCCAAGGAACACGTCAGTAACGGATCAGACAATCAAAACGGGACACCTGTATATCCGTCAGAGCCAAGATGTATAGAACGCTGTTTTATTCAAATTTATCTAATTTTTGGTACCATCTGATCCAAATATCATTTGTATTGGACCATTTCTTCGTCGTTTGACAGTTTTGAACGCTTTCGTTGTATGGATCGTTTTGTGGGTATTAATAGTTTCTCTGGCAATTTGTCGAGTCCTCTGGATAGATAACATCCATATACAGATTTCTAGCCAAAAAATATTTTGTAAATTTAATGTATTATTTCAATGGTCTAGAAGTACAGGACGAAAATTTTCGGTTTTTAAATTAATTTTCAAACATAGTGTCTATTTAATAGCGTCTATTTCAAAATTTTGATAATACAATAATCAACCATACGAATTAGAAATATTTCTGTTTTGTAACTGTTCAAGTAAGGTACTAAGCGAGGCAAAATGTCTTTTCAATTAGCTGATAGTAAGAAAATAATTGAGAAGAATAACAAACTTAACAAAATGACTCTCACACTTGTCAGTGTACACATACGTGCTTTTTCACGACTTTTTTCTACCGGATCGTCTTTATGTCTATTCATCTTCTCTACTACTACTCCATCCTTTCCTCCACTTCCTCTTTCTCTACAATAAGTTATCCGAGTTACGACAGAACAAATATAAGGTGAAGTGGAAAGTCAACGTTATAAAACAGGTGATTGGATTACCCCCCACTTTCCGCGGAATATATGCGCGTGACACTAGCAAAATGTTTATCTTTGCATTATACATTATACTTTGTATTCACCGTAGCAAATAAAATTTTATCACTACAGTAAAAAAGTGTAACAAAGGTAAAAATGGAAAATAGCACTAAGATTACTAAAATTGTTACCACCCCCGAGCCCCTGAGTGGACAAAAGATCTACGCGGCCATATTCCGGGTAGTTTTCACCACCCTCGGGTCCACCCGCGCAAATCTGATAGCGTGTTAAAAATTCGGTAATTAATTCCCGTCCTTTCTTCTCCGTTCTTCACCATCGACTCCCCGAGGTCTTCTTCCCTTTTCCCCACGTTTCTACCGCTCTCGCGCTTTGTTTATATTGGTTCGCGACGCACTCACAAAAATAGTCCCAGATTGTTACATTACTCCCCCGTTTTTAGATGTTTGTTACATCGTTAAACGAACATCTCCATAAATCAGTTTACAACCATTACCCAAAATACGTTCGACAAGACAACAACTTTTTTTTTTCTTAGTTACATAAAACTTACTATAATAATATTCTCAATAGCCCTTCACCTGTCAACCAAGATATAAACACATCATTCTTATATGAACTATCTTTTACTCCCACATCCATCATCATTTCCCTACTATTTTTTTTTGACGTTTTCCTCCTCTGTCATCCTCTTCTTCCTTGTGAGTCCATGGAACAGCTTTACTTCTGTTACTTCTTTCCATTTTTTTTTATCTTCCACCTACTAGCTGGACTAACTTTTAGGTTGTTCTTTTCTACGTCCATCCAGATTTATTTTCTTGGTGTGGATTATTCACTCTTCATATTTTCTATTAACGGCGGTAACTCTGTTATATAGTACCATAATGAGGAATTTGGCGATTTTACTGATTTGATGTTAATCAGGAACCGCATTCTCTTCTTTCTTTTTCTAATTAGTTTCATTTAATTAATAATTTCACCATGGATCTTATGGATTTAACTGTTTTTTCTTAACGTTTCTGTTTCTCGACTTCACTGGAGTTTTTTTTTTCTTTTTAGAGAGATGATGATGCAAAGCTTATCTAATAAAATTCCCTGGTTGAAAAGTGACGGTGCGAATTTTATAACAATTTTAACCCGGCGTGTGTATACTATATTTTTTGAGACACGGGGTGTATACTGGGTCTTTTAGGGAACAGGCATCCCAAGCAGCAAATTGTGTCCGATATCGGGCACAATTTTTTTGAGTCCGAATTGAGTCGACACTTATCGGACTTTTTGTGTCCTGTATCCAATTTATAAGAATGTAGCCGCTATGTGTCGACAAATTATGGACACAATGTGTCAGAAAAAAATGCGTGTCTAAACAGACACATTTTGGATTCATGTGTCTAATATGTTTCCATTATGTGTTACTTTCGACTTCAAAACACAATTTAGTCACAGACGAGTCGACACTTAATTGACACAATGTGCTTGAATTTGTTCTTAAGTTCGCGTTTCTAATTTGTTTCCAAAATGTGTTAAGTAGACGCAATTTAATCCCAGATGAGTCGACACCTAATTGACACGATGTGCCCAAATTTGTTCTGTGTGCATAGACACTTTTAGGCAACATATCGGTCAAGTTTTGGTAACACGAGTCCAAATTATAGCCGTTATGTTTCTTGTGTTAGTTTGAACCATTTTCGGAAAATAATTGGTTAAATATCGGACACGTGTTTCTATTTGGACGCAATCATTAAATCCGCCATATTTTCGTTGAAAAGTTGTGTCAATGAGATGAAAAAAAAAATGGCGGATATCTATATTTTGCTCTGAATTACAATATTTGGCGTTAATAAACATAAATATTCGAGCAAATAATTTTTTTGTGTCACCCCAAATATCTCCACACTAATTTCTGACAACATTTCTTGAAATTTGCAATAACTAAAAATGTTTGACTTTTTTAGTTTGTTAAAAATAATCAATATTTTTGGGGCGCTTTCGTTATTTAAAGGTATCATACACACTATTATCAGAAAATTTGAATCCGTAATATTTTTTAACCCTCAGACATGGCAAAACTTCAATTATAACATACCAGTATAAAATACCTTAGCACTTTTAGCGGTAGAAACATAATGGACACATGCAAATCTATTTGGTAATAAAAGAGAAACATTTTGAACACATTAAACGTTCACTTTGGAAACATATACGACACAAATGCGACACATTCTAGAGACATTTTAGTACAATTAAAGGCGCATTTTAAACACTAACTTGGGTACATTTTGGGCACTATATGGTACACATTTCTGTCACCATTTTGGACACATTTCCCAAACATAGCGGACACCGTGTCGACCCTGTGCCCATAAAATGTGTCGTGTCCAGGCTTATGTGTCGACACAGTGTCGACCATGTGTCTAAAATTGCTGCTTGGGATGTTTTCAAAGTTTTCTAGGCTTTCAAAAATTCTAGAAAAATTCTGAGTTACTTATTGAAGCGTCTACTACATGGCCGAGCAGTTACCAAATTCAAAAGTTTAAAACTGTTGTCAATAAAAATGAAACAATCGTCTGAATCGTCTAAAAAGTCAGAAAAACGGAAATTTTGACTGTTCCTTCAAAGACCCAGTGTACACACGGAGGGTTAATTACACTTAGCCTAGCTTATCTATTACAAAGGTTACAATACCCTATAGCTCACTCAGCTGGGTTGTTAAGCTTAATTCTAATATCGGGATACAACCGATTTGTTACGGGTGTTTTAGAAGGTCCGGGTTCCACAAAACTTTCCGGATTTTCATTTGATTCTTTCACCTGTGTCTCGGTGTTTGCTCGCTGATAGGCTCGATGAACAAATAAGGTGGTTAATGCAGTCCATAAGCTCGCAATTATCGACATCCCACATCCCATAGCTTGATACAAAACATAACCATTTAATATAACAGAAAATATGTATTTTAAAATAATGAACATCATATAAATTCCCATAAATCCTGACATAAAAAGTCCAATGTTCGTAAACCATCCCCAAACATGACTTAGGGCTGATTTAGCCAACGATTCTATTTCTTTTCGATTAAATAATTTTGTAGCATCATACTGCTCGGAATCTTCAATTCTACCGGTAACTTTATTCGCGATAAATGAGGTAATTGCTTCTCTTTCTTTACCAAAAACGAAATTATGCTGTACTTTCTCTATTTCTTTTTGGGTATAAAGACCCCCACTACTAAGACTTCTAATTGGGGTAAATTTTATGTGATGTTCATCATAAGCTTCCAAAATAGCCGGTGCTTGCACTTGGGCTGGGTATGGACTAAAACCAACCCAATGATTATTTAAATGATATAATGGAAGTGCCACTGGGGAACATGGAATCTCTTCCGCATGTTCTTGTATAACGTGAGTTATTGGAGCCATAAACATGGACTCATTTCCTACCCGTATTGGCAGCTCATTGTAACATTTGTCAGTTCTACGAATTTCGGCTACTTTTGGTTCACATTTAATAATATACAAAACCTCCCCTAGTACTTTTCCCAAATAACCCCGAGATGTTTTCAAAATTGAAGCAATAGCGTCTGGACTAAATGGTGCCAATAACAATCTATTTCTCAATATTTCCCTTTTTAACAAACATCGACGATAAATCGTCGCAACATGAAAGTTTCTCATCATAAGCTTACTCGAAATTTCTACATACATAAATTTGGAATTAATATAGGAGAAAAGATTAATATTATTAACGTTATTGATACCATCTGTTAATTTTCCAAAGGAATTTAGTGTTTTAGTGACTAACAATTTAGGGTGTTCAGTGATCCACACTTCCTGGTTACACATTATTGTTTTCCTTAGTAAATTTAATGCAAAAATATACTCACCTTGATCCACAACTAAATAGTTTTCTTCATTATCTAAATTGCTTACCACCGCTTCCGTTGCTAGACCCTCATAAAGTACCATAAGCTTTTGATTGTGACAATCCTTGAAATTTCCTTCGTCCCAAGTAGTTTCGCCCATTTCCACATCCATACAGTATCCATCCAAAAATGGACACGTTACGCCTCCCATTAACGAAATTTCATTAGTATCCAATATCACATCCGCGTAATATTCTTTCAGCAGTATTACTACTCCGGCGGTAACCACAACGTCGGTCCAGGTATTTCCATTTTCTATGTAAGTTGTCCCTCGACAAGCTCCGTTCATTGATAATTTCCCCGCCAGTGTTATTGAGGCAGAAGTAGAAGCGTTGATCTTAATATTTGACATCACATGTCCCTCGAACCCAGTAAACATTCCGGTAACATGTAATTGACGACATCCTTCCCTTCCAAGCTGTTTTACGTATTTTAAAACCCCTTGTCGAACAATGCTGCTGTGACTGTGCATCCCGCAATGATGTATCATCCGTGTAACCTCCACCAAACAAGTACGAACCTTGGCCTTGGCATAATCCTTCTTTTGAATTACTTTGATATTAATTTCTTTTTGCGTGTAATTTGCTCCTGGCACCGGGCACGGTGCAACGTCCTTCACTGATATGGCAGTTATATTGGTTGATAACCCTCCACAATCATATACGATGAGCCCATTAGTAAGTACTATCATCATTCCAGCTAATATGAACTTAAGGAACATTGTAACCCTAAAACATAAAAAGTTAAGTACATGCTACAACTACGGTTAAAATCTATGGCCCCTATTTATATATAAAAGCTAATCTATAAATGACAATTAATAATTATATTCGTTTCCTTAAAACCCAAGGATAATCAGGAACTCGTCCTTTGCTTCGCGTGTGGTGATGAACTAACTGATTTGGTTCATCACGATTTTGATTTTGGTCATTATCCGTGATAATTTCTTCGTCGGGTGAATTAATTTCTTCGTCGGGTAGATTAATTTCTTCATCGGGTAGATTAATTTCGTCTTCTTCTAAATCTTCTACTGCTCCGTCCTGACCTCCGATTTCATTTTCTGGTATCTTTCTTCGTATAACTCCCCATTGATACATCTCTAGGTCATCTTCCTTTAAAGGGGTCGCTCCTTCCACCATCTCCTCTTGAATTTTTCGTTTTTCCTTTACCTCTTCTTCATCTCCACGATATGGTTTGATGCGATTCGCATGTACAATCATAGTTTTTGAACCGTTTAATTCTTTAATTTTGAAATTTACAATACCCATTCTTTCTATTACCCTATAAGGTCCTACCCAAGGCTTATTTAACTTCATATTGGTACCCGGTTTAATTGTACGATTATGTAATAATACTTTATCGCCTAAATTTAAAGAAGTGTCTTTCGCTCGTTTGTTAAATCGGTCAATTCGTCCCTCTTTTGTAGCTAATTCATTCTGCTTGACAAGCTTGTATGACTGCTGTAATCTTTCTATTAATTCTGACACGTAGTTTTCACTATAATCATAACGAAGTCGATTTGGTTTCGCATAAACTTCAGTCGGTAAGCTCATATCCCTGCCATGAAGTAAAAAGTATGGGGTTTCTCCCGTAGTGGAATGAATGGTGTTTCGATAAGCCATCATTACGTAGGGCAACCACTCATCCCAGTCTTTTTGTTTCTCGTCTACTACATGAGATAACATATCTTTTAAAACACGGTGCATCCTCTCTATCATTCCGTTTGATTGGGGATGATAAGGAGTAGTTCAAAGTTTCTTTATCTTTAATAGTTTACACACTTCCTCTAATAGTTTCGACATAAAATTTGTACCTTGATCGGTGAGTAAGGTTTGAGGCATCCCGTGACGTGTTATAATACTTGTAACAGAAGCTTTTGCAACTGTTTCTGCTTTCTGATCATTTAGAGGAATGGCTTCTACGTACCTTGTAAAGAAATCTTGAAAGGTTAATATATATTTATTTCCGTTGTATGTAACTGGCAAGGGACCAACAATGTCCATTGCTACTCTTTCGAATGGTTCTTGTGCTGGAGCGAATAATTGTAATGGTACAGGTTTTAAATGTGGTGAAGTTTTCCGTCCATTACACTCCAAACAGTTATCACAATACGTCTTGATATCCTCCTTCATATTTTTCCAGTAATACTTTCTCTTAACTTCAGCTTTTGTTTTATCAAATCCAAAATGTCCTGAATAAGGTAAGTCATGACACTGATATATAATTTCCTTTTTTAAAGCTTTAGGGACTACTAGTCTATGGTATCGTTCGTTTTGACCCCGCGTTTTATAGAGTATATTATCCTCATCTAAAAAGAATTCAGCGTACGTCGGATCGTTTTTTACTTTTTGAATAAGTGACTGTAGTTGTAAATCTTCATCCTGTTTTTTTCGCAATTGATTCAATGTCTAATGTATGTAGGTAGTTGACATCAGCTTTAATTTGAACTCGAGATAATGCATCTGCATTTCCATTAAGTCTTCCTGCTCTATGTATAATGTCGAAGTTATATTCGGCTAAGATTAACGCCCACCTTGCTAATCGTGAGCTCGGATCTTTGATGGATAACAGCCATTTTAGAGGTCTGTGGTCGGTGATGATTTTAAAATGCCTACCATATAAATAAACCCTAAAATGCTTTATACCCCACACTACGGCTCAACACTCCCACTCTGTTGTTGAATAATTCACCTCGGCTTTCCCCAATTGTCGACTTGCATACGCCACTGGTTTTTCATCATTTCCTATTTTCTGGCTAAGAATAGCGCCAATTGCAATTCCCGATGCGTCTGTTGTTAAGTAAAATGTTTGACTGAAATCTGGGTATTGTAGTACGGGTTTAGTACACAAGGCCTTCTTTAATTTATTAAATGCTTCATCCTGTTCTTTCTCCCAAATATATTTCTGTTCCTTTTTCGTCAATTGACTTAAAGGTTTCGCTACACCTGAGTAATTTTGAATAAATTTCCTGTAAAATCCTGCCAAGCCCAAAAATGCTCTCACATCCCTAACTGTTTTCGGTATCGGGTAATCTACAACTGATTTAATCTTATCCGGATCTGGTTTGATTCCTTGTTGTCCAATAATATGCCCTAAATATTTTGTTTCCCTAACCATGAATTTACACTTACTAGGTTTCAATCTTAGATCAGTTGCTCGAATTCTATTAGATACATCTTTTAGTCTTAGCAAATGCTCTCCTACGTCGTTTCTGCTGAAAACGATAACATCATCTAAATAAACCATGCACTTAGAACCTGTTAAACCCGATAAGATGGTATTCATCAGCCTCTGAAAAGTACTTGGTGCATTCACAAGTCCAAAAGGCATTTTTTTACATTGGTAGTGACCCTCTGGCGTGCTGAACCCAGTTTTCTCTCTATCTTTTTCCTCGATTTCTACCTGCCAGTAGCCGGAAGCTAAATCAAGAGTCGAAAATAAGACTGCTTTTCCCAATTGATCTATAGTTTCATGTAAGTTCGGTAACGGATAGAAATCCTTTTTGGTAATACCGTTTAGACCTCTATAGTCGATAGAGGTCTAAACTTGTTCTTCTCCGTTTTCTGATTTCTTAGGGACCATCACCACAGGTGCTGACCAGGGTGAGGTCGATTCCTCGATTACTCCGTCTTGTAACATTTTATTAATTTCATCTCGCAAAACTTCCCGTTGACTGTGGGGAACACGATATGGTTGTTTCGCAATGGGATGTACATCTTCGGTAATAATACGATGTTTCACCCCTTTTGCTGTCCCCAATTTGTTATCTCCATATAAGAAAATATCTTCATATTCAGAACTTACCTTCATAAGCCCATCTCTATCATTTTCATTAAGGTGACTTAGATCAAATTTCTCTATCAACGACTCTGCTCTTTGGTGAATTAAGTTTACTGACCCCCATTTGTGTGGTGTTAACTTTTCTCCACAATAAATTCTAATCCACACGAACGCTCCCTTAATTATCCATTTAATCATGTGTAATACCTTATCCCAATCTAAATTATCTAATCCGCATGCAATTTTCGGTAATGCTAATTTTGAAATCCCGTTTTTACTACAAAATTCTCTTAAGTTGCATAGAGTGTAATATAAATCTTTATATGTTGGCTTCATAAAATATCTTTCTTTACTAATCAAGTAGATAATATAGCTCTGCCCTTGTTGTAAACTAACTAACCCCCTTACTTGTGGATTTTGCAATTTTAAGTCATCTACTCCTTCGAACCGCTCTTTAAATTCCCTTGCTATTCCGGCTCCCATTTTTAAATCTTTACTAACACAGTGTGCCAAACTATAATCCTCCGGTGCATCAAATAAATTCCCTTTGTCTTCAACAATATCCCAGTTTTCCACAATCTCATTTGCTACATTCTGTAGATATTCTTGATAGTTCCCATGCCCATTTTTAACATATTTATCATTAAACTCATTTTTATTCCCGTAAATGTTAGTACATTTCTTTTCATTACAAGAAGTACCATGTGTAATCCCTTGAGATGCATCTCCCCATTTCTCATGTATATTTCCCTTTTCAACTTTACATTCTCTTTGTTTAATGCGCATTATAACCCCAATACAAGATCCCTTATTTAACACTAGAGGTTTCTCGGTTACGTTGATCAGGCGTACCGGAACCCTTAGGTTTTCATTTACCCTTGTTAATACCCTGGCTACCATTACCCCATAGATCCTAGTATCAATAGATTCGATGATAGCTTCTTCATCTCTCTGCAATTGATGTTGTAAAACCTCACAGATCACTTCTCATCGTGCTGGTATTTCTAAAACCTCATCCAACAGAACCGAACAGGGGCCAGCTGTTCCGCCTGTACCATCAATCACCTCTGGTCCAGATGATGATGATCTCTTCCTTTGTCTCATTCTTTCACAATGCTTTTTAATCTGAGTTGACTTCACTCCACCCGTCTCTCTTTCATACTCTCTTCCCGGTATTAACTTCTCTTCAGAATATTTTAATGTATTTTCCCTTTTTACTATTACTCCCTTATTATTTGATGCCCTTACAGATTCATCCTCGACAACGCACACTCGATTTATTTCCGTCTTCATTGGTACCACTACCCCTCCTAATAAAACATTTTCACTTCCAAAATCCACTATAGCTCGGTATTTACTAAGAAAATCTCTGCCAATTAGCCCATCGGCCTCCGTTGATACATCCTCGCACACAATGCATTCTATTGGAAAATTTTGATTTGCAAAATTAAGATTTATTTACGTTATCCCAAAAGTATTCATTTCCGCTCCCGTTATTCCCTTTAAGGTGATTTCTCGTTCTGTGTTTATTTTATGACTTACTCCTGTTGCTTGCAAACTTTTTAATTTAATTAATGTAACTGCTGATCCTGAATCTACTAAAAATGAACATTTCGTATTAATCACATTTATTTTCTCCGCTTTAGTGGTGTTAGGTATCAGTATAGGTTTAATAATTGATTTGTTTGTAGTATCGGTAGTGTTTAAATTTTGTTTATTTGAATTTCGGACCCCTTTTATTTCCTTTCCTCGAATCGGGGTTCGTTCGAGGTCATTGCCCCGTTTAAATTTCCTCGATTATGCTGTCGTAACTCATCATTCTCCGATTCCCTTGGTCAAATTTCATGCGATTAGATGACCTTTGTGGAAAAGTATGTTGGATTGTGAATCCCGAAGTCCTAGCCTTGTTTTTATGCCAACACTTTGCTTCCATATGTCTCTTTTTATTACAAACTCTCCATACTACTGTATTGGAACATGATGCCGCGAAATGACCCGGTTCAAAACATTTATAACAAACATTTGCATTCCCTTGAGTAGAATTTACTTCTCGTAGTGGGTTATCTCTCTGATTCGGTTTTCGAAAAGATGACGTTTTATTATCTGTGTTATTTTTAAATTTATTACTCCTCCGATCGCGATTCGTCCAATTTGTACTTGCGCTTTGGTTAGTTGTTTGACACGTATTTATTTCATTTGTCGTCGCATAAAGCATCATCTGATTTAATTCTTCTAGGCTTGCGATCTCTGCCGCTTTATCTAGATCTAAATTCGGCTCCCCTCATCAGTAAAACTCCAATTGTTTTAGAAATATCTCTCCGAAGTCCCACTTTAAATTGTGTTAATAATATATCATTATTTTTCTTAGTTATTCCCGGTATTTCGTCCATCGTAGCTCCTTCTAAATCTTCCTAAAGAACTTCTTGTCCTATCAGTTTAAGTTTCGTTAAGTATTGTGAAACAGTTTCATTTCTGTTCTGGGTACATCGCGAAAGCTTCACTTGAGCCGCTCCTGGTATTCTGAGTTGTTTGAATTTATTTAGAAATTTTTGTTTAAAATCCTTATATAATATCTCATCTGTTGCCAAAGTTGGTTCACTTTTATAAAAATTAAAGGCTTCTCCCACTAGTTTACAACGAATAATTTTAATTAGATCCCCTTCATCCACTCCGTCTAATTTTCCCCTTTGTTCGGTTTTTTTCAAAGAAATTTTTTACATTTTCCTTTCCCGAGAAATATTCAATTGAATTTAAAAGAGTTCCCAATGATGGTTTTGGAATTTCGACTTTAATTACGGGTTGATCCGGCTCTGTGGTGCTCATGGCGATTAAAATGAGTTTTGTTTATATTACAATAAGGCTACGTTCACACTAAGCGGTTTTTGTCGACTCGACCGTCAAATCGACAAATGCTTCTTTGAAATCGTCCAAACTGTTCAGACGACGTCGACTACGTCGCGACGGTCGAATGGTGTCGTACTCGACCTATGATTTTACCGACGGCGCCCATTCGACAAACCAAGTCTCTCGACATATCATCTCACATTTTTAATGAAAGTGTTCATACGGTGGTTAGATTGATGAGGCGTTGGTCCAGTGTTTCCTAACGTGGGGCCCACGCTCCACAGGGGGACAATTCTAAAATCAACTCTACGTCAGTTTAGCCCTTTTCAAATTTCCAAAATTTAGCCCAAATTTAACGAAAAAAGTAAATTCTTAAATAATTGCAGTAAATAATTATTAGGTATAATTTGGCTTGACGATACCAAAATATCAACTGAGTGTTTGGTAACTAAAAACATCTCGCCTCTTCTAAACGAGGTACATTCAGTAATAAAGTGTGTTAATGCAGCTAATACCTTTACAGCTAATGCTAAATGTGAGCGTATCTTCAAGCTATTTTGTGAAGAACAAAATGAAGACCATGTGAGACTTTTACTTCATACTGAAGTAAGATGGCTATCTTAATGGAATTGCTTGAAACAGATCTATGGAACTGTTTGATACTCAGAAATTTTTTAATCGACAAATCTGAAATAAAGTATTTGCTAACAATGGATGGTAAAGCATTTGTTCAAGGAACAAATAAAACTCTCGTCGGTGCAAAAGCGAAGATATTTGGTTTCATTACCCATATTGAGTTATGTCAGAAACATAAGAACAAAAACTTTGAACAGTTTCATTGGCTCCAAAAATGTGAAGTAACTAATACCATTTTACTTGTTATTGTCAATCATCTAAATGTTCTATCGACTGATTTAAATGAAAGATTTTCTGATTTAAAACAAATTGATTTTCCAACATGGATGATGCAGTCAATGTTAGTGGATTTGTCTGATATATCAAATATGGAGTATCAAAAAGAACTCGCAGAATTGCATTATGATTATTCAGTTAAAACCTTATTTAATATAAATAGAACGATGGCATGGCTTTGTGAGGAAACAAAAATCAAATACCCAAATTCAACCAAATGTGCAAGAAAACCATTGTAAAACCTAAAATTATGTATGTTACATAGGGGGCCATAAGAATTTTAGAAAGGCAAAGGTGGGACATGGCACAAAAAGGTTGGGAAACACTGTGTTGGTCTGTTTAGAGGACGTCATCCTGTCGTACGACTTCACTTCTAGTGTGAACGTTTCGCGCGATTGTCGAGGCGACTGTCTATTTTATTTTGTTTTTAACGAACTTCGGAGATTATACAGAACTTGTACTTGAGACTACAATCATTCTTTAACTTCTGGTCTTGTTAAGAAACAATTGCACTCTGCTTTCGACGTTTTGCGGAGTCTCTTAAATACTATGAGTTAATCTAATGTTATGACTCGATATCGACGTTTGGGTTAAATTTCCTTTTGTTATTTTCTAGTGTTCGATATCAAACCATTTCTTATGAATAATACAATAGAAGTAAACACAAGTGTTAAATGATAATGATAAAAGCATATGGTAAACATAAGGGTAAGATGACTCCTCCCCCTTAAGAAGGGATTACTGCGATTTTTATATCGGCGGTAATTCCTCGATCGGGTAATCAATATGATTTTCGACATTATAATTCTTTTTATAAACTGCGTACATTGATAAAAACATTATTACAATCATTATAAGCAAACAATATATAACATAATATCCGACATTATTCGTGGACTGATCGTTTTGAATTGAATCTAATATTTCTTTCTGTTCTAAAATACTTTGTGAAATGTTTAATATTGTTGGCTTAGTTAAGTTTACATGTTCTATTTTCTTATAACTATCGGTATACTCTATAAATTTTAATTGATTAACTATAGTTTTCTTATAATTCTTAATTATCTTATCTTTTATTTTTAGTTCACAATTATTAATATTTCTAATTATGTAGACGCCGCGTATTGTTTTCGTATCAGTTTGTTGGTCACATTTCTGAATTAGTTTATTTTCCCTTGAGCTTAACACAATTTTCATATTAGTGTTTAAGTTAATTATCTCAAGATCTGTGATTTGAAATTGTTGATAGACACAGTTTTGGTAATCGTTATCCGCGTTTAGGATGTGGATTTCGCAAGGTGAATTGTCTTTAATAAAGTGTTCAATTTCTTGGCTGCATAAAAATGTTTCTTTTCTAATTTCTGTGCAGGGATTTTCTGGGCTTATATACAACTGATCTTTTATGCCGATATTCTTGAGCTTTGGGGTTATCTGTTTAAAGACGTGTTCCATTACAAAAATTGGTAAGGCGTTCATCGAATAATACTGGTAGGGTTCTTGTTCGACTATTGGTATCTCCAAAATATATACGAAGCTTTTCTCGTTTTGATATGCTTTAATTTTAATCAATGATTCTATGTAATAAATCTTATCAGTTAATACGTCAAAAGGAAATTCGTGACTTTTATCGAGATGTACTTTCTTGATGTTCTCTAGGAGTATTTCCGGTTCTATTACACTTGGGTGTAAAATGCCAATTTTTGCAAAAGTTATTGCTTCCCTTAAATCTTGTAATCTCGCTGCAAATTGCTGTAAGATAATTATTTGATGATTGAGTATTTCCACTGCGTTTATACGTTGTTCATTTATGTCTGCTTTATCTGCAATTTGATGTTGATTTTCCAACATTACTATTATACTGTTGTCAAAGTTTGTCGTTACGTTTTGTATCATATTTATTTGCGTTTTTAGTGCATTTTTAATTTTATCCTGATTACTTTGGAATTGTTGGATAGCATTCTCGTATCTAGTGCCACCTTCTGCATCTAAATTTCCTGTGATTAGTTTTACAATTCCTCCCATAAAGTTTAAAGCTCCTCTTTTCTGTCTTTTAATTACGTCTGTTGATTTTAAATATTCTTCTACCTTTGAGATTTCTTGTTCTTTTACTTCGAGTAGTTTATGCAATTCTGCTGTAATATCCCCGTGCTTGGTTAATTGTTCTTCCTGCTCTAAGAAGTTATTCCACACTTTTAATAGGTTAGAGTAGTCCTTTTGTATAATTAATTCGTACTGATTTTCTACATTGTACGCTATTCCTAATTTGATTGGGAGTTTCCCGGCTTGATCTTCCACTTTTATTACTTCCGCACTTCCTCTTCCGATGAGGAGTCTGCAAGGATTCCTGATTTTAGTGAATTCATATGGTACTTTAATATTTTGTTTCGATTATTTTTAACTTCGACCGTATTATTATCAAAAATGCGCACTATCGTATAAGGACCCCAGTATCTTTCTTTAGTTTTTTGCGTATAATATTTACTAGGTTTTACGTATACTTGTTGTCCAATCTGAAATGTTCTAGGTTTTCTCTTTTCGTTAATTTTATCGATTTTCTTTTCTTTTTCTTCCTGCATTTTTCTTGCGATCGTATTGTAGAGATTTTTAGTTCGTTCTTTATGGTTTTGCACATATTCTTGAAAATAAACGTTATCGTAATAAAGATCTAATGGTTCTCTTGAATTAGTGTGTCCATATAAAAGTTCAAAAGGTGAGATGCCTGTAGTTTTGTGTGTTGACGAATTATATCCCAATATCGCTAATTTCATTAGTTCTTTGATACTATTATTTCTCCTTTCAGTTTTTAGAATTCTTATGTGTTCGAGTAATGTGGAATGCAAACGTTCAATGGGTGCATTCGAATTTGGATTTTGCGAAGTTGTGAAATGAATTTTTATTTGGTATAATTTTAATAATTCTTTCAATGTTAAGTTGTTAAATTCTAATCCTTTATCCATAACAATTTCAACAGGTACGCCGTGTATACTGAAACTTTCAATTTATTTGTTAACTATTTCTATAGCTGTTTTACCTGTGATTGGATAAGCTTGAGCGTATTTCGTAAAAGTATCTATTATCGTTATAAAATTTTGTCCATCTATTGATAATGTGTCGATGTAAAGTTTACTAAATGGTTTATCTATAGATTCGGTTATTTGAAAAGGTATCTTTGGTGGATTTCTGTCGTATTTCGTTCTTTGACATATTTCGCACTTTTTAATGTAATTTAATATATCTACTTTCATATTTGTCCAATGGTAATTCTTCTTTATCCTAGATAATGTCTCGTCTAAACCTCGATGATTAGTTTTTCCTTCGTGATATTGCATTATTAATTGTAACTTTTCTTCCGTGTCTTCAATTATTCTAACTCTTTTTGTGCATCTAATTATCTTTGGTCCTTGATTATTAAAATGCTCGATATAAACGGCACACATTATTCGGTAGATCTCATCGTTTGTGTAGATGTAAAACGTTCCTTGTGGCATTATATCCTTGATTAAATTTATTACTTCTCTTTTTAAGTTTTCTCTATTTAGTTTTGCCTGATATATCATTTTTCCGTTGTCTGAGTTAAAATGGACTTGTGTAGGAAATATGTGAGACTCAATAAAAATTTGCACCTTTTGTGTGTCAATTGGTGTTTCCGAAATGGGAATTGATATTTCTGGTTCTGAATTTACGTTACTGTTGAAAGATTGTGAGCTTTCTGGTTTCGATACTTTTTTCGGTTTATTTAAAGGTTTAATTTGAGAAGGTGGTCCATTTGCAGTTTCTTTTTGCATCATTTGATCTACGTCTGCCATTGTTAATTCTCTTGCTAAGTTTTGCATTTCTTCTTCCGTAAATTGCGGTATCATTGAGTAGGTGTCACTGGGTTTTGTTTTTCTTGGTATGTTCTTAAAATCTTGGTAATGTATCTCAATCCTGGATAAAGCATCTGCGTTCTTATTAATTTTTCCTTTCTTGTAGACTACGTTATAGTCGTACTCTCCTAATTTTATTTTCCATCTTTGCAATTTCGAATTAGGTTCTTTTAACGTATGTAACCATACTAAAGGTCTGTGGTCTGTTATGATCGTAAATTTTTGTCCATAAATATATGGTCTGAATTTTTTACAGGCCCATACTACTGCTAGTAGTTCTTTTTCAATCGTTGAGTATCTCTGTTCTGTTTCCGTTAATGTTCTTGAAATGTAACATACTGGTAAATCTTTTCCAATTGACCCTTGTGATAATATTGCTCCTATGGCTACGTTACTTGCATCGGTAGTGACTAGAAATGGTTTCGTAAAATCTGGATATTTTAAAATCAGCTCGTTGCATAAAATGTTTTTGCAAATTTCAAAAGCTTTTTTATATTCTTCCGTTAATTCTACCTTTGCTCCTTTCTTTAGAAATGATGTCATCGGTTTTGTTAGCTTGGAGAAGTTATTTATAAATCGCCTGTAGTATCCTAATAGTCCTAAAAATGCTTGTATTTCTTTTCTTGTTTTCGGTATAGGATATTTTTTAATAGCTTCTGTCTTTTCTGGGTTCGGTTTTATTCCTTCCGGTGTTATAACATGTCCTAAATAACCTACTTCTTTTTTTAAAAATTCACATTTATCTAAGCTGATCTTCATATTTGCTTCACGTAATCTATCGAAGACTTGTCTCAATTTTTGTTCGTGCTCTTCTAATGATGCTGAGTAAATTATCACGTCATCTAAGTACACATTACAGGTGTTAACAGTTAATCCTCTTAAAATGTAATTCATTGCACGCTGAAATTTCGCTGGTGCATTTTTTAAACCAAATGGCATTCTTGTGAAGTGATAGTGTCCTTCCTCCGTACTGAAAGCTGTTTTTTCTTTATCCTTTTTGTCTACTTCTATTTGATGGTATCCTGAAGCTAAGTCTAGGGTTGTAAAGTAATTTGCTCTTCCTAGTTTGTCTAAGATATCGTGTATGTTAGGTATTGGAAACTTATCATCTATAGTTTTTTCGTTTAATCTTCTGTAGTCTATTACCATTCTATATTTCTTTATTCCACTCGCATCTAATTTTTTAGGTATTATCGCCACTGGTGCTGACCATGGACTTGAACTTTCTTCGATTGTGTTTTGTTTCAACATATTTTTTACTTGCTTATTTATTTCATCTCGTTGTGATGGTGATTTTCGATAAGGCTTTTGATAGATTGGTATTTCATCCTTTAGTGGAATTTGGTGTTTTATTTTAGATGTAAAAGTTAATGGTAATCTTTCATCGTGTATTAAATCTTTATATTCAAGACATAACTTTTTAATTACTGCCCGTTCTTCGTGATTTAAATGATTTATCCTTAATTTTGTTTCAATATTTTCTCTTTGTATCTTCTGTACAACGTTTGGTGGAATTCTAAATTGGTTTTGATTTTCATCTTCTTTATTATAAACATGACTTCTTATGGGTTTATCGAACGTTAACTCCATAGGGTATTCATTGAAGTTGGTGATTTCGGTGATTGCGTGGTAATCTCTCGCTACAGTTAAATTTTCTAGAATTTCTACGCCTGGTGCGACTTCCTTATGCTCGATGTAAATCTCTTGTAGATTTCTATTCACGGGTATTTTTACAATTTTTCGTTGTCGTGGTTCTAGCATTATTTTCGGATTTTCAAAGTGTAATGGGATTTTAGTAAATTTAGTTTCTAACACTTTATCTCGTAGATTAATAATTGCGCACATTTGCTTCATTAATTCCGTTCCTAAAATACCGTCGTATTTTTCAGAAAAATCTACTATGTTAAAGGTATGTGTTTGTCCTGTCGCTTTGAAGGTATAAAGAGATGGAATTCTTATTTTATAAAAGTGATGTGTCGTATTATGCATTGTTTTAACACTGAATGGATCGTACATAATATAATCTGCGAAATGATTTTGAGCTTTTTCGGTGGAGATAGTTGAGGCTGATGCTCCTGTGTCGATTAATAATTTTGTTCCAATTTCAGGGATGTAGATATAAGGTAATTGTATCGAATGCTGATGATTAAATTCGATGTGTTCATCTAATTGTTCTCCGATTTCCGAGGTTGTATACCACTGGTCGAGGCTCGTATCGTAAAATTTACGTTTTCTTGGACTTCAGTTTCATTTTCTTGCTCGATAGGGTAATTATTTATCTCATATTCTTCTTCGGTTGGGTAATAATTTTCATACTCATTGTTTTCATCTTCCGGATAATTCGATTCTTGCTCGTAAGCGTCATATTCATAGTAATTATTTTCGTTATTGTGATTTGTCTGTTGGTTTAGCTCTTCTACGTGCCATCTTTTGTCTGACGGTGTTGCAGGCCCAAAAGGTGTCATTTTGGTTTTTGATAGTGATCTATCTATATCCATTGGCTGTTGCCGTGGTTGGCGTTTTTCTAACATTTGTCCCGGAGTTTTGGCGAATTTAAATGATGGTGGTTTGAACATAGGTTTTGGAAATTGTTGTTGATATCTTTGTTGATTAAAGTGCGGTGGTGGATGTTGATATCTCTGATTATAATTTAGTTGTGGTCTTTGAAAATTATTTGGCATTTGCCAATTCATTCTTGGTGTTTGGAAGTTTGTTTGAGGCATAAAACTCGGTTTGAAATTTAATCATTTGTGCAGGTTTGTGATGAGTTTGCGGGGCTTGTCCGTTTCCGCATCTATACTGCTAATTTTGGTGCTCCAATACGTACGACATTGCTTGTTCTAATGTCGTTGGGTTTTTGATGTAAATTATTTCACCTAATTTCCCGTATCGCATAAGACCTCTTTTGAAAGTCTGTAACGCTGTGTTCGTATACATGGTATTTTTCAATGGTATTAATTCTTCTCGGGTATCTAGCTGCATCTTTGTTAATAACAGGTTTAAAAGATCTTTTACACGTTGCCCAAAGGTGTAAGGGTTTTCATTTTTACTCGGTGCTTCCATCGTTAAATCATTTAATAGACAATCTTCCGATCTCTGATCTATGTAGCTAATTTCTAATAGATTTTTTATGTCTACCCACGTTTTTAGTTTTCTCGATCCAATTAATGATTGCGCTTCGCCCGTAAGTTTCGATTTTATAATTTTGATTAAAAATGCATTTATGGGGTTATTTGCGTTAACTCGATCTGCATACGTTCTTAACAAATCGTCACAAGCGTCAACAAATAATGGTAATACATTAGGGTCGCCGTTAAATTGGGGAATGGTCGAAATTTCCGCCTGAGTGATCGAACTTCTATCATAACGCATGATGGATAATTGATTTAAACCGTTTACAAGTTCAGTAATATCGTTATCGTTTGACATATAATAATTAAACCGTTCTTAAATCTAATTTGTTACGTTCTTTAAAAGTTTATTGAGTTTTAAAAATTTGTCGCGTTTAAAATTTGAATTCTTAAAGTTTACTTACATTAGGGTTAATAAAAGTTGCATTACGTTTTCTATTTTCTTGTTTCTTTATTCTTTCTTGTTGTTCTTGCGGTTCCTCCTTGACGAAATCTTGATCGTTGGGGGTTCCTTTGTCCTCAGGGAAAACTTGATCGCCTGCGGATTGTTTCTTAAAATTGTCTATGGTTCTGGATGGGTCCTCGGAGATATTTTGATCTTCTTTGGATTGGTTCCCAGCAGCAACCGCGTTGATTGAAAATTTGAATTCGCACAACCGTGTACAAGTTTTGTTCTGCTCCAGCTCAACGTTCCTGGTTCCAAAGAATTGATATTCACCCGCTGTTCCAAGTTGTCTTCTTGACAGAATCTTCTTCTCAGATTGCTTCTCGGCTGCGGTGACCAGATCCTACTGACTGCGCCACTTATATTTCTCAAACACGGATTTGTGTTTTTAAAATATTTTTTTTTTGTTTTTAAATCATTCTTTAACTTCTGGTCTTGTTAAGAAACAATTTCACTCTGCTTTCGACGTTTTGCGGAGTCTCTTAAATACTATGAGTTAATCTAATGTTATGACTCGATATCGACGTTTGGGTTGAATTTCCTTTTGTTATTTTCTAGTGTTCGATATCAAACCATTTCTTATGAATAATACAATAGAAGTAAACACAAGTGTTAAATGATAATGATAAAAGCATATGGTAAACATAAGGGTAAGATGACTTGTACGTACCCTAATACAGTTAGTTTGTAGTCGACGCGACGCAACTCCGAGAATAAACACAAGTCCCACGGTATTTACTCCGTCAGCGTTTCCTTATCGTCTTCGCCGTTATAGCCGTCGTTTTTAAACGTTAATTCTACCACTTAAAATATTTACGTTTCAAAATTTAATAGGAATTTAATTAATTTTTCAGGATATAAAAGCCAAAATTTGAATGTTCATACAATTACTTAAATAGAGATCTTCCTTCCGTTCACTACATTTTATTTTCCCTTTATTTTCAATTTTATATACCCTATTAATCTAATTAATTCCCCTATTTATTACATCCCAATTTTTATTATCCCGCCTGAATATATCCCCTTTTGTATTATCCCAATTTGTTTAATCCCACTTGTAACATCCCACCTTGTTTTATCCCACCGCTGCCACCAAATATGTTACCACCCTCCGAGCCCCTGAGTGGACAAAAGATCTACGCGGCCATATTCCGGGTAGTTTTCACCATCCTCGGGTCCACCCGCGCAAATCTGATAGCGTGTTAAACGGGAAGAAAGTAAAAACCCAAATTTTTAGGACTAATTTAATTTAATCAAAAAAATAAAATAAACAAACAAAAACGAACCCTCAATAACGTAAATTAAACCAATTCGAAACTCACGGAATTATACCTTATACCTAATTACAAAAATGATCTTAAATCTACTTACAGTTGTCCCTCAACGACGTCTTTTTAACTCTCTTTTGTTATTATCCACGATTTCCTAATCTTCCCCCTTTTTATCCTTTTACTTCGCACAAACCCGCTCTCAATCACTTACTTTTCACACCACTCACACTCTCTCTAATTAATTCCCGTCCTTTCTTCTCCGTTCTTCACCATCGACTCCCCGAGGTCTTCTTCCCTTTTCCTCACCTTTCTACCGCTCTCGCGCTTTGTTTATAGTGGTTCGCGACGCACTCACAAAAATAGTCCCAGATTGTTACAAAATAATTTAAAATGTTTATTTCAATTTTAATTTATTTAAATTTTATAACATGTTTCGTTGCAATAAAATGATACGTAATAACAAATAATATTATATTATATTAAAATATTTATGTCGCAAAAGGGATTATTAAAAATAAAACGAATTAAATAAAAAAATAAGCAAACAATAACCACATTTTCTAGAGTTAAGTTTAAATTGATTCGTTGCATATCTTTATTCGAAATTCGTTCTTACAATTAACTTATTGTTAGTGGCGTTAGATTCTTTTAAAACATCCAGACCAATCTAGACGATACTACATTTAAGACTTCCTTAGTTTGGAAACGACTTTTTCTGGCTGCAACATGAAATAAAAAAGGAGTTAGCGATTTTTTAATCTTCACTTAATTTAATCTTTAGTTTTGATATTTAACCACATTACGGAGAACACGAACACAGGGCCGGATCTAATAAGTGGCCGGACTAAATAAAAATATTAGTTTTGCTTTTTACGTATTGAAACAATATAAACTTTAAACATTTTTATTTCAAACAAAATCCAACTATTAAAATCAAAAGTTTGATATATAACTTTTGTGCCATGATACATTCGAAGAGCAATGAATAGGTGTGGAAATGCCGTAGCTTTGTCATTTTCAGATAAAAATTGAAATATTTTAAATAGATTCTGGAAATATTCTGATGAAAGAATCGATTTTAACGTTTCCATTTCTTCGGCTCACATATTACCATCTAAGTCTTCTTCCTTCACAATGTCAGAAGATGCATCATTTTATATCTTCGAAGCTGCCAGAGCAATTTCTAAATCTGTTGCATGCTTTTTGAATTCTTCTTTTTCTATGTTTTGAAATGTTTTCAAAAATTCAAATACATCAGTCTGATTTTATAATTGTTCAAAATGAGCATGCCTATATTAAATTATTTTGCTAGAAATAAATACATGTTATTTAAATGGAAGTAATTTTGATTCCTACCACAAGATTATTTCTAGAAAGTACTGCTAAAGCTAAACTAAGGCTAGAACTAACTCTAATACTAGCCCTAGAACTAGGAGCTTTAGGGTTTAGCTGTGCGTCCTTTGAAAAAGCATTTGTCGTGTCGGATGCCATTTTGCAGCCTTCTTCAGAAACGAGTTCGAAGTGACTCTGCTAAAGCTGTTTATCGAACTTTTTAAGAACAAAATGTTGTTATTATAATTTTTATATACAGAGTGGGCCACTGAAAACAGTAAACGCAAGTTTTGGCCACGTAACATCAATTTTGCGAAAAACGCTCGAACACGTCAATTTTATTACGAAAGGGGATATCGGAATGGATTATTACTATTTGCATAACTCCAACCCTAAGATAGGGGTAGATTGCACCCCAAACATTTTAAATTGAAAGGGGTGTCAAACTCTACACAGTTTTAAAGGCCTTTCAAATCTCTTTTCAGCAGTCTTTTTATTTTTGAAATCCGATCATTAATTCCAGAGAAAAAGACTTCTAAAGTTTTATCAAATAGCCTTAGTGACATGTCATAGTAGGCAGTTGACGTGTTAAACTAATTAACTTTAGCTAACTCTAACTAACTCTAGCTAACTCTAGCTTACTCTAACTAACTCTAGCTAATCCTAGTTAACTCTAGCTAACTCTAATTAGCTCTAGCTAATTCTAGCTAACTGTAACTAACTCTAGCTAACTCTAACTAGCTCTAGCTAATTCTAGCTAACTCTAACTAACTCTATTATAGTTGGGTTGGGTTAGCTAGAATTAGCTAGAGTTAGTTTGAGTTAGCTAGAGTTAGTTAGAGTAAGCTAGGGTTAGCTAGAGTTAGTTACAGTTAGCTAGAATTAGCTAGAGCTAGTTAGTTTAACACGTCAACTGCCTACTATGACGTGTCACTAAGGCTACTTCATAAAACTTTAGAAGTCTTTTTCTCTGGAATTAATGATCGGATTTCAAAAATAAAAAGACTGCTGAGAAGAGATTTGAAAGGCCTTTAAAACTGTGTAGAGTTTGACACCCCTTTCAATTTAAAATGTTTGGGGTGCAATCTACCCCTATCTTAGGGTTGGAGTTATGTAAATAGTACTAATCCATTCCGATATCCCCCTTCATAATAAAATTGACGTGTTCGAGCGTTTTTCGCAAAATTGATGTTAAGTGGTCAAAACTTGCGTTTACTGTTTTCAGTGGGCCACTCTGTATTTAGCAATCGAATGTTAACTTAATTGAGCTTTATAAAACCGGCTCTAGATATTGTAACTTGTAAATTTTTAAATGAATAAATTTTAAAATGCGGGGCCCATACGTGCGCGGGGCCCAATCGGACGCACTCGCTTCAATCGCCTCATATCCGACTCTGCACGAACGTTACTATTAATATCTAAATGTCCATTGAACAGCCATCATATTCAATACAATTATTAATTGAAACAAAATAAAAAATCTAAATTTTAATCCTCTGATCTACTTTCACTAGATTCAGTATCATTAATATACAAGGTATCAGGAAGTTGAGAATAATGAGTGGCTATTGAACTATGTAAGCCTATTGAATGGTTTCGTGGATATGGTTTTGGGGTGGCATTATATTCTAATCGGATTTTTTCATTGTTGTTATAATTTGAATTAGCAAAATGATTTTCACAAACTAATAGGCAGTTAAACTTACATTCAGAATTCAAATTACAACCAGACTTCCATCGATTGAATCCTTTTACATTTTTTAGGAAAGTGTGAAACTTTTTATTGTTTGAGTCTTTAGGAGTATAAGAGTTTTTGCAAGGGTGAAAACGGCAAACAATTCTGACGTATACTTGTACTTGGTCAAACACGTCTAAAAGTTATCTTCGTAAACTACAAAGATTCCAGACTAACAATAAGAAGGAAAAATAAAGAAGAGCGAAATGATAAACCTTCAATAAACTTCTCGACAAGAATTCTACATATATATATAGCACGTTAATACTGCTATGTATAATATTTTATAATGTTGATACAGTACTGTAACAGGTTGGCCGAGAGGTTCAGGGGTTATGGGGGCAAACAGGACGAATAATGCCTAAATTGTCTACCCCTTTCTATGAGCCTTACCCCTGTACCGCGGGTAGCGTTGTTACGTTGTTTAGCGTTGTTGTTGCTGCCACCACCCTCGTTATATGAGGGAAAATTAATAATGGGGTTGTCTTTAAATGAAACAGCCGCGGTTATTACCTACAGGCTGTGCTTACAAAGGTCAGATTTTTAAGGGAAACTCCAAGTTATTTCATCATATTTATAGATTAACAAACCTTTCTTCAATTTAACATAACAGGAAATTATATAAAACATGTACAATTAAATCCTACCTTAACACAACGATCGTCTCACGGCTCGTACTTAGGGTGGAGGGCTGCTTTGAGGCCAGGCTCCTTCTATAGAGGGTTCCATACACCACCACTAACACCGCAAGGTTATCCTGTATTCCTTTTTTAGGGTATCTTACGCCGACTGTTCGGTATCGCGAGCTCCCGCCGACTCTCTTGAGAGTTAAGTCCTGGGCTCGCGTCTCACGAATTTTTGTGTGAGTTAGCAAAACGTAGATTAGCGAGCCTGGGCCTTGCAAATTCAATGCGAACACTTAACGATTTTCGATCTTTTTGATTGAGACCCTTCATGTTCCATAAGATAACCATCCGATCTGAAAAGAAGTTAAATAAAAAATATTAAATAAATTAAACGGTAAGTAAGGACAAGGATGAAAAAATGGTCTTAAAAGTGTTTGTTTTAAACTCAAAAACCTATTTTGATTATTTTGTCCCATTTAAACGTGTATACATTTTAAGATATAAATAAAACACAACAGGTAATAGCTTATAAAAAACACATATTGATTTGAACTAAAAAACGGATTGAAAAAACCAATCATGAAAACAAGGATAAGCGTTTTTTATGCAAATCCGGTAACATAAACCCTTCAAATACACACAGTTACATCGTGTTTGATTTTTGTACGGTATATCCAGGGAAATATTTGAAATTGGATAAAAGTCCAATTTGGGCAAATTAAATGAAACGCCTCTGAAAGGTTTTAAATTTTTACATTTCTACTTTGAAGTATCTTTTAAAAGATACACAGAAAGGAACAGTAAAAAGAAATATAAACCAATAATTCGAGCCCAGAAGGATTTCTAAATTCTTTTATTTCTTATTGATTCGTTAGGCAACAACATTAAAAAACTTTAGTCTCGGTCTTCAACTTCGAATCTTCATGTTTTTAAAACAGCAAAAACAACAAATGAAGGTTGTTGCATAAGTAAGTAATTATAAGTAAAAAGCCGAAAGCTTCTAGTTCGAAGTCGAATGTTAGAATTAGTGTTAATGTTACGTCTAGATTTAGTTCAATTTTGCGCTCTTCTATTAAAATTTTTTATATGGGGATAAAAAGTGTAAAGAAGTTTTATTAAAAGCAAAAACACGATTACATATGTAGGTCTTTTAATTGAATTGGTTGAATTATTTTTTTACAAATGAGGGGAATTTTTCAAAATTTCCTTTTAAAAAGCTATAATTATTCCCCATTTTTTTTTAAATTAATAAACCATTTTGTAAACCATTTTCGAGAAATGAAATTTCAAATAAATTTTAAACATATCACATCGTATATTGTCTCGAATGAAATTTAAAATTGGTATTTATGGTACGATTAGGTAATAATCGTAATTAACTCGTAACAAAAATTGAGAATAACGAAATTATATTTGATTGTGAGTAATGATTGCAATAAATCGCGGCAATAAACGCAGTACAGTAATAACCGTCATTATTAAGCGGAAATTCATTGTTATAGTTTTGTCCAAATAGGGAAGTGAATGCAAAAAAAGAAAAATTTGAAACAGGCATTCTCTCCGCTCAATGGTTGAAGATTGATTCTCACTATACGTACCGTCTCCGTTTCATACCGGAAACATTCCATTTACGTGAAATATTTTAGGTTGTCAAACGAATTGACATATGCACACCTTCCGTTCCATTTACATACCAATTCCATTCAACTCTGGCTTAATTTTAAAGTATAGATTTGAATATTTTCGGGCACTTCTCGACAATTCTAGAGTATAAGTGATTTTCAAACCGTAATTATTAACGATTTAAGGGTATTTAAAATGCTCCTTAGGTATTTATTGATGTATTTATAGATCATTTTTTCGAAAGTAACTAAGTAACTTAATAGTAATTCTAGTAATGTTGGTACATTTGGAGAAGCTTTTTGTATTGTTCTAAAAAGTTTGTTAACTCTTCTATTTAGTAGCCGTCTTTTAATTTAAAATTTAAACATCTATAAGTTTTTTGATCATTTGCATTAATAATTTAAAATTAAAATTAAAAATTACCATTTTTTCTTAATAGTGTTTCTCACTGTATTTCTTAGCTTCTAAATCATAAAAAGACTTATTAACTCTCAACAACTCAATTTATTTTACATTTTTCACATTGAACATACACTCAATAGCAGAAGTCTGCATACAAAGAAACTGTAAATCTTTAAGCAGGAAAATAGTAGTTATAATTTAACACAATAAATTTCAAATCGTATTTATTCTGTGTGTTAACTATACACAACGTCCGCGAACTGACCTATCTAATTATAAGGGATCTAACATATCGAGAGGAGCGAAATATTCTGCAGTACGTGAGAAGAAAGCCTACACTAACGGCAACAAGACTAACAGAAAATATAAAACAGCAGTTTCATAAAACTATCAGCAAGATACGGTAAGAACATTATCAAAAACTAAATTAGTTATCCTGGGAATTCAACCAATAAGGGGGAGAATTAAAAAACATCCTTTTATTAAGCCGAGCTTTCAATCATTTATTTGATCTTCTTCATTATTATCAAAAACATACTACTATAATCACGTTGGACAACCCTATAGAATTTTGAGAAAAGTTCTTTTTACAGATGAGAGTATTTTTGTATTCTCATTTTGTATCTTGGGTACTAAACGTAAACAACTTGCTACTGAAAGTATAACGAAAAATAAAAAATGTCAATACTATTTCTGACACATTTCTTCCATTTCTGATTGGAAACGTTCTGTTCCTTGTGCCATACTATTTACATATTTTTTTACGGACAGGGCCCTTTTTGTACTTCAATACATTATAAATGATACATGATTACAATAAAATATTAAAAAAATAAAATTGGGCATACTATGTCTGTGCTTTAAACCATCGATGCATATAATGTTTAAAACTGTAGGGATTGAGTTTGTAATTATGATAGGTTATTGTAAAATAGAAGAGTAGTAGTAGTAGAGAAGAGGAAAGGACGCAAACTAGAAGCAGTATTGCAGTATTGCAATTGCAGCACCTAGAAGGAGTATGCATTTTTTGATAAAATTTGGTGGAAATGCTGCTCTATAAAAGTGTAATAAGCGATTAAAGTTTTGATGTCCTACATAACATAGGCATAGCAAAATTAACTTTTCTCTTCTGTAGATACTTCAGTATTTTTTTATTATTCTGGCAGTAATTTGTCTGCTTCTTGATCTAGGAATAAACGCAATCTCATAAGAAGTCAAACTTATAGATAATGTCACAATATAGACAAATTACCATCTGGTGACAAGAAATTACTGCACCACGTACCGAAATGAAATGTTAATTGCTTCAAACCTAAGCGACCCAGGCTCCGAAAATTTAAATCAATTTTTATATATCTATGGATCTACATTTCTACCTTTAATTTTATCAAAAAGTACCCATTCCTTCTAGGTGTTGTTATTTCAATGTCACGTAGTATATAAATGAGAACAATCGATAGACACAATAATTTTAAATCTACATCCATAATAATATGATTAATATTGAATTCAATTAAATTAAACGGAATGTAAAGTGACAAT
This sequence comes from Digitonthophagus gazella, assembly GCA_036711955.1. Taxonomy (NCBI): domain Eukaryota; kingdom Metazoa; phylum Arthropoda; class Insecta; order Coleoptera; family Scarabaeidae; genus Digitonthophagus; species Digitonthophagus gazella. Next base: position 12,638,148 of record JASCIT010000012.1, read on the forward strand.
GTGACATTAAGGAAACTTAGCTCCCCGTCTTATCTCTATGTCGGTTTTGTATCATTAAAACTTTACTACACATCCCTTCCGCATAATTTTTACGTCAATGCTCTCGAAGGGTTCGTGTAACGATGAAAACTTTGAACTTAAGTAACTTTCCGTAACATTCTTATGCTCAAGTTCATATGGTTATAGCAAATTCTCCTTCGTTATCCTCCAAAATAATTTTAATTAAATTTGCTTACTCAATGACATTACATTACATCCGTAACATTCTAAAAAAATGTAACACACAACTTCATTCGAAGATACTTCCAAGAGAACAAAATAACAAAGTAGGAAACTTAATTAATTTCTTTGTGTGGTTTATTTTAATTGATTCCGGGTAAAATTAAGATCGTCAAGCTCGAATAGGCAGATTGAACCAGATGTCATGTTTAATAAACAAGGAAATAATTTTTAAATCTATTTCTTTAAAAGCTAGGTTTCTCAGAAACTGCCGATGGCTTTCTCATTGTAATGTTTTATCAAGTACCTTTGAATTGCACCAAGAAATTTTTATTTCTCTTCGACAAGTTGTTTACAAAGACGTACAGACGATTTTGTTGATACAGGTTTTTTAATAAAAGTGACATATTTATGCAACATTTTTGAAAAACTAAATAATTTAAACTAAGACTAGAACTAACATTAGCGCTAACTCTAACACTAGACCTAGAAATAGGAGCTTTCGGGTTTAGCCGTACGTCTTTTGAAAAAGAGTTTGAAGTTTCGGATGCCATGTTGCAACCTTCTTTAGAAACGAGTTCGAAGTAACGAGATCGGTTAGCGGTTAATAATTTATGCGTGTAAAACTAATTAGAAACTAATTACTCGCTGATAGTTTCGTCGGGTCCGGGATGGGGGCAATGTCCATCGAATTTACCACCATTTTCCAAGTGGAGCTGAGCTGCAGGCCGTCCTCTCTATTAACGTTATTCCCATGCCGATGAATTTCTAAGGGCTCCTTTGTCATGCGTTAATAGTATCTACTTGACCTAGCTAACACTTTGATTTTATCGAAATCTATTTGATGTCCTGTGTGGCAATGTTCCGCGACTGCCGGCGATTAGATTTTCTTCAACCTGACATCCCTCTCATATTCCTTGATTCGGCACTCTATGTTACGTCCGGTCTGGCCAACGTAGTACTTCCCGCAAGTGCACGATAATCGGTAGACTACCGTCCCTTTCAATAGAGTTAATTTGTCCTTCGCTATCGGAAGAATGTTCTGAATTTTGTTAACCGTACCGTATAGTACAGCGATTTTGTTCTTCTTGAGACGCCTCGAAATTTGTTTCGACACACCTAAAATATAGGGAAAACATGCAAAGCCATCAGGTTTCTTGCTTTCGATACTCTCTTCGTGCTTCCGTTGTTCTGTGGCCCGTTGAATGTCCTTTAGAGCAGAGGTGGGCAACTTTTTGTATAGTGAGGGTCGGATTACGGTTTCCTTTTCGTACGGGGGCCGGAATAAAAAATTAAGAAATTTTGTTACTTATATTTATTAACAAACTTATACTAACTAATAAAGTTAGGTATTAGATCTTCCAAATCTTCTGCTTTCCTTTGTACAACAACTCCCCAGAAAGCAGGAAATTTGGGTTCGAATCCCAGTACAGTAATGAGACATTTTTTTTCTCTAACGCATTAGTGGTAAAAACCTTTCTTTAATTTTTTCTTTCGTTTAAAAAATAATAATTTTGGAAATAAAAATTATTCATTACTCTTTCTAAAGGTCTCGCGTTCCAGATTAGACCCTCACGCCGACCGGAGGTTGCCCACCGTTCCTTTAAAGTATAACAGTTCTTCTGCAGAACACTTTTCAAGAAACGCCTCTCATTCCTTAGGTTCTCACTACCGCATATCCTTCCTACTCGCTGGAAAAGAGTGTGAATCACTGACCTCTTCTGTTGCGGATGCTGATGTGAGTATGTATCTATTCATTTGAGTTTTCTTTCGGTATACGCCAAGTTTCATATCTCCCATCGTCGCTCGTGTGACTAGAACAAATAACTTATAATTTATTAAAAACTAACTAAATAATTTATTTAAAAAACACATACACATACACAAACTGTACACATTAACATTTCCAATTTTGGTCTCTTTCTGACATGTACAATTAGAAAAAAACAATGGACGCATAAATTGTTAAACGCTAACCGATCTCGTCACTTCGAACTTGTTTCTGAAGAAGGTTGCAATACATGGCATCCGAAACGTCAAATGCCTTTTCAATAGAGGCAAGACTAAACCCGAAAGTTGCTAAGTAGTTCTATGCCTAGTGTTAGAGTTAGTGCTAATGTTAGTTCTAGTTTTAGAATTACTATATTATATCCATAAGTGTTTCAAGGTTACTTCGTGAATAAATCATACGTTTTGTATTACCGAGGACACTCGTGGTTTACTTGAATAAAATCGATAGCAAAATATTCGCCGTCGTCAACTTCTCCGTGAAAGCATTCGAAAACTTGCTTGTTGCGTTAAGAACGCATAACGAGCAAAAAGCGCTGGAATAGTCTGGTAGTAATAATATCGCGTAAATTCGATTTATTAACATTTTTCTCTCTTTTCTGTTTGATCTTCACCTTTATACTATATTTTTTTAGGGAATATTATAGCACAAATTTCAATAGCAAAGGTTATCTACAACTTAATAGCGACATTGTGAAAGTAACCTTCCATAGAATCCAAGATGAAAAGGTTGAGAATTTGTACGAAATCGCAAATTATGATTTCTTCCATCTTATCTGAGATGAGACATCTTTTTGTTGCTACTGAAAGATTAACTACTACTTATTTAAATGATATAACAGATTATATAGGCCTGGAAAATTCAGGTAAAATAAATTTTAACGGTTAAGGAAATGTGTATCCTCAGCAAATTCAATTCTACATAAAATCTGCTTATATCCGGCCTAAAATCTCGTGAACATATTAAATTATCAACAATATTCCAAGAATCCCATATATGTCACATTTAATCTTCAACAAATCCCTTCGACTGAAATAAATTTTATAGATATTCCAGTTGTAAAAACTCACTCTTGAATTTCACGTTAGGCTAACAAGAAATCTTATTAGGCCAATCACCGATTTTAATGAATGTGGTACCAATCGATAGATATTGAATAGGAATATTATTCAGCGATTCGCGAATAAATCGAAATTACAATTGCGCAACAATTGTGGATATCACTGCTTTAAACTGAAAGGGCGTATTAATTTTGGAATGTTACCTCAAAATATTTTTAATTAACTTTAAAAAAATTACTAAGACTATTTATAGGAATTGAAAAATGATTTTTACATTATTTTAAAGTTTAAAGAAACTATTTTTTAATGAATGCTATAGTTATTCTAATTATGGCAAAAAAATAAAAATATTTTTAGTAAAGAATATTGAACTCCTATACTCTTTAGTTATAAAGTAGTATAATAACAAATAGTTTTTAATTATTTTAAATTTGAAATATAGTTTTAAAATGGTCTAACAAACTACCACTATTTCTGTGATATAGATAGATATACAGGGTGTCTCACCGCAGTGGGCTTGTAGATATCTCTCGATAACTACAAGTTTGACAAATTTGAAGCTTTATACAGATTCAGTACATGGTAAAAAAAATATTTTTTTGTGTAATATGTATGTTTCGTTAGGCTAGTTAATTTAACTACTTCGGTGCGGCGCCCATCGGCCGCGAAACGTCGTTAAGAACCGGCTTCCATCGTCCGTACGCTGGCACAGCCGTCGACTATAGTCGACGCTCGGCTGTGTAGGGTCGTCTGTGGCCCCATATGCTGTGTCGACTATAGTCGACGTCCGTTCCGAAGTGGTTAAAGATAATTTTGTTTGAAACATTTTTTTCTATCATTTATATTTTCATAGAAAAAAATTATTCTTCATAATTTTCTACGTTTGAGTTGGTCATGACAAAATATGTATACAGGTCTCCCGAAATTACACTGCCATACGCAACCAAAAGCTAAAATAAACATCGGTCGAAATACGCTTCCTAAGGGAGCTACAGACCCTCGAAGGGGACAGCAAAAAAACAGTTTTTAAGGTGAACGCGTACAACAATGTGGGCTCCGAGCGTGGGGGTGCCGGTTCGGTACGGATTTCCAAAATCCCAATTTACATAAAAGGAATGAATATAATGCGGTATTTCTGTACTTACTTTAGGTTAAGTGGGCGAATGAAGTGCGAATACGAACTCTGTCGTGCGAAAATGTAATGCGAAGCGTAATTAACTCCCAGTAAACAAAACAGACAGATGAAAGCGACAGTTATAGGTACGAAATTTAGAAATGCGTTGTATTTATAAAAATCTAAGCAAAGCGAACCGCGTTCCACGAACATAAAAAGTATCCTCATAATGGCTTTGGTTAAGTGAACAAAAATTGGTATACTAGCCTAAAATTCCAAGAGAAATTAGATGGAGATATCGATTTTGAATGAAACTCATCAGTGGCGTGAGTGTAATAGGATGATATGGTTAATTGCTTATGTAATTTTTTTGTACGTCAACTTTTACTACTCTGACTTAAAATTTAGATATCTTATTGTTAGACCTTTCTACGTAGGAATGGTCGTCTTCTTGCAATTGTGTAACTGCAATTGTTTTCGGGTAAATCGTCTTTGAGGACCGACTAAACTCATCTCTGAACTATCATTAATTGGATTTCTGCTAAGAATGTGCTGAAGACTTCAACAGAGCATTGTATCGTTATCGTTGGGGGTTAATTTTATGACTGAATAGCGTAACCATCGAAACTACAAAATTCTAAAATGGTCTATTTTGCCATTGCTTCCTTCAAAGAACTGTAGCTCCGTTAGAAAGCATTTTTCAACCAATGTTTATTTGGGCTCTTATCCTTATTTTTGAATTATATTTTCGGGACACCCTGTATATCAATTTATCTTACACCGCGAGTTATAGCTATGTTCAGGGATAAGAACGCATTTTCCTTACGATGTAAATAGATTTCTATAGCGTGCCCTCAATAGCGTTGTAGTGCCCTGATTGGAACCTACCAGAAATATGATGAAACTCGAGGGAATATAATTGGAAATCTGTTCGTTTCCGCTTTATAATATTATATTATTCACATCAAACCCTTCCTGAAAGCATTTAGAAGTAGTTATAATATTCATATCCACCCTTGAGTACTTCGTTCCCCGTTGAAGAGAATTAAAGTTTTATTTTACCCAATTCCTCCTTTAATTCTGTTTACATCTGTTTTTTATTATTATTTTCAGGCAGAATCAATAATAAAAGGTTGCGTCTACACCACCGACCGGTTATTTGCGGTTAAACCCTATCTAAAACGGACATGTAGCTAGATTAATTGCATGTCAGAAATTTTTCCACTGGAACGAATTGTGCTTATTGATGCCACAAACCGCACGAATTATACACATTTGGTTTCCGAGATATTCAATTTTTAAAAATGAGAGGATGAAAATATACAGCTTTAATTAAATTGTGGTGATTATATTCCCGTGATTCCCTTAGCAAAGAAAACGGTTTCAGTGGAAATCTCAAAAAATAACTCTTTACATTTCAACGGTTTTAATTTTATCTAGACCGAGAATGTACAGTCAGTCACAAAAGTCTACATACACCAAGTAAATTCACTCCAGTTAAATAAAACAACATGTTATTGAACTATGTATTTTAAAAATGTATATTACTACCCAATTGGAGGTCATTTTGAAATGCCTTATGTGTATTACCATAACACTTTCTTAGGAAAAAAATATAAACTAAAATTAACAGGTCACAAAAGTCTACATACACAGAACACTATAAAATTAAATTTAAAGATATTAACTTAATTATGGACGAATACAAAACTTTTAATATTTTGTGGGACCACCTTGTAAATCGAGAACTGCCTGAAGTCGTCTTGGCATAGAAAGGACAAGATTCTCGGTCACAGTAGCTGGTATTTCTGCCCAAGCCTTTTTTAGCGCATCTTTCTGTGTTTGCTTATTAGTAACGGTGTATTTCCGTACCCTCCGTTCTACCTCATTCCAAATGTGCTCAATAGGGTTGAGGTCAGGCGACTGAGGAGGTGAATGCAGTTGTTTAGGTACATTGTAAAGGATCCATTCTCGAACAACGCGCGCGGTATGCTTAGGGTCGTTGTCTTGTTGAAAAATCCAACGACCTCTAAGCCCTACACGCTCTGCTGATTTCTTCAGATTGCATTGCATTTTCAAATGTTGTTCATGATCCATAATACCTTCTATAAAAACTAAATTCCCTAGCCCAGAAGCCGCCATCGAGCCCCAAACCATTACCGACCCACCACCATGCTTAATCGTTGGGAGCAAATTTTTTGCTTTCATTTCCTCACTTGCTTCCCGCCAAATTTTTCCTCTGCCATCCGAGCAGAGAATGTTGTATTTGCTCTCATCCGTGAACAAAACTGTTTTCCAAAACTCTAAATTTTGTTCAATGTATTTGTTGGCAAAGTCAATCCTTTTTTTTTCTATTTTGTTCGGAAATCAAAGGTTTTCTTCGCGGAACTCGTCCATTAAATCCGTTAAATCGTAATACCCTACGTACCGTTTCTGGATTTACTATTTTATCACTAGCGTGTTGAATATGTTCTGTGTTAAATAGCAATCAACGTCAATTAATAGTTGGATTGTCAGTCCACAGATGGACATGTTACGTTCTAATATGTTTTGTGATATATTTCTAGTATATAAGAGACCGATAAACCTTGTGAGTTGAGTTCCAGCCATAGATTAAATATATATATACTAATATAGATGGAGCACTCGACGTATTTATCATTGACACTATTTTTAGTTGATCCCCAGACCAACAACGGCGCCCCTAGCGCTACAGCACTCCCGCCATTTTTCAAAATGTTTAATATAGGGTCTCGGTGTTCTTTAATAACCGTGCAAGATGAAATTAAACAGAAACGATTCACGAGTAAGGTGAAATCTTTTCTGCTTATTTTCGACGTGCAGAGTTTGTAAAAAACGTTGATAACACTATGCTACAGTATTATTGAAAATAAAACATGTGGAAAATACAAAAAAAATTATTATAGAAAATATCTATAAGTATGTAAATATACAGGTCTAAATTAAAGGTCTAACAAATAAGTAAAATAATAAAGACAATTATAGCAACACCATTTAGATATCAATGGTATACAGTAGCATTAAAATTAAAAAGCGTAAAATATATATTTAAAGTGATAAAGTGTAAATGTTAACCAAAATAAAAAAGATTCACTATACCACACTTAAAAAATAAATACTTAAATTTGCAATTGCTTTTGCTCGGCAATTCTTCTTTTCTTTGCCCTGTTTTTTTGGTATTTGCTTACGGCTGCAGCTTTTAATGGATCATTTATGTTCCTATTATCATTCCCTTTGAGTAACGAATTTATATTTTTTACCCACATGTTAATGTAAAACTTAATAAATATATTACAAAATAATGTAAATAAATTATGAGTTGGGCATTTAAACGATACATTCCTTCCCAAAGGTTTTAACAAAACAAGTAGTTTTTTTTTAATAAAGCTTTCGTTTGCAATTTTGGGTAACTTATAATGAATAATTTCGGTACCTTTGGAGAACATTTTTATTAATGTGTCACTTGGCCGCAGTAACGCTTTAGGTGAATAAGCACGTTCTTCAATTAATACACCATGCTTTACACTACCTAAACACAGTAGATCATTCTTGCATGTCGTGCACTTTAATTTTTTTATTAATTTGCGTGCCATATAACCAGCAATATATGTATGAGTATTTGCAGCTATCTCCGTCCTTTTATTTGATTCTACGAATTCTTCACTGCTGTCGTTCGGTTGTTCCATATCCTCGTCCTCATTTTTAAATTCCTTTTCGTTTGCTGCTATCATAGTAGCAAACATATTTTTTATATCGCTATAAACTGATTCACTACCATCTTCTTCACAGTTAGCACCTGGTGAATGGGAGGAAGCTAAGTTGTTAATTATCAAGGTCTTATAACTATTTTTAAAACCACTGCATGTAGGGTTGATGTTGCGAGCACCATGCAGCCGAATACATCCAAAAAAATTTTCCAAGGGGTCTTGGTTTAAATTCCTGGGCAAAAGAAATTTAAAACCAAGACCCTGAACTTTCTTCCACAGTGCCTTGAAACCTTCAAGCGTTGAGATCCAATTTTTGATGGTAGGAGGTGCGTATTCTCTTTTTTTGTCTGTAACAAATTTCATGGTCCTCAACACTTGTATTGCTTCCTCCTAAAATTTTAGATGAGGTGACGAATTTCTAATTGCGCATCGTAACAATTTTCCATTTTCAGCATGGATGGTAGAACCATTTACGGAGTCGAAGAGCTTGTCCGCGAATAATAAAAACTCTGCGGTTCCTTCTGCTGTTGATGGCAATTTTCCAGGTGCTGAAATTATAATAATACCACAACAATTAATTGAAAGACAAAAAATAATGCTTGAGTGATTTATTTATGCTTCTTATTAAAATGTTTGGTGATAACAATATTTACCTAATGTGTTTATTGTCCTTAAAGACGAGGAAACCCGTCGTGATAATATTTGAGCGGCCACCTTCACTTTCATGACTTTTATCTTCCCAGGTATTACGTGCGCATCTGTTAAATGGTTTAGCATCTTTGTATCGAAATCCCCTACATCCAATTCATAGAGTGCCATGATGTCCCTCCATGAACACGTGGTTGGGGCGTCGGTTTTCCATTGGAAAACAACATCGTGGCTTACAAGATTGTTTCTTAAGCCTTTTAAAAGATGTGGAGGGTCAAAAAGGGGAATTACTTCATGACCGTCGATACAAAAGCCAAAACCTCGGTACTGCTCTCCTCTACGAAGAGCTTCTGATTGAGAATACATTCGAAGTTGGTTGATGGCTTTGACATTTGTGCTCATTTGATCGCATACAGTAGCTATTACATGCAACCCAATTCTCTTACATTCTCTAATGATGAATTTGATGTTGCGTACTAAGTCAGTACTTGACATACCATGTTCTGTGAAAAAATTTGCAATAGGCTGTTTCCATTTTTTGTGTATGCCTCTTAACATAAATACCAAAGCATGGTCTGCAAACATTAAGGACGTTATTTCCCCACAATTCACAAACCCATTAATTACGTCGCTTTTAACATTGTATGTCAAACCGGGTTCTATAGACATTTCGTCAAACAGGAGAACACAATATGTATCTATTTTCTTCATGGTGGGTACTATCTGTTTCAAGGTGTTTATAATGGCAACAGTTATTCCTGTGTTAAATGGTACCTTGTTTAACAGAGTTGTTAAGGTTTTATAGCTCGGAAGAGCAAACACCTTCCTCAACAGACGATATGCTTTAGGACTTTGCTTAGCCAATGTCAAAGCAAATATTTTATCTTCTGTAGAGTATCGACGGCCTGTCTTCCTCCTCTTTTGATTCAGTAATTGATTCATTAAGAAATTGTACGTGGCGTCGTTTACATTTGCTTTAACAAACTGTTTAGTAATTGAAAATTTTAAAGCCTTAGTCACCATTCTTTTACTGCTTAAATTCCTGTACCGTTGCGCGCATCGTTTATAATATAACGCTGTTTGATACAGCTTCCTGGCTTCCTCAGATTTTAATTTTCTCTTGCGAGTGGCATTTGCACTTGCCAAAATGGAATCTAAATAATTATAAAACAAGAACAATGTTACTTCATAAGTCTAAATTAATTACGTACTTAGTTCAGTGCCGGATTATCCATTAGGCACATTAGGCATGTGCCTAGGGGCCCCCATCGTGAGGGGCCCCTAGGGCAATAACAACAACGGGTTAAACGGATTTTTCGTTGTTATTTTTTTACAATAAAACGAAACTTTAATTATTTATTAATATCCTTGATTTATTTAAGAATGTTTCTTTTAAAGGAGTTGCTTATATAGAGAGATCACTATATTTATAACGATTTAAGGGCCCCAAGAATATCTTCGCCTTAGGGCCCCAGTCAAACTTGATGCGGCCCTGACTTAGTTACATAGTATTGTATCATTTTTTTATATTTACGTTTTTTTGCTTTTGGAACAAAATCAATAAGAGTATTGTTACAGGCCAATTTTAAAAGTCATTAATTTTGGATTTCCGGTAGTTATTGGTTGGGTGATTTGGTTAATTTTGTTTGTCATCTACATTTATTTTCGAGTTATTTAAAGTCATGTATTATTTTGCTAGGGATTTTATTTGTTTGAGGTCTGTATTTCTTGGTTCTTTTTCTCGAAAAACTAGTTTGGGGAGGCATATATTGGCGTCGGCCTCGAATTTGCTCTCTTCTCGCACCAACTCTCGTAGAGTACGCATCGTTGATGTAATTTTCAAAACCGACATTTTTGGATTGGAAATCATTTTGGTTTGGGTCGGAGAAAGTAATCCGCTGATTGTGGGATAATCATCGATGTTAAGATTTTTCTTCTGTTAATTAATTTATTAACGAAGTACGGATATTCCGGATTTTGGACTCGTTAGAGAAATTATCTTCTGTTTGGTGCAAGGCCTCATATCATCTTGAGGTATGTTTTATTTTTTTTTGTGTTGTGTATCTTCTGATATATTCTTTTTCATTTTCTATGTAGGCCTTTTTCCCTTTTTCTTTATCCTTGTCTACTTTTGGATATTCTTTACCTTACGGTAAATAGAAATTATCGTCTATTTTGGTCTACCATAAAGAACTAAGGAATTAAACAGTTACCTGATCTGGAACCTTTTGAAGACCTCATAAACTTACCAGTGCTGAAGGAAATCACTGAGGAAACGACGTCCCGCTGCGCAATTTGATTTTAAGAGCAACTACGTCAAAGTCATCCTTCAAGGACAACGATCCTGGACAGCACAAAGGTCAGATCTATTCGTGTTACTTTGTCCTGTTGAAAATAACTCGATATTTTTGGAAAACATTTTAATGTATTTAATTAATTAAACTTACCTTTTGCGACCGGCGACATTTCATAAAAGTGTATTTGTCTGCACCTCACATTTAAATAACCGATTGATTTTGAAATTTAGAGATTAGTAGGTAATTTAATAAATAATAAATTTAAGTGAGTAAACGATTTAGTTAATACTTAGGAAATATATTAGTTAATTGGTTAATAATAATTAGGCAAATTAGGATTTTGATTTTGTAAAGGATTTTGCTATATTTTGGGTTTAGTTTTGAATCGTATGATTTTGATTTTGGGGAAAAGCGCTTTAGGTCAAGCTTGGTCGTACGGAGCGATTACGCGATCATTTAGGTTCAATTACTTTTTTTACTATTTACGAGTTTACCTTTTTTTATCTACGTTTACCCAAAACCGGTAAAACTCTTATCGGCGTATTTAATTTATGTTGTACATTATAACATATCCTTATTATATTTTAATTTTCAATATTTTGAGTTGCTACATTTATAATAAATTTTCTTTTTTTTGCGACCAATCACAGCTGTTTGCTTATTCTTTGTTCATATACTTGTATGTTTGTTGTGAGTATTGATTGTTTATCTCAACCTCTTAATAAGATCGTCACTTCGCGGTTAGTGAAATTGTCGCAGGAAGAACCGACGTGGCGCCTTATAAATCGAACCAACCCTTCTTCACTGAGCTGGCTTGGACCTGCGATATTTCCTCGATATTTGGTTGATATTTGTGTTAGCGTGATTTTGTGTCGGATAAGGCGTTACAGTATCTTCAAAAGTTTCCGTAACCTTGGAAGTTAATGGCAGGACACACTCTTCTCTAGGTGTTTCTGCAGACATGTAAGATGGAACTTGCTGTGAAGTTCCCTGACTATCTTCCTCTTTTTGGCTTGGATTCCTAACATCCAATAAGTGATGCTTGGTATATCCAACAAACCCTTTCGGTACTGAAAAATATAAGCGACTGCATAAAATGTATGTCGGAGCCTCAGGGCGCGTTAATTCGTTCAAGACCTATTTTTTACCACCCACCAACCAAATTAACAATTTAGCATGCAGTAGAGGACTGACGGTCCAAAGGACACGACTCTCTACGGCATACCAGATCAGACTGGCTGCCAGGGGCCGGACACGATATAGGGAATCATTTAAGCATATATATGTAGTTCCGCACGAGACGCTAGAGGCGCTTCCGTCGAATATTCTGCAGTGTTTGTTTTCCCGCGATAAATTATTATTATTATTACAATGTATTAATGAACACTGTATTGATAAAAGTAATATTATACAAATATTTATCACTATAATTTAAATTTAGAAAAATCCACAGTTGAATATTTCTGTTGTCATGTGTTCGGTACTTTACCTACATACGTCTATGGTCAGAAACTTCTACGTACGCTGTAAAACACAATTTGTTAAAACCGTTGTCGTTTTGCTCCATTACACTTTTTTAGCATGATACACGTTTGGAAAGTTGTGCTATTAGTGTGTTATTGTTTTAAATTGAACATGCCTTCAAAACAAGTAAGTATAACGGTATAACGCTATTTTTTTATTTATATTTTGGGTTATGTATCACCGGTGATATTATTTAGAGTGAATAAATAAGTATTATGTTATTTTCAGGTCGTCCAATGTTGTCCACGAAGGAACAGGAGTTGCGTGTGAGGTTGAGAAAGGCTGATTTGAAAAAATTTAGAAGTAAAATGGTTTTTTGTCGGATATCGTTTTTATCTACTTTCGGAATGTGAAGAAAGAGTCTGCTAATATTTGCTACCCTTGTATTACCACTATTTTAAAGTTTGTATTACATTCCTTCCATTATTAATATAATAGTATTAATTTTGTTAATTTTAATGTTAATGTTAACCCGTAGTCGGTGAGGTGACTTTTCTGTCATGTAACTGGTGACTTGGGGTTATACAAACCCCACTATATATTTGGAATTTCTGGAGGTAATGTATAAATAAAAGATTGATTACGTTATTTATTCTTATTTTATATTGAATGTAAAATTTGGTGGGGTTTGAGAAACCCCATCTCTCCGACTGCGGGTTAATGTTAATTGTTAATTTTGTTTTGTGGTCGCTACCACCCTGTATGGATAGGGCGTGAGTATCGCACTCATAATTCAAAAAATAATGAATTTAAACAATAATTATGATCACTGCGCAAGATTTTAAGTTTTAAACTAATAACACTTCGTTTATAACAACTGTTGCCACAAATTATAGGTAATTCCCCACTGTACCGCATAGTAATTACTAAGGATAGTATAAATAAGTAACTTTTTTGAATATATATTGTTTAATGACTTTATAATTATTGGAAATGTAATTTATAAATATGTTTATTTTATATGTTATACTTATTATTAATATTATTCTGTGTAAATAGTATATGCTTGTATGTACTTTCTATTTTGTAATAATTATATATTTTTTATATTTTACAATTGTTTTATTTTATTCATTTGATCACAAAGCGGTAAAGTGTAATTTTGAAATGATTTAAATCGGCTTGCTTCGCGCCTTTCTGTTGAATAGTTCCGCACGAGACGCTAGAGACGCTGTAAGCAGCACAAAATTTTTAGTATTACGTGTCCAGTCTTTTATGTATTGGTCTGTGCTGGCTGCTTATATCCCTTCTCTTAATCGCCCCTTTGTTCCGTCCGTACTCGGGGAATTACCGTCTTGTAAAATACAACCAATAGTACGCGTTCTCAACATACGCCACCAATTCGGGGATTTACCGAATAATAATAGTACTCACCACTGGCGCCGACATGTACATACAGTCAGCACTCGCTTCACGCACAGAATGCTTTCTGGACGTATTGTACGTTAAGCGAACATACAATAAACGAACAGCTAATGTCCATAAGAACACGTGTATTTATTTTTAATTGATTCCAAGATGATCCTTGTTCGCACACACGTACAGTCGGTGCTCGTTTAACTTACACAAGTTCGGACAAACGTACTAACCGTTCGTTCAAACGTACTAATTGTTCGTACGAACATACTAACCGCTCAGCCAAACGTACGCAGATTATAATTATACATGGTTGGAAATTACCGACTATTACCTTCCAGTAAGGATTCCTTCGAGGATTTACTAAAATTGACTACAGTCAGCAAACAAGTTACGTAAGGATAAAAATAGTAAGTTCTTATAAACATAACGTTCACGACAGTGTACGTTAATGCAAATGACGATGGTATGTTTTGCGAATATAAGGTCTCAAACTATCTTGCATCTGCCGTACGTTAAGCGGATATACAATAAGCAAGCACAAACTGTACATAGGTACTCGCCTAACACATAACAAAACATATTGCATAACATTTAACAAATAAATTAACACTACAGTTCAAATTAATATCTGGTACCGACCTAGCCTTCAAATTCGTATTTCTACGGGTCTTTGGAAATCGCTGGTTCGTGGAGAAATGCATGTCACATATCCTCCGGTTTTTCCGTACGTTTTCGAAAGATTCTTCCAATAGATCGTTTCTGGCAATGGTGACTAACCACTTCCTCAACAACTGAAATATTTTATAATTGTTTAATTATACCATTGATATGTAATATTAACGCTTTGCACTTGAAAGATGCTCAAATTGTTAATTCGCCCAAGCAAAAAAATCCTTGAGTGCAAAGGGTTAAGCTAATTTTCATGTCATATCTTTGAAAATGAATTTTTTCAAAAAAGAAATTCGTTTTGGAACAAATAGCGCTTTGAGAAAGGCTTTTACTTACCTCTGGATCTTTTGGAAATCCGTGCATGGAAACACCATTTCCCATAGAAGGGCAATTCGCTACACAACACACATTAACCATTTCACCACCCAAGAAATATAAAGAAAAAACTACAAACTATTAATAAAAGGCTAAATCAAAAGCTACTAAAAAATAAACAAGTAATAAATAAAAAAATACTATAAACAACTATTACTACTAATAATGAGAATGAATAAGAATAAGATACAAGTAAATACTAAGAAACTATTAAGAAAAATCCACAACCTGTTAATACAAAACTACACAATTACTCTAACAATACACAGAAGAAAATTAATAAATATATCGTCGCTTTGGAAGAAGACTGTCACAACTCAAAAATTGTTAATTTTGTCATTATTATATAAAACCATGACAAATTATTATCATTCAAATTTATAAATGCTTTTCCTGAAAATCTGTGCGTGAACTGGCCGGTAAAGAAGCTAACATGCGATTTGCAATGTTAGCGCCATTGGTGCCTTGGGAACGAACTAAATTTATTCTCAACGAATACCCAAACGTAGTTAATACAGCATGGTTCCAGCAGTTCAAGCAGTTCAAGCAGCCGTAATAGTTAAGCGGTACATTAATTGTAATACTGTCTGCCAGTGAATAAATCTCAACAGGTTATGGGCCCAGAAATCGCGGAGTGAAGAAGTGGTGGACAGTGAAGTGGCGTACACGTGGAAGAGTGCTGAAGGAGAAGCTCTTCAGGTTACGACGCCGCAAGTTGGATCGACGACCGTGGAAGAGTGCTGACGAAGAAGCTCTTCAGGTTACGAGGCTGCAAGTTGGATCAACGACCGTGGAAGAGTGCTGACGGAGAAGCTCTTCAGAGTACGAGGCAGCAAGTTGGATCGTCGACCGTGGAAGAGTGCTGACGGAGAAGCTCTTCAGACTACGAGGCTGCAAGTTGGATCGTCGACCGTGGAAGAGTGCTGACGGAGAAGCTCTTCAGGTTACGAGGCTGCAAGTTGGATCGTCGACCGTGGAAGAGTGGTGACGGAGAAGCTCTTCAGGTTGCGAGACTGCAAGTTGGATCAACGACCGTGGAAGAGTGCTGACGGAGAAGCTCTTCAGACTACGAGGCTGCAAGTTGGATCGTCGACCGTGGAAGAGTGCTGACGGAGAAGCTCTTCAGGTTACGAGGCTGCAAGTTGGATCGTCGACCGTGGAAGAGTGGTGACGGAGAAGCTCTTCAGGTTACGAGACTGCAAGTTGGATCAACGACCGTGGAAGAGTGCTGACGGAGAAGCTCTTCAGACTACGAGGCTGCAAGCAAGTCACGTCTGGTAGGAGTCGTCGAGATGGCCAACAAATCGGAGTTGATGGCATGCGTGGAGGAGCTTACTGGTTCCGAGAATTACGAAATATGGGAGGAGTCCATGCTGATGTTGTTTCGTGCAGTACGAGTTCTAGATGTGGTGGAAGGTACCAGGCAGTTACCGACAGTGGTTGGAAACCCACAGAAAAGCAGAAGTTAGATCTAGAGACTTACGACGCGGATTGCGCTCGTGCACAATTGTATATTACTCGATCGCTGAATCAGCAAATCAAGAGGCACATCCTGGGGTGCAGAACGCCGAAGGAAATGTGGGAGAGATTGAAGCGTACATTTGGAAAAGGAACTGGACAAAGGTTAGATAAATTATTAGAACAGTTTTTTAGATATATGTACTCGGAGAAAAAGGACATGATTACACATATCGGTGAATTGAATAATCTCTTCAACGAAATTAACAGTGAGATGAGAAGGAAGAGAAAGGCAGAACTAGATGAATGTATTCTTTTGGGTAGAATTATGTATATCTTACCAAAAGAGTACATACCGGTAAAAACAGTTTGGGAGACTGAAACCGATAACGAACGAAATCTAGAAAAGTTGACCGACAGAATTCGAAACCACGAGGAGCGGATAAACACGAAATCTGAACCTGAAACAGTTGCTTGGCGTGCCGATTCAAAGAATAAAGGTAACATTGACAGGAAAGGTGGAAAACCGTCCGAAAATTTTCCTTTCAAATGTTATAATTGTGGAAAAAAGGGACATAAAGCAGCAAGCTGTAAGTTTAAGAGAACGGAAGAAAAACATAACGAAAGGGCAGGAGATTCTACAAAGAAAGGTTTCAGAAAAGTTGCATTTTCAAGTCACACAACCAATGTAAAAGCAGATACTTGGATTGTTGACTCAGCGTGTTCTCAACACATGACCGCCAACAAAGGGAACTTCAGGAAAAATGTACCTTTGAAAGTACCGATGCCAATAACGGGAATCGGTGAACATGAAATTTTGGCACAAGGAACTGGTGAAGTTGACATTAAAGCGCGAGTAGGAAACAAATATTTTGACAGACAGTTAGTAAACGTGTTTTACGTGCCAGACTTGGGAGGAAATTTGTTCTCAACTGCTCAAGCTCGAAAACATGGCTGTGCAACGCATTTTCTCGCGAATGGAAAATGTTTAATAAAGAAAGCTGGCAAAGTGATGGCGATGGGTAAAGCAATAGCGAACGGATTGACAATCATGGACATTTCGGTAGTAAAACCCATGAAACCAATCGTGGTAAATTTGGTTAGTGCAAAAGAATCGTTACAAGTGTTACATGAGCGTTTAACACATCAAAAGAAAAGGCATGTTGCTAAGTATTTGGAAGCACAAAGAATAAAAGTGAACGAAGAAAAGGAGTTTTGTGTCGGGTGCGTAAGAGGAAAGATGAAACGGAAAAGTTTCAAGACAAGATCAGTAAGGGCTACTGAAACTGCAGTATGTTTTAAATGCGGATCGACCGAACATACTCATTTCGAATGTAAAGTTATAAGAAGTGACAATTATAAGTTTACTACTTGTTTTATATGTAAGAAACAAGGACATATATCTAGACAATGTCCGGAAAATGATAAAGGATCATATACTAAAAGAGGAGCTTGTAAAGTTTTCGGGGACGTTACACATTTAAAGAAGAACTGTCCGAAATATCAAGCTCAACAAGAAGCGAACGAATCGGAAGATGGAAGTAACAGGGTATACAGACTAAAGAAGTCTCTCTATGGACTGAAGCAGGCCCCACGATGTTGGAATGAACAAGTTAAGAAATTTGTTTTCAAACACAGTATTAAGGAGAGTACTGCAGATTCTTACGATGGTGTAATAGCTGGGTGTCTGATGAGGAAGAAATAAAGGATCTCATAGTGAACAATTTTACTTGTTAGAGAATCTGATGTTAATTGGATGGACGTCTGATTGAGGGGGAGTGTTAAATAGCAATCAACGTCAATTAATAGTTGGATTGTCAGTCCACAGATGGACATGTTACGTTCTAATATGTTTTGTGATATATTTCTAGTATATAAGAGACCGATAAACCTTGTGAGTTGAGTTCCAGCAGTTCAAGCAGTTCAAGCAGCCGTAATAGTTAAGCGGTACATTAATTGTAATACTGTCTGCCAGTGAATAAACCTCAACATTCTGCAAGTTGCGGAGCACTTGTTCGTGGATTTTCTTTTACTTTTCTTAAAATTGTCCGAACATCTCGTTGATTTAAGAGTTTTGGACGACCAACGCACGGTTTATTTATTACACTTTCATTTGAAGCAAAATTTCGAATAATTGTTTGAACTGTGGCTCGACTTTTCCCCACAATTTTGGCAATTTCACCATATGATTGTCCCTCATTTCGTAATTTTACTATTAAATGGCGTATTTCAACCGATATTTCCTTTCTTGTCATATTATCGTGTGACGGAAGTTTTAAATACTATATTTGTTTATGCAGTTGTTAAAAAGTAACTATAATATCAACTTTCTGAACTTAAAATAATGCAAAAATTGAATAAAGTCCACTCTGGCAGCTCTTGTGTATCAAACGCGTAACTGTATGTTAACTTTTGTGAGGTTCATTTGTCCGTTTTTAATCGTTTACTCCGTCCATGCAGTAGTTAATTTTAGATTTGTTTAATGTATGTTCATGAGTAAATAGAAGTAAATTTATATGTATCGCAGAGATGAACTTGATGTTCTTTATAATGGTATCACTATTTCAGGTGGTGTATGTAGACTTTTGTGACTGACTGTACCTGTATCGTACACATTCACTCTTCTGTTCTGTTCCCCACTTTCTCACAACTTCAATATGTTGTAAACAAGTTCTATTAAATAAATTTCATGTGTGATATACCTCTAGTTTCCTTTCAGTCTTCCTTGTTTCCTATTTTTCTCTAAGTGAAAGATGTCTACTGTCATATTTACAGGCTTTTTCGAGAGACATCTAGGGCTAGTAGTAATAAAAACATAAAACGATACAAAGGGAATTTCGAATAGTCTCGTATGAAATTGTATTTCTCTATTCAGTGGCGGCGGGCACGCAAAAGCCCGTCACGGAATTTCATATGATGGGAAATGAATGAAGGAAGTAAATTATTCTTTTTGGTCACTTAAAAAACAGTAAAATTGCTATAATTGAAGAAAGTTCATTGATAAATTACTCCAATATCAGAACCAGTTATAGCCTTACTTAATAATAAAGTGTAGATACGATTTTTAAGGATAAATGAAGATTTGTAAGGTATTTAGGTTCCATAAAAAAGTCGGTTTTGATGAATTTTTGTAAATGAATTTTTTGGAATGAATATAAGTCGAAATGTGGTTCGCTATCAAGGTATTTAAGATGTTGAAATTCTCTTAAAAAGTCTAAAACTTTATTGATTCATTTAATTACAACAAATTATATGAATCTAAAAAAACATTTTATTTTTTTAATTTTTTTTCCTTCTAAATGCCAAATAATAAATTCCACCAATTTTTTAAGTGTTATAAATAAACTCATTCATAAATATGTTCTAACAATTTGATCGTACAAGATATCTTGATCAGGTCAATCGCTTTTAAGTGCTATTATAAATTCTCCTTCAGTAGCAACTCTAAGTTTTCTTTATTTCAATTCATCCAACCTGAAGAATAGAATTATTTAGATTAGCTTAAATTGAAAATCCAGATGAACTTTTAAATGATAAATTTGGTGGAGGTGCAGGTTAGAGAATAATTACTCAAAATATACTTATAAAGTAATGGTAAATTAATACTAAATTCTTTTGCTTTTAAGGTCAAAGAAAATGTTAGATTCAGGTATATAAAAAATGCCTTCGACAAGGATATTTTTGATGAAGTTATGTTTCAATAAGTAGGTTGTATAAAAGAAATTCCTGTATAAGATGTTGAAGGCTTTGAAATCAACGCTAAAAGTATAAAATGTATTTTTACGTCCATTTAACCGTATTTATCGTCCGTTTATACCTATAAAATAGTTACACAATGTTTACATTTCGAATAATTTATTATTCGATTATTTTGTTGTTATTTGATTTTCGTAGTTTCGTTGAAAAATGGAAAATCAAAAGGAACTTTTTCGTCATATTTTGCTTTTTTATTTCTGCAAAGGGAAAAACGCATCGCCAGCTCATAAAAAGTTGTGTGCTGTATATGGTGACAAAGCCTTAAAAGAACGGCAGTGTCAAAATTGGTTTGCCAAATTTCGTTTTGGTGATTCACTCAAAGGTGAAAAACGCTCTGGTCGTTCAATTGAAGTTGATGAAGTCCTAATCAAAGCAATAATCGATTCGGATCGTCACAGTACAACACGTGAGATTGCAGAGAAGCTTCATGTATCACATACATGCATTGAAAATCATTTAAAACAACTTCCATGCGACATTATCATGATTTCATCATGACAATGCAAGACCACACACATCTTTGGTCACTCGGCAAAAATTATTGGAGCTTGGTTGGGATGTTTGTTGGGTAGATGCCACATCCACCATATAGTCCTAAGCTTGTACCATTTGATTACTTTTTCAAAAATTTCAATAATGATGATGATGTCAAATCGTACCTGATTCAGTTTTTTGCTAATAAAAACCAGAAGTTTTATGAGGGTGGGATTATGATGCTGTCTGAAAGATGGCCAAAGGTCATTGATGAAAATGGACAATACATTACAGAATAAAGTTATCTAGTCCCATGAAAAAATTGTCTATGATTTTCTAAAAAAAAAATCCGCAATTACTTATTGTTAGTTGCCAACCCAATATAATTTTGAGAAGTATTTTAGTTTTCTTCATATGAATGGCAATTTGAAAAAGAAAAGTTATACTTGATTGAAATCTAAAGTGATGTTGGAAAAATTTATATGGCCTTCGAAATCTAATAGCCGTTAAAACATTTCATTTAGTACCTGCCTCATGAAAATACGAATAGAAATAACAAATATCTAGGGTTTCTCACGCAACTGGTTCGTTAGAGCTTTATTGGGTTCCACTATTAGTAGATTTTTGAGATTTTGTCAGAAGGGGTTATTTATCCTAATCTTTCGATGTAAAATACCTTCGAAATGGCTACCACTATTTATTAAAAGCGTAATTTTGAACTAACTAAGATTTTCCGCGAAAAGAAACAAAAAGTACTTACAATTGGTCTAAGACGGGAACACTTGCTTTGTTAACCCTTTCGCGACGGGTGACGTATATATACGGCAGCCACTTGGTGTGACACCCTGGCGGAGGCCGTATATACAGTGAAATTCCCATTCGCGGACACCACTCTTGAACGGACACCCCCCTTGGACGGACAGTTTTTCATGGAACCGTCCAATTCTCATATCATTAAGGAAGTGAAATCTCCCTTGTACGGACACCAATGGGACCCACCAAAAGTGTCCGTTGAAGAGGGGTGTCCGCTTAAGAGAAATACGAAGTATTTATATGAGAGTTGGACGGTTCCATGAGAAACTGTCCGTCCAAGGGGGGTATCCGTTCACTAGGGATGTCCGCGAAGGGGAATTTCACTGTACTTCGTATTTCCCTTAAGCGGACACCCCTCTTGAACGGATACTTTTATTGGGTCCCGTTGGTGTCGGCACAAGGGAGATTTCACTGTATACGGAAGTCAGTTGAGCCTTCGCGTAAAGTGACAAAGTATGATTTAGGTAGACTATCTCAAAGAGTAAAATTTTTTTTTGTAATTTTATTAAAAAATGGCAATGTATGGTATAGGCGCGCCGGCGCGAGAGTATTAAATAAAAACCTATAGAATCAATTTAACACTATATTAAATTTAACTGGAGAGTTATTTAGAGAAATTAATTACTAACTGGAAAATCGCGTATAATTTACACACAACGAAGACTTTAAACGAGCGAAAGAAAACTGGCTAACAAAGAAGGTTTTAACCGGGTTATATACCGTTAACAATAAATTTTGGGTGAGAAGGAAAACATGTTTTTAAACTTGAAACTAAAATGTACAGAATTGACGAAAGGTAATATAGGAGTGGTGATCCTGGGACACAAAAAGAACAGGATGGGACTTGGGGGTGTTACCACCCTCAGGTGTAGTTTTTCAGCAACCCCAACCATTCGGAGAAATTTTCCAACCTCACTGACGTCACGAAAATTTTGGCGGGAAAAGTAATTTAAAAATGGTTACGTAATCTTGGCGGGAAAGAAATTGTGGGAAATTGTAGTGTTATTGTAGAAATTGTGACCTGGTGGTGCTATCACTCTCAGGGGTAGTTCTTCAGCAACCCCAACCATTTAGGGAAATTTTCCAACCTGACTGACGTCTCGAAAATTTTAACGGGCAATGCAATTTAAAAATGGTTACGTAATCTTGGCGGGAAAATTAATTTAAAATTGTCTGACGTAATCTAGTTGGGAAGACATTACTGACGTAATCCAACTTGACGTCAGTCAGGTTGGAAAACTTTCCCGCCAAAATTACGTCACATTTTTAAATTCAATTTCCCGCCATTGCTTTCCCGCCGAGATTACGTCAGCAATGTTTTCCCAGCCAGATTACGTCAGATGTTTTTAAATTAATTTTGCAGCCATTTCTTTTCCGCTAAGATTACGTAACCATTTTTAAATTACTTTTCCCACCAAAATTACGTCGCATTTTTAAGTTCAACTTCACGCCAAAATTACGTAATGTTTTCTCAACAAGAACAACATTTTTAAATTCAATTTCCCGCCAAGATTACGTAACCACTATTAAATTACTTTTCTCGCCTACATTTTCGTGACGTCAGTCAGAATGGAAAACTTCTCCAAATGGTTGGGGTTACTGAAGAACTATCTGGGGTTGCTGAAGAACTACCCCTGAAAGTGGTAACACCCCCGTGTCATCCTGCTCATTTTGTGTCCCAGAATCGCCACTGCCCTACTGCTGTAATAACACAAACAGTAAAGTAATTCTTGAAATTAAAACAACAATAAAAAAATGAAATTTGAAAAAATACCTAATAATGAAACAAAAACTGAACTGAAAATTGAATTTAAACTAAACATTAAAAAGGCACTTCCGGCCAACCGGAAGTAAGATGCAACTTCGTTATTTCAAATGGAATGCTATAATTTGTATTGCGTATTTCAATTCCACATGCAAAAATAAGTAGACTTTAATAAGGGTTGTTGGAATTTATCATTTTTCATTTTCGAGTTATTTTGATTTTAAGATTTTTTGACCATTTTCAACTTATTCTTTAAAACCACATTTCTCAGTCATTGTTCAAGCGGGAAAATTTATAACTGGTATGGTTACTCTCCAGACATTACCAAATAGAACGCTACTGCCCTCATCGTTCTTTCATATACAGGCTGGTCACAAAGAGAATTACCGTTCTTCAGTATTCAATTACAAAAGCGTAGAACATTTTAAATGGAACACCCATATTTTATTAACCAATCCGATAAAGAATTTAATTCTCTACAATTTTGCATAACATATTCCTATACTGCCCTGTTAATTCAAAAGGGCGTATCTAGAAATTTTGATTGTTTTTGAGTTGAACACGTTTCTGGGTTCACCTGCACTAATACATCTCACTGCTAAAAAATTTCGACGTATCAATTATTTTCTTAAGAGAAAACAGTTAATAAAAGAAAGGCCTGTTTTTGTCCAAATTATGAAGATAGCTTGTATTAGAAGAAAAGGGCGTATCTATCAAAAGTCAAATTTATAATATAAAACTTCTGTTTTTAAAGTTTGTAATGGAAAATAGAAGTTAAATTTTAACACTTTCTAAAGACAGAAGTTTATTTTTTTATAAACTTCATCTTGGCATAAAACAAAACACAAAAGTTCATTTTGCTCAAAATTCTGTTTTGTGCAGATACGTCCATTTGAATTAACAGGGCAGTATACCTATCGGTTAAGGTTTTCAAGATATAAGGGAATTTGTTAAAATCGCGTATAAAATGTCAGAAGTTCTGTGTGGAACCCAATAAAGTGTTAACGAACCAGTTGTGTAAGAAACCATGTATAGTCTTGGGTGTTTTTTGTACAACAAACTGTATAAGCCAGATGATCGTTTGCTGTATCGATATTTTCAGTTTAAATTTATAAATTCAAAATGTCACCAGCTGATTTTCTAACTCGGCTTATGTTTATCAAATGAAATAATATACTGCGTCACATTGAAATTGGAACACCTAAAACAATCCTAAAAGGAATGGGAGAAAACAAAGGTTATTTGTGTCAAACATGTGTGGTCCAAGGCCACGAAGGTGACGTATATATACGGCAGCCACTTGGTGTGACACCCTGGCGGAGGCCGTATATACAGTGAAATTCCCATTCGCGGACACCACTCTTGAACGGACACCCCCCCTTGGACGGACAGTTTTTCATGGAACCGTCCAATTCTCATATCATTAAGGAAGTGAAATCTCCCTTGTACGGACACCAATGGGACCCACCAAAAGTGTCCGTTGAAGAGGGGTGTCCGCTTAAGAGAAATACGAAGTATTTATATGAGAGTTGGACGGTTCCATGAGAAACTGTCCGTCCAAGGGGGGTATCCGTTCACTAGGGATGTCCGCGAAGGGGAATTTCACTGTACTTCGTATTTCCCTTAAGCGGACACCCCTCTTGAACGGATACTTTTATTGGGTCCCGTTGGTGTCGGCACAAGGGAGATTTCACTGTATACGGAAGTCAGTTGAGCCTTCGCGTAAAGTGACAAAGTATGATTTAGGTAGACTATCTCAAAGAGTAAAATTTTTTTTTGTAATTTTATTAAAAAATGGCAATGTATGGTATAGGCGCGCCGGCGCGAGAGTATTAAATAAAAACCTATAGAATCAATTTAACACTATATTAAATTTAACTGGAGAGTTATTTAGAGAAATTAATTACTAACTGGAAAATCGCGTATAATTTACACACAACGAAGACTTTAAACGAGCGAAAGAAAACTGGCTAACAAAGAAGGTTTTAACCGGGTTATATACCGTTAACAATAAATTTTGGGTGAGAAGGAAAACATGTTTTTAAACTTGAAACTAAAATGTACAGAATTGACGAAAGGTAATATAGGAGTGGTGATCCTGGGACACAAAAAGAACAGGATGGGACTTGGGGGTGTTACCACCCTCAGGTGTAGTTTTTCAGCAACCCCAACCATTCGGAGAAATTTTCCAACCTCACTGACGTCACGAAAATTTTGGCGGGAAAAGTAATTTAAAAATGGTTACGTAATCTTGGCGGGAAAGAAATTGTGGGAAATTGTAGTGTTATTGTAGAAATTGTGACCTGGTGGTGCTATCACTCTCAGGGGTAGTTCTTCAGCAACCCCAACCATTTAGGGAAATTTTCCAACCTGACTGACGTCTCGAAAATTTTAACGGGCAATGCAATTTAAAAATGGTTACGTAATCTTGGCGGGAAAATTAATTTAAAATTGTCTGACGTAATCTAGTTGGGAAGACATTACTGACGTAATCCAACTTGACGTCAGTCAGGTTGGAAAACTTTCCCGCCAAAATTACGTCACATTTTTAAATTCAATTTCCCGCCATTGCTTTCCCGCCGAGATTACGTCAGCAATGTTTTCCCAGCCAGATTACGTCAGATGTTTTTAAATTAATTTTGCAGCCATTTCTTTTCCGCTAAGATTACGTAACCATTTTTAAATTACTTTTCCCACCAAAATTACGTCGCATTTTTAAGTTCAACTTCACGCCAAAATTACGTAATGTTTTCTCAACAAGAACAACATTTTTAAATTCAATTTCCCGCCAAGATTACGTAACCACTATTAAATTACTTTTCTCGCCTACATTTTCGTGACGTCAGTCAGAATGGAAAACTTCTCCAAATGGTTGGGGTTACTGAAGAACTATCTGGGGTTGCTGAAGAACTACCCCTGAAAGTGGTAACACCCCCGTGTCATCCTGCTCATTTTGTGTCCCAGAATCGCCACTGCCCTACTGCTGTAATAACACAAACAGTAAAGTAATTCTTGAAATTAAAACAACAATAAAAAAATGAAATTTGAAAAAATACCTAATAATGAAACAAAAACTGAACTGAAAATTGAATTTAAACTAAACATTAAAAAGGCACTTCCGGCCAACCGGAAGTAAGATGCAACTTCGTTATTTCAAATGGAATGCTATAATTTGTATTGCGTATTTCAATTCCACATGCAAAAATAAGTAGACTTTAATAAGGGTTGTTGGAATTTATCATTTTTCATTTTCGAGTTATTTTGATTTTAAGATTTTTTGACCATTTTCAACTTATTCTTTAAAACCACATTTCTCAGTCATTGTTCAAGCGGGAAAATTTATAACTGGTATGGTTACTCTCCAGACATTACCAAATAGAACGCTACTGCCCTCATCGTTCTTTCATATACAGGCTGGTCACAAAGAGAATTACCGTTCTTCAGTATTCAATTACAAAAGCGTAGAACATTTTAAATGGAACACCCATATTTTATTAACCAATCCGATAAAGAATTTAATTCTCTACAATTTTGCATAACATATTCCTATACTGCCCTGTTAATTCAAAAGGGCGTATCTAGAAATTTTGATTGTTTTTGAGTTGAACACGTTTCTGGGTTCACCTGCACTAATACATCTCACTGCTAAAAAATTTCGACGTATCAATTATTTTCTTAAGAGAAAACAGTTAATAAAAGAAAGGCCTGTTTTTGTCCAAATTATGAAGATAGCTTGTATTAGAAGAAAAGGGCGTATCTATCAAAAGTCAAATTTATAATATAAAACTTCTGTTTTTAAAGTTTGTAATGGAAAATAGAAGTTAAATTTTAACACTTTCTAAAGACAGAAGTTTATTTTTTTATAAACTTCATCTTGGCATAAAACAAAACACAAAAGTTCATTTTGCTCAAAATTCTGTTTTGTGCAGATACGTCCATTTGAATTAACAGGGCAGTATACCTATCGGTTAAGGTTTTCAAGATATAAGGGAATTTGTTAAAATCGCGTATAAAATGTCAGAAGTTCTGTGTGGAACCCAATAAAGTGTTAACGAACCAGTTGTGTAAGAAACCATGTATAGTCTTGGGTGTTTTTTGTACAACAAACTGTATAAGCCAGATGATCGTTTGCTGTATCGATATTTTCAGTTTAAATTTATAAATTCAAAATGTCACCAGCTGATTTTCTAACTCGGCTTATGTTTATCAAATGAAATAATATACTGCGTCACATTGAAATTGGAACACCTAAAACAATCCTAAAAGGAATGGGAGAAAACAAAGGTTATTTGTGTCAAACATGTGTGGTCCAAGGCCACGAATTTTTAATCTATTGCTATACTTTAACAGAGTAATATGTTACGCAGTACACAGATAGTTTTGTCGTTGAATTTCTAATTTCAAAATCTCAACGTCAACTGTTTAGAAAATAACTTCAAAATCACACGTTCACCACATTCTAGCAATTAAACTGGTGTTGCTCGCCGCAGTAGCACAAATTAATTACAGGTGGGTTGGTTCACTTACGCTCGTTGGTTGGTTAATTTTAGTTTAACTGAACAAATCGATGAAATGATGGAGTATCTAATTAAAGAACTAAACAAAAATTATTTTTATTTACAAAATTTAAGTAGTTGTCAACGATAGTCCAATTCCAATTACCAGCCAAAGTAAATAGTGGAAAAGTTAAATAGTCAAACCCGTAAAACCGAATATAAAATAACCATTTTTTTAGGTTTATTTAATATAGTCGTTAATCGCATTCTCTTAATTTCCGATCGATACTAACGTACGCATTAAATAAAATAAATAAATATTGTCACTGCGATTTAATGCAGGCAGTTTTCACACTAGCAACATTTTTTTCTTGGTTTATTTAACACAAATTGAGTGTATTCGAATCGTACGATTAATTTTCAAATCGCCACGCAACGTACACATTAAATAAAAGGTAAATACCGTCAACTGGTTAAAATCCAGCAGTTTGTACACAACAAAATGGATTTTAAAATGTGCTCGCACAAAAAAGTTGCATACACCTAAAAGCCGAATGCAATTTTCCTTTATACTTTTCCGATATTGAAAACTCAAAGTCTTTCCAGTTTTCTGGATTGGTTGAGGTTTATCTAAGCGTATTTTCCGGATACACAATAGATGTTGAGTATACATATAGCCAATTTATTTATAAAAAGAGCGAAAGCTGAAATCTAAAATACCATTTTGACCCTCGTTGGAAGTATAGAGATAAGAAGAAGGAAAATTCCTTCTTTCATTTAAAACTGTACAAGGGCGAAAATGAAAATAAAAATATACCCCGTAGGAGCAAAATATGGCATCTTACCTAATTTAATTGCGACCGAGAGAAAAGAAGTCATAAAACATTAGAATACATACAGGGTTTTTCACTCACTCGAAAAATTTACGATTTATTATTGAATAAAAAACCCTGAGAAATTTCTATTTTTGGGAAAGGTGAAATTTTTTTTTCTATTTTTAATTTTATACACTTTTTGTATTACAGATCAAAAAACCTTAACAGATTTTAAACAGAAAAGTCCAATTTTAAATAAAAACTGAATTAAAACATAATATTGCCTTTTCAATTTTTAGCAAAGATGATGTTTGTTTATAAAAAATACATTTTTGATAAATTTTAGGGATAAAATAAATAATGTGCTAAAATCCATAATTCAAAAAATGAACTTTTATTATTTAATATGCTTTAATTTAATGTTTTCTTCGCAGTAAATGATAAAAGTTGTTTTTTTTTAATTTTGGATTTTAACACACTGTTTACTTCAACTCTATAATTTAAAAAAGTACTCAAATAATTTTTTTTACTTAAATTACACAAATTAAAATTAGTCGCAGGTCTGATAAAAAAGTCAACGAACTTTTTTTTTAAACGGTCGATTTACGAAAATTGCTTTGTATCGACCGCATTATAAATACACCATCTGAACCGATAGAGGAGACCGTGTTCCTGCACAGAATCACAGGATGATAGCAGAACGTGCATTTGGGCTAAAGCACAAAATAATTGTATGTATGAAATTATGCATGCTAGGTTTTCAGATCCATACCGCTTTTAATAAAGAGAAACTAAAATCATAACACAAAAAAATAAAATGTTGATGTTTATGAAAATCATAACACTTAAAATATTATCTATTAATTGGTTTAAACGAAAGTAAGTACATACTATTAAATAATGTTCGTTTAATCCATTAAAATATATCTGATGTAATCTAATGAATACCCAATATCAAAATGTAAATATAATGCAGTGCTACTGAAATAAGTGGTGATTTGCTTTAATATTTGTGTATCGAAACGAAATATACTAATTAACTAAACTAGAACACCATAAAACATGTTTCAAATAACGAAATTAGCGGTTTCAGTTTGGACCAACTAATTAATTAGATGTACTTTGAAATTTATTGCACCGAAAATAACACATTTGATGCATAGGTATACACCGTTCGGCGAACGATGTCTCATGCATCATTAATTAATTCTCATGTGCCATTCATTAATATTCCGTACTTTTGTCCTTCCCTGTATAATTTTGGATTCACTGGTCGTTTTATGTATAAGCAGTGGAGTGGATACGGAATTTTACGATATTTCCATTAAACACAAAATAATTGTTTATTATTATTTAACAATCGAAAAATGAGTATATTCGTAGGAATTGAGATAGTGTACATTCTCAGATACCACCTGCTGGCAATCTGATTAAGAAGCGATCAGCGGTTCTCGAGATCTACTATTTCGGAAGTTGGATTTTTTGGCGAAAATAGACGGAATTTTTAAAAAAGAAAAAATGCCACGTTATAGTAAACAGACGAGGCTACATCCTATAAAAAGCCCGAATTTTTTTCTTCAGCGGTTTCTGAGAAAGAAAATCCCAAAGTTTGCGTTTTCCGCGGACGGTCAAAATACCGGTCCTTTTTTTATTTAACTCGCGATATTTCCTAAACCGCATGACCAGCGATTTTGGGTTTTGGCTATGTTACGCAGAAATGATCACCGATTATGACAGTCTTTAGCCCGATTTTTTCGACGAAAACTTTTAGGGTACGAGCATCCGAAAATTTAATAGATAAACACTTTGAAATTCTAGTAGTCTAATTATTTCTTTAATTATGGCGTTCGTTGTCCTAATTACCATATTAGGAAGTGTTTGGACGTGGTAACTATGTATTTAAATCCCCAACCATCCACGTCAGCAGGAACTGGAGAACAGAGCATCTCAAACATTTTATTAACTGCAGAGAATTATTTTCTTCATAAAGATTTAGAGGACCTGAAAGCACGTAAGAAGAGTGGTTTCAGTTTTGAAGAAATTTGCCATTCAGACCATCTAGTTTCAATGTACACAGGACTTCAGTACGCAAGCGTGTTT
This sequence comes from Digitonthophagus gazella, assembly GCA_036711955.1. Lineage (NCBI taxonomy): Eukaryota > Metazoa > Arthropoda > Insecta > Coleoptera > Scarabaeidae > Digitonthophagus > Digitonthophagus gazella. Next base: position 12,668,608 of record JASCIT010000012.1, read on the forward strand.
AACACCTTGTTTCAGTTGATAGAACCAATAGAGTTAAATTATTATTCAAAGTGGAATGTGCAAAAGATTTCAAAAAGAGACCAATTTCTTATGTGTTTAATGAAGCTACGACAGGACTTTCCCCATAATCATCTGGCACATTTATACAGGGTGGGGCGTGGTAACTTCCTTTCTTGAAAATGTAATAAAACACTGTACATGTTTCATACAACGTTATTTTTATTTTCAGCCTGTCACACAACATTGAAGATTTGAATTTACACAGTTTTAAAAAGAATTTGTGGCAAATGTCGCCCTCCATTGTCAATACACTGATTCAGTCGAATTTTAAAGTTTTGGTGTACTCTTTCAAGCATATCGCCTGGGATATTGACAATTTCGGCTTGAATGTTGTTCTGTAAGTGTTCCAGGGTATTGGGACGATCATTGTAAACTAGGGACTTGAGATAACCCCAGAGGAAGTAATCAGGGGGAGTTAAATCGGGCGAGCGCGCAGGCCAGTTTATGTCCCCTCGCTGGGAGATCAGTCGTTCGGAGAAGGCTGCTCTTAAAACATCCATGGAGATCCTGGAGGTGTGGGCCGTAGCCCCATCTTGTTGGAACCAGACGTTCTCAAGATTCATTTCTTCGAGAACCGGTAAGAAGAATTGCTGAATCATTGCCACATATCGGTCTAAATTGACGGTAACAGCACGACCGTTTTCTTGAAAAAAGTAAGGGCCAATGATTCCTACCCTTGATATTGTTACACTCTCGTTCTTCAATAGGGGAATAGTGTAAAGGTTGAGGGGGTTGTAGCTCAGTTAAAGGCTCGTCCACTTTGTGGGTACACTAACTTTATTAGCCTAATTTACAATTTCCAGTATTAGTTTACATCCGTTGATTAACTACAACTAACTGCTTTTTCGCTATCGCTCCCACTTATGGTCTCCGCGACGATCCCTTCCAACAGATCCATCAGCCAATTAGCTTTTTTCGCGTTCTAACGTCGATGACTGTAATCACTCCGCGACAATATGGCACACCATATCGTAACGCGATCCGAATGAAGGGGCCTCTCATACAGTTCTCTGGGATTTGTGTCACCCCAGTACCGCATGTTCTGTTTATTTACGCAGCCACTAAGGTGAAAATGTGCCTCGTCAGAAAAGAACACAACTGCGTTGTTCGGCAAGGTGTCACGTAGCTGCTCACATGATGTTTGTCGGGTTGCATAATCACGTGCTATCAGGTGTTGTACCCCAATCATTTTGTACGGGTGAAAATTGAGCTCACCGTGAAGAATTCGACGAAGAGAACGGCCCGACATCCCAAGGGAAACTGCATGTTTACGCGCAGAACGCTTGGGTGACCGCTGAACAGACACACGAACTCTTTCCACATTTTCAGGTGTCGTAACAGACTTCGGAGGTCCTTTGCTCCTTTTGGAGACACCTCCCGTTTCTCTTAACATATCCACCCACAATAAAACAGATCTTCGATCAGGAATGCGACCCCGTGGGGGAATATCGAAGTAACGACGAAAGGCACGTTGTACCGCAATTATTGAGTAACCATATCATCGCTAACTGCACTACAGTATATTCAAAAAAGGAAGTTTCCACGCCCCACCCTGTAGGATGTGTGCCAAGTAACAGTTAGGACTGTAGTCATTATATGGATACATGTTTTATATGAAGTCCTCTACAAACAAATGATGTACAAAATACCATCGCGTAGCAAAAACAAAACTTGTCTACCCACCTCTTTCAGTAGTTTTACTAATTGTAGAATCATTTTGGATTGCACGGAAATTGCCACAATCAGCCCCAGAAGTTCAATGTCAACACAAAAGGCTACATACAGTACATACAAGCACAGAAATACCTGGAAAGCACTTGTAGGCGTCGCTCCAAATGCTGTTATCACTTTTATAAGTGATTTATAACCTGGATCGACATCAGACAAAAGAATTGTGTAACATTCCAAGATTCTGAAAGAAATGGAGCGTGGTGATCTAATATTGGCAGATAGGGGATTTCTGTTGAAAGATATTTTACCACCAGGTGTGCACTTAAACACCCCACCATTTTTACTTACTCCATAGTTCACACCAGCACAAGTACAGCAAACTGAAACCATTGCAAAAGCCAGGATTCATCTTGAAAGGGCTATACGCAGGATGAAATGTTTCAAAATCTCAAGTTTTATACCATATACACTTCAAAGTCATGCCAGCATCATAGTAAAAGTTATTGGCGCTCTCACAAATTTGCAGCCCCCATTAATAAAATCCGTACAAGGCTCCTATTCTTTAAGTGAAAGCGATTGATTTTTGTATAGTTTATTTCAGGAATTCATAACGACAAGTTGGTTATCGCTAAATTAATTCCTTTTTTCTTTTATAGATCCTTCCATGACGACACACCACTCTGTTGACCTATTGTGCCCACGTTTTGACCTCACGACTTTAATTGTTGATTTTCTTTTCATATCTTCACATCTTGTTATAATGTTATCCAAGTTTTTTGTAATATAAATTGTAAATACTAAAGATCTGTATTACTAAATTTAGTTTTAATACAAAACATTCTTTATCGCTGTATTAAACTGTATGCATAAATATATGTCTGAGTAAAAATATATACAGATCTGGAAATTTCATTTGAGGACATAGGAAAATAATGCGTGCAACAGCGACGCATATAGGAAGTAGATTAGATAAACAAAGAGCGATATAACTGTTTAACCACGCAACGAACTGACAGTTTGACAGTCTGACAGTTCGACAGTTTGTGGGAAGAAGGTGGTTGGTTGGGCGACTAGGGTCGGATCGGAAAAGGCGTGGTTAAACAGTTATATCGCTCTTTGTTTATCTAATCTACTTCCTATATGCGTCGCTGTTGCACGCATTATTTTCCTATGTCCTCAAATGAAATTTCCAGATCTGTATAAGTAAATATGTACCTATTTTCATAAAATTTACCTTTGTCCTAATATTATATTATTCTCTATCTCATTATAGGAAGGTATATATTTAAAATAATCTTATAAAAACCAGATCAGATGGGAAAAATGTAAATACAAAACATATGAAAATTACACTAGTAAGTAATGATACACAACTTATATTATCAAAATGAAAATTATTTCATAATTCTTAGCACTAGAGTACTATTAAAAGTAGTTTAAATAGAATTTAGAAATGTTGACAAATTTCTTATTAATTAATTACCAATACTTTAATTTATAAATTATCAATTAAGTTTAGATGTATGATATATACTGACATACATCACGTCGGTTTAGCGAAAGGGGTCTCAAGCGTCATTACTCGTCACCGTTTTTTTCTTGACGTACAGTTACTCCCAAAAATACCCGGCCGCCTGGCAAATTCTCATATTTACCACTATATTACTTAAGAACTAAATAATATAACCAATAGTTATTTTTTTTTATGATGCTAGTATATTATCATTCAACTTTTGATACATTGCAAATATAACAACAGCAAACAATGTAACAAAGAACATAAATAACATTATTATAGGCACACAAAAGTATCCGGCCACCTATACAAAATAGCTTTAAAAAAACTAAATATGTAACTCTTAAAAGCTATTAAAACAGCTTTTTAATATTTGGGGGGTAACCTTTTGAATTTAAAACATCTCTCAATCTGTTGGGCATCGACTTGACCAATTTATTCGTTAGTGAAGAGTTTATCATCCTCCATTCCAGCAGTGAATGGTTTTTAAGCATTTCTTTACTGGAAATGCGCTTTTTGTTCAGACTAACAAAACTTTCAAAATTGCCCATAAATGCTCTATTGGGTTGAGATCGGATATATTGCGTTATATAATAACCATTCTCCCGTTCTCATGCCACAATATGTATTAAGTAATATAGTGTTAAATGTGAAAATTTGCCAGGCGGTCGGATACTTTTGGGAGCAACTGTATGTCAAGTAATTTGTCTTATCTAGATTGTCTCAACTAGTTCACGACAGAGATTAAAATCGAAAATAGTCGTCTAGGATAACTCAATTAATCGATGACGCACGAAACATATTTCGCCGAACCGTACATACGTTAAAAGTGGCTTTATATTATACCGTATAACAATTTTTTCTCGCAACATAGCAAATTCCATAAGTTAGTACAGTACAATAGGATTTTATGATGTAAGACAAGGACGAAATGTATATTAGATTAATCGTAATAATTGTCGTTACTATAGTTATGTATTTGTAACTAAATTTACATTCTGTAGAATTTTGCTTCAAATACTGTCGACTAGTGCGATGTTGTACACTCTGCAAGAGAAAATACAGATAATTAAATGTGTTTACGGTGGCAACTCAGTTAGAAACGGTTCATTTATTTGTTGAACATTTTGAAAACCGGCCAATTCCAAATTTTTCCATAATATCGAGGATTGTAACAAATGATGAAATATTTCTAACAGAAAATGATTAATATTATTATATCGTCGTTGTCATTTTAATACCTCCGATGTGACATTGCCATAAAAAATATGGTTTTAGTACTTTAACGTTGCTCTCGTGTAGCATCATGAAACTAGATAAATTATAATATCAAAATGTCGAAAAACATTATTAAGGTGCATTAGCTAACAAATAAAACCCTGTATACTTTTCAAACAATTTTTAAATAGTTTTTGTTAATTTACTCAAAACAATCTGTTTTGCACATAGAAGATATTAAAATAACAACGACGAAATAATGATACGATGTAACAAATGATTCAAATTGCTTCAGAAGTCAACAAGGAAACTGTTCGACAGGTACTCAGACGACATGGATACAAATCGTACAAGATATCAACAGCTCACCAGATATTTCCCGACGATGAGATCCAAAGAATGATATTCTGCGAAACGATGATGGAACGTGCAAACAAAAATCCAATTTTTTTGACTAATATTTGTTTTACGGACGAATTGACGTTTACATTATTAGGAAGGCACAATCCTGCTGTTATTAAATTTTGGAGTAGAGAGAATCCACGTCATCGAATGGACTTCCGGACTCAATATCCAACAAAGCTGAACGTGTGGGCTGGTGTCCTTGGAGATCATATTGTTGGACCTTTCTTTATTGAGGGCAATTTGAATGGACGTAGGTATTTGGATCTCCTTCGGGAGCAAATTACTTTGACGCAACTTCCGGGAATCGACCTAAACCAAATATGGTATCAGTAGGATGGCTGTCCTGCGCACGATATGGCTGATGTGCGACAATTTTGAAATATCAGTTTTTCGAATCGTGTGATTGGTAGAAGAGGCAACATCAGATGGGCAGCCAGGTCGCCCGACTTAGCTGTTATGGACTAGTTCGTTTGGCCATACGTAAAACAGAAAGTGTACAACCACGTAAGAGCTGAACATTTGGAACATCTTCGTCAAAGGATTATAAATGTGTTTGGAAGCATTACGCCTGTTATGCTTCATAATGTAAGAAGGAACTTCTACGACAGAATGGGTACTGTTTAGCAGTGCAAGGATCTGTATTTGAACACTTATTATAAATTACTTTACGCACCCTGGCGAGAATAGTGTCACAACTCAAAAACGACATTTTGAAATTACCATCAGTAATGATACGTATGGTGTGCCTCTGACTTGCAGAAAAACGTCATATCTCTAACTCACAATTTATCCGTCGAAGAGGAGTTATTTCAATTTTGTCTTATGTTGGTTTATTACTTATTATGGTAAGAACAGTGTCACTTTATTTGTTATTACTCAAATATTGCATTTTTGAGTTGTCATTGTTCTTGCCGGGGCGCGTATAGATGCTTCAAGTAATTTACAGTAAGTACACATTTTCATTTGTGTGATTGTACGAGTTATTTACTGTTAATTTTGTCGTTTCTTATAATAAAGTGCATTTTGTATGAAGTTTGTATTTATTTATTAAATTTAACTCGTGTTCTTGCAACAACCTTAACAATTTGCACAGTGTGCATTTCAGTAACAATTAACAGTTTTATTAACCGGTATGTCAGGCAATCTGTCAAAAGCATAACTTGTGCTTTTGACCTGGCATTGTGTAGGCATAGTAACAACGATTATTACGATTGGACTGCTATATAAGTTATCTTTGTCCTACTTAAAGAAATCCTAATGTACTGTATTAACCTGTGGACTTTGCTATGTTGCGAGAAAAAAATGTTGTACGGTATATCGACGCTGCCAAGCCAAAACAGCGTAAACGCCATTAATCTAATTTTTCAGAAAACGCAAAAAATGATTGACATAATGAATCTTACATGGCTTTTACGCAAACTTTAAACCAATTTTATAGCGAATGAAGTTTGTTTGCGGGTATACCGCTTTAACTGTTGCATGCAGATTTAAAACTGCTACTCAACGGTGCAGCTAACTAAAAAATGGCCATTTTGGTGTAAAGGTGTGTCAGCAATATAAAAACAAAAATTATAGGGTAAACCGTACAATTATTGGCCACTAAACAGTTATTGGTCGTCCGATAAATTTACATAAATAATAAGTTTTCCATAAGTTAGAAGCTAAGTTTTTAGTTTTTCTTTTTCTTTATTTTTTCATATGTTAAGAATTAACAGTGAAAACTTCTTGGAAAGTTTATTATTTATGTAAATTCATCGGACGGCCAATAACTGTACGGTTTACCCTACAATGAATCTTAGCATTCAGTTAGAAAGTAGGATATAAATATGTAAATTTTAATTAAAAATAAAACTAGGCAGGTATACATTTTTATAAATTTATTTTTAAGTTTTTAGCTAATTAAGTTATTTCATACTTATTAAAAACGGTATGTAATGGTGTAAATAAAATGTTTTTAAAATATCCAAGTTGTCGCCCCATTCTTCATCTTTAGTAATTTTCACAATTTCCAATTCAGCAGGGGTCCATATAACAAGATAACAAACCTTCTTGTTTGTTAGATACAATTGTCCCTGTATCTGATGGTAATAGTTATGTTGTGGGTTAATAACAGTTTGATTAAGCTCGTCTTTATAAATAACATAACCTTTTTCCCTTTTCAGAGCTTCTTTTAAGGATATGGCTCGGTATTTGTATGGGCATTTTACCTCGATGAGCGCATCTTCTCCAACAAAGCCATCCGGACTAGCTCCTAAAAAACCACACTTATCCAGCCAAATTCCACTTGGAGAAACTTGATATCCTGTCTTCGCTTCGAAATTTGTTACAGCTATTGGTTCATGAACCCTTTCCCACTGTAGCGCGGATATTGAATCCAAATCATAAGTTTCCAGCAATCTTTCAAAAAGAGAATGAGGAAAGCGGTTTCGTTTGCAAGCTGCAAGCACATCTCCAAAATGGCTAGCAATGAGACGGTGCTTTCTTGCGATTAACCAATTTTCATTTTTTAATTGCCTAATTGTTTCTTTAGATATTTTAAAGATAATCTCTTCTTTTAGAATACAAGCTTTTTCAACAAAATCAGGTTTGTTGCTTGCAATACCATATTCACTAGAGAAAATTATTGATTCTATACATGGAACCAACGCTATAAAATCATCTTTGGGTTCATTTTCTAAGAGCCAAGTCAATCCTACAAGATATGGGTTCAGATTCTTTTTAAATTCATTAAGTTCTTCTTCCGTATTATGTCTCTTAACAGCACAATAATTAGGTTCTGTTAGGGGATAAAAATCTGATAGTGTCTTAATTTCTTCTGTATTTGTTTCACTGGGAGCACCCCACGTGCAGAGTTGGTCGGCAACGCTGATATTATGATGAGCATAAATACACAATGCTGCCATATGATGACAAATAGCTTCTCTTCTGGGACAGGAACATTTGGCATCTGTTATTTCATCATCATTTATCATTATCTAAAATATATCATGTGTATGTAAGTTTTTAAAGTTAATGCATTAAATAAGTTTACATACCTCAACATTATACTTCCTTTTCTTCATACTTGAGCTGACTTCACCCTTGAGCAACGAAGGCTTAAAGCTTGGATCAAATGTTGCTGTAGCAACATACCCACTTGAATAAGAATTTTCTCCACGTTGTAGTTGAGAAGTATTATCTCTAAAAAAAGAAGCAATGCTTGTGAATTTAATTACACGTTTATCTGCCATCTCAAAGAAAGCTTGGAAAAGGATATCAACTAAAAAAGTTGCGGAATTTGATTCTAATAAGAACCGATAAAATATTTAAAAAAACCGCAAACTTTGGGAAAGAATATCAACTAGTAATCTCTTTGCAATACGTACTGCTCGAGAGCTAGCGGATAATGTATCCAAAAGAATATTTTACGTCCATTTATAAGACTATTCCCCACCATTTCGGAAATACCAAAAGCGTTATTATGACGGTATTTTGGATAACTTTTTCTCCTAACTATGGTTTTCAAGATATTATTTAACAATTCCCGGAAATATCGAAGGGTTAATAACTACCATAAAACGAACAATAGGGTATTCATACCTGCGCCCCTTTTTATTGACAAATTTCGTAATTGTTATGTTCGTTACCTGTAAAGTGTACAATAATACAGGCTATAAAACTATAAAAAAAACCTTCCTTAATAACAAAATACCTATATTTTTATCAGATTTATACCTGTTTCTAGCCTTGCATGTAAAATAATCCAAGGGCGTGGATTTTCACCAAACAAGGGCTGTAAGATATTCTGAGGATAATACCATCCCGTTTGTAAGATTTGGTGGCCCAAATCTCATTAGGTACCGAATTATGAACTTTTTAAGCTTACGTTTCACAGATACGGTTTTTTACGGCGTTAAAAAAATTATTTAACTTATCATTTTTGGGTTAGATGTAGAAAACGGTATTTTACACTGCACTGCCCACTTTTCATACCTTAAATATGTCTCTAAGTAATCTAAAAAAAATGATTTTTTCGCCGCTTATGTACTGAATCTATGTAGAAAAAGCTTGTTTGGATTCAGTTATAGAGACTACCAACATGTGACGTCATCACTAATGCGGCGTAATATTTCGCATATTCGTTTACTATAGTTTTATTGGAATACACTTGTTAATTATTTGTTTATATTCATTTTGTTTGCAGCTGTTCTTTTTTAAGATGTAAAAAATCACTACTACTAATTTAAACGCCACTGGCACAAAGGATAGCGTCTTTTCTTGGCTTTACATCCCATTGTATATTGGCGGTATTTAAATGATCGCTATATAAACAACGCTTGGCTTAAGGAAGATATAAGGTCTTGTTGTTTTGAATAAACAACAAGAATCCTACCTGATTTGATTCAATAAACCATTAAAAAAATAAATTTCTCATTAAATGTATAACTATATTTTTATTTCGAACTAAACAGTTTATAAAAACTCGATGTTATAAAAAGAACTGGGTAAACAATTTAACGCCTCAAAGAAGATTGGCTTTATTCGTAAACTCCCGAGGCTGATAATCATCCCCGAAACGTTAACGTTCTGAATATAAGCAACCCAAAAGAACAAAGAAAATATAAACTACTGATAAACAGTTGTTACCTTTTGGTCTAAAAATAGATAAAATTAAACATTGAAGTAATAAAAGAAATAAAAATGTTTCTAAAATATTAACAAATTTAACAACGACAACAAAAACATTATTTACAAAACACAAGAAAATTATTAATTAATCCCCCTAATACAAGTAGAAGAAAACATTATTTCGCTAACTTTGGGGAAGAGTTACCCTAGCCTTTTTAACAAGCCATCATCTATTGCAGTTTGTTGGTATTGTATTGAAATACCTTGTGAAACTTACCTGTATAATACAATATACGTGTGGAAATGTTTAATCGAGTTTGAATTGCAAATTCTATTTTCTGGGATTACTATGAACACTGAAAAACTTTTGATTAAATTATATTGGGCACTTTTGGAACGATTAATTGAAAACGCAAGCTATATCCTAACATTTGCTTTATATAACTGGTTATTTACTTAAAAAAATAGACCAATAAAAAACTATGGGTTAAATAGGTTAAAAACTATACGTCCCTTGTATCCCTCTTTCACCGTATTTTCTCCAAGAAAAATTTTAAAGTCAACCTTTCTATAAAAATCTATGTACTATATACAGTGTGTCCCCGGATAGGTGAAACGACTCTTATAAAAGGTAAAAAATTTTCGATGTTAATTTTCATCTTTTGGGGTTTAGCCCTGCTTGGTTAAAGATTAATTTGTAACATATTTTCACTTAAAAAAAAAAACAAGCGAATCTGGACAGTGAATAAAAAACTCTTTCTGCAGCAGGTAAAGTACCTTTTCTGTTTACCGTACATCAAACTGTTACCAAGATATTTTATTTAGGATGAAACGTTATGTACATATACAAATTTTTGAAATGATCGGCCGGCCTACTTTGATAAAACGCATTGTTATTTTCGTTAGTAGCACATCACGATTTTTTTTGTCGAGTATCATACTTTTTCGGGAGAAATAAGGGAAACACTCTCAAACTAGCTTAAGAAAAACGCAATAAAAAAGAGAGTACCTCCGGTAAAGCAATATTTCAAACATAAAACAAAAACGATTATTGCAAAATATTTAAAGTTGCTACCTGTTAGCTTAACTCTAATAAATCATTATAAAACACGATTATTACAAAATACTTAATTATTAAAGGTAACTCTAATGGTAGGTTTAGGATGTCAAACTTATGGTGGGTTTAGGATGTCAAACTTAACCGTAACTTTAGCTGCAATAACCATTAAATTTGCCGTAATTCCTAGACGTTGCCTAAACACTTCTATTGAAACAAAATAGTTGAACTTTTTTTAAATACTAGAGTTACTGCTACGGTTACGATTACAGCCTTTAAGTTTGACACCCTAAACCCACCATTAAAGGCTATAATCGTAACCGTAGCAGTAACTCTAGTATTTAAAAAAGTTCAATTATTTTGTTTCAATAGAAACGTTTAGGCAACGTTTAGGAATTATGATGGTTATTACAGCTAAGGTTACGGTTAAGTTTGACATCCTAAATCCACCATAAGGCTTAACGTTAATAACACACTATTGCAATAATAGTAAGTTATAATTTCAAACTACATGGAATTTTCTATTAAGTCTCCTCCTAAAGTCACACATTTTTCAACACGATTTCGAAATGCTCTAAAAGCTGCCTGCACATGTTCTATAGGAATAGATCGCACTGCACACGTTACTCTATTTTTCAATAATTCAAGGTTATTGGAAATCCTGTTTTGGTAAACTATTTGTTTTACCCTTCCCCAAACAAAAAAAATCCGTAACTGAAAGATCTGGAGACCTGGCCGGCCAAGATATCGCGTTCGTTCTTCCAAACCATCTTTCGTCAAATTTATTAATGAGCTAGTCAGTGATCATTTGTGCTGAATGGGCAGGGCAACCGTAATGTTGGAAGAAATGCGTCTGTCGAACATGCAAAGGAAGTTGGTCAACAAATTTTTCGAGAATCCGCAAGTAACTGTGTTGATTTAATCTTCCTTCAATAAAGAACGGTCCAATGACTCCTAATTCATGACACAGCACACCACACATTTACTTTTTTAAAATACTGCCCTTTTCTATTAATTACATGATGGGGATTACCTCTGCTCCAGTACTAACGAAAATAACAATGCGTTTTATCAAAGTAGGCCGATCATTCCAAAAATTTGCATATGCACATAATGTTTCATCCTGAACAAAATATCTTAGTACCAGTTTGAGGTACGGCAAACAGAAAAGGTATTTTACCTGCTGCAGAAAGAGTTTTTTATTCACTGTCCAGATTCGCTTGGTTTTTTTAAGTGAAAATATGTTACAAATTAATCTTTAACCAAGCAGGGCTGAACCCCAAAAGATGAAAATTCACGTCGAAAATTTTTTACCTTTTATAAGAGTCGTTTCACCTATCCGGGGACACACTGTATATATATAGAAAAACTTGAAGGCCGATTTCAGCCCACATGGCCGAGGTTTAGTGTCTTTACCCATTCTTTACCCTATATGCAATACAGTAGAAGCCGTGGATGCATGGCTAGTAAATCAAACTACAACGACTATGAACAGAAAATAACAACTTGTGGTTTCAGCAATGCAGAACAACAAGCCATCCAGTGGAAATGTATATGGATACTCTATGAAATCGCCGTTCCGGAAGAATATCGACATAACTGCAAAGTAAAAAATTTTGCAGGAGAAGCAAAAATAATTAAAACAGCATTTTTTGGATACATTGATGGCCTTATCTCATTTTATCAAAAAATTGCAGTTACGTCGATGTTGTTCTGGAACGGCGAAATATGTTCCTTAAGGTGCAGTGTCAATCACTCGACTGCAGCGGCTGTAGTCGCGCGACTCTGGCGACTTTGCGTCAGCCACTGGTTTGCATTGAATTATATGGGTACGTTGTCAACAACGCGTCTGCGGCCTTGACGACAGAATCGGCCGCGACGACCATGGCGACGCGGCTGCTACAATAGCAGTCTAGCCGCCAGAGCCGCTACGACAACAGGTGAAGTGTCAATTACGCGACTGTAGCGGTTAGAGCCGCGCGGCTACAGACGCGCGACTCTGGCGACTTTGCGTCAGCCACTGGTTTGCATTGAATTATATGGATACGTTGTAAACAACGCGACTGTGGTCTTGGCGACAGAAGCGGCCGCGTCAACCGTGGCGACGCGGATGCCACAATAGCAGTCTAGCCGTCAGAGCAGCTACGACAACTTATGAAAAGCATGTTTTTTTCTAAAACTTTGATAAGAAAATGGGCGAATCATAATTAAATGAGCTCGTAAGACTCTACCTTTGCCTGCCTAATCCGAGAAGTAAGGATTATAAGGATCAAAATAAAAAAGATAGTGCATGGGAAGAAATAGTGAACATTTTAAAACAATCAGGTTATAAGGAAAACATACATGAATTTATACTAGGTTCTAGCTACCTCTATGAAGGTATAACAAAAACTAATTTTTAGTGTAGAATTCGAAAGAGAAAGTACCCGAAGGCGACTATTGTCGCACAATTGATACTTAATAAGGCGGCTGCAGACGCGCTACAATAGTCTGCACCTTTAACGGTTAACACGTTGACTGCCACGTGGTTTTATAACGACTTCCCCGTCAAGCCATATTTTGGGTTTGTCCAGAGTGGTGTCTCTCTCGAACTCATGTGCGTCGCCCTCAGTTCCGACCAGATGATCGTTCTCTCTTTGTTCTCCAAAATTTCGACGCAATGGATCTTAAAATTCGTTATATTGTGAAACATCCTAATTCAGCCTCTGTACGACGGGATTTGCCTTAATCCGTTCGGGAGTAGCTTCAGTTCAAGTTCCAAATTTTAACGTACAATAAAATCCAAAAATAAGAAGAAGATATCCGGAACCAAATCCGATAAAACACAACAGGTGCCCAAAAATTTGTGGATTGAAGAGCAGATCCGGAAAATTCCGACAGAAGTTCTCCCAACAACAATTCCAAAGAGATATCTTCTAATAAATCTTTTCAATCACGCGGTTTCTATCAGAGTCAAATATTACAATCCACGCTCTTCCAAATCTCAACAACAAAGAGGGCGTAACCTTAAGTAACCTTAATTTCGTAATAAAACCAACAAATCTGAAAATGACATCTTCCAACAGATTGCCCAAACCAAATAATTTTAAATTTAGTTCAGTAAAAAAAAATAATAAAACCGTTACAGTTAGTCCTGAACTATACACGGTTCGGTGAAAAATGTCTGATGCGCCATTAATTAATTATGGTATCCTAGACCAGGGGTGGGCAACTTTTTGTATAGTGAGGGCCGGATCACGGTTTATTTTTCATACGCGGGCAGGAATACAAAATTAATAAATTTTTGTTGGTTATATTTGCTAACAAACTTATATTAATTAATAAAGTTAGTTATTAGATCTTCCAGATCTTCTGCTTTCCTTGACTCCCGTGACAACTCCCTAGAAAGCAGGAAATTTGGGTTCGAATTCCAGTGCAATAATGAGACATTTTTTTTTCTCTAACGCATTAGTGGTAAAAACCTTTCTTTAATTTTTTCTTCCGTTTGAAAAATAATAATTTTGAAAACAAAAATTATTTATTATTCTTTCCAAAGGTCTCGCGGGCCAGATTAGACATTCACGCGGGCCGCAGGTTGCTCACCACTATGTTCGATTTTCATCTCTCTGTGTTATGTACAACTAAATAAGGAAAATTATTTCACGTACGTCTTTTTTTAGTACCGGCAAAGTAGCCATTCTTCTTTACCGTCTTACACAAAAGTACACAAAATAATATTGAAAAGATAAACTACATTTTTAGAAAAATAATTTTTGGCAAATGTATGTTCCATAATGATTAAAAACGTAATTAATAATGTAATAATCTTAATGTAATGTAAATTCTAGTTACTGTCCTCTAGTGACAGCGAGTTACACTCGCTGTAGTTTTCCTTTTCTTAAGAATGGTTGAATCAATTTAAGCCTTACGTCCAAATCTTATTTCATACGCTTTTAAGCGATGAGTCACTTTCACTATAGTTGGAACGCAGTATGAGAATAACTATCATTATATTTATACATCGTTCGGCGAAAGATGTCTCATGCGTCATTACTCGTTAGCGTTTTTTCGACGTACGTCAAATAATTGTCTGTATTAAATTGTACATGACGGAGAGAGAGGAAAACCGAAAATAGTCTGAATAGCACAACTAATTGATGACGCATGAGTCATCTTTCGCCGAACGGTATATACAGGGTCCGGACACCATGGATACCTTGATAAAAAATATGACGATTTATATTAACTTATCTGTATAAAAAGTTGCTTAGTTTAGCCGCTAGAAGACTAAATACAATATTTCTAGAGAGTTTTTCTTAAATTACTCGAAAAATATTTATTAGATTTTATTCATTTTTGGACCATCCCTTTAAAGTTTCGCCATGATTTGTAACCATCATCAGGGTTTATCCCTAATTGGCCTGCAAGATCACTAAACCTAATACTTCATTTATGGGGTGTCATAAAGCAAAAATGCAACGCAAAAAGCAAATTGTAACAATTTTACACTGTACTATTTTTGTTCTGATGATGATCACAAATTCTGCCGAAGATTTGAATATTTTAGTCAAAAAAGTACTTCTAAACCTGTAACATTTGCTTTTCTTCAAAGAACTTCACAACGTTTAAAGAAATTGCTGCTCTGAACTTTGTTAACGTTACTTTAACTTTCCGATTTGGACTTGTAGGGATTTAGAAAATATTTTTTGATGGCTAAACCGTTTGTTCAACTGAAATTTTGTAGGAGAGAAAATAGTTTCTAAATTAATGTAGCTATTCAGAAAAAAAATGATAGAAAATTATACAGGATGGTTAAAAAGATTTGGATGGATAACTTGTGGTGAGAGTGTTTGTAAACACACTGTGTTTCGAAATTCAAATTGCTGATATAAAGACATGGTCAAGAAATTAATAAAATGTAGCGAATATTTCTCGAGTAATTTAGAAAAAAACACGCAAAATATTATTTTTATAGTCCTTTGATATCCAAACTAAGCAACTTTATATACAGGGTGTCCCAGACCACCCGTACCACCCGATTTACTCGAAAACTATACGTCCTAGGAACTTGAAACAAAAAATTGGATACATAAATAGGGTATAAACTTTCTTATGAGTGGCAAAGGAACATCTAATATCAATCGGAAGTATGAATAATTGAAGGTCACTTTATCATTTGATATATGAAGGGGGGTTAATTTTGGTATTGTTGGAAAGAGCTTTTCAAAAGAAATAACTTTTATAGGAAGCATTTTTTGATATTATTTACTGTTTTTATTCAAAATCGCTTTCAAAATTTCGATTTTTTACTAGTGCTTTTTGATATCATCACTAGATGTCGCTGTCGGCGATTTAAAAAAAATCAAATTGCTTTATGTTATTGGGCTTAAGTGTATTAAGTTATGAAGTTTAATTAAGGGTATTACATTATTTTGTCGTATTGTTAATAAAATTATTCCTTGTGACTTACTATCGCTCGTCATTTCTAAATGTCATGATTTTTTTAATGGCTGATAGCAACATCTAGTGGTGACGTCCGGAAACACTCTTAAAAAGATCGAAATTTTGAAAGCGATTTTGGATAAAAATAGTAAATAATATCAAAAAATGCTTCCTATAAAAGTTATTTCTTTTGAAAAGCTCTTTCTAACAGTACCAAAAGTAACCCCCCTTCATTTATCAAATTATAAAGTGTCCTTCAATTATTCATACTTCCGGTTGATATTAGATGTTCCTTTCCCACTCATAAGAAAGATTATACCCTACTTATGTATCAAATTTTTTGTTTCAAGTTCCTAGGACTTATGGTTTTCGAGTAAATTAGGTGGTACGGGTGGTCTGCGACACCTGTATAAATAAGTTGGGTTAAATCATTACATTTTTGATCAAGGTATCTGTGGTATCCCGTTGTACACAACATTTCCGGAAACCTGTATATTCTAGTAATGCGTCAACCTGTGTTAGTTCGTGGTCTTGAACGCCAGATAACTATTGTAAAATTATATTTTACAATGTTTTCACTAATTCTAAAGTCGTTTAATAAAGCAATTGTAAAAATATAAACCAAATACGCTTTATTATGTGACTTCAGACGCAATCGAAACGAAATTTGAAATTCACGACGCCCTCTGGTGTTTAAGACCACGAATTAACATAAACTGAACTACTATGAAAACATAAATAATACAATGTAATTAGTTTATTTTGTTTACAATTTGTTTCCTGTCTTATATTATTCCATTTGGAATCAAATAAGGATTCATTTGATCCAATTATTTAAAACCACACACCATCTAGCTCACTCTCAGACTGCTTTAAACAATGGCTAAAGAAATCGAGTAATTCAAATCAACTACCTGGAAAGCAACTAATGTTTTTTTGTGTACGTATATAAGCGTTCATTTGAATTTGGATTGCAAAATATTCAAAAATTACTATGAATTCACATAAACTTTTTGTTACGGGCAAACAAAGTTAGCTATAAACTCAATGTGTTAAAAATTGTAACATAACCTACAAAGTTCACGTTTTATTATCAATATTTGGTTTTTTAAACTAAAAACCAAGTAAAAAAGATGGAAATAACTAAAACAAGTAAGTTTTTTACAATTACATTTGACCCTTGCTAATTAAATTAGATTTTGAGGAATTCCTTCCAAAAATTAAGGATTCAATAGATAAATCAACTTTTATAACCATCGATTGTGAACTAACTGGATTAAGCACCACAAACGACGTAAAGTGTTACGATACACAAAAATTGTATTACGAAAAAGTTCGTAAAGGTTGTAAAGATTTTTTAGTTATTCAGTACGGTTTGTGTACATTTAGGTAAGTTTTTGATACCGTTTTAATAATCACACCTTCAACATTACTAATTCTTTTAAAGATATGATGAAAAAGACCAGACTTTTAAACAACAAGGATATAATTTTTATATTTTCCCAAAAATCGTTCAAAAACATGTCCCGGATCAACGATTTCTTTGTCAAGTATCAAGCATTGATTTTTTAGTGTCTCAAAAATTTGATTTTAACAAATTATTTCGTGATGGTATTCCATATTTAAACGAACAACAAGAAAGTAAATATCGAGAGTCACTTAAAGAGATACAAAAAATCCGTTCTGCAAATATCTTACAAAATTGCGAAGAAAATCGTGTTATTTGTTCAAAAGAACAAGATAAAATTTTTATTGAAAATGTTAAGAAATTAATAAAAGAATTTATTAATTCAACGGATGAAGAATTAATTTTACCTAAATGTAATGGATTTCTACGTCTGTTAATATTTCAGTTAGTTAAAAGCGAATTTGATGATAAAGTGAATGTAAAAAGTCGTGCTGAAGAAAATCGGGATAAAATTCTCGTTGTTACTAAGTTTAAAGGGATTCAAGATCGTTTGGATGAAGAAAAAAAGTTAGTACAGGAAGAAGAAAACGAATTAGAAAACACAATTGGGTTTTCTAAAGTTATTCAACACATTAGTCAATCGGGAAAATTAATAATTGGTCATAATATGTGTTTGGATTTATTACATACGATAGATAAATTTTTAGTACCACTTCCCGAAGATTATAATGAATTTAAAGATTGTTCTCATATGCTCTTTTCACAGTAAGTTATAAAAAGTTAAAGTTGTGTTCAAAATATTTGATGATTGATAAATACCAGATTGATCATAGCTTTGAAAAGTATCGCTATCATGATTAAATGTTATTAAACTTAAACGAAAACGTGCATTTAGAACATGTAATTAATTATTTCGCTATGAGCATCACATTCACTCAGCAGCAAAAGTCTGCAGACAAATAATTTCGAATATTTTAATCGAGAAAAGAATAGTCGTAATCTAATATGACAAACTTCAAATCGTATTTATTGTGTTTGTTAACAATATACAAATCTATTAACAAAATATAAATCAATAGAACACGAACATTATTTAAAAATAAAATCAAAACTAAAAACATTTCAAATAATGTGTATGCAAAAATCTGCGTACAGGGCATAGCAGCTTGTATAAAAAAATATTAGTAAGAAGTCGAACAACTTTTACGCATAATGATCTCTCTTAAACATTTCGGCATGAATTGTACTAATTTCTTTGTCTCGTCCGAATTGATTTCGGCCGATTCGTTAATTATAAATTGCTTTAGCACTTCTTTCGATGTTATGTTGACGAATTCTACATTCCAATGAATCACATAAGTGCTCAATAAGATTTAAGTCAGGTGATTGTGGAGGTGTTTTCATTGTGTTGAAATGCTATATAGCAGCCAAGGTTTGATATTGTGAACAAAATGTTTCAGGTCGTTTTCTTGTTGAAAAATGTATTTGGATTTCAAACTCAAGTTGTCGATGCTTGGCTTAAAATTTTCCTTTAAAATGTCTATGTACATTTTATGATCCATTATGGATATTATAAAACCATCACTACACCACCTCCATGTTTTACAATAGCTTTTAAGTTTTGCGGATCAACGTCAGTACTGGGTTTTCTACACACAAGTTGTTTACCCTTAATTCCGGAGATGCACAATATGCTGTCATTTATAAAAAGAATCTTCTCCCAGAATTCTGTGGACTTGTTTAGGTGTTATTTAGAAAAGACAATCCGCTTCTGTCGATTGACGTCTGATACGAATGATTTTTTTCGTGCAACGTGATTGTGGTAGTGGGCATTTGAAAATGTTCTCGTCGTATCTTTGCTAATAGTTTTATGAAACTACTGTTGCACATTATGTGCTATTTTTGTTGCTGTTAGCCTGGGTTCTTTTCGCACCTGCTGTACAACGCTTCGCTCATCTTGGTATGTTAGAAGAGATGGTTGATCAGATCGTGAACGTGAGATGTAATCTCCAGTGTCTTTGTAGTTGTTGATGTTTCTCTTTCTATTTTTATAATTTTTCTTTGTCGTGCTTTAATTTCTTGTCCTTTTGTCTCCATTCTAACTTTTAGCTTCCAATTCTCTGGTAATGTAGTCAACCAGGTGTAACATGCAAATTATGGTGTTTGTTTATATACCTGTAAACCATTGTTCATACCAGTCATTTTGAATCGTACGCAGTTTTTTGCATAGGCATTATTTTAAGTATTTTTATTTTTATTTATTTTTTTAACGAATAAGGTATGGTGGGGTAAGTGCGACATAAAAAATGATAAGTGTAACTTTCAATCGTTACAACATCAATAATACTTGCCAACGGATTTTTTCTTTTGTCAGTATAATAACTTGGGGCATACTCTAGATAATGAAAGATATTCGATTAAATAAAGTAATACTGAATAAATTATTTTTATTTTTTTAATTTTATTCGTCGTGGATGCACTTGCCTCGCTAATGTGGGACAAGAGCGACTAGGGCCTCTTTCTCCGAACAAAATACTTTGATTAACAAATGCGACTAGTCACTTTTAACTGCCGTGGTATAAGCTATGGAACTTAACACAAGGCTGTTTCGTTAAAAAGAAGTTGCGACGAACATAACAAATAAAATGTTATTCTAATTTAGTCTACAATTAACCAAGAAACGTTATTATTCTTCTGTACTTCTTTTCTGGTTAGAACGAACTCCCTACTGAAATAAACGCACTTGCCCCGTCAATTAAAATGGACGGGGCAAGTGCGCTATAGCCACATAAATGGAACTGTATTAACCGATAAGAAAAATACCTTAAGAATAATTAATGTAATTTAGAAACCTATATGTCTGCCACATATCACCACAATAACTTAACTAATATTGAAACTGTTGGACAATTTACTCAAACATCACTAACTCGCTTTTCAATTTCGACTGCAACAAAAATTTTGAACGCATTTTTTTCAAAGTAACAAGGGAAGCGAATATCGCCAATCGATAAAATAGGGATGAATACGTTAGTAAAAGTTTTTATTGATAGGCCTCAGCGCCATAAATTTAAACATGTAATATTTAATGACTAAAAGTGCACTTGCCCCGTAAACGCACTTACCCCACCTCACCTTACTTAGTGTTTTACTGATTTATACTTTGTTAATAGATTAGTATATTGTTAACATCCAGAATAAATACGATTAGAAGTTTGTTGTATTAGATTCTGACTATTCTTTTCTTGGTTAAGTATTTCAAGTCCTTTGTACGCACACTTCTGCTGCTGAGTGTACATGAGACGATTCGATTTTCTTACCCAAGCACAGTGTCTCTTGTGTGCCAGTTTGCAAAATTGTACATTTCACTTATAAGAATGTTATAGATACATCCCACGAAAATAAACGACAATTAGTGTCATATTTAAATAATAAGAAGATGTTTAGACTGTGGTGGCAGTTTTTCTTCTGAGACTAGGGTAGCAAAGGTGTTAATGTCGGAAAAACAGTGTTGTCATTGCACAAAGAAGTATTATAAAAAGCACGTGAGACATTGTGACGTACAAAGAAAGAAATGGTCAAATTCATACAGTCAAGAAACGGAGCACCCACGTATTGAGCTTGGAGACGCATTTCAAGTTCTATTTAGTGGCGAAACGCGATCGATTTACTAATTATCAATCTCAGCTATTTCCTCTGTAATTAACCTTTAAATTTTCTTTCACCAGGGTACAGATTGACATCTGTGAGTCAGAATTGATGAGATCACAGTGCACAATTCTTTAACGTTGGAGAGTCTATTCTCTGCAACCTTTTTTTTTGTCTGTCGATAGATTTTCAATGGGATTAAGGACGGGTAACTTAGCAGCCCACGCCATGACCTTAATTCCATTGAACTGAAACCATTCCTTTTCAGAACAACTTTTATGTTTCAACTAATTGTGTTATACTGTCAAAGATTTTATAAAAAATCTTTTATAAAAGGTTTTAGAAAATATTTTATAAAATATAAATCTTTCATAAAATATAGCCTATTATAGTGTAAAGTTCATTTAACAAAGATCTTTTATGGAGTATCTTTATCAAAGACGTTTCACAGTATAATAGGCTTTATTTTATAAAAATGTATTTTCTAAACATATTTTATGAAACGTTTTATAAAAGATCTTTTAACGTAATGCATCATTATTTGCTTCAAAATTTCTACATACATCCCATTATATTATATTATACGAGAAAGTAGCCCGTATCATTGTTTTTGTTCTACCGTATTTGACAGTCGACATAGTGTACAGGGGTTGTCCCATGACGAACTACATTTATCTATATTTTGGGGGAAACTATAAATGGGATCCTTCTAAAATTTTCTAGATAGACAAAATATTTCCAAGGTTGTGACAAGGTTATAACGGAAATAGATACCATCTTCGTTGTTTGAAACGGAACATCCCCTACACTTTGGAATATTCATATATTCTGTATTATAATCAACTTTTCTACAGGGGTCCCGTTTTGATTGTACGATCCTTTACTGGCGTATTCTTCGGCTGAAAACAAGCAAAAAAGTCCTAATGAACATAGTTCGAAACTGGTTTGCTTTCGAGATATTCAAAGTTTTAATTTCATATGGTGACCCATTATTAACATTATTACAGTGAATTATTTAAATTAGATTATTAACACATTGCGTACGGGTCACGAGAATTCTCGTTTTTAGCAAACTGAACGTTGCGGACGGGTCACGAGATATCTCGTTTTCATGTTTTTTTATTCAGTCTTCAACTAAACAACGAGCCGCATATATTTTAATTACGTTACGATGGTAACGAAGCCTCTCGCATAGCAACGTTCAGTTTGCAAAAAAACGAGAATTCTCGTGACCCGTACGCAACGTTCAGTTTGCTAAAAACGAGAATTCTCGTGACCCGTACGTAATGTGTTAAGTAGTTGTCATGATTACGACAAGCCTTTGTACCTAACCAATGTAATTTAATGATGACAATTCCTGGAAACCATGGCATCGAATTAATAATTTATTTTAATAAATATGTTACGGTAAAAGTAGATATTGCGGCAAATGTACACATTTTCCGGTAAATGTGCACATTTGCCTCCTCGTTTGGGTAATGTTCATTCAACTAACATTTACAATTTCAAAGAAGGGAAATGTACATTGACTTTACAATAACCATGTCGTTTTGGTAAAGGTGAGCATACAAAACACGAAATCGCAAGTGTTAGTAATGTGGTGCGCATGCGCACTTGTCGTGGTACGAAACTACCTTTTCGGCTAGTTTAGTAGGCGCTGCGTATACGTTACGTATTTTGTGGAAGTGCTGTATCCCAAACGCCAAATTCCCCTAATTATAAAAAAGTGCTCTATCTATAATGTTAATCTTATTGTGTTTATGGGTACATAGGTTGTAGGGTTGCAATAATTGCATTACAAATTTATGCCATAGTACTGAAGATTTCTGGATATAATTTAAGATATTTAGAGAAATAAGACTCAGGTAAGTTAAAATTATCATAATTATAGATTTAAAATTTTAATTTTCTTACAAAAAAAAATATTTTTTTAGTTAGAATTTTTGAAAAACAATGGAACAACAAGAAAAATTTAAAAATCAACTAGAACAGATTGTGTCACAGAAAAACAAAAATAATATTTATTTAAACCAACATCAGTATGAAAAAATATTATTGGAAGTAAAGGCAGCAAAATTAAAAGAAAAGAATAAAAGTGATGTAGATTACCGTCGGCTGAAAAGATACGATATAATAGTGGTAGGGAAGGAAGAAAGATTAATAAGTCCATTAAAAGAAGGAGGTAGCATAAAATACTTTGCAACAATTGAAGAAACTTATGGAATTATACACGATGCTCATTTGGCAATTGGCCATGGTGGCCGAAACAGATTAGTAAAAGAAATTAATAACAAATACAACAACATTAC
This sequence comes from Digitonthophagus gazella, assembly GCA_036711955.1. Lineage (NCBI taxonomy): Eukaryota > Metazoa > Arthropoda > Insecta > Coleoptera > Scarabaeidae > Digitonthophagus > Digitonthophagus gazella. The sequence goes on from JASCIT010000012.1 coordinate 12,691,929, forward strand.
TACTGAAGCAGTTATGTTGTATTTATCCTTATGTAAGGCATGTCAAAAAAAGGCAAAAGGCAAGAAAAAAGGAATTGTGATAAAACCAATTTTGACGAGTGAAATGAATTCCAGGTGTCAAGTGGATCTTATAGATTTACAGACACAACCAGATAATGAATTTAAATTTATTTTAAATTATCAAGATCATTTAACCAAATTTGTTGTACTGCGCCCACTAAAAACAAAAACTGCGTCAGAAGTAGCAAAACAACTTATGGACATTTTCACTCTTTTGGGAGCCCCATCCATTCTCCAATGTGATAATGGTAGGGAGTTTGCAAATAAAATTATCCAAGAATTAGCAAATATGTGGGATGGTATGAAAATAATACACGGAAAGCCTCGTCATTCCCAAAGCCAGGGCTCGATAGAGCGAGCGAATCAAGATGTTCAAAATATGCTTACAACCTGGCTTATCACTAACCAAACAACCAAGTGGTCAGAAGGTTTAAAATATGTTCAACTGATGAAAAATAGAGCTTTTCATCAGGGTATAAAGCAAACTCCCTATGAAGCTTTATTCGGAACAAGAATGAAATTGGGTTTGAGAACAAATTTACCTATGGAATCTGTTGAACACCTGGAAACAGAAGAAGAGTTAGAGCAATTACTAGAAGGAGTACACACAGCCAATTCACCAGATGGCAAAGTCGCAGAGAACGATGCATTTTCCATTGAAACGTTAGACATAATTTTCGATGATGGTTTATTATGCAACCAAATTGAAGATAAAGATGAAAGTTTTGGATTAAATTCTGTTTTAAATGAGAAGAAAATTATAATTGATAATGCTCGAAAGAAAGCAAGGGAAAATTTAGAAGATCAAGCTATAAAAATGTGTAATCTTTCCAAAGAAAAATTTCCTGCTGCTGTGGTTGGTGACAATGTTAGAGTTTCCATTCCAGATGTTGATCGTGGTAAAACGGATCCAAAGAATTTGATTTGCGTTGTTTTGTCTAGAGATGACGATAAAAATTTATATAAATTAGGAACTAAACAGGGAGTCTTAAAACAATCTTATTCTAGGCATGAATTCGCCATTTGCAAACAAAAGTTTATATTATACGAAGATGTTCCTCAAGATGTTGAGAAATCGGTAAGAGAAATTATAGGAATGCAGTCCCTTACTGGTGGACAAGGTTTTAAAAGATGCATGTGTAAAGGAACATGTTCCTCAAAAAAATGCAGTTGTAAAAATGCTGGAATATTATGTAATTCCAAGTGCCACAATAGCAATTCTTGCTCAAATAAATAAAAATTTTTTGGTTCTGAAAAACTAGGACGAAAATTGTATTTATGAATATTGGGATCATAACCTACGACATATTATATAATATGCAAAGAAAAGCATGTTTTGTTTGTCATTTACATTTTTTAATTAAAATAATTTTCGTTATTAAAGTCTATTGTATTATGTTTATTTAAATAAATATTTTTTTACTGCAACAACATTTAATTTAATTTATTTGTATTCCAACTTTTCTTAAAACATGAAGGTAAGAGTATACATTTACCAAAACGTGAAGGCAAGAGTACACATTTGCGGGAAATGTACATATATATCATGTTCAGTTCACATATACCAAAGTTTTTGGGAAATGTACACATTTACGGTAAAAGTGTACATTTCCCAAGAGCGTACATTTGCCGTAACAAATACACTTCGATTATGTTTGTAATACGTAAACGTATGGAACTAAACTTCCAATATCTTGAAAACGAATCACTTTTGGACCCATTTTGATTAGAACTTTTTTACTTATTTTTAGCCAAGGAATACACCAGTAAATGATCAGACAATCAAAACGGGAGACTCTGTATAAGCATCTCATATCATATTCTTCATCTTTTCTGATATCTTAAGTAACAGCATCACCTTTAAATATCCCTGACCATATGTAAAAATATTAAAAACAGTTTTTGGAAAACGTGTATAATATAGAAACGTGTAAATGTATACAGGTATTCACCAATTTTTCGCCAATGTGGACAAGTCGAAATATCTCGAAAACTACAATCAAATTTATAAAATTACGAAAAAAATTTTTTTTTCTCTGAAAGTATAAGTGATAGAAAAAGTGTTTCAAACAAAATTATCCTTAAATTAACCAATCTAACGAAAAGCAAATATTGCATAAAAAAATTCTTTTACCACTTCCGATATAATCGAAAGTTACAGATGCGTGAAAATATTTTCAAAATGTAGTTTAATATGTACTAAATCTGTGTTGCAGTTTCCGAGATATTTTGATTTGCCCACATTGGTGAGACACTCTCTACTTTCTTATGGCGAATTCGATTGGTTGCACTGGTGCGCACCAGTGAATAACAGCGTGTTCTATTGGTTGTTTCGCTGTGTTCTATCACATTTTATTATTGTAGTTTATAAAACATTTTAAACATCATCAAGCCTTGAACACACTTACAAGTGATGTTATGATTGCGTTTGATTTCATCGCGTTCTGTTGAATTTGCCCTTTTTTTGCACTAAGCTAGTGTGACATATGTCATATTTTGCACTCAACTAGTGCGCACCAGTGCACACTAGTTCTGCCAATCGAATCCGCCATTAATTTAAATATTTCAGATATGGTGAAAAATACAATATCAGATGTTTCTATGAAAGTTAATTAAAATTAGCTGTAGCACTTGAATATGCAGAAGTGGTTAGAGTGTTCCATTTAAAATAACAAGGTTGGTGTCTAGTTTCCGTATAACCGGAAGTGTCATAATCTATTAACAAAATTTCAGAAAAATGTCACTTACAGTTTTTCCAATATAGATTAATGTAGTTCATCGTGGGACACGCTGTACTGTGTTATTTATATTTAGTATTTTTTGGATGTCAGACATACAACCTAGAATTCGTTTTACCAAATAGTACTCTTTTACTTTCATCTGCCAAGATATTTCCAACAATAGAACTTTTCGTAGACTTTCGCGCACATAATTTGTGCTCCAACAAGTGCCCCGAACAGTTTTTAGCCCTAAAACTTTCTTATTTCTCCAGATAACGCTATAGAATTATCTTTGCAGAACTGAACTATGCGTGGATAATTTTTACTGCAAGTTTTACGATTGCTGCCACGCTTTACAGGTTTATATTTGTAAGATAATCATTTAATCCGAGTATCTCAATATAAAGGGTTTCTCACGCACCCAACATTAGCACCCAATGATTTTTTTTTATTCCCAACCATCAAAAATAAATTAGGAGGTGAACGTTTTTCTACGCCCCAAGAAGCGATTGATACATTCAAAATGCATGTATTGGAAGTAGCTTAATCAGAATGCAATAAGTGCTTCCAAAATTGGTTTTTCTCGAATGCAGAAGTGCATTGATTTTCATGGTGAATATTTTGAAAAATTATTAAAAATCCATTTTTGTTCAAAAATATTTGCTTCTGTTTTCTAATCCTGAAATATAAAAGGCAACTCTCGTATTTATTATTTTGAACACGGCTGTAACAAGACTATTATTTTATTATTTAATATATAGGTGTCCCGTTTTGTTTGTCCGTTTCTTTACTGATGTATTCCCTGCCTGAAAATAAGCAAAAAAGTTTTAATTAACATAAGCGAAGTTTAATTTAAATTAAATTATTAACTCGTTACGAAGGTTTCGATAAATTGTCATTATTAGGTTACACTGGTTAGGTACAAAAGCTTATCGAAATCATCGCAATTTAATTTAAATAATTCATTGTAGTAATGTTAATGATAGATCGCTTTATGAAACTAGAACATTGAATATCTCGAAACCGAAATATTTTCGGACCTATGTTCATTAGGATTTTTTGTATGTTTTCAGGCGCGGAATACGCTGGTAAAGGATCGGACAATCAAAAACTAACACTTGCATATATTTTTTTAATAATTAAATTTTACTTATATTTTAAGGGTTCTTGATACAAAATTCATGTCTTCTATGGAACCATTTAAATCCCTCATCACATCAAACGTTTTGGGTCACCTTTTAGACACAATTCTAAAAGAACCATTCCATCTACCTAAAATTGAAAAAGACAAAGATGGATTTGGATACGATTTAAATGATAAACGGGAACACGAAGCAGGTTATGACGCTTATATAACGGGATTAGCTTTTTTAGCAATGTGGAGACATTTAGGTGTTGATAAAAATCAATCATTTGACGAGAATTTTAAAGATTTTGAGTTATTAACACCATATTTAAACAAGTACGTTTATTTCATACATTTCGACACTGCCAAGCCAAAACGGCATAAACGACATTAACCTAATTTTTCAGAAAGCGCAAAAAATGATTGACATAATGAATCTTAAATGGCTATTACGTAAACTTTATAGCAATTTTATAGCGAATGAAGTTTGTTTGCCGGTATGCCGCTTTAACTGTTGCATGCAGATTTAAAAATGCTACTCAACGGTGCAGCTAACTAAAAAATGGCCGTTTTGGCGTTTATGCCGTTTTGGCTCGAGAGCGTCGATTTTTAAAGGATGTTTAAATAATATTTTCATCTTTTAGATTGTTCTTAATGCGATTACAAGACACGCCATATATTTATTTAGGTGGAGATGATCGTATGTTGAAATTTTTATTAATTTTATTTTATAAGAAATTTTAATTGCATTTAATTCGTGATTTTTAATAGATGGCGACACATAAAAAACTAGATGAGTTGCTATCTATTGGAAAATTGAAAAAGCAGTATTTTTGTTTGAATTTTTAGTTAATTCATTTTCTATCAATTTATATTAACTTTGAAAAGAATTTAAAGAATTTTTGATTTTATTACTTTTGCAGTTTTTATGGTTATTTAACAACATAACATTTTTTGACAAACTAAAAAATCGTGCAAAATTTATTTATGTCGATTAAGAAAAGGTTTTTACGTAAAATCAAATTTAATTATTTTAGATTACACTTGCCAACATTTTTTAGACCCATAGATCAGACAATAGTTTCTTAATAGCTTTGAGCGCGCTTAACTCAAATTTGACCTCAGAATTGCTCCATCACGTCAGGTTTCTTAAATTTTCCAACCTAAAGATGCAAAAAGCTCGATTTTTAAACATCTTTGGGATGAAATAACACAGCGAATAAATTTTTGCTTACAAGATTTTATGCGCCACCTGAAAGTACCACCGTTCCTATTAACACTTAACAGACCGGCCCCGTAGATTTACGTTTTTCCAGTCTGACTTCCTAGGACGGGCCACATAGATCTACGTTTTTCCGTTATGACTTTCGAAAAATGCCCGGAAACTGGGTTAGACAGAACAGATTCGACCCGTCCGTTAAGTGTTAAAAATGTATTTTGAATTTTTGGAATAGCTTTATTTCTTCTCGAAGAAAGATAATTTCTATAACATCACTTTTTGCGCTATCATCAACCTATAGGAACCTCCTAGAAAAAATAAATTACAAGGAGCATGAATAGCTTATTTGTGGTGATTTTAACCCTCCGTGTGTACACTGGGTCTTTGAAGGAACAGTCAAAATTTCCGTTTTTCTGACTTTTCAGACGATTGTTTCATTTTTATTGACAACAGTTTTAAAGTTTTGAATTTGGTAACTGCTCGGCCATGTAGTAGACGCTTCAATAAGTAACTCAGAATTTTTCTAGAATTTTTGAAAGCCTAGAAAACTTTGAAAACATGCCTGTTCCCTAAAAGACCCAGTATACACACCGTGTCTCAAAAAATATAGTATACACACGCCGGGTTAAAATGATAAATATTCTACTTGGTTTACAATTGGGAAACACTAAAAATCATTGTTTTGTTTGCCTGTGGGGCAGTCGTGCAAGAGATCAGCATTGAATAAATGATAAATGGCCAGAAAGATTAGAATGGAACGTTGGCTGTCATAACGTAGTACAACAAAAACTTGTTGTTAAAAAGCGCATCTTATTACCCCCACTTCATATTAAAATGGGGTTAATGAAACAATTTGTGAAAGTTTTAAATAGAGAAAGACCGTGTTTCAAATATATCCAATCAAACTTTTGCTAAAATTACGGAAGGATTTCGTGTAGGGCTTGATATAAGAAAACTCATGAAAGATGATAATTTTATAAAAGTTGTGACATCTATTGAAAAAAATGCTTGGTTGGCTTTTAAAGATGTACACAATTTTTTAGACAACCGTCGTGTTCCAAAATTTAAAAGTATTGTAACAAACATGTTGCAAAATTTTAAGCGATTAGGTTGTTTAATGAGCATGAAATTACATTTTCTATATTCCCATTTGCACTATTTCCCGGAAAATATTGGAGTATACCGTGTGTCCGTAAAGTAGGGGATATAGGCTATATAATCGTTATAAAGGGTTTATGGAAAAATCGCTGAAACGGGTCTAAAGATTTACATCTTTTGCAATTTTTTGATGGAGATTTAAAATTTTTTCCGCCATTTTTAAATGAGTTATGACGTCATCGATATTTTTTTTAAATGGCAACCCCCCATTTTTATTACGGAATATGAAAGAAGATTTTTTTCTAAGTTCAGTACAGTCAATATTAATATCGGTTACATAAGAAAATTTTCGAGAAAAATTACTTTAAAGTTTAATTCGAATTTACTTAAAATGATAAAAATAGCAGTTGCCATGATTAAAAAATGGAGAGAAATGTGAGAAATTAATCATGGCAACTGCTACTTTTATCATTTTAAGTAAATTCGAATTAAACTTTAAAGTAATTTTTCTCGAAAATTTTCTTATGTAACCAATATTAATATTGACTGTACTGAACTTAGAAAAAAATCTTCTTTCATATTCCGTAATAAAAATGGGGGGTTGCCATTTAAAAAAAATATCGATGACGTCATAACTCATTTAAAAATGGCGGAAGAAATTTAAAATCTTCATCAAAAAATTGCAAAAGATGTAAATCTTTAGACCCGTTTCAGCGATTTTTCCATAAACCCTTTATAACGATTATATAGCCTATATCCCCTACTTTACGGACACACGGTATAACTAAGAGATAGGCGAACATTTTCATCAAGGCTTTAAAGAAAAAGACCGACATTATCAAGGTAGATGGGATGAAAAAATGATATCCGACTGTTGTTGGGCTTTGAAAAGGGAAGATAATTCCATAAGTTGTAACCACAAGTGGCTGCAACGTTCATTTGAATTGAAGAGAAGACGATTTCATAAGGCTATGTAATTTTATTCTTCTAAAAAGGAAAAAAAAACAAAAAGTTAAAGTTTAGTTGCTTTAGGTTTGTTAAAGGTGGTAATATAAACAATTATAAATTCTGGTTTATTATATTCGCAGTTTTGAAATTTCCACATTCCATATTTATTTCGATTGATTAATACAGACTGCGAAGCCAATCAATTTAAAACCCATAGAACCTATGATCTAGCTGGAAACAAAAATTTGAAAACGTTACATCTTTTTGAAATTACGACCAAAGTAATGCCTACTAGTCTACTATACTGACAACTATGACTGAGGTATCATAAAAAAAGATTTTTTCATGGAGAAATGGAAGTATCGAAAAAATTCAAAATGCATTTTGAATGGAAAAGGTGGTGCATTCAGATTCCGCATGGAGTTTTGTGAATAAAAATTTATTCGCTACGTTAATTCCAAACATGTTGAAAACTCGTGTTTTTTACATCTATAGGTTAGAATATCGTGAAAACGTGAGGTGATTGAGCAATTCTGAAGTCATATTTGAATTCAGTTTGTCAAAACCTTGTAGGAAAGTGCTATTTGACCTATGGGTCTCACCTTTCATAAAATTCTGTCAGCCTGTGTTATTAACCCCTTAAGGACCAAGCCCGAGATATCTCGGGATAGAGTGTACGGTCTAAAAAGACCATACCCGAGATAACTCGGCCAGGCACATTTGTACGTTCCAGTACAAATCGCGATTTACTCACGAATCGCTGAATAGTGCGCTCTAATATTTTACACATTTATACTATGTACTGATACCTATGGTACGTATTTGCCCAAAGCAACTTGTAAAAGTACTCTTGTAACTGGTTCCTAATATGTCAAAAAGTTAGTTTTAATTGTTAAAAAAAATGATTTTTTTGGTGCATTTTTTGAAAAAAAAAATCGGTCCTTAGGGGGTTAAAAGTCAAATTCTAATAATTACCAAAAATAAGTAAATAAATTAATTAATTCTTAAAAGTGGTAAAAAGTATCACATTTCATTTTTTTTTAATTTCTTTTAGCTGTTCCTCCAAGAGATCACGTTTTTTATTTAACATTCCCCAAAGAATGGAAACAAAACGATATCGTTCAACTTTTCAGTCCGTTTGGTAAGTGTTGATTATTTACAAAATCATAAGTTAAATTACTCCTAAAATAATCTTTACTCATTTAATTCATTTCAGGTTCTGTTCATATTTCATGGTTAAACGATAGATCGGCTTATGTAGGTTTAGGAAAACGAAACCAAGCTTCAATCGTACTTAGTACTTTATCACAAAGTGATACTTACAGTATAATGACATACGAGAAACGACAAATTCAACTGGAATCGGCTCAAGAATCTGTCTTGAAGCACTTATCGGAAGGTCACATGACAAAACGAAGAAGAATCTCGGAAAAATCAGAAATAAATAAGAATCAAAGTTCAGACGTTGACTTTTCGCGTAAAGGAGACGCGTTTACCGAGTCTTTGGAAACCGTTCCTATTGTTAAAACGACCAGGAAACGAACAATTTCAAAAACTTTTGTAGAGGATAATAGTTGGGAATGATTTTTTTTAATTATGAAAAGGTGAATATGTAAAATATATTCTTATAAGTGAAACAATTCCCATCGTTTTTATTATAACCATGTTTTAAGAATTAAAAAATTAAAATTTAACTTATTTATTATTTATCTACATCATTTCTAACTTCCGAATCCGGTTCGTTACTAGTTACCGTTGAAGAACCGGGATTTTGTCGCGTATTTGTTATCGGGGTTGTAGTAGTAACAGTTGTTGTAGTTGTATTCGATGTGGATGTCGTTTCGTTGGGTCTAAAGATTTTTATCGTTCTATTATTGTAGATTATAGGTGGTCTTGGTGGAAATCTCGGTCTTGGCGGCAATTGAGGCCCCGGAGGAATCCCATATGGTGGCGGATAAAACTCTGCCATAGGTGGGTGTACTATAGGTGGTGTAAAAAATGGTTGTTTTGGCTAAAATATAAAAGAAAAAGAAACATTTAATAAATTTAAAAACGTTTCCATATGAAGCGTATAAATGCAAAACCAGACATTTGACATTCGAATAGTTTTGAGTAAACCATGAAAAACCTCTCATTGTCGTTTAAGTCACTCAATCGACTTGGTATTTTAACCAACAGTAGATAATACATTGACGCGTCTTCATGTGCTTTAAAGCGCAAGTCAGGCTTACAGTAAAAAAGTTATTTTGATTAAAAAAATGAGAATGTCCTGTTTTGCATCTAAGACTTGGAAATCTGTGTTTCGTGAACTGCAAAGTTCTGGATTTGGCGTTTCTATAAAAAAACTAGCAGTATCTGCACTAATAAAATTTGGTATTGCGATAAAAAAGATTTTAAAGAAGCTGATTTTCTTGAAAAAAAGTACAAAATTAGTTTCTTAGGTATAAATTTAAATTGGTAAGTCAATATCAGATTCATTATCAGAAAACACTAGTGTGTCATTAACATCCGCCTGAGTTTCCGAAGTGTTGGCTAGATTGTCTTGAAAGGCGTTTTTGAAGAACTCCAAACGTTCATCGTTTTCCCATTCTGCACTATAGTGTTTAGCTAACAAGGAGGAAATGCTTCTTATCTTGTCAAGTTCAAGGCTTCTGCCTTAAACCTCTGCCTCTTTGTCTTGGCTTTTTCACATTTCCACTCTTGCTTATTTGCTATTGTTTCGCCCTTTGCCACAAGGACTTGGCTGAATAGTAATGTTGTTGAAGGTAATCAAAACTCCGTAATACGTTCGTTACCACGCTCTCATTCAAACTTATCATGCAGAAGCGAACAAAACTAACAGTTACTTCAATGTCACGGCTATCACGTGAGGTAACGCGAGACCTGGATAGATTCAAACACAAACGTCTGCTTTTGCACCTAACTACTTGGCGCAAATGTCTGCTTTTGCATTTAAAGCGGAATTTATTATTGCAATAACTCGCTTAAATATATTGTTACGCTCCTGTGGGCCACAAAAATTGATTTCTTGCTAAATTTACAATATAGATCCGTGCCTAACTAATTTTTGAAGAAAATCTCGAATGTCTGCTCTTGCATTTATACGCTTCATATATTAACAGACTAAAATGAACCAACTAAATTTATTTTTTTTAACGAAATCTTATTAAAAATTTATCAAAAAATCTAATCAAGAAAAGTTTGATACAATTATTTAAAATCGTTTGTAATTTTATAAATCTTTAAAATCCTTTAATATTTTTTTATATCTTTAGAAATTTATTAAGTCCTTGCTTGCCGAAGGACTCTGGGCTGTAAAAAATCAATCCTACTACAAGAAAAAAGATCGAAATTAAATTAACAGAACGAAGTTTAAAGGTGAGATTGTTTTTATGCTGACGATAATTTTTATAATTTCATCAATTTAGATTACTAACGATTTTTATTACTTTGTTAGTGATTCTGTTGCATTACTGACGATTCTTTTTCACATTATTAATTATTTCTATAACATTCCGACGATTTCTGTCATTTGACCGATAATTTTCGTTGATTTTGTTTCTTTAGCGATTACTAACGATTTTTATTAGATTACTAACGTCTCTTTGAAATAACTGGCGATTTTTGTTACAATTTTGATTACAAGTTTTCTAATATTTCAATGATTATTTGTACATTAGTACCGATTTTAGTTATTTTAGTGACGATTATCGACTATTCTGTTACTTGGCTGGTAATTTCCGTTGTTTTTGTTCCTTAATAGTGAATAATATTTTCCATGAATAAATAATATGGACTACGATTCCAATGAGCGGAGGAATGTCTGTGGCTCGCACAGGTTCGCCTCCTTTATTATAAATTTATTATTTTTGAAAAATCATTTTACCTTGGCGTTTCCAAGAAGAAAATTGTTTTTATTATTTATAACATTAACTTCAATTTATACATGTTATATTATTTTATATTCAATTGAGAATTAAACCATTTAAAAATGAAATCATTTTGATTATATGGATATTACTCATACTCTGTCTTCATCTAACAAACATTCAAAGCAAGCTAGAGCCCGAATTTAAATGAACACTTAATAGGTTTTAAGCTGTGTATTGATTATGCGAGGCTGTTCACTATGAATGCCTCGCTACACATACCCCAAAGTGAAGTATTTACAAGCTTATATTTCTGAAGTATCAAATGCTCATGGTGAATAACCGAACCTCAGCATTATAATTCCGATCATTCAAACACCGTTTTCACATATCGAACAATCATACCAAGACACCTTTGAGCATCACCGATTTACCGACAACACGTGGCTCGGTACGATGCGAACAGCTCGAGAAGAACAAAACAGATATCCACATTATACGAACATGTTTAAGGAATATGTTGCGATACATTCATAGTAAGCAGCCTCGCACAGTCAATACGCAGTTTGAAGCCAATAGCAGTGAATTTGCTAGTAGTCGGCCGAACCCGTTATTCGACCAAAGTCAAATAGCAAATGTAAACCCAGCTTTAATGATTCTTTCACATTACTGACGAGTTTTATTGGAATGCTGACAATTCTTTAAAATTACTGACGATTTTTGTTACTTTCCTTCTGATTTAGTTGTTATTTCTTATCATTTTTTTTTTTTACTTTTCTGGCGATTTTAGTTACTTTAGTAATGATTTTTGGCAACTCCTATCCATTCAAATAGGTGTCGTATACAGGTGATTCATTAGCTCTGTGACAAACTTTGGGAGATGAAAGGTGATGCGACTCTAAGGAAAAGATGTTATATAAATATGGGTCCGATTCATTTTGATTAAAGAGTTACAAGCCTTTGAAAATTTTACACAGTTTAATAGGCAAATGAAAATGTAACATAAAAATAATTTTAAAAATTACAAAAATTGTTCGAAATGTCCGCCTTCAGCTTGAATGCACATCTCACATCGACGAAGTAAAGATTCGCAACAATAATTATGAAACACAAATACAGAGTTGGCTGTGATAACAAAGCTGAGTTCTGACAATTACTGGTCAGGGTTTTGATCGAAAACGAAAATGCATTTACAGAGAAGTTCCGCTAATCCGGATCAATGAAAACCGAGGCAATCCGGATTATGAAGTCAAAACTAATCCGGATTATGATATTAAATAATGTAAATAACATATTTCAATTTCGTCCGGATTAATGGAGTATCCGGATTATTGGAGGTTCGGATTAGCGGAGCTTTACTGTATTTACCACTGAAGAATATGCAGATATTATTTTTGTATACGGGCTTTGTAACGGAAACGTTCAGCAAGCAGCAAGAGAATACCTTCGTAGGTTTCCAAATAGACATCAACCTGCCCATATAGTGTTTAGTGCATCATTTCGCAGACTGAGAGAAACAGGTAACCCCGCTCCACCACATTCTGTTCGTCCCCATGAAGTGAATGTACAAAATGAAGAACGTGTTCTTGGTTTAGCACTTGACGAACCTTCAATTAGTACTCGGCGTATAGCAAGCATGCTACAAATATCCCAAAGTTTTGTATGGCGTGTATTGAATCGAGAAATGTTACATCCGTTTCATCGCCAAAATGTTCAAGCATTACATCCTGGAGATACTGAGCAACGCTTAGCATTTTACCACTGCATATTCAGCAACATGCTCAAAATAATAACTACATTTCACAAGTTCTGTAGGCTGATGAAGCGTGTTTTACTAGGGACGGCATAAATAATTATCATAACGAACATGTGTGGTCCTTGCAAAATCCACATGCAATTAAACCACGAAGATTTCAGCAACGGTTTAGTGTAAACGTTTGGGGTAGCATTTTTAACAATTCTTTGCTACCTGTGTGGGTGATAAATGACCGCTTAAATGCAGATATGTACATAAATTTCTTGGAAAACAACCTTTTCGGTTTTATCGACGACGTACCACTTAACATCGTTCAAAATATGTGGAATCAGCACAATGGTGCACCACCACATCAAGGAAGACAAGTCATCACTTGGTTATATGAACATTTTCCAAACAAATGGATTGGCAATGAAGGTCCACTAGTCTGGCCACCACGATCCCCAGATCTAAATCTGCTGGATTATTATTTTTGGGGACACATGAAGCAGCTTGTGTACCCTGTAGAAATTACTACCCGTCAGCAACTATTGGACAGAATTCAAGATGCAGCTAATAGCATATGGAATGATCCAAATATCATAAGTCGTGTGACAGAATCTTTACTTCGTCGATGTGAGGCGTGCATTCAAGCTGAAGGCGGACATTTCGAACAATTTTTGTAATTTTTAAACTTATTTTTTATTACATTTTCATTTGCCTATTAAACTGTGTAAAATTTTCAAAGGCTTGTAACTCTTTAACCAAAATGAATCAGACCGATATTCATATAACATCTTTTCCTTAGAATCGCATCACCTTTCATTTGCCAAAGTTTGTTATAGAGCTAATGAATCACCCTGTATGTCTCATGTGATCTGAACGCGAATTTAAAACGTAATCCAACACAAAACGTGTTAAAATCATCAAATTGGTAAATTTGATGATTAATTAATTCAAGATAGATTAAAGTATCTATTTTTAATTAAAATCATCAGTTTATCATAAATGATCCAAAAAAATTCCAAAAATCAACAATTTTGTACATTTACCTACCATTAAAAATTTAACAATCTTAAAAACCATCCTGAAGTTTTTTATAAGAATTAAGAAATGATTAATAACTTAAGTCAATTCAAAATACATTAAAATATCTATTTTTTAACCACAGAAAAAAATATTGAATTATTTTTGATGTCATTACTTACATACATCTGGGTGATAACATGTGCTAAATGTTCATAATCAATAGGAGGAATATGTTCACCACTTTTATGAGGTGAATAATCTCTTCTTTGCCTATTAGGAGACCTATTCCAAGTTCCGGTCTCTCTATGTCTCGTACTACTAGTTCTCCGAGGCGATCTACTCCGCCCCGGAGGAGTATTTCTCCTCAATCTACTTCTAGATCGACTCCTTCTTCTGTCCCTCGACCTTAATGGCGACTTTTCCGATCTACGCGACTTTTCATCTTTCATATGAGATGTTCCCGCTCTTTCAGGGGATTTCCCACCCCTTAAAGGACTTCTATTCCTCCTAACGGGCGATCTTTCAGCTCTAGAAATCCTTTTATCCCCTCGATACGGAGATTTACTCGGAGAGTTACTCGATTTCCGCTTAGTCATTCTTCTATGTGGTGAAATACTTGGTCTTCTTCTTGGAGAAACCGATTTTCGATCCGAATTACGCCTCAATCTAAAAGATCAAACAATTTTTTCCCCTTAAAAAATTAAATGAAACAAATTAAAACCTATGTGAGTCATCTTTTTGATTAACTGGTGAACGTTTTCTCTCGCAAGTGAACCTAAGTGGTTTTGGAATGTTGATTTTAGCCTCGGTTTTCCATTTTGTACGGCTGCTACTCCGTCTGGATCGTGATGAATCTGAACTTGATGAACTGGAAGAGGAACGCGATCGTCCTGTACGTTTAATCCTCATTGTACGCGTTTCCATCCCATCTTGATTCACCAGGATATCACCTCTATCGAAAAGCGGTGTCGAACCTTCACCTTCAATAAGATTTTTTTGTTGGAATGTATTTATTTATTTTTTTGCATTGGATTTAAAAAACATTTGTGAAAAATATTTAAAAAAAATTAAGCATTTAAAAAACATTAAAAAGAAGTAATTTTAATTTGTTTTGTTCATTTGATGAGAATTCATAATTAAAAAGAAGAATAGAAAATTGTTCCAACGATGATAAAATCTGATGATGAAATCCAGGTTGGTTCTTCAAACGATGTCTGATATAGTAGAAATTATAGTAGAAAATTTATTTGAAAAGTAATTTGATGAATTATTTTAAGCATGCATTAATATTTCAAAAAATTACTTAAAAAGAAGACTTTAATCTGAGTTAAATTAAAAATTTTAATAATTATTAAATAGTAAAACAAAAAAGTGAATGAATTGATTGATTAAAAACTCCAGGAACCCCACAATCTTCATAAAAGCTGTAATTCATGTTTGTAGAAGTCAATAAAACACATTTCTATAACTTCAACTCACAAATATAAAAATAATTTAAAAATTAATTAAAAAATAAATCTTAAATACTTACAACATTGTTGGTTTCCTCTTGAATCCCACCAAAAACCCTTTAGTAACCATCTATTAATCCTTTTCTTACTATAAACCTCTCTGAAACTCAATCATCTAAACATCTTTTTATAAAAAACAATTAAAAAAGATAAAAATCGCCACAAATAATTTTGTACAGATTTTAAACATGTACATTTTATAAATTTTTACCTGCCCGGTGTAAACATAATTCACTTAAATCCACTATATCGCGTTGTATTGGTTTATCCGAGCCGGTTTTATCCCAAGCCAAAGGATTTTTTACGGTTATAGTGTGTCTTTGAAGTTCCCATAAAGTTACTTGCGGTAATCTTTTTAGAGGTCTACAAACGTTTACATTTTTAGTATGTAAAATAAAAGATGTTAGTTTAGATTATTACCGTTTATTTGGTTCCATGTCGAGAAAGTTTTGTAACACTTTAAAATTTTGGTCTGGATGGTTTTTAAAGTTGAGATTTATAACTGAAATAAATACCAAATCGTTTTCTGGAATGTTTACCAGGCAGATTATATAAAAAAATTGTTTAAAGTGAATTAATATTAAAAGAAATGTAAAATAAGTGTTTACCCAAACATAACCTAGAAATTAGGAGAGTCGATCGATAACTATTGACGTTTATACAGAAATCTGTAATTGTAGTAAATATAGATTAGATTTCTTTCTTTCTATGAAAAGTAAAAAATGGTTTTTACCTTAAATGAAAATTAAAGGATTTTATTTTTTGGGTAAATCCAAATTTTTGTATAGGTCTCAGATTTCCATGATTTTTGGAATACAGCTAGAAAAATATGTATAAAACACTATAAAAGAAAAAAAAAAAGTGCGGAAGCGTTATTTACTTACTAAGGCCGGTTTTAGTGCTCAACCGACGGTCGGTACCGACGTCGGTCGCGCGTAGCTTCGCAACGTATTCATATGTAGCTGTTCAGTGCTGCACTGATGAACCCTACGCGCGTACGGTACGCGGCGCGTATGACAACTGTCGGTCGAACGCGTCCGTATGTACGTCAGCCAACTGACAGACTGCTGTCAGTAGGTGTACAGTCATCGTGAAATAATGAGCATAGACACAGAACGATTAATAACCGAAGTCCGGTTGCATCCGGAATTATGGGATTTTGTCTCATAATTTATATAAAGACCGTGATGCACGGTTAAAGAATTACAGAACTATGAAATACCCAAGTATCGTACAATTTGTTAATGTGTCCATTTTTCGTTAGACTGTACAAACTGACGGTCAGCGCGTTTTGACAGATCTGTCAATCAGCTAAGCACTGAACAACACAAACCGACGGTCGGTACTGACCGTCAGTACTGACGGTCAGTACCGACCGTCGGTTGAGCACTAAAACCAGCCTAAAATTTGATTAAGAAATTCATCGTTTACTGCATGTTATTGAGATGAGTTACACATTCTGCCGACCAGGGGGCGCTGTAAGCGCATCAATGTGATTGGTCGAAAATAATTCCCGCGTATATCCGTAATTTAAACTTAAAAATTGTAAAAGTTGAGATAGTTGGAATTTTTTACTACCACCTCGTGGCAATCCCGTTAAGATGCGACCTGCGGTTCTCGAGATCGACTATTTCGGAAATTGATTTCTTTGGCGAAAATAGACGGAATTTTTCAAAAAGAAAAAAATACCACGCTATAGTAAACAGATGAGGCTAAACCGCGGGACCTACGATTTTCAATCGATGATATGTTACACAGAAATGATCACCGATTATGACAGTCTTTACGCCGATTTTTTTCGACGAAAACTTTCGGAGTACGAGCATGCGAAAGTTTAATAAATAAGCATATTGAAACGAGGAGCGCAGTGGCAGTCTAACGGTTAAGAAATAATTTTTACGGTAAATTAAAATTTAAAGATTCCAATTTTAATTTCAAAAGTCACATTTATTCTAATTATCACCAAAAAAAATCAAAAAAATTTTAAGAAAACCGAACCATTTTATCGAACCTACTGTAACCTCAAAAATCATAAACCAACTTTTAAAAATCATAACGGCTTTATTTGCAAGAGTAAAAGACTCTATTTTGGACTAAAAGAGTCAAATTTGTCATAAGTGTTAACAAGAAATTTTAAAAAATTCTCAAATTCAGTAAAAATTTTTCATAGTTTAACTTTAAAAATTCCTGTAGAGTTTATTTTCGGACATTAAGCAATTTTACGGTAAACTAAAATTTAAAAATTCTATTTTTAATTGTAGAAGTCAAATTTATTGTAATTATGACCAAAGAATTAAAAAAAAAATAAGAAAATATAAGAATTTTATTGAATCATAACTTCAAAAATTTTAGATCAATTTTAAAAAATCATAGCGATTTTATTTATAAGAATAAACCACTTCGGTACGGCGCCTATCGGCTGTGAAACGTCGCCAACAACCGGCTTTCCTCGTCCGTACGCTGGCACAGCCGTCGACTATAGTCGACGCTCGGCTGTGTGGGGTCATCTGTTTCCGTCGACCATAGTCGACGTCCGTACCGAAGTGGTTAAAAAATGATTTTTATATTAAATTAAACATAAAAGATTATGAGATAAAATTTTTACTTTGAATAGGGAAATTAAAACCCGAAATTTCTACGGGGAAGACCTCGTCAGATGTCGCTAGGAATTTTTTTAAGTTTAACACTGTAGTTTTAAAAATAAATTAACGAAGAACATGAAAATTTTTATTCCGTTGCATGTCGAATCTACTTTATCTCTTATCTATGATGGAATAAAAGAAGGAAGGAAGAATGATCTTACAATTAGTGAGTTCCAATTTATAAAGCACACTGTTCATTGCAATAGTTTTTACACAGTATTTTATAAAAGATTTATATCATGAAATATCTTTTATAAAAATTTGTTGCATTCGACCGCATTTGATAAAAGTTTTATGTTTTAGAAAAGATATTTTATGAAACCTTTTATAAAAGGTGTTTTATGAACTCTTTGATTGTTTAATAGCGACAGCATTCTACAGAACCGTCAAGATTATTCTATAAGTTAATTAATAAGTTTTAAGTTAATTAATAAGTTATCGATAAGAAAATAAAACTTTCTTTTCTACTATAATTTATTTATTTTCAGTAATCTTAGAAGTAAGAAACAAAATTATTCAACATGTGCAAAAATGTAACTTGGTTGTTTTTACAAATACTTGACATTCATAAAAACCTACTACATTACAAATCTTTCAATAAGGACAACTTTCAAATTTTTTATGAATTGTGTCTTATTCTCTAACAAATAACTATAGAGGGACATAATATTCAACTGGTCGGTTAACAAAAGTTATTATGCATTACGTGATTTTTATTCTCGTCACGACAATCTTATGGTTGTTGTTTAAACCTTTCGCAACAGACGGGACATGTGCTGTTCTAGAAAATTTTCGATATTACGGCTAGGACAAGATATGTCTCACTTACTGAAAAATATCTACAACAGAAAATAACGTCAAGTTGAGCCTCCAAATTGATTCTAAGGCCGTCTCAATCGTTCTGAGTTCATAAATCTCTCATTTCAATCGTTCCCGATCTAAACAAGCAAGGGACAACTGTCAAGGTTGCTCAGTTGATGATTCTCCTTTCTTACGTCAATTTATTAATTTCTTTTTAACGCTTTCCCCTTACATTTTTGCAGAAATTTTTCATATATTTTTCCCATTTTCTTTCAATGAACGGTCGGAATGGGTCGAAAGAGAATTTAAAATAAATATGTTAATAAAAATGTTAACGCAACTATACATTAAAAAAATTTACTACAAAATGTTGCTTAAAATAATCATCAAAATATTAATCAAAAAATTAAATAAAATAGCAATAAAAATGAGCTATTGACTCTAGGATTCCGATTGGGACATATTCTCTTCCGGGGTTCAAATTCTTCTCATCAATGAAGATTGTGAAACCATTACCTTTGTTCGTTAATTCTGCACTGTTTGCACTTAGCAATTCAGTGCACTATTAAATTTTGCTTATACCTATGTATACGGGTTCGTTGGATCACATTTCATACCTGAACTAAAGTGCACCAAATTACATTGAATTACAGTCATTCTCCTTTAAGTGCTGCACGAAACTGCACCTTTATATCATAGTGTAACTGATTGTTAGTGCAGTGTAAGTTTTAACCCAACGAACAAAGCTATTGTTGTTGATGGTGCGCTCCTATGGGGACGTTTATGCGTCTTCAAAATCTTCAATCTTTTAGGCATAAAATTCGGACTGATTTTCTCGCCGTATTGAAAGTGTTAAAAAATAAAGGTAAGGTAATGGGATTTGAGAACCATTTAGTTCTTATAACTCCCAGTCATTGAGTGTATATGAAAACACGTATAAGAACAGTAATCTTCAATAAAATATTGAAAATGTTGAATGAAATGTATTTTTAAACGTATATTATTAGTGTGAAATTAGTCAAGTAAGAGCGTTGAGTTTGTGAGGGCGTCGTTGGAAATAAACAAGTTATTAGATTATTAAAAAGAGCTTTTAATCAAGTCTATCATTTACAAAACGATCCAAAAACCTATCAGGTTATGGGCCCAGGTTACGACAGTAAGTAAATGGTCAGTAAAAAGACTCCGAAAAGCCGAAAAGAATAATAACCAGTACGAGGTTATACAACATAACCTAAAAAAAAAGAGAGAAGGAAGAAAGCGCGCCGAAACGTGTAAAACGGTTATTGTGGTAACAATTTATATAAAGAAAATGGCACAGTCGTTACAAACAACCGCAGTAGAAAAACTTATGGGTAGAGAAAACTACAATACATGGAAATTCGCCATGCAGGCTCTACTTGAACATGAAGACCTTTGGGGATGCATCACCGGAGAAAACGCATACATCACCGACAGTAAGAATGGTATCTGGATTCTTGCGCGTCTTCGCACATGACGCCAAATATTGAGCTGATAAAGGAACCAAAACCATGTCCAAAGGCAGAGATCATTGCAGCAGATCAAGTAAAAATGATTTCAGAAATCACAGGTAATGTAACAATCATTAATAATAAAAATGATGTTATAGAAGCGAAAAATGTGTTGCATGTACCCGATCTAGCTGTAAATTTATTATCTATAAGTAAAATTGTTGAAAAAGGTAATAAGGTAATATTTAACAAAAACGGATGTAGAATACTCTCAGAGGAAGGTAACGAAATTGCGAGAGGTTACGAGGACAAAGGGATTTACAAACTAAACCAAGGAAGGGTGAACCAGGAGGCGGCTATGATGGTCAAAAGCTTGGGAAGTATTTGGCATCAAAGACTGGGGCATCTCGGAAGAAAAGGAATGTGGCAGTTGAAGAATCAATTAGCAGCAGGTTTAGAAGATCTGGAAATCTCAAAAGAAACATGTGTGGCATGCGTAAAAGGTAAACAAGCCCGTTTACCATTTTATCCCAGCGAAAAGCGTTCTAGAGAAATGTTAAGCCTAATACATTCAGATCTGTGCGGACCCATGGAACAGACCTCAATTGGAGGTGCAAGATATTTTCTAACATTTATAGACGATTTTAGTAGAAAAGTATTCGTTTATTTTCTAAAACGAAAAGACGAAGTAACGACGATATTCAAGAATTTCAAAATATTAGTCGAGAAACAAACAGGAAATAATATAAAATGTATCAGAACAGACAACGGTAAGGAATACGTCAATAACGAAATGAGAACTTTGTTGCAGAGATCAGGAATAGTCCACCAAACCACAGTCCCGTACAGTCCGCAGCAAAATGGGCTAGCGGAGCGTATGAACCGCACGATTGTGGAAAGAGCGAGAAGCATGCTGGTAGCCGCAGACTTACCAACTAGCTATTGGGCAGAAGCGGTCAACACGGCAGTTTACCTTATAAACAGATCACCAGCAAACGCAACAAAACGGACACCCGAGGAGTTATGGACGAAACAAAAACCAGATTTATCAAATTTACGAGTTTTTGGTTGTCCTGTGATGACGTACATACCAAAAGAATTACGAAAGAAATGGGATCCAAAATCAAAAGAACAAATTTTCGTTGGATATTGTGAAGAAACAAAAGGATATCGTTTAATTGATCCTAAAACCTTCAAAATAACAAGAAGTAGGGACGTTGTATTTTTGGAAGAAGAAAAATATGAGAAGAACAATGAAGAATTCAAACAAATGCAAGCAACCTTAGAAGAAGAAGAAAACATCGATATTATACAAGAAGAAAACATCAATGCGATAGAAGAAGAAGAAAACATAGAAACAGACGACTCATACACACCAAGTGAAGTATCAGAAACAAACGATTTGGGGGAACAAACTCAGTTGGAAATGCAAAACGTTCGAAGGTCTGGAAGACAACCCAAACCGAAAGTTATGGAAGATTATGTTACATATTTCACCTTAGAGTCAGATGATGAACCAACCACCGTTGAAGACGCTTTAAATGGATCAAACAAAGACAAATGGTCGGAAGCGATGAAAGAGGAGATCGATTCACTAATCGAAAATGAGACCTGGGATGATGTAAATTTACCAAACGATAGAAATTTACTAAAAACAAAATGGGTTTTCAAACGAAAGAGAAATTCTGATGGAAAAATAGAACGATACAAAGCAAGATTGGTTGTAAAAGGATGCAGCCAGGTAGAAGGTATTGATTATACTGAAACATACTCACCTGTCATACGATACAACTCAATCCGATATTTGCTTTCATTAGCTACTAAATATGATTTATCGATACATCATGTAGACGTAACTACTGCATATCTACAGGGTTTACTGGATGAAGACATTTATATTGAAATTCCAGAATTTCTTAAAACAACGAAAAATGAACATAAGGCACTAAGATTAAAAAAGGCGATGTACGGATTAAAACAAAGCGGAAGAGCTTGGAACAAAAGATTATGTGATGTTTTAAAAGGCTTAGGTTACAACAAATCAGGAACAGATCAGTGCATTTTTTATAAAAGATCAGGTAATATCATGATAATAATAGCAGTTTATGTTGATGATATGATGATTTTGGCTAATAACGAGAAAATAATTAAGAAATGTAAAGCCGAGCTTAGAAAACATTTCAAACTAAAGGACCTTGGAGAAGTTAACCAAATTTTAGGGATGAAAATAACCAAAAACAATGGTTCTATTTCTATAGATCAGTCCGGTTACATAAAAAGAATATTAAAAAGGTTTAATATGACAGAATGTAATCCAGTTGCGACACCATGTGACCCAAACCAAAAGTTAAACGAAGAAATGTGTCCAAAAGGTGCTGAAGAAACAGAAACTATGAGGAAAATACCGTACCGACAAGCCGTTGGAGCTTTGATGTTCCTTTGCCAAATTAGCAGACCAGACATAAGTTATGCAACAAACTTAGTCAGCAGATTTTCAAATAATCCAGGACTAACGCACTGGAACGCAGTTAAACGCATTTTTAGGTATTTGAAAGGGACAACTGAACTAAAGTTAACATTTAATAAGAACTCAGATCAAACGTTGGAAGGATACTGTGATGCGGATTGGGCAAATAACTCAGACAGAAGGAGCATAAGCGGATATGTGTTTAAAATGCAAGGGGCAGCAATTTCTTGGTCTACAAAAAAACAAAATACTGTTGCTCTCTCAACTACGGAAGCGGAATATATGAGTTTAAGTTCAGCATCGCAAGAAGCGATCTGGTTAAGATCATTAATGTCGGAATTAGAACCAGAACACAAAGAAGCAACGAACATTTACTGTGACAACAAAGGGGCCATAGATTTAGCAAAAACTAGTGGATACAGACAAAGAACAAAACACATCGATATTCGGTACCATTTCATCCGAGAGAAAATCGACGAGAAAGAAATAAACATAAAGTATATAAACACCGATGAGATGGCAGCAGATGGCCTCACAAAACCTCTTTTCAAAACAAAATTTATTCTTTGTAATAAATATTTTGGCTTATGTTAATAAAATGTATTGTAATATAAGTTTAAGGGAGGGTGTTGAATGAAATGTATTTTTAAACGTATATTATTAGTGTGAAGTTAGTCAAGTAAGAGCGTTGAGTTTGTGAGGGCGTCGTTGGAAATAAACAAGTTATTAGATTATTAAAAAGAGCTTTTAATCAAGTCTATCATTTACAAAACGATCCAAAAACCTATCAGAAAATACAGTCACCACTAGTTTCACGATAAGTTTAATAGACAAAAGAAGTATTAAGGCTGGTTTTAGTGTTCATCCGACGGTCAGCGCTGATATCGGTCGCGCGTAGCTATATCAACGTATGTGCATGAGTCTATTCACTACTGCACTGATGAACAGCTACGCAGTGTATATGAAGACTGTCGGTTGAACGCGTCCGCGTGGCGTACTATTCTTCTTATAACTCCCAGTCATTGAGTGTATATGAAAACACGTATAAGAACAGTAATCTTCAATAAAATATTAAAAATACAGTCACCACTAGTTTCACGATAAGTTTAATAGACAAAAGAAGTATTAAGGCTGGTTTTAGTGTTCATCCGACGGTTAGCGCTGATATCGGTCGCGCGTAGCTATATTAACGTATGTGCATGAGTCTATTCACTACTGCACTGATGAACAGCTACGCAGCGTATATGAAGACTGATATCTTCGCATGTTGCCATTTTTCTCGAAAATTTCAAATGTCACCCTCCTAAAAAAATTACGGCGTCGTACAGCCAAAACTCTAAATTTTGCATTGGTACAAGAAAAAACACACATTGCATAACAAAGTTTCGGAGAAAAAAGGAATTTAATCGCAAATGTCGGGAAACATTTTCCGTTTCCCAAGTGTGGCATGGGAAAACAAAAGACCAACAGTTATTTGAGGTTCCTTCACGACGACTTGGATGATCTCTTGGAAAATGTCCCTCTAGCCGCTCTACGACATACAATTTTCCACACGATGCAGCTCCTGCACATAATAGCCGTGTCGTTCGAGAATTTCTCGATGAAACGTTTCCGGACTCCTGGACTGGTCGTGGGGGTCCTGTGAGGGGGCCGCACAGTGGTCAATGAGCGGAAAAAATAGAATTTTTTGACTTTCAGTATTAACAAAAAAAAAGTCTATAAATCATTTTTTAGAACTTCTAAGATGTAGAATCAACTAATGCCATGTCTCTTACCACGATGGTTTACCTGTAAAAAATGTTTAAATTTGTACATTTTACGTATAGTTAATCCTATCGTTGTAATACCTGGTAAGAATTCATAATATTATCGCATCACTCTGATATTTTAAAATTGTATTGGTTGTTATTTAAAATATATATATTTGAGTAAATGATAATGGATTCAGCGAAAAAAATTTACTTATTCTTCTATGTTACATTGGTAGGTAAAGATGTTTAAAAAAATAATTGATTTTATGCAGTTTTTAGATTAGAACTTATTTGCGCCAGCTGCCGCCAAGCAACTCTTTATATATACATGTGAACTAATTCATACTTAACACATTTCAGAAAAATTTGGCTGCGCATATCTGCGCTTTTGTTTTTAATTAGCAAATTTCTATTTCTTGTCAGAATTTTAACTATTCGGGGTTTCCAATTCTGATTAAACCACCGAATATCTATAATGGTGATTCAAGTAATTTTATATTGTCTATGCAATCAAAAAGGTTGGTTTTAATTTAAAAATATCAAATATAAATATATAATATACCGGGTGTGTAAGACCACCCATCCACCCCTTTCAAAATCAAGAGAAATGTTTTTTTCGAAAAATCCAAAAAATTTTGATTACCAAATGGGGTATGCTCTATCCATTGATGATATTTTCAACTTCCGGTTCTGACCGGAAATAGGTTATTCAGACCGGAAGTTCATTTTTTTAATGGAACGTGGTACTTTTTATTACATATTTTAATTCTACTTGAGGTACTCGTGCTACATTGAATACAAGTGAAAATGTTCGTTTCGAATTAAAAAGGGCAGGATTGAATAGAGTATGCAAAGAGAGAAACATCTTTTGTTCAAAACACAAAACACATCATATGTTACTTATTAATAAGATAACGAAACGAAGAACGAGAAACAAAACGAAAAACGATACGAGGTAATATCCCATTTGGTAATCAAAATTTTTTGGATTTTTCAAAAAAACCATTTCTCTTGATTAATTGTAACCATAATATAGATATTAAGGCATTTGAGCAGTATGGTTTAGATATCGCAAAAATGTTTGTTAACAAATATCCGTGGTATAACATGCCAAATACCGTGCATAAGGTGCTTCTTCGTGGCAAAGATATAATAAGTAGTTTCCTGGTACCAATTGGATTATTATCTGAAGAGGTTCAAGAAGCAAGGAACAAAGATTATCGGAGGTATCGGTTGCAAAACGCAAGAAAACGTAGTCGGCAAAATACAAATCAAGACGTTTTAAATATGTTGCTGGTATCATCCGATCCTTTCATTGCTACTATGCGAATTACTTTAAAAAAGAAGCACATAGAAATGCACGAGGACGTTAAGCGATTGCTTATGAATTAACATAGCCAAGCGTAACAATTAAAAATGTTACTTTTAGTGTTAGCGTTATAAAAACATTTTATGTAATTATTCCAATTTAAACTACACATTTTTTACGAAAAAAGAGGTATATATTTAGGTAAACTATCACTTCCGGTTACACGATTTAATTAACATTTAATATCTGAATATTTTTTATTATTACTATGGCTTATATAACGACCTATGCGTCTATTTCTATTTAAAATACCAGTTTATAGGTAAAAAATTGGCTTAGGGTTCAGGTAAAGTACCACTTCCCGTTGAGAAATTTGGTTCAAAAGTTGATCTGAATCTTCGATTGTGGTTTAAAAGCTAGATATAAAATATTGTCCGGATATACCTTTCGTACTAAAAGTTACAGAATTTTTTCCGAAAATGTCGATCTGAACCACTGTGGGCCGCCAAGATCACCAGACCTCACTCCCCTTGACTTCTTCCTTTGGGGCCATATCAAAAACGAGGTTTACAGGACGGTACCAACTACTGTCGAGGATTTGAGGGAGAGAATCCGAGCGGCTTTCCGCGGTATATCACCAGAAGTCCTCAGGGCAGGGTCTAGAGGCTGTGAATCGAGGTTGTGGTTATGCCTCCAGCAGGAAGGTCGTCATTTCGAACATTTAGTTTAAGTTGTTAAACTTTCTTTTTCTGCATTTTTCACTTGAGTAACTGTAAATCTATCCCTAACCTAGAATAAATATCATGTTGACCGTATTTGTGTTTTTGTTTTCTCATGGCACACTTGGGAACGGAAAACGTTTCCCGACATTTGCGATGAAATTCCTTTTTTCTCCGAAATTTTGTTATTCAATGTGTAATTTTTTTGTACTAATGGAAAATTTAGAGTTTTGGCTGTACAACGCCGTAAATTTTTTAGGGGAGTGCCATTTGAAATTTTCGAGAAAAATGACAACATGCGAAGATCAATCAAAAATATTTTTTTTTTCATAAATTACTCAAAAAAAAAAAAAAAAAATTATGTAAAGGTATACGAGGTCTTAACCTGTCCCTCAATTCAAAATTTAGGCTCCGGCGTCAATTAGTTACTCTACAAAAAAATCTCAAAAATGGGGCGCAATTTTGAAAGAAGGGGTTATAACAACGAAACAGCTAAAGTTAAGGGTATTAACATGTTAGATAAAAAATAAGTACTCTTCGAGCACTTTCCAAATCTGCTATAAAAAATAGGGCATTCCATTAAAAAAACATAAGTTTGGTACGCCCCTGGAATACGGCACGCCATTGATGATTAGAAATATTTTAGAAACATAGCGACGGTAATTATGCACCCCTTTGCTCTTGTATTTTTTTTGATAGTTTTTATCGTAAAGGAGCTATGGTCCGAGGCGTCTTAAGTGCCACACCTTGTATAATGTATATATACAATATGTTTCAAATTAGATCAAATTAGATTAGAAATATTCAGGTTAGATAATTGTCCTAGGGTGACTATTTAGGCGTACTGAATTTTGCTGTATTGTACAGCAATATGATGCGCAGTACAGCATACCCGCGTATACAGCAAACGTACAGCATCCGCAATTTAGTATTGAATTTGTGATTATTAGGAGAAAATGGTTTATTAATCATGTAAACACCTTTTACAAAAACTGCTTAGATTATTTGAATTTGAGGTCACTACAATTATAAACTGTTTCGAATGGACAGAACAAAATAATGTACCTATGTGGAATGAAGTTCAAAATTGTATTTCTTTTATATCACATCGTTTTCCAACACATATAATTAATGAAAATCTTCTATTTGACGAACATTTGCATTTCTTAAAAAATATGTCAGTAAAGATAAAATTCAGCGTGGGATAAAAGAAATATGTCACTTAAATTAAGGTGGTTAGGAGTTCATAATTTTTTCAAACAACATATTCAATTCAATAACATTGTGAAAGTGATTGGGTTTACACTGTGTCTACCGGGGATGAATGCTCTTACAGAAAGAACACTTTCAACCACGAATAATATCTGGAAAAATGAAAAATCTTAACTAACCGCTGACATTCTAAAAGCGTTACTCATTGTTCGGTGCAATATAACATTTGTTCGTTACGGTTGCACTGCTTGTACTTAGCAGTTCAGTGCATTATTAAATGTTGATTACATATGCGCTCATTGGATCACAGTTCATACCTGAACTGAAGAGCATCAAATTACAATGAATTGCAGTCATAGCCCTTTAAATTCTTCACGAAACTGTACCTTTGCACCATAGTGTAAGTTAGTGCAGTGCAAGTTTTAACCCAACGAACAAAGCTATAGTGAGTACATACGAACAATTTTTATTAAAAATTCAAAACAATACCGAATTACCAAAGAAAGTTCATTCTGCAGAAAAAAATTTGTAACTATACGAATTTATATTACATGCGTCGTATATTTACAGCATTAATAGTTTAGAAATCTGGTCACCCTACCTTGTACACGCATTTCATATACAATGTATACTATACAATATATTTCAAATTAAATCAACCAAGACAATTACTTTTTAGCTGTTCAAATGAAGTAAATATGATTTTATGTCAATTCTCTTTTTTTTGATACCTTTTTAATCCAATTAATCCAAACATAAGTCACCTGAGATTCCTAAAAAATCGTATTTCAATATTACCCAAAACGTCTATTTGTTTAATAACAAGTACCCACCTTTCCCAGTTGCAAATGTGATAAGTTTCCGAGCAATGGTACTTCCACTCTTAATGTTCTTTGACTAAGGATGAGAAAGGTGAACACGTCTTTTTGGATTGACAATTCCGCATCGTACCAATTTAAATTATAAATAGCTTCCGCTACGTTATCTCCCTAAAATAATCCGTAAAATATAAATTTGAAGTTATAAGAAAAAGATATTACCGCATCAATAAGCCTTTGTGCTACGTGATGCACGTAACATAACAATGAAAATGTTACGATTATTAGCACAAAGCTTGCGATATTTGGACGCTAAAAAATACCTAAAGTTTAGCAATCTAGTACGGCAACTTGTTGTCTTATTACAAACCAATAAGAAACTTGTACCGGATAAAATATTACAAACTATGAGAGAAAATTTTGGTCCAACGATAATATTTCTTATAAAGTTATTGGTCATTTGAAATAACTTATATATGTCTTGATAATAGGCAATAATTTCTTTAAGTTTAAGTTTATCCATTCGATTTCGTTTAAAACGAATACCATTAATCGTTGAGGTGAGATGTTGTAATCGTAAAATTAATAATTCCATCATGTAAGAATAAAGTAACACCAAAGCAAGAATAATACGTGAAATCACAACAAAAGAATATATTTGAAATAATATTATCAGAGCTTGATGCCAAGGTTTTAAATTAAACGGAACATAATAGGCCATCATTAAATCACAAGTGATACCTTTCTCGTGTGCACGCCATTTTGTATTGGAACAAAAATGTTTGTCAAAAGAAATAGAATACGACAATAAAAAGACACCAATAAAGCTTATGTGGTTAATAATTTTCAAATTGGATCTGTTCGTTCTTTCAAGGAGTTCCATTCCTTTTGGATAATTGAAATAATTAAAATCGCTTAAAGCATCGATCAATTCGAGCAAATTATCGCTGTGGTGAATAAATAACGTGTTCATTGTCAAAAACCCCATCGCAATACATAGCAATTCTATGTGAAACAAAAGATCAATGAAAGTTGATTTGTAATCTAAAAAATGAAAATTTTAAAATTTTAAAAAATGAATTTAAAAAAGTAAAACTTCTTGTGAAATAAAATACGATTGTAAACCTACTTGATAATTCCATTATTCCAGGATAAAAAGCCCAAAGAAGATTGATTAATGCCAAAATAATTCCTCCTAAGCCACGAACACCGTCGCATGTCGGCCAAGATTGGTATTTTCGAAAATACCATTCAAATAAATGGAAACCGTAAGCCCTTGAAACTTTAAAAGTGTTCTTCGCGGTCCAAAAAGCCATATTTAATCTTATACCCTTTACTTTTACATTACTTTTTATATGAACCGGCTTTCTTAATCGATTCTTAAAGACTGACGTTCACTCGAAATGTTTACACAAATTGTATTATAAAATATGTAAATACAAGACCGATGCATTTTAAGTAAATGTCAAAAACGTTGTCGTTAGCGTAAATAATTGATGTTATGAAGGAAGGAATATGCGCGTAATGATCGGAAAACATTCATATTTTAGACTGTATTCATTTCAATTAGACATAAAGAAGACGTTTTGAGGATGATCCGTCGAATGTATTTTTTTAATGGTTAAATAACGCGTTTAACTTTCACAATGAAGTTTGAGTTGTTCGTCCACTTGGAAATGATTCACAATAATTATAGGGCTGCGTTACCAACCTTCTGATAATCGATTATTGCAAAATGTTGCCAAAATTATATTTGATCAAAAATTATGGCAATATTTGTGAGAATAAATATAGCGTTAATTCATTAACTTTTATCTCAAATAAGTCAAAAACCAGGGGAGAAAAATAGTTTTTATAAAAGCAATAGTAAACTATTTTTTTTTTTCATTTTTTGAAAGATTTATAAAATCGTTACCTATAAAATCGGTAAAATTTCATTAAAATTGAATGTGTTCAGCGCACACAGCTGCTGAGTAGCTAAATGTTATCATATTTCTGAACTGTGTCGCTGATTTACCGCTGAAATTCAGCACTGTAAATGTTCGTGCGATTTTGTACCCTTTTTTGATATTATTACATTGCGCATGCTCGGTTTATACGAGATTGGCCCTTCGTCGATGGGCGAATAAGAGTATGGTCTAAGTCGTCTTACAAGGTGTACGTATCGTGAATTAAATAATAAATTTAATCCCTAGTACTCAAGGAGTTTTACTTGGGGAAGCTTGCGTACCGATCGACGAGAAAATTTAACCGAACAGCACATCCAGTAAATTTTGAACAACATTTAAGTTTGACATTTAAATGAATGTGGGGTTAATTAATTGCTTAGTTTTCTTCTGGTTGGATTTTGGAGTTCGAACCCTCAGTTCATATCACACTCCAGCTGCGGGAAATATGGACTTAAAGTACATCTAATACATGTACGATATCATATGCTTATGTTTATAATTAACAAAATTATCGTATTATTTACACACTATGACAGACATTGAACAATGGAAATAATAAGTATGTTGTGGTCCACTTGACATTTATTGGGTTTTTAAGATTTGGGCGTCCGATTAACACACTCTGATAATTTTATTTATGTTTTATTAACTACGAAAATTAAACGACGAAACGAAGTACATTAGAGATTAGGTGTAATAAAGAAGTACGAAACCTAAGCAAACTTATTCCAACGGTCACACAACGGGCCTCATTCTCAACGTCTTTCGTTATGCTAACTTACACGTCAGCAACAGGGACTAAAAACGAAAAATATTTTGTTCGTTTCTGATCAGAACGAAAAGGAAAGATTTCGTTTTCGTTCTTTTCGTTCACACTCAAAAAATATCGTTTTCGTTTTCGTGAACCGAAATGAAATAACGGTTAAAACCGGTTTTTTACTATTTTTCTAATAAAAGTATGCCAAACATTGACAGATGTCACTTGTCATAATTTTAATCATAGCTGGTAAAAATTAATAACATAAAATGTATGCTTTTAAAAACTTATGGTGGAATTAGGATGTCAAACGTAAAGGCTGTAATCGTAACCGTGGCAGCAATTGTAGTATTTAAAAAGCGTTTAATTATTTTGTTTCAATAGAAGCGTTTAGACAACGTCTAGAAATTACGGCAAATTTATTGGTTATTACAGCTAAGGTTTAAGTTTGGCATCCTAAACCCACCATTAAATGTTAAAAATTTCAATCAACTGCATTTTACATGATGATGACATTTTTGATGTGAAATGAAAAATATTTCCCAGCACGTATCTGGTTTATTTGTTTTTATTATCCTTACACGTTTCGGCCTAAGGTCACCTTCAGGGGTAATTTGTCTCAAAAAACTTGATTAAAAATATCGAAATACATAGATTTATTTAAAATACTGAAATACAACAAAATACACAAGATATAAAAGTTAAAAGTATTACGAACACGAGTACATGTTAGAATAAAAATGCATTTTTCCTTTGATATTTTGATGGCCTTATGCCGAAACATGTAAGGATAATAAAAACAAATAAACCAGATAAGTGCTGGAAAATATTTTTCATTTCACATCATGATTTGCTGGTGAAAGGATGGATCGCAATCGAATTTTTCTTGTTTATGACATTTTTGCTTTTAACAAATATTAAAAATAAAATTTAGAATGAGTTGTTTGGGACCGTTTTTGTGTTGGAGAGGCACGAATTTATTTTAGTTTCTTTCATTTATTTCCATTAAATTTAGTTACTTGAAAACCACGCACAAACTGCTATGCAGTTTAGTGGCAGATTTTTTTGCTTCATATTTTAAATAATAGTACAAAAATATTGTGTCATTAAACCGGTGAAAACCGGTAACCGAAATTATTTATTTCGTTTTCAATCATGAACGAAAAATAAAAATTTCGTTCTCGTTTCCGTTTTCGTTCTTATAAATTATTCGGTTAATTTCGTTCTTTCGTTCTCGTTTTCGTTCCGTTCTTAGTCCCTGGTCAGCAATTTTAAGAGCTGAATACCGAGAACTTGTGATAACCAAAGAAATAACATGACGTTCATCAATGACATTTCTACACTACCTATTTTGATATACAGGTGTCCTGGAAAATGTGGGAAATCTCTTGGATTCTGATAGAACATTAAAAAATATGATTACAAGTTCCCATAATTTTTTTTCCTAGCGGCCCTCCCCTCGGAGATGCGGCCTCCTAAAAGAAGCCACTGGAAAACAATTTTTCTTGAATAAATTTTAAAGTACTTAATTTAATTTAATGAAAATTTAATATGATAACCAGTAGTAACGACCTCTTAAAAAATGACTTTAAAACACAATTAGTCTCTTTAGTTTACCCGGGGCGTACTAGGTTGTGCATTTTAATGCTTACATTTTTAACACCCTTTATGGTAAGGAGTTAAAAAAATAAATTTAGATACCTTGAATATTTAGCTAAGGAAAAGGTACTCTTGTTCAGTGTTGATAAAATGCCACAATCAAGATTGAAAATGTATTAATATTTCGTAGGTACCATAGTAACGTTTGTAAAACAGCCCTAAACTTTTTGTCTGCAACAAATAAAACTGTTATCAGTATTAAAAAAGCGCTGTTAAATTAAATCAAAACGTAAATAAAAAGTAATTATTCTTAAACATTTTAAAATTGAAATTTCATTTACTTAACGTTTTACCACGAGAGGGGGGCGTTGAAAATATAGAAACTATGTACAACCGGCCCAATCCATCTTGGCCGATGAAGGTCACGAAAAATGCGCAGGCGAAGGAGTGCGACAGTAAATCGTTGAAGAAAGATCGGTATGTTCGTTGGTAGGAACGGCAAGTACAGAGCGCGGCAAAAGTTGACCTGTACAAAAATATGTACCTCGTGCACAATACATTGCCTGTTCAACAATGGGGTATTACGGGGTTTTGGGAAATGGGTGTATTTTTTCAAAGCACGCCGAATGCTGAACAATGACATGCAATAAAAAAACTCAAATTTGTTCTAACAAAAATTTTAAACAGGTAAATTTTTAATAAAATAATATTAAACACAAAATATAACAGTATCAAATATCAAAAATTCTTACAAAACAATGTTTCATAGTTTTGTCTTCATTTTGGATTAAATTATTGAAATTTAAAACTCAAAAATCAAACATATTTTAAACTGCAAATAGTACAATATCTGCTAAAACTATTAACAAAAATAATAAATAAATAAGAACTTTATTTTTACTTTATTCTTCACTTTACTTTCCGCCATCTCGAACTTAAATATTATCTCACGCACTTATATACAAACTTTTGCTTTGATCTGTACACGATCAGTACCCTGTTGAGTATCTACGTAAATGACGGGGCCGGACACGATATAGGGAATATTTTAAGTAGGTATATAGTTCTGCACGCGACGATAGAGGCGCTTCCGTCGAATGTTCTGCATTGTTTGTTTTCCCGCGATAAATTATTTTTATAATTACAATATATTAATGAATATTGTATTGATAAAAGTAATATTATACAAATATTTATCATTATAATTTAAATTTACAAAAATCCACAGTTGAATATTTCTGCTGTGATGTGTTCGGTACTTTACCTACATATGTCTGTGGTTAGAAACTCCTACGTACGCTGTAAAACACAATTTGTTAAAACCATTGTCGTTTTGCTCCATTACACTTTTTTAGTGTGATACACGTTTGGAAAGTTGTGTTATTAGTGTGTTATTGTTTTAAATTAAACATGCCTTCGAAACAAGTAAGTATAACGCTACTTTTTTATTTATATTTTAGGTTATGTATCACCGGTGATATTATTTAGAGTGAATAAATAAGTATTATGTTATTTTCAGGTCGTCCAATGTTGTCCGTGAAGGAACAGAAGTTGCGTGTGAGGTTGAGAAAGGCCGATTTGAAAGAATTTAGAAGTAAAGTCGTTTTTTGTTGGATATCGTTTTTATCTACTTTCGGAATGTGAAGAAAGAGTCTGGTAATATTTGCTACCGTTGTGTTACCACTATTTTAAAGTTTGTATTACATTCCTTCTATTATTAATATAGTAGTATTAATTTTGTTGATTTTAATGCTAATGTTAATGTCAACTGTTAATTTTGTTTTGTGGTCGCTACCACCCTGTATGGATAGGTCGTTGGTATCGTACTCATAATTCAAGAAATAATGAATTTAAACAATAATTATGATCACTGCACAAGATTTTAAGTTTTAAACTAATAACATTTCGTTTATAACAACTGTGCCCACGAATTATAGGAATTCCCCACTGTGTCGCTTAGTAATTACTAAGGATGGTATAAATAAGTAACTTTTTTAAATATATATTGTTTAATAACTTTATAATTATTGTAAATGATATTTATAAATATGTATATTTTATATGTTATACTTATTATTAATATTATTCTATGTAAATAGTATATGCTTGTATGTGCTTCCTATTTTGTAATAATTATATATTTTTTATATTTTACAATTGTTTTATTTTATTCATTTCTGTTTATGTTTCTGTTTAATAGTTCCGCACGCGACGATAGAGGCGCTGTAAGCAGCACAAAATCTTTAGTATTACGCACGGGAGGGAAAGTAGGATTTAAAAATCGGCGACAGCCTACGTCACAGGCCGTGCAGATGGCACGTTTACACAGGAAAATTTTACTGTCGGAATATTATGGCCGTTAATAAAGTTCAAAGTAAGAAAAATGTTTAAAAGTAAATGTTTACGCGTAGTAAATGCGTAACAAACTTATTTGTTTAATTGTTTGAAGCAATAAGTGAAGTAGTTTCAATTAGTAAGTTTCCCTAGTGTAAGCGGGTCTACGTA
The DNA here is from genome assembly GCA_036711955.1 of Digitonthophagus gazella. Taxonomy (NCBI): domain Eukaryota; kingdom Metazoa; phylum Arthropoda; class Insecta; order Coleoptera; family Scarabaeidae; genus Digitonthophagus; species Digitonthophagus gazella. The sequence continues at coordinate 12,727,242 of JASCIT010000012.1, forward strand.
TCGCGTGAAGATTGCGCGAAGTGGCTTCCCCCACCGCTGCATGGCAATGACACAGCAGAATGAAGTTAGTCGTTAGTGAGATCGGTTGTGTTTGTTGACAGGTAAGATAATTATTTTATTTTTTTTAATTGAACATTTTTTTGATTATTGCCTTGTAATATTTCTGTATTACCATGTCTAGCGTCCCCGAATTATCCTCATCCAAACAGAAATGGTCTTGTAAATTCCCATCTTGCCATAATTCCTACTACACTAATAATCCAAACAATAAAAAGTTCCGTAGATTTCCTAAAGATCCCACAATTTCAGCATCCTGGAAATCCTTATGCAACCTAGATCCTACAGTTAAAACAACAAACTTTTATATATGTGAGGACCATTTTTCCGATTCCGATTATAACAATTCCGAAAAGATTCGCCTTAATTATAATGCTCTTCCTAAACCTTTTCCCAGAGCTCCTGTTTCTCACAATCCTAATGTTTCCGAAGAACATGTGGCCCCCACCTCTCCAATTGCTCCCAATAATATCATAAACCAATTAAATCCTAGTATTCCAGACATTCCTGTCCTATGTGGGGATATTGGCATTGAAGCTGGAGAGGTTTGCCAATTTGATAATTTAGATTTTGTTTATCTTTTAGAGGATGTGGAGGTAACAAATGATTCAAAGGCGCACTTATTAGACCCGCAAGAAAAGAACGTTAGAGTTCATCGTAATACAATATCAAAATTGTCAAAATTAAAAGGACAGCTTAGGAATGTGAAAGCTGATTTGAACTGTATAAGAAAACTATATGACGAGGGCCGATTTGAGTACATCGAAACTACTTTGAATTCCGTAACAAAGGAGTTTATTAATTCTCAGTTACGTAATTGTGGTAGAGCGCCATCTGGTAAACGATGGACTTTGGACGATAAAGCTTTTGGTTTGTCGATCTATAGAAGGAGCCCCCGGTTGTATCGTTATCTTCAAGTTCATTTTGATTTGCCTTCAATAAGAACTTTGAAAAGTGTGTTATCCCACATTTCATTTAAATCAGGGTTAAATGCTAACATCTTGGAATATTTAAAATGTCAAGTTAGGGTAATGTCCGATGTTGATAAAATATGTACCTTAATCTTCGATGAAGTACAGCTGAAGAGTGGTTTACACTATGAAGCTCATGAGGAAAGAATCTCAGGATTTGAAGATTTGGGTACACTCGGGAATAATAACAAAATGGCAAATCATGCTCTAGTTTTTATGATCAGGGGAATACAAAAAAATTACAAGCAAGTTGTTGCTTATTATTTTGTACAAAATACTATCGCAGCTACTTCACTTAAACAGTTAATTGTTCAAATTATTAGTGAGTTGCAAAATATTGGTTTGAAAGTGGTGGCAACTGTTTGCGATCAGGGTCCTACTAATGTAGCTGCATTGAATTCACTTTGTGGGGAAAACGTGCACGTGTTTAATGTTAATGAACAAAAAGTATGCACGATTTTTGACGTACCGCATTTACTCAAAAATACGCGAAATGCACTTTTGAGATATAATGTCGAATTTCGGCATAAGCAGTACGCAAAATTCGAACATATTCGGGCTGCATTTAATGTAGATCAGCAGCTTAGGACTTATAAACAGTTGCCAAAACTGAAAGCCGAATATTTTAATTTTGATAATTCATATATAAAAATGAAGGTGAAAGTTGCTGCTGCTCAGTTGAGTCATACAATTGCAGCGTCTATCGAAACTTTTCATGTAACTAAAAACTTACCCGTTGAGTCTTTAGCTACAGCGGAATTTGTTGATACCGTAGATAAATTGTTTGATTCACTGAATGGGTCGTCTCGGTATCCTAAACCTGGTAAGGAATTACGGTGTTCGTTGTCACAAGATTCACCACATTTGGCTTTTTGGTCGAATCTTTTACCTGAACTTACCAAATGGAAAATGATTGACCATCGAACTGGTAAAGATTGCACAAATCAAGTGCGGTTTGTCAAGGGGTGGCAGATTACCATCAGGTCAATCATTTACCTTTGGCAAAATTTAACTAAACACGGCGTGTCATTTCTTTCGTTAAGATCATTAAATCAAGATCCCTTGGAGAATTTGTTTTGTCAAGTACGTCAACATGGCGGGTTTAATGTTAATCCTACGTGTCATCAGTTTGTGGCTGCCCTAAAGACGATCGTAGTTAACAACTTTTCTGTTCCCTTAACAAAGGGTAGGAATTGTGAAGATGACTACTGTGAATCTTTAGGAAGCCTTCGCGATTTTTTGCTATATTCTCCAGAGGGTTTTGATTCTAATGACAGTCCCCCCGATTGCTTTCAATTGGATATCGAGTATGATTCAGAAATTGTACAAAATAATCAGGCAACAGCATATGTGGCGGGTTATTTTTGAAGAAAGTAGAAATTGGCCACTGTCAATCTTGTCGTCAGACTCTATTTTCTTCAGAAAGTAATCCAAATCATTTGTTCACATCTTTTAAAGAGTACGCAAATGATCCACACTTGCAATATGCAAGTGATCGTCTTATTCAGATGATTGATGCTATCCATGATCGGGTGTATCAGTTTCTGGATAAGAATGGTCACTTGCATCCTATTGAAAAAATGTTTAAATCATCTAAGGTTGAATTTCTTAGTTCATTCAATTTTTGCTCAGTTCATGAACAAGTTAAACTTTCTATTGTTGACAAATGTATTAAATTAAATATTTATAAGTATTTACGAGATAGAAATGCTAAGGAATTCAATGTTAGAAAAGTTAAACGTAAAAAATTTTGAAGCAACTTATTTATATATCTTTTTCTTTTTTTTTTTTTTCATATTTCGGTGACTCTTTTTGGAGGCTGAAACCATAATATTTAGTATTATTAATGTGGGATGTTCCTCGATCCAGGAGGCTGGTTCAAAAAAAAGCAGAACAGAAGACGATATAAGGACAGTTGACAAAAAACCGAAAACAACAGTTGACGACAAACCGTGGAGAAAGGAGGACGCAAGAAGAGTGAAAGACGAATCGAAGCTCGGTGAAGATCGGAAGACGCGTTTTCGGGGACAGAAGCACGTGAGGGTTAAGTTTTAGTTTGGAGGACGTATTTTGTGTTTGATGTGTTTGGGACTGTCAAAGGTCATTGAAGAAAAGCTTTGCTATGATTTTTCCGTAATCCCACAAATTTGGGGGCTCGTCCGGGATCATCGAAAAATCGTTTAGAGGTCATCGTGGGATTTGTGAAGAATTTGACGAAGAGTTGGTGAGGTGTTTGCGAACCAAGAAAAGAAAAAAGGGAAATAATACACAAAGGACGAGTAAACAAAAGACGATTAAAGAAGACGTTTGATTTATTTTCTTTAAATAAAAATCATGAGTGACAACGATAGAGAACGGACGACGGAAGATGACGTTAATGAAAATAATATGAACGTTGACAGCACGTCGAGAATGACAGCATCGGCGAACGATCAGGTGTTGCTAATGCGGGAGATGGATTTAATACGGAGAGAAATGGAAATACTAAGAAAAGAAAACTTGTTGCTGCAGAAAGAACAGGCAGCACCTAGAACTGCTTTCAATATTAACGATTTACGTAGTGGTTTACCAACGTTTGGTGATAATCCAACCCAACCTGTTGAAAAATGGATTGCGGATTTAGAAGACAATCAAGTCTTATTCGGGTGGACCCCGATACAAACAATGGTATGTGCAAAAACGTTATTAACTGGCACTGCAAAAATATGGTTGAATTCATTACCCACAATCAAAAGTTGGGGGGAATTCAAGAATCAGATCACAAGTGAATTCGGCAAGAAATTAAACAGCGCGGTGATTCATCAGCAACTAACTAGAAGAAAGAAAATGAAGAATGAAAGTTATCAAGAGTATGTGCTAAATATGATGTCCATAGCAAGACAAGGAGATGTTGAAGAGAAAGCGGTTATCCAGTACGTTATCGATGGTATAACTGACTACGAGAATAACAAAGTATTACTTTATACGGCAGAAAGTTTGGCGGACCTAAAGAACAAATTGGAAATTTATGAACTCATGAAGTCGAAAAGTGGGAAGGTAGAAAAAGGGTCAAGTAGTAAGGACGCGGAACCAGAAGAAGAAATGAAGCCAGAAAAACCGTTACACTGCTTCAACTGCGGTGAAAAGGGGCACAGATCGCAGGATTGCAAAGACAAAGCAAAAGGTATGAAATGTTTTGCATGTAATAACTTCGGACACGTCGCTGCAAAGTGTCCGAAAGGTACTACCAGTAGAAAAAGCCTGCAAATAGCTGACCATAACGACAGTAATAAGATGTTTAAGAAAATTAGCATAGATGGAGCTAGTACGACCGCTTTAATAGACACCGGTAGCACGGTTAATCTAATAAGAAGCGATGAATATTTCAAAATCGGCGCATCAAAGATCACCATGCAGAAAATAGCTTTAAAAGGATTAAGTCAAGAAGAAGTAGAGACGTTGGGTTCATTTGAATCGCAAATTGATGTTGATGGTGAATCATTTAACACAAAAATACACGTGGTGAATGAAGAAGTTATGCCCGTAAATTGTTCATTGGGAGAACCTTTACTGAAACAAACTAAGCTCACCGTTACCCCAGAAGAAGTGAAGATTTCGAAATGGACGGAAAAAGACTTTGTTTTATCAGTCCAGCTAGTTGAAGAGAAGGAAAAAACTGAAGAAGAAAACCATCCAGTAGAAACGGAAGAAATAGGAGGGAGCGAATATGTGAAAGTAGACGAAACCGAAACAACAGATGATGAAGAAAATACTGAAGGTGATAAGAAGGACTACGTTCAGGATCAACAAGACGAAGAAAAGGAAGACGAAGTAGAAAGAGAAGACGAAGAAGAAAAAGAAGACGAAGAAAAAGAAGACGAAGAAAAAAAAGACGAAGAAAAAGAAGACGAGGAAAAAGAAGACGAAGAAAAAGAAGACGAAGAAAAAGAAGACGAAGAAGAAAAAGAAGACGACGATGACAAAGAAGAAGAAGATGAATTAGAAATGAGAAACAAAGAAGATTCAAAGTTGCAAGAAATGATAGAGGAAGAGCATAGAGTTGGTTTACAGGAGGAAAGGGTAGAATTGAGGGAAGAAGCCAGAAGTCAAATCCAGACAGTACCGACCGAGATCATGAGAAATTTTAAAAAGAAGAGGAAGAAGGCGAATCAATACGATTTGAGCGATTTAGTAGCCATAGAAAAGACATCAACTGCCGCTGATTCCATGAAACCTTGGAGACAGGCTGATGGGTTCGACGTTTTGACCAGCGAGTCATCCGAGGCGGATGACGAGCAGGAGGGCCGAGTTGTGGGATGTTCCTCGATCCAGGAGGCTGGTTCAAAAAAAAGCAGAACAGAAGACGATATAAGGACAGTTGACAAAAAACCGAAAACAACAGTTGACGACAAACCGTGGAGAAAGGAGGACGCAAGAAGAGTGAAAGACGAATCGGAGCTCGGTGAAGATCGGAAGACGCGTTTTCGGGGACAGAAGCACGTGAGGGTTAAGTTTTAGTTTGGAGGACGTATTTTGTGTTTGATGTGTTTGGGACTGTCAAAGGTCATTGAAGAAAAGCTTTGCTATGATTTTTCCGTAATCCCACATTAATATTAATTACTTGTTGTGTTTGTTATAGAAGTATGTTTTATTTATTTGTTATTGTATTAAGTTTGTATTATTTTTTTGTTATAGAATTATATTTTATTTATTTTGTTATATTTATTTTTTAGTTTAAGTTTATTTATTGTTAGTTATTTATTGTTTTTTAATAAAAAATGTTTCCCTTTTAAATGTGTGTTTTATTTCTAATTAATTAAGAAAATTATAAATTTAAGAAGTGCAAGGTTCGAACTGGTGTCAGTTCGAATTTCGCGCCTAACTTTGCCATGCACAAGTGGGGGTAAAATGTGTTGCTCGAATTTAACGTGCAGTGGGCGCTTCTTCTCATATTGTTTTGTGGTATTACGTGTCCAGTCTTATAGTATTGGTCTGTGGTAAATGAGGTCTCTAAGAACCTTCCACCTATTGCCACTGCGCAGATGACCTCGGTAGGCAAAGATGAAATGGGCCGGCTGTATTTAAATCAAGTCGGAAAAACTTAAATAAAAGTAGTTGCCATAGACGTTAAAAAAATAGAGAATCAGTCGTCGTGTAACAATCTTGTTCAGGGTGGGCGAACTCAATGTAAAATATTTGAAATCGATTTTTAGTACGTAAACCGAAACACCTTTAGCGCTGATGTATAATTTTTTAGTGAAGTCCCTAGATTTATAAATCTAGGGATATTCATTTTAAACAAATACGAAAATACAACAACGTTTCCATGACAACACGTTCAAAACATATTTTAACTTCATGTAAGAGCATTCGGAGTTATTGTAATTGATTTTTGATCATTTCGAGCTTAAACGTGAAACATAACGTTTACAGTGACCACAATTGTGTTCCAAAGTATTCTTTTTATTTCTATTACCGGTAAGTGTTGATTAACTTTAACATTTTTACAACCTTTCGTTACATTATGTTTCCTTTTCAGATATATATAGCGTGTACGGTTTCTATTTGTAATGATAAGGAGTCCTCCCGCTATCGATTCCCGAATTGCAGTAAGGACCCGGAGAGATTTAATAAGTGGATTTGGGCTAAGTGGATACGTGTTAAAAAAATATAACATGTGATAATGTTTTTGCTAACACATTTAGGTTTACGGAAGGTACTGTAACATACTTTTATATAAATAAAGTCCTTACGGGGTATAAAAAGTTATAATTTGTAAACTAGTATTATTATTAGTGTAGTAGGTATATTCGTTTAGTTTAATAAATTACGCATTCTTGTATTAGCTTCATAAATGAAAATAAAGATTAATCTATTTTAAAAAATGTTTTTTTCTTTCATCATTGCCACTTATTTTTCGTAAACAATAAGTGAGTCACTTATGGCTCACTTATTGTAGTACGAATAAAGAAATAAAATTAAATAAAAAAATATTTTATTTCAAATTTCGCGGTTTTTTTGAATAGTTGCACATCAGCGCTGTGAGTTTTCGGCTTACGTACTAAATTTGACGCATTTCAAAAATCTAGTGGGAGTTCACCTTCTATATCTTTCTTTTTCTATGATCTTGTTAAACAGACGTGTTGAACCTATTTATATATTTGATCAATCAAATTAATAATTTAAAAATTTCCTTTTTGATTTTTACAATTCGGAATGCGATTTTATTTTTTGAAAAGAATAGATCTATGAGGAACCGTGCAATGGGGGATACCGTGCAATGGTTAGTACTTTTTTAATTAGTATTCATTAATAAATATTTTAAATATCTATTCAAAACAGCAATCAATTTCTAAAAATCACGTTTGTTTTCATTTTAGAAAAAAAAGGAAGATGAGGAAGAGCAGCGGCACTTCTGCCGCTGCAAAGTCGGTGTTTGCAGCACTCGCCATTGCGGTTGCCGGCAAAGGGAGATACCGTGCAATGGCAAGTGCTGCTGTACGGAAGAACGTTGTTAAAATAAAAACGTAAGTATTTATTACCTATTTCTATTTCTAAACGTTTATCGATAGTGTTATGTTATGTTAGTTTAATTTTTTCCGTTTGGTCTAATTGTTATAATATCGCCCAATCTATAATATATTAAAGTTATACTAAAATTGAGGAGCTTGCCTGCAAAACCGAATAAATCCATATTTTGACGAAATTGAGTTATACATGTTAACTATATGATTTTCATCCATTCTAATCATCTTTACAAGTTTTTGTAGGTAAAACTTAAAAAAGCATGTCTAAATTGTATTTAAAGTTGACGTATGCGAGCAAAAGCGGACAAATCCACATTTTAGAGCAAACCCGGTTAAATTAAGAATCCTTGATTTAACCACGCGTTAATATTGTTTTGCTAAGTTGGCGGTGAGTTTTAATTATTATTGTTTTCTGTGTTTACAATAACAGTATGCACCTGGTTTGATTAGTTTGAATCAGTTTAAATAATGAGTGAAATGAACTTCATTGTAAGCGTTAGAGACGGGAATAAGGGTAGTAGAGTCAAAAAAAAAAAAGAAAAATGACAGAACGGGATAAGAAAAAAGCGGAAAGGTATGAGTAGCAACTGCAAAAGTTAACAACATTATATGGAATATGAGTAATTTTGTATAACAGATACGAAAATCCAAACCCTGAATTAAACCATTTTCAAAGGGTATGCAAGCATAACACTAGGACTTATCGCTGTTTGCAAGTTAAAGTTGGAGATATTCAAAACCTAAGGAATAATTTTTATTCTGACCCTAACAAAATTACACAAGACAATAACTTATGCCATATGTTATCTGTTGCACCAATACACAGAAGAAGAGACAGTAAAGAAGTAAAAAATCGCAATTTTGCCGTAAATTATTTTATTAAAATAAACAATAATAGTGCAGTCCGTGTATGTCAACCATTCTTTCTTAATGCACTGAGTATATCAAAGCACAGGCTCAATACCATTGCAAAAGTTTTAAATAAAGGTGGAGTTCCTAATGAAAGAAGAGGTGGCGATCGTATTTCACACAAGAGTAAGGGTAAGAAGAATAAAGTTCGGGAATTTATAAAAAAAACTTCGGGGTAGAGAACGCCATTATAGTAGGACAAAATCTAAGAGAATATACCTATCTGCAAATCTTTCTATCTCTCGACTGCATAAAATGTACAACAGACAGGCTGAAGCTAGTGATCGTGTTACATATTATTATTTTATGTTCCGAATTATATTTTTGAATGAATTTAATATGGGATTTTCTTCGCCAGCATCAGACACGTGCTCGGCGTGTACTCAACTAAAACAGCAAATAAAAATACAACAATATGTAGTGAAAAAAAGGCAGCTAACATCAGAATATCATCTACGCATTGAACGGGCTAAGGCGTTCTATAAACTTGGAAAAGAAAATCTGTTAGGTTATTTGAGTTTGTGCTTTGACTTACAACAGGTGCAACCCTTACCCAGAACCCCAATTGGCGATGCATTTTATGCACATCAGATAAGTTTATATGCCTTTTGTTGTGTGACCATGGATTCTAGAAATCCAATATTTTATGTTTGGTCTGAAGATATGGCAGGAAGAGGATCTACGGAAATAGGGTCGGCGTTGTTGGATAAGTTGGATAATACAGACTTTGATGAGATTCATCATCTTCGTCTGTTTTGTGATGACTGTCCCGGCCAAAATAAAAACAATCACATAGTGCATACATTGATGTACTGGTTAAAAATAAAGCTCCACAGCATGTAATTCAGATAGAGTTAATATTTCCAGTTCGGGGGCACAGCTTTATGTCAGCTGACCGAGTATTTGGTAGGGTAGAAAAACTGTTACGTAAGAACCCGGAAATTCTTTCCAAAGATGAATATGTTCGATTGTATACTGAAGTAGGTATAGTGAAAAGATTACATAGAAAAGAATGGAGGATTAATGGGATTAAGGTTTTAGAGAAGTTATATCAAAAAGTCATAAAAATAGCAGAGGCTAATTGTAAGAGAATAATGCTAAACAAAATCTTTGATGTAAGTAACAATGCAGACATTACAGTAACCTGCTCAGAATTTTATAAATTTGCGAACTTTACCACCAAGAAATCAAATGCCTGAAAAGAAGAAAAAAGTTTGGGTCATCTGATGGAAAAAATGTTTGGATTCGAATGGAAAGAACGGGAAGATTTGCAGTGGTACAGAGAGCTACTTAGTTCACCTAGGCCAGTGAGAACAAAGAGCTGCTTACCTGACGATATTATATAGCTGTGGTCGGATCTAATTTGTGTTTATTTCAATAAATTTTGAATCGAAGTATAGTGTTTCATTCTTAGTGAATTTTATTAAATTTATTTCGTTAATTTTGAAGCAAAACCGAATAAATCCAATCTTGTTTTGCAATATTATCAAACGTAAAAGAATATCAAAAACACAGACTCTTATAGAAAGCCAGCCCATATAACAAAACTTATCCCGTAATCAGTTTTTTGATACACTGAAGGGCCAAAATTTTATACGTTTTCTGTGTCTCTTGAAAAATTTTACAAAATGGATATATCCGCTTTTGCACGCAAGCTCCTCAATTCTACAAAAATTAGGAGGGTAATTACAAGTATACCACAAATTTAATGGATAATCATTAAATAAATAATCTTTAAAGTGAAAAGTCATAAGAACTTTACTTATAATTAATTCTTTTTTGAAATAAACAATGTGATTAAACTATCAACTAATTTTCCAAATGAAATCTTTGTTTTGAAATAAAATAAAACTTTTTAAATATTTAATATCAATTCAAACCAGCAATTAATTTCTAAAAATAACGTCTGTTTTCATTTTAAGAGTATTTGGAACCTGGGAAGAAAAAATTCTGCCGTTGCAGAGGCATCTGCAGCACCCAGAGTACCAGAAATGAAGTACCAGTATTTAATTTTAACCCCTTGTTTACTTATTGTTGTATTATTTTTTGTTATATTTTGTTATTTTGTTCTATTTTGTTGTTGTCGAGTTTGTATTTTTGTTTTGTAGAATTTATTTTTTTTAGTTAGTATTTGTGTAGAATATAAGGTAGTATTATATTAAATTACATTACAAATAAACTGATTAGTGCAAATAGTTTCAATAGTGTTTTATTATTATTATTATTATTATTTTTGGTAAACCTCGTGGACTTATTTGTAAGGACAAAACATCTGACAGTTTATTTTCTACAAGTTTCTACTCAACAACCAGGCTTTTACTTGACCGTATTGCTCGTCATAACGTTTTTGTTATAGGTTATTAGAAAAGAACATTTAAAGCGCCAAAAGTTAATAAAGAATAATATGACATAACTAATATTATTTTATTCCATTGCTTATTGTTAGTTAACTTAGGAGAGGAATATTTACGTAAGCTAGGCTGACTTTTACCAACCTCCTGTTAATTTAACCAGCGGTTTATTACCATGGTTATTGGCAAAGTAGCCAATCGCATAAGTTGAAATTGAAATTAAATAAAGCTTTAGGCCTTAGGCTGACTTTTACCAACCTCCGGTTAATGTAACCAGCGGTTTATTACCATGGTTATTGGCAAAGTAGCCAATCGCATAAGTTGAAATTGAAATTAAACCGCTGGTTAAGTTAACAGGAGGTTGGTAAAAGTCAGCCTTAGAGAAATTAAATAAACCATGGCTACGACAGCAAACGAGTTAGGAAAATGTGATAATAAATGATGGTATTTATTTATTTACACCAGCCATTTAAATATGTCAAAAATGTGGTGAGTCGAAATACCGTTCAGCGACCGAAAACGCGCTACCCACCATTATTGTCATCACAAAAGCTGCCTTTTTACATCAAATACAGTTAGCCACCAAAGTCTACATACACCAAGTAAATTCACTCCAGTTAAATAAAACAACATGTTATTGAACAATGTATTTTAAAAATACTACGTAGTATATATTATTACCAAAATGATATATATACAGGTGTCTTCGAAATGCGTGTACAACGTAAGACCTGAGATTCCTTGGCTTGGTCGATTTAAGTTAACTTATCTATCTCCAAAGTTGCTTCGTTTTGCCGCTAGAGGACTTTAAAAATAATATTTTCGATGAGTTTTTCTTAAATTACTCGAAAAATCTTCATTGGGATTTATTCATTTTTTTACCACGTCTTCATATCAGCCGGGCAAAACTTTCTGTGGAACAAATTCGAATTTCGCAACATACAGAGTGTTTAGAAAGACTCTTACCGCAACTTATTCATCCAAATCGTTTTAATCACCCTGTATAATTTTCCATTAATTATTTTTCTGAATAGCTACATTCATTTAGAAACTATTTTCTCTCTTACAAAATTACAGTTGGGCAAACGGTTTAGGCACAAAAGAAGATTTTCTAAATGCCTACAAGCCCAAAACGGTAAATTAAGGTAACATTAACAAAATTCAAAGTACCAATTTCTTCACAGAATATGAAGATCTTCCAAGTAAACCACATGTTATAGGTTTGGAAGTAGTTTATTGCTTAAAATGTCCAAATTTTTGCCAGCATTTGTGAACGTTATCAGGGTTTAGCCATTTTAGTCCGTATTATGCAGATTCTACTGTAGAATCGAAGGAAATACAGAGGAAATCATCCTCTTATAAACTGGTCAGCAAGATCAGTAAACCTAGCACTTTCTAATTTTGTTTATTGGGTATCATAAAATCAAAAATGCAACGAAAAGAGCAAACAGTAAAAATTTTGCACACTCCATTATTTTTGCCCTGATGATGTTCACAAATCCTGGCAAAATTTTGAGCAATAAACTACTTCCAATCCTCTAAAATGTGATTTTCTTGAAGGAACTGCATATCCTGTGAAGAAATTACTATTTTGAACTCAGCTAATGTTACCTTAACTTACAGATTTGAACTTGTAGGGAGTTAGAAAATGTTTCTTTGTGGCTAAACCGTTTACCCAACTGAAATTTCATAAGAGAGAAAATAATGTCTAAATTAATGTAGGTATTCAGAAAAAGAATTGATAGAAAGTTATACAGGGTGGTTAAAAAGATTTGGATGGATAACTTGTGGTAAGAGTGTTTGTCAACGCCCTGTATGTTTGGAAATTCGAATTTGTTCCACAGAAAGCTGTAGTCAGCTGATATAAAGACATGGTCAAAAAATGAACAAAATCTAATACAAATTTTTCGAGTAATTTAAGAAAAACACACGGAAAATATTATTTTTAAAGCCTTCTAGCAGCGAAAGGAAGCAACTTTGGATATAGATAAGTTAACTTAAATCGACGTATTTTGAGCCAAGGAATCTGTGGTCTCACGTTGTACACGCATTTCAGACACATCTGTATTACCATAACACTTTCTTAGGAAAAAAATATAAACTTAAATTAACAGCTCACAAAAGTCTACATACACAGAACCCTATGAAATTAAATTTAAATATATTAACTTAATTATGGACGAATACAAAACTTATAATATTTTGTGGAACCACCTTGTAAATCGAAAACTGCCTGGAGTCGTCTTGGCATAGAAAGGACAAGATTCTCGGTCATAGTAGCTGGTATTTCTGTCCAAGCTTTTTTTAGCGGATCTTTCAATGTTTGCTTATTAGTAACGGTGTATTTTCGCACCCTCCGTTCCACCTCATCCCAAATGTGCTCAATAGGATTGAGGTCAGCCGACTGATGAGGTGAATGCAGTTGTTTAGGTACATTGGAAAGGATCCATTCTCGAACGACACGCGCGGTATTCGTAGAGTCGTTGTCTTGTTGAAAAATCCAACGACCTCTAAGCCCTAAGCGCTCTGCTGATTTTTTCAGATTGCATTGCAATATTTTCAAATATTGTTTATGATCCATAATACCTTCTATAAAAACTAGCAGCCTAGCCTAGAAGCCGCCATTGAGCCCCAAACCATTACCGACCCACCACCACGTTTAATGGTTGGGAGGAATTTTTTGCTTTCATTTCCTCATTTGGTTTCCGCCAAATTTTTTCTCTGCCATCCGATCCGAAAATATTGTATTTGCTCTCATCCGTGAAGAAAACTGTTTTCCAAAACTCTAAATTTTGTTCAATGTAAGTATTTGTTAGTGTAGTATGGTTGGGTTCGTTTATCGTTTAAACGAGTTATAAACACGTGTAATTACTAACACTATTTATTCGTTTGTTCACACTTGTATGTACAATTGTTTATGTAATATCAGTATAAAAGATTTGCGACAACAAGCGTTCGTCTTGAGGTTTGATGTGTACTCGTTCGTGACTGTACGAAGACTCTTGTTTTTTCGTTTCCCCGTCGTCACGTATCCCTGTATTTTCTTTTACTTTTTTTTTTAATTGTCCGAACATCTCGTTGATTTAAGAATTTTGGACGACCAACACGCGGTTTATTTATTACACCTCCATTTGAAGCAAAATTTCGAATAATTGTTTGAACTGTGGCTCGACTTTTTCCCACAATTTTGGCAATTTTACTATATGATTGTCTCTCATTTCGTAATTTTACTATTAAATGGGATATTTCAATTTCCTTTTATTTTCTTTCTTGCCATATTATCGTGTGACGGAAGTTTTAAATACTATATTTGTTTATGTAGTTGTTAAATCAAATTGTTATTATATATCAATTATATTATATACATATAATTGATATATTTATAATATCTACTTTCTGAACTTAAAATAATGCAAACATTGAATAAAATCCACTGTGACAGCTCTTGTGTATTAAACGCGTAACTATATGTTGACTTTTGTGAGGTTCATTTGCCCGTTTTTAATCATTTACTCCGTCCATGAAGTAATTAATTCTAGATTTGTTTAGTGTGGTATGGTCTTGAGTAAATAGAAGTAAATTTATATGTGTCGCAGAGATGAACTTGATGTTCTTTATAACGGTATTACTATTTTAGGTGGTGTATGTAGACTTTTGTGATTAACTGTATATATTAAATCTAATCTCCTTTCGGCGAAAGATGTCTCATGCGTCATTAGTTGTCGCCGTTTTCTCGACATAGGGTTAATGCATTGATTCTCGACCAGTTAACAAAAAAATTGACTTTGAATGTATTTTACATATCGAAAAGTTATTCAAATTTTATTACACCAAGACTTCAACGATCCTTCAATGAGTTCTTAACAGTATGCACTTTCCTTTCTTTCAACAATATTTATTAAAATTCCAATAAAAATAAAAAAAAGTACAACTTCTCGACCACTCCGCGGAGTTCTCGACCATTTTATGTTAGTTCTCGACCACCACAAATTGGACTAATTTCTAAGAAAATATAGTTAGAACAATGGATTCCATTAGAGAAAAACATAGATTCAAACAATTTTAATACATGTATGTACAGTGAAATCTCCCTTGGGCGGACACTAACGGGACCGACCGAAAGTGTCCGTTCAAGAGGGGTGTCCGCTTAAGAGAAATCCGAAGTGCTGCACCACGAAGAGAAAAACGAAAAAGTAAGCCCGTTTTACGTAGCATTGCCGAGCACTCCTTCATCTTTTTCTTCATGGTGCAGCTACATTTCGGGCTATTGTACATATCAGAAAGAGAGACGAAAACCGAAAATAGTAATCTAGGATAACATAATTAATTAATGACACATGAGACATCTTTCGCCGAAAGGAGTATACAGTGAAACTCCCTTGGGCGGACACCAACGGGACCGACCGAAAGTGTCCGTTCAAGAGGGGTGTCCGCTTAAGAGAAATCCGAAGTAAATACAGTGAAATTCCCCTTCGTGGACACCCCTCTTGTACGGACACCCCACTTGGACGGACAGTTTTCGTGGAACCGTCCGACTCTCATACAATTACTTTGCATTTCTTTTAAGCGGACACCCCTCTTGAACGGACACTTTGGTGGGTCCCGTTGGTGTCCACCGAAGGGAGAATTCACTATATCGTATTTTTTTAAATTCTCTTATTAAGTAAAATTAAGAGTATTCTTGCTCTCTGTATTAATAAATTGATGTAAGTATTAACTTAAAGGGACTGAAACTCTCTTTCAAAGATTAAATAATTCCGGTATTTTTTTAAAACTGGCGAAAAAAAGAATTTGTAAGCTTACAAAGTACATACAAAATACATACATAAAATAGAACATATGTGACAATACAAAATAGGAATTAAATGTTCGTCTAATGTTGTAAAAAATTATCTATTGTTGTTTGTCTATTCTTTTTCTTTAAACTGGCGTCCAGAAATCGTATTTTTAATTTAGAAAGAAACTTCAAAGACTCTATCACAATAATTTTGGATATTCACTGCAAGTACTGGAACATCATCGACGTCCGAATCTTCGGATAGTTCTTGCACTTCTGGATTTTCAATTTCTTGTCCTGAATCTAGGTCCTCAACATACAAATTTTCAGTTAGTTTTAAAAGATCATTAAGGTTTTTATTATAAGTTAATTTCAACAAATTCTTATATTTGAGAATATCTGCAGAGTATATTAAGTGGTAAGTCATCTTCTGGATCAGATGTCAAAACCTCATTTAGCTGGTCTTCAGTTTGCATATTGTCGTGCTTAATTCCTGCTTTAGAAAGCAATTTTTAACTGTTTTCTTGGTTACTTGGGCCCAAGCGGTTTTTGCAAAGTACAATGCATCCGCATATCTTTTTCTGCATAGACGTCAAACTAGTATTGAACCCCGTATTTACCGAAAAAATGAGAACGTTTAAATTTCGGTTTACTCGTGGAAGTCCCTCATTCAAGCTAAGCAGAAAGGCACGACATAGGCTGCGCTTGTACCTTACAAATATTGAAGTCGGTAAAACACCGGTTAAAGAGGTTTTATTAAAGGGAGACAGCCAAGTCTGCGCACGACCCGATTGTCCGTTTAAGAGAATACTTGGCAGTGTCCGCGTCCGTTCAAGAGAATGTCCGTCCAAGAGAGAGTTACCGCAATGCAAATTAAATGAGAGTCGGTCCGTTTCATGAGAAACTGTCCGTCCAAGGGGGTGTCCGCTCAAGGGGGGTGTTCGCGAGGGGGAATTTCACTGTATATATTTTATCCTTTATTTATAATGAAATAAAAGAAGGAAAGAAGGAAGAATGATCTTAATGAGTTCCCATTTATAAGGGGCACCGTCCATTATAATAATTTTTATAACGTATTTTATAAAAGATTTACAGTGAAATCTCCCTTGGGCGGACACCAACGGGACCCACCAAAGTGTCCGTTCAAGAGGGGTGTCCGCTTAAGAGAAATGCAAATTAATTGTATGAGAGTCGGACGGTTCCACGAAAACTGTCCTTCCAAGGGGGGTGTCCGTACAAGAGGGGTGTCCGCGAAGGGGAATTTCACTGTATATCATAAAATATCTTCAATCAAAATTTGCTGCATTTGATAACAGTTTTATATTTTATAAATATATTTTATGAAACCTTTTATAAAAGATGTTGTATAAACTCATTGATAGTTTAATAGCGACAGAATTCAACAGAATCGTCAAGATTATTCTATAAGTTAATTAATAAGTTATCAATAAGAAAATAAAACTTTCTTTTCTACAATGATTTATTTATTTTCAGTAATCTTATAAGTAAGAAACAAAATCATTCGATATGTGCAAAAATGTAACTTGGTTGTTTTTACCAATATTTGACATTCATAAAAATCTACCACATTACAAATCTTTCAATAAGGACAACTTTCAAATTGGTTATGAATTGTGCCTTATTTTCTAATAAATAACTGTGGAGGAACATCATTTTTAACTGATTCGTTAACAAAGTTATTATGCATTACGTGATTTTTATTTTCGCCACGACAATCTTATTATTGTTGTTTAACTTTTTCGCACCAGACGCGGCATGTGCTATCCCAGCTTGGAAAATTTTTGATATTACGGCTAGGACAAGATATGGATGCTGTCAAGCCAAAACGGCATAAACGACATTTACCTAATTTTTCAGAAAACACAAAAAATAATTGACTTAATGAATCTTAAATGACGTTTACGCAAACTTTAAACCAATTTTATAGCGAATGAAGTTTGTTTGCGGGTATGCCGCTTTAACTGTTGCATGCAGATTTAAAAATACTACTCAACGATGCAGCTAACTAAAAAATGGCCGTTTTGGGGTTTATGTCGTTTTGACTTGAGAGCGTTGATATGTCCTAGTTAATGAAAAACATCTAAAACAGAGAATAATGTCAAATTGGGCCTCCAAATTGATTCTAAGCCCGTCTCAATCGTTCTGAGTCCATAAATTTCTCATCTCAATCGTTCCCCATCTAAACAAGCAAGCGACAACTGTCAAGGTTTTCAGTAGTTTCTCATTTCTTACGTCAAATTATTCATTTCTTTGTAACGCTTTCCCCTTACATTTTTACAGAAATGTTTCATATATTTTTCCCATTTTCTTTCCTTGAAGGGTCGGAATGGGTGGAAAGAGAACAAAATATTAATCAAAAAATTAAGTAAAATGACAAGAAAAATGAGCTATTAACTCATCAATGAAGATTGTGAAATCATTGTTGTTGATGGTCCACTGTTATGGGAACGTTTATGCGTCTTCAAAACCTTCAACCTTTTAGGCATAAATGTTATTTTGTCTAATAATAATCGCTTGGATGAGAAATAACTGATTCCGGCAATGGGACGCAATCGGATTGATCTTCTTGTCGTAATGAAAGAGTTAAAAATAAAGGTAAAGTAATGGGATTTGAGAACTAGTGTGCGTAGTTATATCAACGTACAGTATTGGAAAAAAGTAGAGCAACTTTTAATTTTTGTAAATTAAATTTGAAATTAATGCTTTTCCTTAAGGTTTATATTACTATGGTAGTGTCTATTATATAGCATTTATGTAGTGAAGATTTCACAAAGCTAGCCTTATTTTATTAGAAATAAAATAAAATTATAAAAATTGGGTTGGAAAAAAGTAAAACAACTTTGCTAAGAAATACAAACATATGGCAAATAAGAACGAGTTTTTGGTAAGATACATTCGGTAAGACCAGTCTTAACATGCCTCGTGGTGTAGCTGTTTGTAAAACTGTGAAAAAAATGGTTATTAATGATTTTAAAAGCCATGTTAAACAATGTGATATCGCTCATAAATTCTCTTTGCACAAATGTGTAGTATCGAGAATTATTAAACAATATCGTGAGACGGGTCTTGTAGACTTGAATAAAAAGTGTGGATGTCCCAGAAAAACCAATAAATGCCTTGATCGAATAATTGTAAGAACAGCTAAAAAATATTCATTTTATTCCTCAGCCAAAATTAAGGCTGAGTTAGAAGAAACACACAATGTGAAGCTATCAACACGTACCGGGTGGCCAACTAAAAATGATCACCGGCCATATCTCAATAACGGATCATCCTATTTTAATGAAACAAAAAATTTTATAAGGAAAGTGGCCATAAAAAATCGCTGGAAAATATTTTCAAGTTTCTTAAATGGCCGCTAGGGGGCGTAACCTAAATGACTGAATAGAAAATCACGATTTTTTTCATTTTCTTCAAAATTAAGGGGTATTGAAAATAAATTAATTTGGAAGATAAATGAATGTCGACTAACATGTATGAAACACTTTTTGTCGTATCTCCAAAAATAAAGTGGTAGGGATGAGTTGAAAATGTTCATTTTCGATGGCCGATTACTCCGGTCATACTGAACAGAATTTAACAAACTTAATCTCGTTGGAAAGGGTTTTTCGTGGTCTACTAACGACTCCTTACGCTGTTTTGATATGAATGTTCGTTTCGCCGCCAGAGGGCGATATCTAGAATTTTGACAAATATTATAGCTTTTCTCAAAAATTTTAAATGGAACGGTATGTTTATTTTTACACGATAAAATAAAGAATTAAAAGCTTAGCATACTACTACTTTTTTCCGATTCAACTTTAGCAATACCGTTTGATTTCTATAAAAATAAAGCTATCTTTATCCAATTTTGGCTAAACAATTACTACATGATACACATTACTATAGTAATGTAAAACCTGACGAAAAGCATAAATTTAAAATTTAATTTGCAAATATTGAAAGTTGTTCTACTTTTTTCCAATACTGTATGTGCATGAGTCTATTCGCCACTGCTCGCACTGGCGTACGTCAGTAAGCTGACAGACTTTTACATTGTATTATAGCGTTCCGTGTTTGGCAAAGGCGTTAGTGCACGTACAGTCCTCTTAAACAACAAAACGAATATTAATACGGAACGGCTAATAACCGATATCCGGTTATATCCAGAATTATGGAACTTGTCCTATAATTTGTACAGTTACTCACGAAAGTCTACATACACGTCTAGAAATCACAAGTTAACCATTAAAATAAACACTTTCGACAATTTAGGCCAATTTAAAAGGGTTATTTTATTACACAATTTGTAATTCTGGAATATGGACCATTTCAAACAACAAAACCTAAAGAAAAAATTAAAAAATCCTCAATCACATATATTAAGGAACTCACAAAAGTCTACATACAAACAAAGAAAGGGCTCCTTAAAAAAGCCTATTACAAAAACAGCAGAAAATTGCGAAAGTAAAATGAACATAGACGGTATAATGATATACATAATGAAAATGAATGATAGTCTATGTGCGTCGAATGTAGTTGTCAAAAGTTATTCAAACTGTAAAGATGAAATTTCAAACGATATTAAAAATTTTATTGTTTCGTTGAAAAATGACGGCAAGTCACTGTCAGAAATTTCGAAAATCGTTAAAAAACCTCGATCATCAGTACAAACAGTGTTAACCGGGGAATAAATTATGGTTCAGTTGAAAAAGTTTTTCCCCAATCAAGTTTTTCCATAACAAAAAATGTCGTCATACCCATTGAGAACAATTAATCAGACGAAATAATAATGACGAAATATTTCGTCATACCCGCTTAAGGGCGCGTTAAAGTGTACGTTGAACAGTGCTCTATGTAGAGTGTCACCGAGTTCGATTTTTCTCGTAAAAGACAAACATTTAGGCGAAGGTTTTTGTATAGCCTGAAAGTAGACATTCCAAGGTTTGGTATGAATATCGGCACAAGTCAAAATTCCTACTATTATTTCATACAAAAATTCAGGAAGTTAACGTTAATTTTAGACGAAAACAAACCGTGATTATTTGTACGTGGACGCATAAATCTCGCTACTTTTATATTAACGCCATGCAGAATAGTCATAGGCACTTTTTCATCGCAAAAAACTCGCGATTCAATTAGTCAGTTTTGAGAAAAGTGAAACTTACGTTTTTACAATGTAAATTATATGGGACGCCTGAATGTGTCTAACAGTACTCTATGCTAAAAATAAAAGTAGAACTGTGAGGTTCTGTGATTAGATGGCGCTAGCATCTATACCTTTTTTCTTTTATAAATTGATGGTTCTTTTTGACACGGTTGTATTCTATCAGCAATTATATTAAATTCCGATACAAATTAGAAAATTTATGTGTACCGTATTTCGACCACATATGAAATTGAATAGGGCATTTGTTTGTATACATTAATGCCGCCATTCTGATGACGTGTTGTTTTGATTGTCGCTGATTGGTCAGATGGGCAGTCTATTCTACACGTCGTAGATATTCTATGGCTTGTTTTTGCTGGAAAGTATCTTGAAGACGTATGTAAACTGTATCTTAAAGTAAAATTTAATAAAGTGAAATTTTAAAGTAAAAATTATTTTAGGTTGTTTTGCATATAAAATGAAGTAAACGTTTCTACTGATAAGCTTTATTTCTTTGTTATATATTTGTATTGTTTACTATGTTTAAAGAATTTTTAAAACACATATAATTGTGTATGTAGTTTTTTCTTCTACAGTAGATGTTTATTTGTTTTATGATTAAATATTGCTATTCATATACCTAATAATAATAATAATAAATACATACAATTAAACACGTATATACGAAAACTTGCTGTTTAACACGAGTCCAGCGTCGATTATCGGAACCTTTATTATAATTAGATTTTAAAAAATCAATAAAACAAGTAATTTAAAATTTTAGTGTATAATTCAGCTGTACGTATAATCACAACAAACCACAAGTTTAAAATTAATATGCATAGGTATACAGGGTGTCCCAGACCACCCGTACCACCTGATTTACTCGAAAACTATAAGTCCTAGGAACTTGAAACAAAAAAATTGATACATAAATAGGGTATAAGCTTTCTTATGAGTGGGAAAGGAACATCTAATATCAACCGGAAGTATGAACAATTGATGGTCACTTCATAATTTGATATATGAAGGGGGGTTAATTTTGGTATTGTTGGAAAAAGCTTTTCAAAAAAAATAAGTTTTATAGGAAGCATTTTTTGATATTATTTACTGTTTTTGCTCAAAATCGCTTTCAAAATCTCGATTTTTACGAATGTTTCCTGATGTCACCACTAGATGTCGCTGTCGGTCATTTAAAAAAATCATGACATTTAGAAATAACGAGTGCTAGTAAGTCACAGGGAATAATTTTATTAATAATACGACAAAATAATGTAATACCCTTAACTAAACTTCATAACTTAAAACACTTAAGCATTAAATTTGATTTTTTTTTAATGGCCAACAGCGACATCTAGTGGTGACATCAGAAAACATTTGTAAAAAATCGAGATTTTGAAAGCGATTTTAGGCAAAAACAGTAAATAATATCAAAAAATGCTACCTATAAAAGTTATTTCTGCTGAAAAGCTCTTTCCAACAATACCAAAACTAACCCCCCTTCATATATGAAATTGTAAAGTGACCTTCAATTGTTCATACTTCCGGTTGATATTAGATGTTCCCTTCCCACTCATAAGAAAGTTTATACCCTATTTAAGTATAAAATTTTTTGTTTCAAGATCCTAGGACTTATAGTTTTCGAGTAAATCAGGTGGTACGGGTGGTCTGGGTCACCCTGTATTTATATTCTATAAAAAGTTCTACGGAATTTTCATATAAAGAATAAAAGTACGAATGATTTTCCACAAAAAATGAAACATCGTGGGCTTAGAGTACATTTATGTTGAAGCTGTAAGAAAAAATGAAAGCGGTAATTTCTCGCAGCTTTTATCGTTGGTGAATTACTAAATGAATACGTCGCTTTACTATACAATTTATAGTCAACATAACTGTACCCTTAGCTTTTAGAGTAAGCCCTCGATTTGTTCCATTCTCAAACCACCCATGAGGTACCATTCTAGGCTCGTTTCTCATTATTTTAAATGGCGAGATCGCTGACAAAATAACACTTTGAGGGCCCTATTAACCATTTTACAAGTATTTCATATAAATATAATAATTTACACAGGTTTGTACGATTTTATTTTGCTCAGATGATTTATCTTGTCGGAAATGAATGAAATCTAAAACAGAAATCAATTTATGTTAATAGGTATAAGAAAAAACATGATTTTGTTAAATTTTAACGCTACAATATTCGACTTATTTGATGTAGTATGATACTTACTTCGCTATAATTATGCAGGAACTAATCTCTAGGATGCTCTAGCGTCGCAAAATTGGTCTGACGAAAGTCCTACTCAATTCAGACAATCGTCCCAATAATGCGCTGGCAGCCAACATCCTAAAGTTATTGCTGCTGATCTTGTCAACATTACGTTGTCTTTTGCTGCGTGCGATGCGATTTCTCTTACGCGTTCTACAACCGTAGGACCTCTTGCTTTCCGTATACCTTCCCATTCTTAACTTTTATTTTTTAGAAACATGTTCAATAAAGACAAAAAATAATGCTTATCTTATTTTTTAATTAAAAAATCCAATCACAACAAATCACTGAAATTAATTATTAGCATGCACTAAACGTGCAACTACACGCAGAAATAAATGCTTCAAATAATCAAATACTACTGTATACACAACTAACTCAACTGCAATAAAAAATAGATATTAAAAAGAAGTAATTTTTAAATCAACAACGTGCAGTTATTTAATTGTGCAATAATAAATATGTATATTACATGTAATTCTACTACCTATAATATTATTTCTACTAATAATTACTATTTATATTACTACAATAATTACTACTACTAATTCTACTTTTACTAAGTACTTTAAATATGTAAGATACTAAGAAAAATATGAAATAAAACTTTACCCAATTAATACTATAATAATGCAATAACTTACAGCTAATAACACCAATTACAACAATTATTACTAATCGTGCAATAATAAAAATATTATTCTCGTTATTTACCAGTCTAAAATATAAAACTAAATCTAACTATTAATGTGACCATGCAATAATTCTTACTGATATTACTAATAATAACTACACTAACTACACCAACCGACAAACAATCTGAACACAAAAATGCCGAAATGCAAGTTATTTGGGTTTTTAGATAGCAGCGGAAATTTAGCGTGTACGAGCCAAGCTATAACCAAATGCTAAGAAGGCGCCAAATTGCAAAGTGTGGAACCAAACCGACCAAAGTATATGCCAATTCTATCGTTAGCCTCGGACCATAGCTCCTTTACGATAAAAGCTATCGAAAAAAAAGTAAGAGCAAAGTGGTGCATAATTACCGTCGCTATGTTCCTAAAATATTTCTAATCATCAGTGGCGTGCCGTATTCCAGTGGCGTACCAAACTTATGTTTTTTTAAATGGAATGGTATAATTTTTATTGCGTATTTTAATTCTACATGTAAAAATAAGTAGACTTTGGTCAGGGTTGTTGTTACTTATCGTTTTTCGTTTTCGAGTTATTTTGATTTTAAGATTTTTTTGACAATTTTCAACCTGTTGTTCAAAATCACATTTCTCAGTCACTGTTCAAGCAAGAAAATTAATAACTGGTACGATTACTCTCCAGACATTGCCAAATAGAACGCCACCACCTCCACCCTTCTTTCATGTACAGAATGGTCAGAAAGATAATTACCGTTTTGCCATATTCAATTGCAAAAAAGTCGAAAATTTTAAATGGAACACCCCATATTTTATTAGCCTATCCGATAGAGAATTTAATTCTCTACAAACTTGCAATACATGTCCCTATACCTATCGGTTAAGGTTTTCAAGATATAAGGGAATTTGTCAAAATCGAATATAAAATGTCAAGTTAATAAATCATGCTAAGAACCTTAAAAAAGATAAATGTATAACTACTGAAATGGCAACATAAGCGTATTTAGAGAAAAAAACAGTGCAAGTTTCATAGCTTATTAATAAAATACAAACAATTTTGGCATATTAGGCACAATTGTGATAAATTCCCTTATATCTTCAAAACTTTGATCGATAGGTATAGGGAACTGTATTGAAGGTTGGCAGAGACAATAAAAAAATGCATAACGTGGGTACAGTGCACAGCACATTTGCACAGTAACCGGCACGCGTGCATTGTGTACTATTTGAGCAGCCCTACCTTAACTTGCCGATTTGGGCTAGTAGGGATTAAGAATGTCTTTTTTTGTGGCTAAACCGTTCGCCCAACTGAACTTACGTAAGAGAGAAAACAGTTTCTATATTAATGTACCTATTCAGAAAAAAATTGATAGAAAATTATACAGGACAGTCAAAAGATTTGGATCGAGAACTTGTAAGAAAAGTGTTTTTAAACACCTTGTATGTTTCGAAATTCGAATTTGTTCTACAGAAAGCTGTAGCTTGGTGATATAAGGACATGGTCAAAAATGAATAAAATCTAACGGAGATTTTTCAAGTAATTTAAGTCCTGTAGTAGCTGCAAAACCAAACAACCTTGGATATAGATAAGTTAACTTAAATTGATCTATTTTGAGCCAAATAATCTGAGGTCTTACGTTGTACACGCATTTCAGATATAATGTATATCGACCTATCCAACGAAAACTATCGTAAGTCAAAAATGACGATTTTGAAAAATTTGAAAAGAAAACAGAATTAATTGCTATTCTTCTATGGTGAATCCTTTCGGAATCCTCTATAAGATATCTATAGGAACCAAGTAGGAAATTTTTACCTAGAAAATTTTATTTCTTAAAATGCAATCGGTTCAAAACCTTTAAACACTTATATCTGACTCACAAGGAGAGTGGAAGGTCTTGGGGTCATAGATTTAGTTCAAATTTTGTAGGATGGTAGATTTAGTTTCCCTGTTGAAGAAAATATATGGTTGTAGGGGCCACTACTCAATATCTCTTTAGATATTTGCAAGTGAAGATGCAATTCACTAGTTAAATTCAGGTCTGTAGCAAACGATTAAACATAATGGGTGTAGCGTAGCAACAATAGATCGGTGCTTCTCGTCGTTAGGCGCCGGGTTCGAGTTCTGAGAGTGTCCATTTTTACATATAAAGATACCATGGGTGAATATAAAATTTTGCGACATCGAAGCATTTTTTAAGTGTGCACCGCACTTTGGATTTGTCAGTTAATTGTCATTTGATCTGTCAAGACTTGAAAATTAATACAGGAATATGACTTGGCATTATAACCTTTCTTCAAAAAGCCTGACTTAATCGATATAAATTCAGTTAATTTTGACATTATCCGGACTTGTCCTAACGAATTAATTGCATCTTTAATTGCAAATATTTTAAAAATTATTGAATAGTGGCCCCTATAACCATATATTTTCATCCACAGGGAAATTAAATCTACCATTCTACGAAATTTGAACTAAATCCATGACCCCAAGACCTTGCACTCTCCTTGTCAGTTCTATCAAAAATGACTTACGATAGTTTTCGTTGCATAGGTCGATATATACAATATATTTCAAATTAGATCAAATTAGATTAGAAATATTCAGAATAGATAGTTGTACTAGGGTGACCAGGCGTACGGAATTTTGCTGTAATGTACAGCAATATGATACGCAGTGCAGCATACCCGCGTGTACAGCAAACGTACAGCATCCGCAATTTAGTATTGATTATTAAGAGAGAATGGTTTATTAATCATGTAAGCACGTTTTACAAAAACTGCTTAGATTATTTGAATTTGAGTTCACTACAATTTAGAGAAATAAACTGTTTCGAATGGACAGAACAAAATAATGTACCTATTTGGAATGAAGTTCAAAATTGTATTTCTTTTATATTACATCGTTTTCCAACACATATAATTAATGAAAATCTTCTATTTGACGAACATTTGCATTTCTTAAAAAATATGTTACTAAAGATAAAGTTCAGCGTGTTATAAAAGAAATATGTCACTTAAATTAAGGTGGTTAGAAGTTCATAATTTTTTCAAACAACAACATATTCAATTGAACATTGTGAAAGAGATTGTGTTTACACTGTGTCTACCGGGGATGAATGCTTTTACAGAAAGAACACTTTCAACCAGGAATAATATTTGGAACAATGAAAAATCTTAACTAACTAAATCTTAACTTCGGTGCAATATAACCTTTGTTCGTTACTGTTGCACTGCTAGCACTTAGCAGTTCAGTCCATTATTAAATGTTGATTACATATGCGTTCATTGGATCACAGTTCATACCTGAACTAAAGAGCATCAAATTACACTGAATTGCAGTCATAGCCCTTTAAATTCTTCACGAAACTGTACCTTTGCACCATAGCGTAAGTTAGTGCAGTGCAAGTTTTGACCCAACGAACAAAGCTATAGTTAGTACATGCGAACAATTTTTATTAAAAATTCAAAACAATACCGAATTACCAAAGAAAGTTCATTCTGCAGAAAAAAAATTGTAACTATACGAATTTATATTACATGCGTCGTATATCTACAGCATTAATAGTTTAGAAATCTGGTCACCCTACGTTGTACACGCATTTCATATACAATGTATATTATACAATATATTTCAAATTAGATCAACCAAGACAATTACTTTTTAGCTGTTCAAATGAAGTAAATATGATTTTATGTCAATTCTCTATTTTTTGATATCTTTTTAATCCAATTAATCCAAACATAAGTCACCTGAGATTCCTAAAAAATCGTATTTCAATATTACCCAAAACGTCTATTTGTTTAATAACAAGTACCCACCTTTCCCAGTTGCAAATGTGATAAGTTTCCGAGCAATGGTACTTCCACTCTTAATGTTCTTCGACTAAGGCATAGAAAAAGAAAGATATAGAAGGTGAACTCCCACTAGATTTTTGAAATGCGTCAAATTTAGTACGTAAACCGAGAACTCACAGCGCTGATGTGCAACTATTCAAAAAAACCGCGAAATTTGAAATAAAATATTTTTTTATTTAATTTTATTTCTTTATTCGTACTACAATAAGTGAGCCATAAGTGACTCACTTATTGTGTACGAAAAATAAGTAGCAATGATAAAAGAAAAAACATTTTTTAAAATAGATTAATCTTTTTTATTTTCATTTATGAAGCTAATACAAGAATGCGTAATTTATTAAACAAAACAAATATACCTAATATCCACTTAGCCCAAATCCACTTATTAAATCTCACCGGATCCTTACTGCAATTCGGGAATCGATAGCGGGAAGACTCCTTATCATTACAAATAGAAACCGTACACGCTATATATATTTGAAAAGGAAACATAATGTAACGAAAGATTGTAAAAATATTAAAGTTAATCAACACTTACCGGTAATAGAAGTAAAAAAAATACTACGGAACACAATTGTAGTCACTGTAAACGTTATGTTTCACGTTTAAGCTCGAAATGATCAAAAATCAATCATAATAACTCCGAATGCTCTTACATGAAGTTAAAATATGTTTTGAACGTGTTGTCATGGAAACGTTGTTGTATTTTCGTATTTGTTTAAAATGAATATCCCTAGATTTATAAATCTAGGGACTTCACTAAAAAATTATACATCAGCGCTAAAGGTGTTTCGGTTTACGTACTAAAAATCAATTTCAAATATTTTACATAGAGTTCGCCCACCCTGGACTAAGGATGAGAAAGGTGAACACGTCGTTTTGGATTGACAATTCCGCATCGTACCAATTTAAATTATAAATAGCTTCCGCTACGTTATCTCCCTAAAATAATCCGTAAAATATAAATTTGAAGTTATAAGAAAAAGATATTACCGCATCAATAAGCCTTTGTGCTACGTGATGCACGTAACATAACAATGAAAATGTTACGATTATTAGCACAAAGCTTGCGATATTTGGACGCTAAAAAATACCTAAAGTTTAGCAATCTAGTACGGCAACTTGTTGTCTTATTACAAACCAATAAGAAACTTGTACCGGATAAAATATTACAAACTATGAGAGAAAATTTTGGTCCAACGATAATATTTCTTATAAAGTTATTGGTCATTTGAAATAACTTATATATGTCTTGATAATAGGCAATAATTTCTTTAAGTTTAAGTTTATCCATTCGATTTCGTTTAAAACGAATACCATTAATCGTTGAGGTGAGATGTTGTAATCGTAAAATTAATAATTCCATCATGTAAGAATAAAGTAACACCAAAGCAAGAATAATACGTGAAATCACAACAAAAGAATATATTTGAAATAATATTATCAGAGCTTGATGCCAAGGTTTTAAATTAAACGGAACATAATAGGCTGCGATTAAATCGCAAGTGATACCTTTCTCGTGTGCACGCCATTTTGTATTGGAACAAAAATGTTTATCAAAAGAAATAGAATACGAAAATAAAAAGACGCCAATAAAACCTATGTGGTTAATAATCTTCAAATTGGATGTGTTCGTTCTTTCAAGGAGTTTAAATTCTTTTGGATAATTGAAATAATTAAAATCGCTTAAACCATCGATCAATTCAAACAAATTATCGCCACGATGAATAAATAAGGCGTTCATTATCAAAAAACCCAATATAACACATAGCAATTCTAAGCGAACTAAAACTTCAATGAAAGTTGATTTGTAATCTAAAAAATGAATCAAAGTAAAAGTTCCGGTGAAATGAAATACGATTGTAAACCTACTTAATAATTCCATTATTCCAGGATAAAAAGCCCAAAGAAAATTGATTAATGCCAAAATAATTCCTCCTAAGCCACGAACACCGTCGCATGTCGGCCAAGACTGGTATTTTCTAAAATACCATTCAAATAAATGGAAACCGTAAGCTCTTGAAACTTTAAAAGTGTCCTTCGCGGTCAAAAAAGCCATATTAATCTTATACCCTTTACTTTTACATTACTTTTTATATGAACCGTCTTTCTTAATCGATTCTTAACGACTGACGTTAACGCAAAGTGAACGGTTACGAAATGTTTACACATACGACAAGCCCGATGCATTTTAAGTAAATATCAAAAACGTTGTCGTTAGCGTAAATAAATGATGTTATGAATGAAGGAACATGCGCGTAGTGATCGGAAAACATTCATATTTTAGACTGTATTCATTTCAATTAGACACAAAGAAGACATTTTGAAGGTGATCTATCGAACGTACTTTTTCAATCGTTAAATAACGCGTTTAACTTTCACAATGAAATTTGAGTTGTTTGTCCACTTGGAAATGATTCATAATAATTATAGGGGTGCGTTGCCAACCTTTACCATTAGCAAAGTTTAAAGTAGCAATTTCTTTAAGCGGCGTGAAGTTCTTTTAAGAAAATCAAATTTTTCATGTTAAGAAATCCTTTACATCAGGGCTAAAAATAATACAGAGTGCAAAATTTTTACAGTTTGCTTTTTTCGTTGCATATTTGCTTTATGACACCCCATTAACATAGTCTTAGGTTTAGTGATCTTGCTGGTCAATCAGAGATAAACCCTGATGATGGTTACAAATACTTCCTATACTAATTCCTTTTCTTATATTAACTTTATATAAGAAAAGGAATTAGTATATGAGATTGAGGCTACAACAAATATTAGATAAAGGAAGATCAGTCCAGATGTTAAATATCACATCTCGAACAGATTTTAATATTGAATCATAGCAAAGATATACCAAGTATTATTTAAGGGACTCCGTCGGTATCCGAAAACAAAGTGCAGTTATCTCTTAAAAAGTAAAGTTAGATCATCGACTAGATTTCAGAGAAATTGTATCCTCAGGTGCAATTCTTTAAAAATCTTCAAGTTCGTGAAAATAAATACTTTTAAAACATAAATCCGTGTTAGAGAAACATACAAATAAGTATATGTAAGTTATATATTAAACTATCGCAAGGTGTACCTGACGTGTACTGTTCAGGAAAGGTAAAAAATTCAGTATTTAAATATGTAAAAAATGTGGTGAGTAGAATTACCGTTCAGGGACCGAAAACCCGCTGATGCATACTTTTCTCTATGCTATTTCAAAAATTTCTTCTTTCTGAATCCAAACGATGTAGAATACAAGTACAGTGAAATTCCCCTTCGCGGACAACCCTCTTAAGCGGACGGTTTTTCATGGAACCGTTCGATTCTCATATAATTTGCATTGTGTTAACTCCCTCTTGGACGGACATTCTCTTGAACGAACGCGGACACTAGAAAATGTTCTCTTAAACGGAAAATCACTCCGCGCGCCAACTTCGCTATCTGCCTTTAATAAAAGATTTTCCGTGTAACCGGTGATTTACCGACTTCAATATTTGCAAGGTACAAACGCAGCCTAAGCTGCGCCTTTCTGCTTGGCTTGAATGAGGGACCTCCCCGAATAAACCGAAATTTAAACTTTCTAATTTTTTCAGTGCACATGGGGTTTAATACCGGTCTGTCGTCTATGCAGAAAAAGATATGCGGATATATTGTACTTCGGAAAAACAACTTGGAGCCAAGTCACCATGGAAGCAGTTAAAAATTGCTTCTGTAAAGCAGGATTTAAGCACGACAATACGCAAAGTAACGAGGATAATTTATACATTATCCCGGCAACATACATATCTCACAATATTAAACACACATTTAAAATATACAATATTAACATTTCATTTAAAACGAACAACACTTTACAAAAATAATATTCTTCAATGCTAAATATAAAATAGATTTTTAGATAATAACGGGGTGTATAAATTAGAATGTGACATATGTGGAGCTACGTACTGTAACCCGTAATGGAGCTGCACCATGAAGAGAACGATAAAAAAGTAAGTCTCCTCTCCGTAACATTGCCGAGTACTCTTTCATCTTTCTCTTTATGGAGCAGCTTCATTTCGGGTTATAGTACATAGGAGAAACAGGTCGTTCAATTAAACAAAGAGTAAAAGAACATAAACTTAACCCAAAATCTAATTTCGGAAGACATGTGTTGATCTACTCTCACGACTTTGACAACAATAAAAATATAACACTCCTACATAAACAAAATAAAAGTCTTAAACTCAATCTTTTAGAAACAAACGAAATAGATACATTTAAACACAACAATAACTCTGTCGAATGTTTAAACGACCAAACTTTTACTATAAAGCCACCCTTATACAAATTCCTTAACTATCCCTACCAAAACCAAAATCCCACCTAAATTTCCCCACTCAGCATCGGGTTGTGACATTTATCTGCGTATCACAATCACACTGTTTGGGTTCCTAGCAGACACCATTCTCTTCCATCCTCCTTCACTACCCTTTGATCCTTATTTCATTGATTCGCGGCGGGCGTACATACGTGTAGCCAATTTGGCTGCATGTGTGGACGCAGGGCCGGCGTGAGTACTTGCAGCATGTGCAGTTGCACATGGCCCCGCGCCCCGCCTTGTTTCTGAAAGTAAGAAAGTAGTTATCGTAAACAGGGCCGGATTGCGCCCTGCTGTGACCGTTTCTTTTTTAGACGTCGATTGTGTCCCATGACTTTTTTTTAGAAAGATAGAATGTTTCAAGTTTATATTGTTTCGATATGTAAACACCCAAATCAACATTTTTACTTTGAGGGGTCCCGCGAAAAAAAAATGCATCGGATCGCACTAACTGGCCCTGATCGTAAACTATATTTCTAAATATAATGATAATGAATGGCCTCGCTTTTACAGTTTGCACTTGGCCTCGCGGAACCTTGCGCCGTCCCTGTGTGGACGTCCCCTGTGTGTCAAATAATCCACCCCATCATTTTCCTGCTTTTCTATATAATTAACTTAATTTCACAATTTGTCCCCTTCATACCTTACCATTTTTTAAAAACCATGTATTCGTAAAATGTTAAAATTAATAACTACCTAGACTTTCCCTGTTTCTTTACACATGCGCAAATTTGGGCGTAAAACTTGTTCCTTTGTTACGAAAGTTTTCACATTAACTTGTTGATTTTTTAACAAGACACGTCTTATAAATTTTTAATAATTTTAACTCTGTGTTTTACTTCTATAAATTAAAGGTTTTTTAACACGTGCAACTATTTGATATGAATTATTCCATTTTTCAGTTTGATATGAATAAATGAAAGACTTGAAGTTGGACTGAAGATAATTTTTTTAGTGGCGGATCTTTGAGCAAAACAAATAATTTTGAAACTATACTTTTTAAGATTTTTTAATTTTTCAATATTAACTTCATTTTTCATCATGGCTCGAAAAAATGTTCTTCACATACGACGGTAATTATATTTGATTAGTTTTTTAAAAATTTTTAAATTTGTTGTGCTTTTTTAAAATTTTTAATTTGTTTGTTGGCCTGATTTTTAAAAACGATTTTTCATATATTTTATAGCGATTGACCTGAAGACGATCTTTAGATCGAAACCCGGGTAGTCGAGATCATTAATAAAAATTATCTTCAGTCCAACTATAAGTCTTTCATTTATTTATGTGCAACTATTTTAAGTATTTTAATATGTTATATTCTTCATAAATTGACGTTGTAAGTATTTTTAAGAGTTTTCAATGCTATTTTTAGAACTTTATTTTTACGTCACAATTATTTTCAACTTTGTTATTTTCGCTAAAATTTTAAATTTGTAAAACTTCTTGTAGAGCTTCTGAGGATGTCCTAGACCGAAACTAGTCTAGCTAGATAAAATAACATTTAATAACCAGAAAGGTACAAATTTAATTTATTTCCTTTACATACCATAATTATTTAATGTTTGAAAGGGAGTGCCACATTTTGTAATTCAATATGACGATTACGCCCCCTGGCGGCCATTTTAGGAACTTGAAAATAATTTCTAGCATTTTTCTCTTGTCCACTTTAGTTATTAATTTTTTTAGAGGAAGTCTCTACGATGAATAGTTTCTGAGATGCAGCACTTTACATTCTTATTTGTTCACCCTGTACGTATTAACAAGAAATGGTTTACAATCGACGAATTTCTTCAGAATTTCCATATATTTTCCATTATTTTCAGTAAAATTGGTGGAGAGGAAAGGAAAATAGTTTCATTTTTTCTGCGGGAAATAATTAATAAAAGTTGATATACTGTATATCGTTTGATCCAGTAAAAGGAGGTCTAGTAAATAGCGTGAAAAGAAATGCGCATGACAATTTGAAAAACAAAAGTCATATTCCTTAAAACATTTCATTTGATACCTGGCTCGTGAAAATCTGATCAGAAAAAAACCGTGATACGACTTTGAGCGCTTTTTGTCAGACACCTATCTAAAATTATAAGACGAAACACGTTCACACAATTAGACTATCTAGTCTAGAGAAATCAAGAAATAAATAAATAAGTAAGCAACCTAAGGAGTTAACAGAAAGTCAGTAAAGTCATTCTCCAAAAACTCTTTGACACCATAGAAAACTTACGCCAACGGGTAAGCTTTTAATATTTTCTTAATAACATTTGTATTAAGTGCTTTTCTATTTATTTTTTTGTGTAAATAACAATAAAAAAATACTAATCTACTTTATTTTTTCAATAGAAAAATAAACGAATCATTCAAAAACAAACTTTATTCACATATAAAATCATAACCATATAAATCCCAGTCAAAAAGAAAACCCAGCCAGAACGAATCATTCAAAAATAAAACTTATTCCCATATAAAACCATAACCATATAAAACCCAGCCAAAAAGAAAAGCAGCAATATGATATCTAATTATTTAATATAATATTAAAATGGTGAAGGCGTATCAGGAGCAGTCCAATCGACAACGGAACAATCTTTCCAAATGTATTGACCTTTTAGTCCATGAGGAACCAAAGCCAAGAATAAAGCACTAACAGCTCCTTCTTCAATCGTTAAAGGCCCCGTATGGTCGGTCATATCGGTATCAACATATCCCGGATGACAACTGTTGACGGAAATATTTTTATATGGATATTGTTCGTCCGCGACTCTTTGTTGAATCCGAGCTAAAGCGCTTACGCCAACTTTAGAAATGTTATAAGCCGAAGATCCCCAACCTAATTCAACGTTTGTACCATTTTTAGCACTTCTAAAACAACAAAACTATTTATAAAACAAAATAAGTATTATTTTAAAATATTTACCTAACAAACTCTTCCATTAACTCCGTTAAATGTTCAATTGAAGGGTGGAGTGCAAGAAGTACCTAAGTAGCATTTTTATAAAATCTGCCTAACCGCGATATCTACGTTTATCATGTTTGATAAACCATGTTTGTAATGATTAGGCAGATTTTATAAAAATGCTACTTAGGTACTTCTTGCACTCCACCCTTCAATTGTAAGTTGGTTACTAGAAAACTTATTTTTTAATTCAGGCGAAGGTACTTTAGATAAATGACCGCTACAACTAGACATTTGAATGACTGCAGCTCCTCTTTTTAGCAATGGAAACAACGCTTCCGTTACTCGAAGTGTACCAAAATAATTTGTACTAACTGTAACTTTAGCTTGAACGCCAAAAGTATCTTTGGCGTAGGGTTTAAAGGCAATCCCGGCGTTATTTATCAAAATATCTATACCATCATAGTTATTTTCAATGTACCTTTTAAAATCATCAATACTTTTGGGATCGTCAATATCCAACTGATGAAACGAAGGGTTTAGTCCTAATTCTTGTAATTTTGAAACCGCTTCTTTTCCTAAATTAACGTCACGAGACGTTAAATACACTTTACCCTTATACTTTTCGCAAAGTCCTTTTACTATGGCATAACCTATACCTTTATTACCACCAGTTACCTAAATTATTTATTTATCATAATTATAAATGTACTTAAATTATTATTGTTTTACTTACAATCGCTAATTTTTGTGGAGACATTTTAACAAATTTTTACTTCGACTTTACAATGTTATGTTTATAAGGGTTGATAAGATAGACTAACAAATGCAATAATGAGGTATTTATACTTTCCACAATAAATAAAGTATTTATGCTTTGCAGTAAATAAAATACTTATTAGTCTAGGGTTGATAATGGTCATATGTCAAACATGCCAATGAAATTACGTTCAATTATGTTTACTTCCTAATACGCCGTATTAGTGTGACGTTACATGTTATTGTAAGTCCAGGAATTGATTCCAAACAAACTTTTCCTACATACAGAGTGTTTCAACGTCAAATTGAGTGACTCTTCGGGGTCTTTAGTTCTTTACTAAATTTCACGTTTGTCGGTCGGCATCCTTATCTGGGACCCTACATCTCAAAAGTAAGGAAACCATAGACGAGCCAAATTTAGTTTCTACGTTCGAAGTTATGTCTTCCTCTAAAAAAAGTTGTGGTTTTTCGTGTTAAAACGTATTTATGCATATATTACATTTTTTTCTTTATTTGCCATACTTATTGCAATTACTCTATTTTATAGTATGATTAAGAAAATAATTTATATCAACAATTGGATATTAGGTGTGTATTTAAAATTTGTTTTTTTTTATTTCGATTGTTCCTTTTACAGGTGTACATATCAATTACTGATCACAATACGCTAAATGAAATAGTTCTACATGGTTATAATGTTATTGAACATAAAGATCTTTTTATTGTGATATCGGAATTAGGTTGTTGGCTTTTGCAGGCTCTAAAACTTATTAATATAATGTTACTCGCATTTAAAATTGTGGTGTACAAGCTTTAATAAACAACAACCTAAATTACACCCGAACTTTTCGCACCCCTTACATTCGTACGCCTATGATCAGATGGTCTGGGACAGGGTTACCAGATTAGGGGATTTTCCCCAAAAATTAGGGTTTTTTTTCTTTTTTTGGGGTATTTTTTTCTGGGGATTATTTTTGGGGAAAAAAGGTTTAGGTGGACATTAACACTAGGTTTACGGGACGCGGCATTTGTATTTTATCTCTTGTAATGATTTTTATCCACTGATGGAGGTACATATACCGTATAACAATTTTTTCTCGCAACATAGCAAATTCCATAAGTTAGTACAGTACAATAGGATTTCCTGATGTAAGACAAGGACGAAATGTATACAGGGTTAGTATAAAGTCCCGGAACGGTCGAATAACTTTGTTGTTTGAGAAGTATCAATGTTGAAATTCTACCTGATTATATAGTTAAATGCGACGCATTTAATAATAACACTTTCATTTTTCTTTCGTTTCCGGTTTTACAGGAAATGCGTCCAACTTTGTTTTCTTAAATGGCATGTATAGTATATTCGTGCATTTTCGAATGCGGAATAAAAAACTACGTTCAAAAATACCAAAATTCTTTATTCTATTAATAAAGAAGCATAATAGGACTTAAATTAAAAAGTCTGTGTTAAATAAAGTAGTGATTTCTACCACTGTATGTTATTAAAATAGTATCTAGTAGTTGTTGGATAT
The DNA here is from genome assembly GCA_036711955.1 of Digitonthophagus gazella. Classification (NCBI taxonomy): domain Eukaryota; kingdom Metazoa; phylum Arthropoda; class Insecta; order Coleoptera; family Scarabaeidae; genus Digitonthophagus; species Digitonthophagus gazella. The sequence goes on from JASCIT010000012.1 coordinate 12,764,265, forward strand.
AAAATCTATTTGGTTACTATGCATAATAAAATATAGTTGTTGATATTATATAGATTCGATTACGTCGTTGTATTTTTCTATCATCAGAATAAAAGGTCTAATCTATTCAAGCAGTGTTTTTCCTTAACATGGTAGCAGAGCGTGGTTACTAAAAGCTATTGAAAGGGCTTACAGAAGAGTAACTAAAGAAGTTAAAATTATGGAAACACAAGGCGGATTAAGTGTTCCAGTATTCGATGGAAATAACTACCAGAAGTGGAAGTTTCGATTAAAATTATATTTAGAATTAAAGGATTGTGAAATGGCTTTGGAGACAGAACCAATATATACTGATAAAGAAGGTTTAAGACGAGATGTGAAAGCAAGAAATTACATTGTGTCAAGTGTTGACAATGCGCAGTTAGATTTAATTATCAATGAAAAAACGGCGAAGCAGATGATAAAAAAACTCGACAAATTATATGGAGATAAGAATGGTACACTTAGAGTCCTTACAAAAAGGAAGATTATGGAGATGAAATTTCCTGAAAATGAAGATCCGACACAGTTCCTAGCTAATTTTGAAGCAGTGATAAATGAACTAAAAAGTGCAGGTGAAGAATTAAGTAAAGAAGATGAAATGCATTACCTATTGGCAAAATTACCGTCAAATTTGTCACATATATGTGACGTTATTGATTGTTTACCAGACATAAATAAAAATATCGAATATGTCAAAAACAAGATTATATTAAATTACAAAAAGAAGAGTCTGGACATCAAAAATGACGATGAAAATAATATATCTGAAGTGTTTAAAACGAAACTCAAACCATTTAAAACGCGGGATGTTAATTATAATAGGCAAGAGATAAAAGATGACGCAAGAGAAAAGAAGAATGAAATTAGATGCTTCAAGTGTGGAAAAATTGGACATTACCAACGAAATTGCAGATCAAACTACAGTAAAGGTAAATATAGAAGTGCATTCAACTCAAAATGGGCCAATAATACCAAAATTAGTGAAGAAGAGCAAGGAGGATTAAATAATTTTCACGTTGAAATACTTTCGACTAAGATAAAAGAATCATCAGATAGTAAAAACATTAAATGGTTACTAGATTCGGCTTGTACTGATCATATTGTAAATTCTAAAGAATACTTTAATAATTTCTTTGAATTTAAGAAAAACAATATAAAAGTTTTGGTAGGTGACGGGTATGCTTTAGATGCTGTAGGTAAAGGTAGTATAATTACATATTTTAAAATTAATAATAATGTCATGAAAACTAAAATCAACAATGTATACTGTGTACCCCAGATTAAAAGAAATTTGTTAAGTGTATCAAGAATTACAGAACAAGGCAATAGTATCTTGTATAAATTAGACTTTGCAGAAATTTTTAATTTAGATCAAAAACTTGTAGCTAGGGCTAAAAAGGAAGGTAATTTATATACTATTGAAAGTAGAATTAACTGCATCGACACAAATAAAAGTGAAACCAAAATATATTCATGTATCAAAAGAATGTCTGATAAAGAAAAATGGCACCGAACTTTAGGCCATGTAAATTTCAAAGATTTAAATAGATTGTGTACTAATAGGTTGGTTGTTGGGTTACCTGAAAAACTAGAAAATGAATATTTAAAATGTGAAATCTGTATCAAAAATAAAATGAAGAATCTTCCGTATCTAAATCAAAGACGCAGAGCTAAAGATATTTTAGAAATAGTACATTCTGATGTAAATGGTCCAATTCAACCTACAGGATTCAGAGGTGAGAGATACTTTATTAGCTTTATTGATGATTACAGTCGATTATCGAAAGTTTATGCCATGAAACATAAAGGAGAAGCGTTTAAATTTTTTGAAAAATATTGTAATCAGGTAGAAAATTTTACTGGTAAAAAGATAAAAGAATTTCGTTGTGATAATGGTCGTGAATATTTAAATGAGAGATTTTATATGTTTGCACGTCAAAAAGGAATTAAAATTCAAACTTGTCCTGCTTATACACCTCAGTTAAATGGAGTTGCTGAAAGATATAATCAAACCATTATGAATAGAGCAAGATGCTTGTTAGAAGAAGCTAGTATTGATAAAAAGTACTGGCCAGAATGTGTTGAAGCTGCTCAGTACCTTGGAAATAGGTTATTAACGAATACTCACGAAAAGAAAACTCCATTCGAATTATTTTTCAAAGAGAAACCAAATATATCTAAATTACGTATGTATGGTTGTACTGTATTTGTTAGAGTTCCAGATGAAAAGAGAAGAAAACTGAGTCCAAAGGCACAAAAAGGAATTTTGGTTGGTTTTACAAATGTTGGATATCGGGTTTTAATCGATGGTAAAGTGGTTATAAGTCGAAATGTTGAATTTATTGAAAGAGGTACTCAAAGAATTTATCTTCCTGATAAAGACAACAAAAAACATGAACATGGACATAATGAAGGAAATGAAATAAGTGATATAGCAACCGAAGAAGGTCCAAAAGACAATGCATGTAATAATGTGAGACCAAAAAGGAATATTAATCTTCCCATTAAATACCGTGATTATATTATTGATGTAAATTATACAAATGTCATGGTACCAGAAAAATATGAAGACGCAATAAGCTGTTCAAACGCAGATAAGTGGCAAAAGGCCATGCAGAGGGAATATGATAGTTTAATGAAGAACGATACTTGGTCTATAGTCGATTGCCCTGAAGGAAAGAATATAATAGAGGTTAAATGGTTGTACAGAATTAAATCTGATGGACGATATAAAGCTAGATTAGTTGCAAGAGGTTTTCAACAGTCTGACATAGTTGAAGACATTTATTCTCCTGTTGCTAGGCTAGTAACCTTAAAAACACTTTTAACAGTATGTTGCAAAAGAGGATGGTTTATTAATCAAATGGATGTGGAAACAGCATTTTTACATGGCAATATTACTTCTGAAGTATATACATATCAACCAAAAGGTTTCGAGGTAGGTGTCAACAAGGTCTGTAGAATTAAAAAAGCTTTATATGGTTTGCGCGAAAGTCCGAGAAAATGGTATGAATGTTTTAATAATTACATGAATTTAATTAATTTTAAAAATTCTAAGTACGATACTTGTTTGTATCATGGAAGAATTGAGAACAGCATAGTGTACTTAATTTTATATGTAGATGACTTACTTATTTGTGCAGAAAAACAAGAAGTTATTGACATATTAAAGAACAATTTAAGTAGTTCTTTTAGAATGAAAGATGAGGGTAAAATTAAAACTTATCTAGGTATTGAAATCAACTATGATAATACTGCAAAGAAAATGTATTTATGTCAAAGAAAGTATATTGAATCTTTAATTGAAAAATACGGTGTCAAGGAATCAAAAACGTTTCGTACACCAATGGAACAAAACCTTAAATTAGAAAAAGTCGACATCACCGATGAAAACATTAAATATAGAAACTTGATTGGAGCTTTATTGTATATTGGCAATGGAACCAGACCTGACATTGCTTACTCCGTTAATTATTTAAGTCGATTTCAAAGTAGTTACAATGATGCTCACTTTAAATATGCTTTAAGAGTCTTACAATATTTAAATAGAACACTGAATTATAAGTTACACTTTGACGGAAAATCGAATAAAATAATTGATTGTTATGTTGATGCAGATTGGGCCGCAGATATAAATGACCGAAAGTCGACAACGGGGATAGTTTTAAGAGTATACGGAAATGTTATTTATTGGAAATCTCAAAAACAAAAAATTGTATCTAGAGCTTCAACCCACGCAGAATTCTATGCTTTAGCTGATGCAGTTGAGGAAGTTCTGTATTTGAGAGGAATTTTGATGGAATTAAATGTTGAAATAAATGAACCAATATCAATTTATGAAGATAATTCTGGTGCGATAGCTTTAGCGAAAAATGGAACATTAACTAAAAACTCTAAACATATAGATGTTTCTTATTACTTCGTATCTGATTACATTAGTAATAAAATTATAGAGGTTATTAAAGTCGCAAGCAATGAAAACCTTGCAGATATGTTTACCAAATCATTAGGCAGAATCAAATTTGAATCGTTTAGAGATTTACTTAATTTAAATGATAATTAATTAGAGACTATTTTTTTTTTTTTTTTTTTTTTTTTTTAAGTGGTATAAATCAAAAGGGGGTGTTAAATAAAGTAGTGATTTCTACCACTGTATGTTATTAAAATAGTATCTAGTAGTTGTTGGATATAAAATCTATTTGGTTACTATGCATAATAAAATATAGTTGTTGATATTATATAGATTCGATTACGTCGTTGTATTTTTCTATCATCAGAATAAAAGGTCTAATCTATTCAAGCAGTGTTTTTCCTTAACAGTCTGTTTAACAAAAAATCAAGCAGACACGTCACCTTACTGAAACTTCATATTGCTGTCATATGTTACCTGTGTCATTATCAATAATTAATTAAGTTAATAAGAAAATAAGAAATGACTGTAAAACTTGTTACAAGGACAGTAATATGTTTATTTTTATTGAATGAAACGCAATTATTAAAAAATTAATAGTGAAATTTAGTGTATTGCTGATATTTACTGAAATTTCAGCAATATGATATTACAGTAAAGTGACATGTCTGCTTGATTTTGCGTTAAATTGATTTTTTTAATTTAAGTCTTACTATGCGTTTTTATCGATAGAATAAAGAATTTTGGTATTTTTGAACGTAGTTTTTTATTCCGCATTCGAAAATGCACGAATATACTATACATGCCATTTAAGAAAACAAAGTTGGACGCATTTCCTGTAAAACCGGAAACGAAAGAAAAATGAAAATGTTATTATTAAATGCGTCGCATTTAACTATATGATCAGGTAGAATTTCAACATTGATACTTCTCAAACAACAAAGTTATTCGACCGTTCCGGGACTTTATACTAACCCTGTATATTAGATTAATCGTAATAATTGTCGTTACTATAGTTATGTATTTGTAACTAAATTTACATTCTGTCGAATTTTGCTTCAAGTACTGTCGACTAGTGCGATGTCGTACACTCTGCAAGAGAAAATACAGATAATCAAATGGGTTTACGGTGGCAACTCAGTCAGAAATACGGTTCATTTATTTGTTGAACATTTTGAGAACCGGCCAATTCCACATTTTTCCGCAATATCGAGGATTGTAAGAGCCTTTGAAGAGAATGGGTGTGTTGCAGACAGTAGGTGCCACAGAAGAGAAGAAAGAGCTCCTACAGAAAACAAGCAAATACGCGATACAATGCTTTACGCTATTGCCGAAGAAGAGTCATCGAAATCTAGCCTTCAAATTGCTACAGAAGTCGGTACCAACAGGGAAACTGTTCGACAGGTACTCAAACGACATGGATACAAATCGTACAAGATATCAACCAGATATTTCCCGACGATGAGATCCAAAGAATGATATTCTGCGAAACGATGATGGAGGGTGCAAACGAAAATCCAAATTTTTTTGACTAATATTTGTTTTACGGACGAATCGACGTTTACATTATTAGGAAGGCACAATCCTGCTGTTATTAAATTTTAGAGTAGAGAGAATCCACGTCATCGAATGGACTTCCGGACTCAATATCCAACAAAGCTGAACATGTGGGCTGGTGTCCTTGGAGATCATATTGTTGGACCTTTCTTTATTGAGGGCAATTTGAATGGACGTTGGTATTTGGATCTCCTTCGGGACCAAATCACTCCAGCTTTGACGCAACTTCCGGGAATCGACTTAAACCAAATATGGTATCAGCAGGATGGCTGTCCTGCGCACGATATGACTGATGTGCGACAATTTTTAAATATCACTTTTTCAAATCGTGTGATTGGTAGAAGAGGCAACATGAGATGGGCAGCCAGGTCGCCCGATTTAGCTGCTATGGACTTCTTCGTTTGGCCATACGTAAAACAAAGTGTACAACCACGTAAGAGCTGAAGATTTGGAACATCTTCGTCAAAGGATTATAAATGTGTTTGGAAGTATTATGCCTGTTATACTTCATAACGGAAGAAAGGACTTCTACAACAAATTAGGGTACTGTTTAGCAGTGCAAGGATCTGTATTTGAATACTTATTATAAATTACTTTAGATGCTTCAAGTAATTTACAATAACTACACATTTTCATTTGTATGATTGTACGAGTTATTTACTGTTAATTTTGTCGTTTCTTATAATAAAGTACCCTTTGTATGAAGTTTGTATTTATTTATTAAATTTAACTCGTGTTCTTGCAACAACCTTAACAATTTGTACAGAGTGCATTTCAGTAACAATTTTTTAACAGTTTTATTAACCGATATGTCAGGCAATCTGTCAAAAGCATAACTTGTGGTTTTCACCTGGCATTGTGTAGGCATAATATAGTAACAACGATTATTACGATTGGACTGCTATATAAGTTATCTTTGTCCTACTTAAAGAAATCCTAATGTACTGTATTAACCTATGGACTTTGCTATGTTGCGAGAAAAAATTGTTATACGGTATATTCAAATCCATTTTCTTTAAAAGCGTTAAAATATTGAAATGCTCTATGTGGTATACCTATCTGTACGGATATGCGTCGATTTGACGCGATCGTACTTTAGATTTTGAATAAACATGCAAACATCACATCAATAATAAATAGGAATATACCGACAATACTTCCATCCGTAATCCGATATCGTTATCTCAAATGAAACAAGCGAAACACAACAATAATAGAAAGAATGAAACGCAGAATGTAAATTGTTGTCAGAGTGCGAACAGATTTTGAAGGTTTCAGTTACTTAGTTCGAGTATTGAAAAATAGTATTGAAATACTAGAATATTTTTGAATTAGCAATGTTATTGTGAAGCTCAATTTTATATTATTTTGACAAAAAGCCCTTCTTTATCATCTAAATATGTCTAGAAGAGGAAATAAAATTTTAAAAACATGGTCAGTATTTTTGAGAAATGTTCTGCCACTGAAGGGAATGAAAATGAAGTGATTCAAAGCGACGATGAAATCGAGATTTTGGAATTTGATGAAAGTATGCAAACAGGGGAGTCATCAGACAGTGAAAAAGAAAATCATCATAAATTACGTCTTCACAGAAGAAGGATGCGTATTCTATCCGATTCTGAATCTGACAATGAAAATGAGATAAGGAACAACTTGTACGAAATTGAAAGTGGGCGACTCTAATGGTCGATATCCTTTCCACAAAATTTTCAAAGACATCGCTGGGCCTATTGGCTACCCAAAACGAAATGCGATGAAAGGTACCGTAAGCAGTGCTTTTCATTTGGTTATAACCAAAAATATGATAGAACATATAAGAAGTTGTAGTGAAGAAGAAGCACGCTGCGTTTTAAAAGGAGATTGGAAGATTTCAACCATAAAGTTACTTGCGTTTATTGGGATTTTGTACGTTAAGAGAGCGTATGAAGCGAATTCGCTAAATGATTTTTATTTATGGTCTAAGGAATGGGGATCAGTTTTTTTTTCTAATACGATGCCCAGGGATGAATTCATGCAAATTCTTCGAATTGTCCGATTTGATAAAAAAACGGAACGATCTAAACATTTACGCACCGACAAATCTGCAATGATATCAGGAACATGGAATCAATTTATACACAATAACCTGTTATAAACATTACGAGAATATATGCCAAATAAGCCGCACAAATTTCACAAAAATTGTTAGTTGGCAGTAGATGTTCAATCTAAATACGTTATAAATGAATTGCCTTACTTGGCTAAGGATGAAACGCGAAATTCAACACCCTTGGGCAAATTTGTAGTTATAAAGTTAGCCGAACCATATCTTCATCAAGGTAGAGATATAACCACGGATAATATTTTCACCAGTATTCCTCTAGCTGACAAATTAGTTGCAAGAGGAATCAGTTTAGTTGGAACTATTCGAGCCAACAAGATAGAACTTCCAAAGCCAGCAAAAATCAAGAAAAATAGAATAAAATTGACTTGAATGAAATGAGTCAAATTGACGCGTGATCGTAGAGATAGGTATATAAGAGACGATCGTAAATCTAGTGTTAACAAGGGTTTTTATGTCTGGCACTACTCGATAATATAAAAACTTCATAAATATAAAAATTCAATTCTGTACTATAACACGAAAGAATACGTACAGCAGAATGTTAGTTTTACTTTAGTTTTATTTTATTATATTTTTTTTTATTAATCTTCAACTGGCACTATGTTGCAGTATTTTTGTGTGCATTGCTCTTAGTTATAAGTTATGTTTTTAATTTGAAAAATTATTTTCTCGCCGCTTATGGACCAAATCTATGTAGAAAAAGTTTGTTTGGATTCAGTTCCATACCCTAGGACAGTGATGGCAAACCTTTTTGAGAAGTGGGTAAAATTTTGTTGATAGTATTTTTTTAGCACTTCCTCGTGGGTCACTAATTTCAAATCACTTGGAAAAGAGGAAGGTCATTACTTGAATCTAGACACAATCGACGTCTAAAAAAGAGAGGTCATGATGCACAAGTGAACATTTTTCTATATTATAAAATCGCCTGATATCCGGCCCTGTTTGTGGGTCACTTAAAAGGTTTAAGTGGGTCAGTCACACACGCCGGTTTTTGGCCGTCCGGCCAAATTCCAATAGTGGAGCGAAGAAATGATTGAGACCTTTCACACAAGCCGGCTAGTGTGAAAGGTCTCAATTACTTCTTTGCTTCACTATTGGAATTTGGCCGGACGGTATTTTGCCGGACGGCCAAAAACCGGCGTGTGTGTCTCCGGCGTAGGTTCGCTATCACTGCCCTAGACAACATGTGACATCACCACTAATGCGACGTATTAGGATTTATTTAAAGGTGTTCATTTAAATTGGTGCTCAAGTGACCTATGATCTCTACTAGCATCTTTGTTCCGTTCGTTTCCTACGTATCTCTTCATCATTGTCTAATAAACTTTCAAGGCATGCTTAAGCACGAATTTAAATGAACACCCGATATAATAACAACCCAGGCAGTCGTGGGTAAGCATTTGCGAAAGAATTTTAATTAACCTGTTTTCCTCGAAAACAACGTATCAATTAATTATAAGTTAGCTTTATATATATGTAACGTAGGTATGCTAAATTCTGATTTAGTTTTGTATTTTGTCATTTTTATTAATTTTTTTTTCTTTACTTTATTAAATTTTAATTGTTAACTCGAACTCCTGTCTTATTTAATTATTTTTTGATGATACCTTAAATACTCTTAAAATAAGGCAGGTAAGTTAATTTCTTGTAACTAGAATTTTCATTTACTTAACACTTTGTTGACCGGGAATTTTACATAGAAACTATTTTATGTCACCGATTATGATAAGTGCAATTACTTGACTCGTCACCGGTCAGCAACGTTTGGGTATGAAAAGACGAATTAACTCGTCACCGGTCAGCAAAGTGTTAACTATCTTCTGGCGTTGTCAAGGTTCTGCTCTACGCTAATGTATTTTGCAAATCCACAAAATTTGAAAATTGTCGTTTTTGGTAAGAGCCTCTCCTCGCTAACCCTTCGTCGCAATAGCAGTAATGAGTCATTTTTTCATCTCTAAGGCCCTTCACACACCAACGCTACGCGATCGCAACGATACTCCAAGCACATACCTATGCGAAGTTGGCCTCCAGTTCCCAATTAGATAGGGATTTACATGTATAGTAAATATTTTTTTTTAAGAAAACTCTAATCTATTTTAAGGTGGCGTTAAAGTGTATATTTCATAATAGACCGTGCAGGGTGTTACCGTGTCCTAATCTTAGCGAAATGCGCAAATATTTGAACGAAACTTTTGCTATATCCTAAAAGTAGACATTCTAAGCTTTGGTATCAATATCGACACATGCCGAAATTCCTATTATTAAAGCAGAAAGAATTAACAAAGTTAGCGTTAATTTTCGATGACAATAAATGCTGATTATTATACACATGATCGCATAAATATCGTTGATTTTGTATTCATACCATGCAGAATAGTTATAGAAAGCTTCCCAATACGAAACATTCTCACTTAAATTTGTCAATCTTTAGAGTTTTAAGACGTACGTTTTTGCGATGTAAATTATAGGGAACCCTTGAAGGTTAGACTGTGCGTATTTTATTTTACAAATTTATGTTTTTTTACGAGGTTGTATTCTCCTAAAGATTATTTTCATTTTATGCAAAATTATGAAATTTATGTGTACTGTATTTCGACAAAATATTAAATTGCGGTAAGGCTTTTGTTTGTATATTCTAATGGCGGCGTTTTGATAAGGTATTGCTTTAGCTGTCGTTGATTGATTAGATTGGTTTTCTGTTATTTACATGCTTATTCTATGACTTTTTTTCCTGGAAAGGAATTTTATCATACGAGAGGTGATGACTGGCTACGCTCGTTTTTTTAACTTCACAAACAAAATAAAATCACATTTAGCACGCGTCTCTACCTAACTTTTTACCTAAAAGTTGTCTGTTTCGACCAAATGCCCTGACTATTCTCATTTCGTTTACATAAAATGTTTTATATTGTTAAAGAAATTAACGTATACAAATTTTCCTTTCCGTTTACATACTGTTTCCATATCTGCCATTTCCAATCAGTTGCATACCATAGTGTATGCTACGTTTTTCAAGAATAAATTTTAATATTTTCTGATATTTTTCAACAAATTTTAGATTATAAATGATTTTCAAATAGTAATTATCAATTATTAAAAAATGTTTATGCCTCTGTAGGTGATTTCATTGAATACATCAAATGAAAAACATCGGTTTTCTCGCAAGTCAACAAAGTACTTGATATGCACAAAGATAAATTCAGTTTATAGAAGGACTAACATGCTTTACAAAGAAGTAAATTTAATTTTGCACATTACATACATCATAATAATGTCAATGATATTGTGGAACATGGAAGAGAATGGATTGGAAACGGCATGGAAATGAAACGTAAAGTGTGTACTCGTCCATTGATTTACAGCTAAGAATATTTTTATGGAAACGGAACGGAAGCTTATGGAACGGAAACGGAACGTATAGTGAGAATGAACCTTCATTCATTCGTTTACATACAAATCACGAGCAGCTCAAGAAAGGATTTCTTTACTAGTACCTACCAAAGTTGTTGGCCAAGCGGTAGTAGAATAACTTCCCAAACGGGAGACGGTGGATCGAATCCACAAAAATTTTTGTTTATTAGTATTATAAAACTGACATTTTTTAATCCAACTGATATGATAAAAAATCAAAGAGTCAAATTTTAGAAGCTTAAATTAGAACTAGGATTTTTATATAGCAGAGTTTAGCGGTAACCATTACAACTATTCTCACATAGGTGACATTTTTAGCAAAACCGAAGATCTTATCAGAAATAATAAGTTAACTCTTAATCCTTTAATTTTTACTTTTAACACAAGTGTCACAGATAACTATTTTTATTTTAAATATAATGGAATATTTTGTCACACGATTTTTAACATTTCTGGCATATTTTTAAGTGATTGCTACAAAGGATGATACGGTTTCGCTTTCATTGAACAAATACTCAGACAAATTTTTTAAATATTTATTTATTACTTATAAATAACAAAATTATTGTTCCATTTCAAATGGTTTGCTTTACTTTATTATTTTCTTTAATTAATGGAATAACAAATAAAAATATTATTATTATGTAGTCAATGATATTATTCGTTTGTCATTTTACTATACGTATAATAACAAAACCGCGTTGTAAGCTATCAGTATAAAAACCGGTATACCGTGTGCACGCCGGTGAGCTGCGGATACGTTTAACGTAAGTGGAAAAAGGACGACACGCTTCTATTAGTTAACACAGGACAGATATACTGCACTTACTAATCGGGCCGAATGGAGTCGATATGTGTCTCTTTATCTAACTCATTAAAATCGTATGCAATTCGATGCCTTGTCTAATACATTGAAAAGCCCTGTCCGCAGGTCGCAGTAATCACACGCACCTCGAAGTGTGCGTGTGATTACTGTGACAACCACACCATTCTAGCCGTGTTACTTACACGGAGGGCGGTACCACAAACCGATTTCATACATGTTGGAAATTTATCTTTTCAATTTTTTTTTAATGAAATTTTTAGAGATTGTAAAGAACACAAATTTTTATTTTAACAAAAAATCATGCATTCTCGCGATTTATTTGCTGTGACCTATCCGGAAAGACCAATTCCTTCTGCAAATACTATTCGAAATACGATGAAGTATTTCGAGTCAAATTTCACATCAATAGATCAAAAGAAAAAATAAAGCAGACGATAATATTAGCACATTGGAAATGGAAATATGTGCATTAGCAGAATTAGATCGTCACAAATAAACTCGTGAAATTGCCCGTGAAGTTGGTATTAGCGCAACAACAGTGATAAAAATTTTACATAAACTTAAACACCTGCTTAAATGGAAACTTAAACGGCAACAAATATCTAGACTTACTGCAGAGCAATGTTCTTCCTGCAATTCAGGAACCTTATGATATTAATAGTCTCTGATTTCAGCAAGGTGGCTGTCCGACTCATAGTACCCGTAACGTGGCAAATGACCATTTAAAATAGGTGGATAGGTAATTCAGATCCTATTAAATGGCCAGCACGATCCCCTTATTTAGCCCCCAACGATTATTTTTTGTGGCCCTTTTCAAATAATTCGATTTACAGATATGGAGATGACCGTCCAGCAAATTTAGAGGAGTTACAAGCAAAAATTATTGAAATAAACAATATGATTACTCCGGATGTATTTGCTAACGTCCAACAGAATTTTTATAACCGGTTGGGTTATTGTTCAGCTCAAGAGGGTGGATTATTAGAGCATTTATTATACAGGGTGGTCAGTAACTAATGGGACACAGAGTAACTGTGAATTCCTCACGTCAAAACATTAGTATTAGCAAAATTTATCTTACTTGAATTGTTAATAATAACAAAGATAGAGGCTGTTAAAGTTAACATTTTATTTTCGTTTTTCTTCAATAGTTTCCCTTATATTTGAAATATCTTTATGAAAATTGGTAGAACGCCGAATTTAGAGACGGGAAATACTAATTTGATACCAATTTTTGTCAAGATTGCAGAGGGCGATTTCTACACCAAATAATACTTTTAAAACTCTCTTAACTTTTTTATTATTTAGATTTTTATAAATTTTAGAGTTAAGAACGATTCATTGATCATTTTTACGCAAATTTGGTATACTTATCAAATCTCGCTAAAGTTGACCATTTCTGAAATAATCGGTGTGATGTACAACCTGCAAAATTTTAATTAATTTAGTCAAGTGGGTACGCAACTCATAGTTGGTTGAATAAAGAAAAAATTAATTTGTTTACTCATTATGGTGCGTTTAATTTTAGGAATTATAATTCATGGAAGTTTGAAAATTATCATTTAACAAAAATCGTTTTAAAAACAACTGAAATTACAGCAAAAAAAACGAAAGTAGGATGTTATATCATATTTAATCTTATACCCTTTACTTTTACATTACCTTTTATATGAACCGCCTTTCTTAATCGATTCTTAACGACTGACGTTAACGCAAAGTGAACGGTTACGAAATGTTTACACATTCATATTTTAGACTGTATTCATTTCAATTATACACAAAGAAGACATTTTGAAGGTGATCTATCGAACGTACTTTTTCAATCGTTAAATAACGCGTTTAACTTTCACAATGAAATTTGAGTTGTTCGTCCACTTGGAAATGATTCATAATAATTATAGGGGTGCGTTGCCAACCTTTACCATTAGCAAAATTTAAAGTAGCAATTTCTTTAAGCGGCGTGAAGTTCTTTTAAGAAAATCAAATTTTTCATGTTAAGAAATCCTTTACATCAGGGCTAAAAATAATACAGAGTGCAAAATTTTTACAGTTTGCGTTTTTCGTTGCATATTTGCTTTATGACACCCCATTAACATAGTCTTAGGTTTAGTGATCTTGCTGGTCAATCAGAGATAAACCCTGATGATGGTTACAAATACTTCCTATACTAATTCCTTTTCTTATATTAACTTTATATAAGAAAAGGAATTAGTATAGGAAGCTACAACAAATATTAGATAAAGGAAGATCAGTCCAGATGTTAAATATCTCATCTCGAACAGATTTTAATATTGAATCATAGCAAAGATATACCAAGTATTATTTAAGGGACTCCGTCGGTATCCGAAAACAAAGTGCAGTTATCTCTTAAAAAGTAAAGTTAGATCATCGACTAGATTTCAGAGAAATTGTATCCTCAGGTGCAATTCTTTAAAAATCTTCAAGTTCGTGATAATAAGTACTTTTAAAACATAAATCCGTGTTAGAGAAACATACAAATAAGTATATGTAAGTTATATATTAAACTATCGCAAGGTGTACCTGACGTGTACTGTTCAGGAAAGGTAAAAAATTCAGTATTTAAATATGTAAAAAATGTGGTAAGTAGAATTACCGTTCAGGGACCGAAAACCCGCTGATGCATACTTTTCTCTATGCTATTTCAAAAATTTCTTCTTTCTGAATCCAAGCGATGTAGAATACATGTACAGTGAAATTCCCCTTCGCGGACAACCCTCTTAAGCGGACGGTTTTTCATGGAACCGTTGGATTCTCATATAATTTGCATTGTGTTAACTCCCTCTTGGACGGACATTCTCTTGAACGGACGCGGACACTAGAAAATGTTCTCTTAAACGGAAAATCACTCCGCGCGCCAACTTCGCTATCTGCCTTTAATAAAAGATTTTCCGTGTAACCGGTGATTTACCGACTTCAATATTTGCAAGGTACAAACGCAGCCTAAGCTGCGCCTTTCTGCTTGGCTTGAATGAGGGACCTCCCCGAATAAACCGAAATTTAAACTTTCTAATTTTTTCAGTGCACATGGGGTTTAATACCGGTCTGTCGTCTATGCAGAAAAAGATATGCGGATATATTGTACTTCGGAAAAACAACTTGGAGCCAAGTCACCATGGAAGCAGTTAAAAATTGCTTCTGTAAAGCAGGATTTAAGCATGACAATACGCAAAGTAACGAGGATAATGTATAAATTATCCCGGCAACATATATATCTCACAATATTAAACACACATTTAAAATATACAATATTAACATTTCATTTAAAACGAACAACACTTTACAAAAATAATATTCTTCAATGCTAAATATAAAATAGATTTTTAGATAATAACGGGGTGTATAAATTAGAATGTGACACATGTGGAGCTACGTACTATAACCCGAAATGGAGCTGCACCATGAAGAGAACGATAAAAAAGTAAGTCTCCTCTCCGTAACATTGCCGAGTACTCTTTCATCTTTCTCTTTATGGAGCAGCTTCATTTCGGGTTATAGTACATAGGAGAAACAGGTCGTTCAATTAAACAAAGAGTAAAAGAACATAAACTTAACCCAAAATCTAATTTCGGAAGACATGTGTTGATCTACTCTCACGACTTTGACAACAATAAAAATATAACACTCCTACATAAACAAAATAAAAGTTTTAAACTCAATCTTTTAGAAACAAACGAAATAGATACATTTAAACACAACAATAACTCTGTCGAATGTTTAAACGACCAAACTTTTACTATAAAGCCACCCTTATACAAATTCCTTAACCATCCCTACCAAAACCAAAATCCCACCTAAATTTCCCCACTCAGCTTCGGGTTGTGACATTTATCTGCGTATCACAATCACACTGTTTGGGTTCCTAGCAGACACCATTCTCTTCCATCCTCCTTCACTACCCTTTGATCCTTATTTCATTGATTCGCGGCGGGCGTACATACGTGTAGCCAATTTGGCTGCATGTGTGGACGCAGGGCCGGCGTGAGTACTTGCAGCATGTGCAGTTGCACATGGCCTCGCGCCCCGCCTTGTTTCTGAAAGTAAGTAGTTATCGTAAACAGGGCCGGATTGCGCCCAATCGGGCCACGCAGTATGTACTGTTCGATTTTATAAAGCTGTGACCGTTTTCTTTTTAGACGTCGATTGTGTCCCATGACTTTTTTTTAGAAAGATAGAATGTTTCAAGTTTATATTGTTTCGATATGTAAACACCCAAATCAACATTTTTACTTTGAGGGGTCCCGCGAAAAAAAATGCATCGGATCGCACTAACTGGCCCTGATCGTAAACTATATTTCTAAATATAATGATAATGAATGGCCTCGCTTTTACAGTTTGCACTTGGCCTCGCGGAACCTTGCGCCGTCCCTGTGTGGACGTCCCCTGTGTGTCAAATAATCCACCCCATCATTTTCCTGCTTTTCTATATAATTAACTTAATTTCACAATTTGTCCCCTTCATACCTTACCATTTTTTAAAAACCATGTATTCGTAAAATGTTAAAATTAATAACTATCTAGACTTTCCCTGTTTCTTTACACATGCGCAAATTTGGGCGTAAAACTTGTTCCTTTGTTACGAAAGTTTTCACATTAACTTGTTGATTTTTTAACAAGACACGTCTTATAAATTTTTAATAATTTTAACTCTGTGTTTTACTTCTATAAATTAAAGGTTTTTTAACATGTGCAACTATTTGATATGAATTATTCCATTCTTCAGTTTGATATGAATAAATGAAAGACTTGAAGTTGGACTGAAGATAATTTTTTTAATGGCGGATCTTTGGGCAAAACAAATAATTTTGAAACTATACCCATTAAGATTTTTCAATTTTTCAATATTAACTTCATTTTTCATCAAGGCTCGAAAAAATATTCTTCACATACGACGGTAATTATATTTGATTAGTTTTTTAAAAATTTTTAAATTTGTTGTGCTTTTTTAAAATTTTTAATTTGTTGTTTGTTGGCCTGATTTTTAAAAACGATTTTTCATATATTTTATAGCGATTGACCTGAAAACGATCTATTAGATCGAAACCCGGGTAGTCGAGATCATTAATAAAAATGATCTTCAGTCCAACTTCAAGTCTTTCATTTATTTATGTGCAACTATTTTAAGTATTTTAATATGTTATATTCTTCATAAATTGACGTTGTAAGTATTTTTAAGAGTTTTC
The DNA here is from genome assembly GCA_036711955.1 of Digitonthophagus gazella. NCBI lineage: Eukaryota > Metazoa > Arthropoda > Insecta > Coleoptera > Scarabaeidae > Digitonthophagus > Digitonthophagus gazella. The sequence continues at coordinate 12,781,295 of JASCIT010000012.1, forward strand.
AATGCTATTTTTAGAACTTTATTTTTACGTTACAATTATTTTCAACTCTGTTATTTTCGCTGAGATTTTAAATTTCTAAAACTTCTTGTGGAGCTTCTAAGGATGGCCTAGGCCGAAACTAGTCAAGCTAGATATAATAAAATTTCATAACCAGAAAAGTACAAATTTAATTTATTTCCTTTACATAACATAATTATTTAATCTTTGAAAGGGAGTGCCACATTTTGTAATTCAATATGACGATTACGCCCCCTGGCGGCCATTTTAGGAACTTGAAAATAATTTCTAGCATTTTTCTCTTGGCCACTTTAGTTATTAATTTTTTTAGAGGAGGTCACTACTTATTCTTTTCGCGGAAAGATGTCTCATGCGTCATTAATTAATTATATTATCCTAGACTACTATTTTCGGTTTTCGTCTCTATCTGCCATATATGATTAAATAAAGAAAAAAATATTTGACATATGTCGAGAAAACGGTGACAAGTAATGACGCATGAGACATCTTTCCGCGAAAAGTGTGTATTTGTTCATCCTGTACGTATTAACAAGAAATGGTTTACAATCGACGAATTTCTTCAGAATTTCCATATATTTTCCATTATTTTCAGTAAAATTGGTGGAGAGGAAAGGAAAATAGTTTCATTTTTTCTGCGGGAAATAATTAATAAAAGTTGATATACTGTATATCGTTTGATCCAGTAAAAGGAGGTCTAGTAAATAGCGTGAAAAGAAATGCGCATGACAATTTGAAAAACAAAAGTCATATTCCTTAAAACATTTCATTTGATACCTGGCTCGTGAAAATCTGATCAGAAAAAAACCGTGATACGACTTTGAGCGCTTTTTGTCAGACACCTATCTAAAATTATAAGACGAAACACGTTCACACAATTAGACTATCTAGTCTAGAGAAATCAAGAAATAAATAAATAAGTAAGCAACCTAAGGAGTTAACAGAAAGTCAGTAAAGTCATTCTCCAAAAACTCTTTGACACCATAGAAAACTTGCGCCAACGGGTAAGCTTTTAATATTTTCTTAATAACATTTGTATTAAGTGCTTTTCTATTTATTTTTTTGTGTAAATAACAATAAAAAAATACTAATCTACTTTATTTTTTCAATAGAAAAATAAACGAATCCTTCAAAAACAAACTTTATTCACAAATAAAATCATAACCATATAAATCCCAGTCAAAAAGAAAACCCAGCCAGAACGAATCATTCAAAAATAAAACTTATTCCCATATAAAACCATAACCATATAAAACCCAGCCAAAAAGAAAAGCAGCAATATGATATCTAATTATTTAATATAATATTAAAATGGTGAAGGCGTATCAGGAGCAGTCCAATCGACAACGGAACAATCTTTCCAAATGTATTGACCTTTTAATCCATGAGGAACCAAAGCCAAGAATAAAGCACTAACAGCTCCTTCTTCAATCGTTAAAGGCCCCGTATGGTCGGTCATATCGGTATCAACATATCCCGGATGACAACTGTTGACGGAAATATTTTTATCTGGATATTGTTCGTCCGCGACTCTTTGTTGAATCCGAGCTAAAGCGCTTACGCCAACTTTAGAAATGTTATAAGCCGAAGATCCCCAACCTAATTCAACGTTTGTACCATTTTTAGCACTTCTAAAACAACAAAACTATTTATAAAACAAAATAAGTATTATTTTAAAATATTTACCTAACAAACTCTTCCATTAACTCCGTTAAATGTTCAATTGTAAGTTGGTTACTAGAAAACTTATTTTTTAATTCAGGCGAAGGTACTTTAGATAAATGACCGCTACAACTAGACATTTGAATGACTGCAGCTCCTCTTTTTAGCAATGGAAACAACGCTTCCGTTACTCGAAGTGTACCAAAATAATTTGTACTAACTGTAACTTTAGCTTGAACGCCAAAAGGATCTTTGGCGTAGGGTTTAAAGGCAATCCCGGCGTTATTTATCAAAATATCTATACCATCATAGTTATTTTCAATGTACCTTTTAAAATCATCAATACTTTTGGGATCGTCAATATCCAACTGATGAAACGAAGGGTTTAGTCCTAATTCTTGTAATTTGGAAACCGCTTCTTTTCCTAAATTAACGTCACGAGACGTTAAATACACTTTACCCTTATACATTTCGCAAAGTCCTTTTACTATGGCATAACCTATACCTTTATTACCACCAGTTACCTAAATTATTTATTTATCATAATTATAAATGTACTTAAATTATTATTGTTTTACTTACAATCGCTAATTTTTGTGGAGACATTTTAACAAATTTTTACTTCGACTTTACAATGTTATGTTTATAAGGGTTGATAAGATAGACTAACAAATGCAATAATGAGGTATTTATACTTTCCACAATAAATAAAGTATTTATGCTTTGCAGTAAATAAAATACTTATTAGTCTAGGGTTGATAATGGTCATATGTCAAACATGCCAATGAAATTACGTTCAATTATGTTTACTTCCTAATACGCCGTATTAGTGTGACGTTACATGTTATTGTAAGTCCAGGAATTGATTCCAAACAAACTTTTCCTATATACAGAGTGTTCCAACGTCAAATTGAGTGACTCTTCGGGGTCTTTAGTTCTTTACTAAATTTCACGTTTGTCGGTCGGCGTCCTTATCTGGGACCCTAGATCTCAAAAGTAAGGAAACCATTGACGAGCCAAATTTAGTTTCTACGTTCGAAGTTATGTTTTCCTCTAAAAAAAGTTATGGTTTTTCGTGTTAAAACGTATTTATGCACATATTACATTTTTTTCTTTACATGCCATACTTATTGCAATTACTCTATTTTACAGTATGATTAAGAAAATAATTTATATCAACAATTGGATATTAGGTGTGTATTTAAAATTTGTTTTTTTTTATTTCGATTGATCCTTTTACAGGTGTACATATCAATTACTGATCACAATACGCTAAATGAAATAGTTCTACATGGTTATAATGTTATTGAACATAAAGATCTTTTTATTGTGATATCGGAATTAGGTTGTTGGCTTTTGCAGGCTCTAAAACTTATTAATATAATGTTACTCGCATTTAAAATTGTGGTGTACAAGCTTTAATAAACAACAACCTAAATTACACCCGAACTTTTCGCACCCCTTACATTCGTACGCCTATGATCAGATGGTCTGGGACAGGGTTACCAGATTAGGGGATTTTCCCCAAAAATTAGGGTTTTTTTTCTTTTTTTGGGGTATTTTTTTTCTGGGGATTATTTTTGGGGAAAAAAGGTTTAGGTGGACATTAACACTAGGTTTACGGGACGCGGCATTTGTATTTTATCTCTTGTAATGATTTTTATCCACTGATGGAGGTACATATACCGTACAACAATTTTTTCTCGCAACATAGCAAATTCCATAAGTTAGTACAGTACAATAGGATTTCCTGATGTAAGACAAGGACGAAATGTATATATTAGATTAATCGTAATAATTGTCGTTACTATAGTTATGTATTTGTAACTAAATTTACATTCTGTCGAATTTTGCTTCAAGTACTGTCGACTAGTGCGATGTCGTACACTCTGCAAGAGAAAATACAGATAATTAAATGGGTTTACGGTTGCAACTCAGTCAGAAATACGGTTCATTTATTTATTGAACATTTTGAGAACCGGCCAATTCCACATTTTTCCGCAATATCGACGATTGTAAGAGCCTTTGAAGAGAATGGGTGTGTTGCAGACAGTAGGTGCCACAGAAGAGAAGAAAGAGCTCCTACAGAAAACAAGCAAATACGCGATACAATGCTTTACGCTATTGCCGAAGAAGAGTCATCGAAATCTAGCCTTCAAATTGCTACAGAAGTCGGTACCAACAGGGAAACTGTTCGACAGGTACTCAAACGACATGGATACAAATCGTACAAGATATCAACCAGATATTTCCCGACGATGAGATCCAAAGAATGATATTCTGCGAAACGATGATGGAGGGTGCAAACGAAAATCCAAATTTTTTTGACTAATATTTGTTTTACGGACGAATCGACGTTTACATTATTAGGAAGGCACAATCCTGCTGTTATTAAATTTTAGAGTAGAGAGAATCCACGTCATCGAATGGACTTCCGGACTCAATATCCAACAAAGCTGAACATGTGGGCTGGTGTCCTTGGAGATCATATTGTTGGACCTTCCTTTATTGAGGGCAATTTGAATGGACGTTGGTATTTGGATCTCCTTCGGGACCAAATCACTCCAGCTTTGACGCAACTTTCGGGAATCGACTTAAACCAAATATGGTATCAGCAGGATGGCTGTCCTGCGCACGATATGACTGATGTGCGACAATTTTTAAATATCACTTTTTCAAATCGTGTGATTGGTAGAAGAGGCAACATGAGATGGGCAGCCAGGTCGCCCGATTTAGCTGCTATGGACTTCTTCGTTTGGCCATACGTAAAACAAAGTGTACAACCACGTAAGAGCTGAAGATTTGGAACATCTTCGTCAAAGGATTATAAATGTGTTTGGAAGTATTATGCCTGTTATACTTCATAACGGAAGAAAGGACTTCTACAACAAATTAGGGTACTGTTTAGCAGTGCAAGGATCTGTATTTGAATACTTATTATAAATTACTTTAGATGCTTCAAGTAATTTACAATAACTACACATTTTCATTTGTATGATTGTACGAGTTATTTACTGTTAATTTTGTCGTTTCTTATAATAAAGTACCCTTTGTATGAAGTTTGTATTTATTTATTAAATTTAACTCGTGTTCTTGCAACAACCTTAACAATTTGTACAGAGTGCATTTCAGTAACAATTTTTTAACAGTTTTATTAACCGATATGTCAGGCAATCTGTCAAAAGCATAACTTGTGGTTTTGACCTGGCATTGTGTAGGCATAATATAGTAACAACGATTATTACGATTGGACTGCTATATAAGTTATCTTTGTCCTACTTAAAGAAATCCTAATGTACTGTATTAACCTATGGACTTTGCTATGTTGCGAGAAAAAATTGTTATACGGTATATTCAAATCCATTTTCTTTAACTTACTTTTACTTCGTTTCTAGAACCAAATCCGGATTTGGTGTATCAAATTGATACAATGCCAGGTAATAATTGTATGCCTATTTTTCTTATGATTGGTTGATTGAATGCATTTCAATAGTTGAAAATAAGGATCTTTCTTTAGTTTTTTATATTTTATTGCCTATTGGCTATTTTACTGAGCCAAAATATCTAGTGAATTCGACCGTAAATAACAAAAAGATTAAAAATTAACTTTGAAAATTGTGTCAATTTGACACAAAATCCGGATGAGGGTTAAAAGCGTTAAAATATTGAAATGCTCTATGTGGTATACCTATCTGTACGGATATGCGTCGATTTGACGCGATCGTACTTTAGACAAAATTTTGAATAAACATGCAAACATCACATCAATAATAAATAGGAATATACCGACAATACTTCCATCCGTAATCCGATATCGTTATCTCAAATGAAACAAGCGAAACATAATAATAATAGAAAGAATGAAACGCAGAATGTAAATTGTTGTCAGAGTGGGAACAGATTTTGAAGGTTTCAGTTACTTAGTTCGAGTATTGAAAAATAGTATTGAAATACTAGAATATTTTTCAATTAGCAATGTTATTGTGGAGCTCAATTTTATATTATTTTGACAAAAAGCCCTTCGTTATCATCTAAATATGTCTAGAAGAGGAAATAAAATTTTACGAAACATGGTCAGTATTTTTGAGAAATGTTCTGCCACTGAAGGGAATGAAAATGAAGTGATTCAAAGCGACGATGAAATCGAGATCTTGGAATTTGATGAAAGTATGCAAACAGGGGAGTCATCAGACAGTGAAAAAGAAAATCATCATAAATTACGTCTTCACAGAAGAAGGATGCGTATTCTATCCGATTCTGAATCTGACAATGAAAATGAGATAAGGAACAACTTGTACGAAATTGAAAGTGGGCGACTCTAATGGTCGATATCCTTTCCACAAAATTTTTAAAGACATCGCTGGGCCTATTGGCTACCGAAAACGAAATGCGATTAAAGGTACCGTAAGCAGTGCTTTTCATTTGGTTATAACCAAAAATATGATAGAACATATAAGAAGTTGTAGTGAAAAAGAAGCACGCTGCGTTTTAAAAGGAGATTGGAAGATTTCAACCATAAAGTTACTTGCGTTTATTGGGATTTTGTACGTTAAGAGAGCGTATGAAGCGAATTCGCTAAATGATTTTTATTTATGGTCTAAGGAATGGGGATCAGTTTTTTTTTCTAATACGATGCCCAGGGATGAATTCATGCAAATTCTTCGAATTGTCCGATTTGATAAAAAAACGGAACGATCTAAACATTTACGCACCGACAAATCTGCAATGATATTAGGAACATTGAATCAATTTATACACAATAACCTGTTATAAACATCACAAGAATAAATGCCAAATAAGCCGCACAAATTTCACAAAAATTTTTAGTTGGCAGTAGATGTTCAATCTAAATGCGTTATAAATGAATTGCCTTACTTGGCTAAGGATGAAACGCGAAATTCAACACCCTTGGGCAAATTTGTAGTTATAAAGTTAGCCGAACCATATCTTCATCAAGGTAGAGATATAACCACGGATAATATTTTCACCAGTATTCCTCTAGCTGACAAATTAGTTGCAAGAGGAATCAGTTTAGTTGGAACTATTCGAGCCAACAAGATAGAACTTCCAAAGCCAGCAAAAATCAAGAAAAATAGAATAAAATTGACTTGAATGAAATGAGTCAAATTGGCGCGTGTTCGTAGAGATAGGTATATAAGAAACGACCGTTTATTATATCTGGCACTACTCGATAATATAAAAACTTCATAAATATAAAAATTCAATTCTGTACTATAACACGCAAGAATACGTACAGCAGAATGTTAGTTTTATTTTATTATATTTTTTTTTATTAATCTTCAACTGGCACTATGTTGCAGTATTTTTGTGTGCATTGCTCTTAGTTATAAGTTATGTTTTTAATTTGAAAAATTATTTTCTCGCCGCTTATGGACCAAATCTATGTAGAAAAAGTTTGTTTGGATTCAATTCCATACCCTAGGACAGTGATGGCAAACCTTTTTGAGAAGTGGGTAAAATTTTGTTGATAGTATTTTTTTAGTACTTCCTCGTGGGTCACTAATTTCAAATCACTTGGAAAAGAGGAAGGTCATTACTTGAATCTAGACACAATCGACGTCTAAAAAAAAGGGGTCATGATGCACAAGTGAACATTTTTCTATATTATAAAATCGCCTGGTATCCGGCCCTGTTTGTGGGTCACTTAAAAGGTTTAAGTGGGTCAGTCACACACGCCGGTTTTTGGCCGTCCGGCCAAATTCCAATAGTGGGGCGAAGAAATGATTGAGACCTTTCACACAAGCCGGCTAGTGTGAAAGGTCTCAATTACTTCTTTGCTTCACTATTGGAATTTGGCCGGACGGTATTTTGCCGGACGGCCAAAAATCGGCGTGTGTGTCTCCGGCATAGGTTCGCTATCACTGCCCTAGACAACATGTGACGTCGCCACTAATGCGACGTATTAGGATTTATTTAAAGGTGTTCATTTAAATTGGTGCTCAAGTGACCTATGATCTCTACTAGCATCTTTGTTCCGTTCGTTTCCTACGTATCTCTTCATCATTGTCTAATAAACATTCAAGGCATGCTTAAGCACGAATTTAAATGAACACCCGATACAATAACAACCCAGGCAGTCGTGGGTAAGCATTTGCGAAAGAATTTTAATTAACCTGTTTTCCTTGAAAACAACGTATCAATTAATTATAAGTTAGCTTTATATATATGTAACGTAGGTATGCTAAATTCTGATTTAGTTTTGTATTTTGTCATTTTTATTAATTTTTTTTCTTTACTTTATTAAATTTTAATTGTTAACTCGAACTCCTGTCTTATTTAATTATTTCTTGATGATACCTTAAATACTCTTAAAATAAGGCAGGTAAGTTAATTTTTTGTAACTAGAATTTTCATTTACTTAACACTTTGTTGACCGGGAATTTTACATAGAAACTATTTTATGTCACCGATTATGATAAGTGCAATTACTTGTCTCGTCACCGGTCAGCAACGTTTGGGTATGAAAAGACGAATTAACTCGTCACCGGTCAGCAAAGTGTTAACTATCTTCTGGCGTTGTCAAGGTTCTGCTCTACGCTAATGTATTTTGCAAATCCACAAAATTTGAAAATTGTCGTTTTTGGTAAGAGCCTCTCCTCGCTAACCCTTCGTCGCAATAGCAGTAATGAGTCATTTTTTCATCTCTAAGGCCCTTCACACACCAACGCTACGCGATCGCAACGATACTCCAAGCACATACCTATGCGAAGTTGGCCTCCAGTTCCCAATTAGATAGGGATTTACATGTATAGTAAATTTTTTTTTTTAAAGAAAACTCTAGTCTATTTTAAGGTGGCGTTAAAGTGTATATTTCATAATAGACCGTGCAGGGTGTTACCGTGTCCTAATTTTAGCGAAATCCGCAAATATTTGAACGAAACTTTTGCTATATCCTAAAAGTAGACATTCTAAGCTTTGGTATCAATATCAACACATGCCGAAATTCCTATTATTAAAGCAGAAAGAATTAACAAAGTTAGCGTTAATTCTCGATGACAATAAATGCTGATTATTATACATATGATCGCATAAATATCGTTGATTTTGTATTCATACCAAGCAGAATAGTTATAGAAAGCTTCCCAATACGAAACATTCCCACTTAAATTTGTCAATCTTTAGATTTTTAAGACGTACGTTTTTGCAATGTAAATTATAGGGAACCCTTGAAGGTTAGACTGTGCGTATTTTATTTTACAAATTTATGTTTTTTTACGAGGTTGTATTCTCCTAAAGATTATTTTCATTTTATGCAAAATTATGAAATTTATGTGTACTGTATTTCGACAAAATATTAAATTGCGGTAAGGCTTTTGTTTGTATATTCTAATGGCGGCGTTTTGATAAGGTATTGCTTTAGCTGTCGTTGATTGATTAGATTGGTCTTCTGTTATTTACATGCTTATTCTATGACTTTTTTTCCTGGAAAGGAATTTTATTATACGAGAGGGGATGACGCTCGTGTTTTTAACTTCACAAATAAAATAAAATCACATTTAGCACGCGTCTCTACCTAACTTTTTACCTAAAAGTTGTCTGTTTCGACCAAATGCCATGGCTATTCTCATTTCGTTTACATAAAATGTTTTATGTTGTTAAAGGAATTAACGTATACAAATTTTCCTTTCCGTTTACATACTGTTTCCATATCTGCCATTTCCAATCAGTTACATACCATAGTGTATGCTACGTTTTTCAAGAATAAATTTTAATATTTTCTGATATTTTCAACAAATTTTAGATTATAAATGATTTTCAAATAGTAATTATCAATTATTAAAAAAATGTTTATGCCTCTGTAGGTGATTTCATTGAATACATCAAATGAAAAACATCGGTTTTCTCGCCAGTCAACTTGATATGCACAAAGATAAATTCAGTTTATAGGACTAACATGCTTTACAAAGAAGTAAATTTAATTTTGCACATTACATACATCATAATAATGTCAATGATATTGTGGAACATGGAAGAGAATGGATCGGAAACGGTATGGAAATGAAACGTAAAGTGTGTACTCGTCCATTGATTTACAGCTAAGAATATTCTTATGGAAACGAAACGAAAGCTTATGGAACGGAAACGGAACGTATAGTGAGAATGAACCTTAAACAGTATGGAATATGGAAAGGAATGGATCGGAAACGGTATCAAAATGGAACGTAAAATGTGAATAGGTCCATTGGAACGTATAGTGAGAATGAACCTTCATTCATTCGTTTACATACAAATCACGAGCAGCTCAAGAAAGGATTTCTTTACTAGTACCTACCAAAGTTGTTGGCCAAGCGGTAGTAGAACAACTTCCCAAACGGGAGACGGTGGAACGAATCCACAAAAATTTTTGTTTATGAGTATTATAAAACTGACATTTCTTAATCCAATTGATATGATAAAAAACAAAGAGTCAAATTTTAGAAGCTTAAATTATAACTAGGATTTTTATATAGCAGAGTTTAGCGGTAACCATTACAACTATTCTCACATAGGTGACATTTTTAGCAAAACCGAAGATCTTATCAGAAATAATAAGTTAACTCTTAATCCTTTAATTTTTACTTTTAACACAAGTGTCACAGATAACTATTTTTATTTTAAATATAATGGAATATTTTGTGACACGATTTTTAACATTTCTGGCATATTTTTAAGTGATTGCTACAAAGGATGATACGGTTTCGCTTTCATTGAACAAATACTCAGACAAATTTTTTTAATATTTATTTATTACTTATAAATAACAAAATAATTGTTCCATTTCAAATGGTTTGCTTTACTTTATTATTTTTTTTTTAATTAGGGCCACTTTTACCACCTTCTGTTATTCCTACTGTTATTTTTAACTTATTGTTATGTCAAAAATCGTCTTTTACCACCATTTTTATGTTGCTGTTAGAGATAACTGACAGTTATTTGTCACCAAACAGTGACTGTAGGTTTAGGGTTCGGTTATCGGTCTAACCGTAGGTTAACGATTGTTTCAATTTCTTTCTGCGAGGTGGCGTATCGTTAAAATTATGTATTTTACGTCTTTTTTATTTTATGACTTTGTATTTTATGTCATTTGTATGCCAGGGTCAAGTGTCTTTACAAAATTACCCTGGATATATCGGCTAACCGACAGTTATATTATTCTACTGGTAAGTTGTAATGGTAAAAACCATTTTGTAGATAACCTAATGTTATACGTTAACTGCCAGTTACGATTCCAGTCAGATTAACAGAAGGTGGTAAAAGTGGGCCTTAATGGAATAACAAATAAAAATATTATTATTATGTACTCAATGATATTATTCGTTTGTCATTTTACTATACGTATAATAACAAAACCGCGTTGTAAGCTATCAGTATAAAAACCGGTATACCATGTGCACGCCGGTGAGCTGCGGATACGTTTAACGTAAGTAGAAAAAGGACGACACGCTTCTATTAGTTAACACAGGACAGATATACTGCACTTACTAATCGGGCCGAATGGAGTCGATATGTGTCTCTTTATCTAACTCATTAAAATCGTATGCAATTCGATGCCTTATCTAATACATTGAAAAGCCCTGTCCGCAGGTCACAGTAATCACACGCACATCGAAGTGCGACGAAGACAGACGTAATCAACCACAACATTCTAGCCGTGTTACTTACACGGCGGGCGGTACCACAAACCGATTTCATACATGTTGCAAATTTATCTTTTCAATTTTTTTTTTAATGAAATTTTAAGAGATTGTAAAGAAAATAAATTTTTATTTTAACAAAAAATCATGCATTCTCGCGATTTATTTGCTGTGACTTATCCGGAAAGACCAATTCCTTCTGCAAATACTATTCGAAATACGATGAAGTATTTCGAGTCAAATTTCACATTAATAGATCAAAAGAAAAAATAAAGCAGACGATAATATTAGCACATTGGAAATGGAAATATGTGCATTAGCAGAATTAGATCGTCACAAATAAACTCGTGAAATTGCCCGTGAAGTTGGTATTAGCGCAACAACAGTGATAAAAATTTTACATAAACTTAAACACCTGCTTAAATGGAAACTTAAACGGCAACAAATATCTAGACTTACTGCAGAGCAATGTTCTTCCTGCAATTCAGGAACCTTATGATATTAATAGTCTCTGATTTCAGCAAGGTGGCTGTCCGACTCATAGTACCCGTAACGTGGCAAATGACCATTTAAAATAGGTGGATAGGTAATTCAGATCCTATTAAATGGCCAGCACGATCCCCTTATTTAGCCCCCAACGATTATTTTTTGTGGCCCTTTTCAAATAATTCGATTTACAGATATGGAGATGACCGTCCAGCAAATTTAGAGGTGTTACAAGCAAAAATTATTGAAATAAACAATATGATTACTCTGGATGTATTTGCTAACGTCCGACAGAATTTTTATAACCGGTTGAGTTATTGTTCAGCTCAAGAGGGTGGATTATTTGAGCATTTATTAAATAAATGAGCAGTTATTTTTCATTTCGGCTTTTCATATTTTTCTTTATTAGTATGAAGTTGTGATGAAAATTTGTTGCTATAAATATGTTTTGCAGTGACATGATGTGATGCTTCATAACTACGAAAATTGCTAGTACAGTGTACCAGGGATTTATTTCTATTTAATTAAAAAATATATATGTAAAGAATAAAAGCTTCTTTTTTACATTTTTTTTTGTTAGTGAAAACAATTGATAAAACGTCCTCAACAAAAACCACCCGTTCTCAAACCTTTAAAGCGATATATTTCGATATATCTGAAGGCGCGAGCTCCGCCCATTTACAATCGCTCTACTCTCGTTAATGTAATGGGTTTAGGAAAACTACCATTCACTTTAGGGATTCGAGTTATGTAACGTGTTTGGTAGAAAAGTCGAAAATCACGTATGTCATTTACGACGTCCAGTAGAAACACCTAAACTTGGGGGATTTTTAGGGAAGTTATGTATCCTCAACTTTATGGGTTTTCGCGGAAGGAAATAACCGTTGAAAAATTAGGGGTTTCGGCTCACGTAATCGGTGATGGTCCCACAGTCTGAGAATTACGTGAGGGTTTTCGCAATTAGCTAGTTTGGCGGTGGTTTTTGGTAGGCCCGTGGCCCAAGTGTCGACGCAAGGTGCGTTAGGGATTGGTTAATTATTGTTGTAAAAACGCCCGCCCAAATCTTGTGGATTGGCCTCCTGCGAGGGGTTGTCCGGACGTTAGATACGCCCAGGTAACTCAGAATTACCACCTCCTAGAACCGAGGTTACTTGCGAGAGAATCTTTTTATTTTTTTTTAATCTCAATCAGAATCTCATACGAGAATCTCAATCGGACTCTCAATTCGAATCTCAAACGAAATCTTAGCTACAACTTTGACACGAGCTTTGAATCTTACACCCGTATGCATAGTCGTTCGCCGGAGATTCTCCGGAGACTCGCCGGAGATTCCCCGTTCACCAATAGAAAATTCCGATGCAGTCAATCACCATGGAATCATTCACATGCGTTATGCTGTTTTTTCTGGCGATGCGCCGGAGATTTTCCGGCGATTTGCTGGCGATTTGCCGGAGATTTGCCAGAGATCGGTCGATGTCAAAAACGTCAATAAAGTCATAATTTATGTCAGATTAATATTGTATACAGGGTTAGTATAAAGTCCCGGAACGGTCGAATAACTTTGGTGTTTGAGAAGTATCAATGTTGAAATTCTACCTGATCATATAGTTAAATGTGACGCATTTAATAATAACATTTTCATTTTTCTCTCGTTTCCGGTTTTACAGAAAATGCGTCCAACTTTGTTTTCTTAAATAGCATGTATAGTATATTCGTGCATTTTCGAATGCAGAATAAAAAACTACGTTCAAAAATACAAAAATTCTTACTTAAATTATACTCTAAAAAGATCGAAACACTAAACTGCTCGTAGGGACCTCTGTTAAGGCTGATCCGTTTCATCCACAAACTTATTTTTCAGCATTATAAAACTTTAATCACCATTTGCTCAAAACTATAATTTGGCGCTTGGTACCTTTCAGATAAGCGCTATCCAATTATTATTGTTTTTTGTGTTTACGACAACAGTATGCACCTGGTTTGATTAGTTTGAATCAGTTTAAATAATGAGTAAACTGGACTTCAGTGTAAACATTAGAGACGGGAATACGGGTAGTAGAGTCAAAAAAAGAAAAATGACAGAACGGGATAAGAAAAAAGCGGAAAGGTATGAGTAGCAACTGCAAAAGTTAACAACATTATATGGAATATGAGTAATTTTGTATTACAGATACGAAAATCCAAACCCTGAATTAAACCATTTTCAAACGGTATGCAAGCATAACACTAGGACTTATCGCTGTTTGCAAGTTAAAGTTTGAGATATTCAAAACCTAAGGAATAATTTTTATTCTGACCCTAACAAAATTACACAAGACAATAAGTTATGCCATATGTTATCTCTTGCACCAATACACAAAAGAAGAGACAGTAAAGAAGTAAAAAATCGCAATTTTGCCGTTAATTATTTTATTAAAATAAAAAATCGCAATTTTGCCGTAAATTATTTTATTAAAATAAGCAATAATAGTGCAGTCCGTGTATGTCAACCATTCTTTCTTAATGCACTGAGTATATCAAAGCACAGGCTCAATACCATTGCAAAAGTTTTAAATGAAGGTGGAGTTCCTAAGGAAAAAAGAGGTGACGATGGCATTTCACACAAGAGTAAGACTAAGAAGAATAAAGTTCGGGAATTTATAAAAAAACTTCGGAGTAGAGAAATATACCTATCTGCAAATCTTTCTATTTCTCGACTGAATAAAATGTACAACAGACAGGCTGAACCTAGTGATCGTGTTACATATTTTATGTTCCGAATTATATTTTCGAATGAATTTAATATAGGATTTTCTTCGCCAGCATCAGACACGTGCTCGACGTGTACTCGACTAAAACAGCAAATAAAAATAGAAAAAGATGTAGTGAAAAAAAGGCAGCTGACACCAAAATATCATCTACACATTAAACTGGCTAAGGCGTTCTATAAACTTGGAAAAGAAAATCTATCAAGTTGTTTGAGTTTGTGCTTTGACTTACAACAGGTGCAACCCTTACCCAGAACCCCAATTGGTGATGCATTTTATGCACATCAGATAAATTTATATGCCTTTTGTTGTGTGACCATGGATTCTAGAAATTCGGTATTTTATGTTTGAACTGAAAATATGGCAGGAAGAGGATCGACGGAAATAGGGTCGGCGTTGTTGGATAATACAGACTTTAATGAGATTCATCATCTTCGTCTGTTTTGTGATGGCTGCCCCGGCCAAAATAAAAACAATCACATAGTGCATACGTTGATGTACTGGTTAAAAAATAAAGCTCCACAGCATGTAACTGAGATAGAGTTAATATTTCCAGTTTGGGGGCACAGCTTTATGTCAGCTGACCGAGTATTTGGTAGGGTAGAAAAACTGTTACGTAAGAACCCGGAAATTCTTTCCAGAGATGAATATGTTCGATTGTATGCTGAAGTAGGTGTAGTGAAAACATTACATAGAAAAGAATGGAGAGTATTCGACGTTAAAGTTTTAGAGAAGATGTATCAAAAAGTAATAAAAATAGCAGAGGCTAAGAGAATAATGCTAAACAAAATCTTTGATGAAAGTAACAATGCAGACATTGCAGTAGCCTGCTCAGAATTTTATAACTTTGGATCAATAACAGGAACTAGCTAAAAACTCATAAGAAAGGGCAAATCCGATATAATAAATTTGCGAACTTTACCACCGAGAAATCAAATACTTGAAAAGAAGAAAAAAAGTTTGGGCCATTTGATGGAAAAAATTTTTGGATTCGAATGGAAAGAAAGGGAATATTTGCAGTGGTACAGAGAGCTACTTAGTTCACCTAGGCCAGTTAGACCAAAGAGCTGCTTATCTGACGAAATTATACAGGCTGTCCTGGAAAATGTGGGAAATCTCTTGGATTCAGATAGAACATTAAAAAATATGATTACAAGTTCCCATAATTTTTTTTCCTAGCGGCCCTCCCCTCGGAGATACGGCCTTCTAAAGGAAGCCACTGGAAAACAATTTTTTTTAATAACTTTTAAAGTACTTAATTTATTCTAATGAAAATTTAATATGATAAACAGTAGTAAGGACCTCTTAAAAAAATGGCCTTAAAACATAATTAGTCTCTTTAGTTTACCAGGGGCGTACTAGGTTGTACATTTTAATGCTTACATTTTTAACACCCTGTATGGTAAAGAGTTAAAAAAGATAAATTTAGATACCTTGAATATTTAGCTAAAGAAAAGGTACTCTTATTCAGTGTCAATAAAATGAACCGTTTTCGAGAAAAAAATTGTAAAAGAAACCATCAAGATTAAAAATTTATTAATATTTCCTAGGTACCATAGTAACGTTGGTAAAAACAGCGCTAAATTTGTTGTCTGCAACATCAGTATTAAAAAAGCGCTGTTTTTACAAACGTTACTATGGTAACGTTACTATTAATACGAAATATTAATAAATTTTTAATCTTGATGGTTTCTTTTACAATTTTTTTCTCGAAAACGGTTCATTTTATCGACACTGAATAAGAGTACCTTTTCTTTAGCTAAATATTCAAGGTATCTAAATTTATTTTTTTTTAACTCCTTGCCATACAGGTGTTAAAAATGTAAGCATTAAACTGCATAACCTAGTACGCCCCTGGTAAACTAAAGAGACTAATTACGTTTTAAGGTCATTTTTTTAAGAGGTCCTTACTACTGTTTATCATATTAAATTTTCATTAAATTAAATTAAGTACTTTAAAATTTATTCAAGAGAAATTGTTTTCCAGTGGTTTCCTTTAGAAGGATGTATCTCCGAGGGGAAGGCCGCTAGGAAAAAAACTTATGGGAACTTGTAATCATATTTTTGAATATTCTATTAGAATCCGAGAGATTTCCCACATTTTCCAGGACACCCTGTATAGCTGTGGTCGGATCTAATTTGTGTTTATTTCATTAAATTTTGAATCGAAGTATAGTGTTTCATTCCTAGCGAATTTTATTAAATTTATTTCGTTAATTTTGCAGCAAAACCGAATAAATCCAACCTTGTTCAGCAATATTTTCAAACATAAAAAAAATTTCAAAAAAACAGATTCTTATAGAACAGTGATAGCGAACCTTTTTGAGAAGTGAGTAAAATTTTGTTGATTGTATTATTTTACTGCTTCCCTTGATTTATACTGCATTGTTTTATCCGTCCCTGTTTGTGGGTCACTTAAAACATTTGTGTGGGTCAGTGTCTGACCCGCGAGTCATAGGTTCGCCATCACTGTTACAGAAAGCCAGCCCATATGACAAAACTTATCCTGTAATCAGTTTTTTGATACACTGAAGGGCCAAAATTTTATGTTTTCTGTGTTTCCTGAAAAATTTTACAAAATGGATATATCCGCTTTTGCACGCAAGCTCCTCAAATATAAAAATTACCTTACAACTAATGTTATTAGTAATCTTCCCTCTGTACTAACACTGCACCTGTAATGAATATCGTTCTTAGTTATTGCATATTTTCTCAATGAAAGCAGAACATTAATTGTTTCTCGACATGCGATAAAATAATTTAAATTTGTTTTCATCAAATAATAATTCTTCCGTACATTCGAAAATTTATCTGTTATAATTATTAATTATATACGGATGAATCCAAAATCTTCGACGCTGCTTTTATTTTCCGTAATAACATTATGCTACAACAATATTGTCATCTCTTGATGACATCTTTCCCACAAATCCTTTTTTATGCATTGCTCACAACGATGTACTATAACATGTAATGGAGCTGTACCATGAAGAGAAAGATGAAAGAATTCTCGGCAATGTTACAGAGGGAGCTTACGTTTTTATAATTCCCTTCATAGTGCAGCTCCATTTCGGATTATGGTACGTGTTATGAGTTTACATAGAAGAAGTGTAGAATTACTTTATTACAGTATCGTGTAGTGTTGGTGTACGAGCTCTTAACTCATCGGACGGTCCGAAATCGCTTCACGGTAAAAACCTTTCTTTAATTATTTTCTTTCTGTTAAAAATTTTTGATTTAAAACAAAAATTATTTATTATACTTTCTAAAGGTCTCGGGGAGGGGCTTATACCCTTAAACAGGTCGGAGGTTGCCCACCGTTGATCTAGAAAAATCAAGAAATAAATAATCCAAAAGTATTAATCTACTTTATTTGTTCAATAAAAGAAATAAACGAATGCTTCAAAAATAAACTTTGTTCCCTGAAAACTATATAAAACCCAGTCAAAAAGAAAAGCAGCAATATAAAATATTATTTAATATAATATTAAAATGGTGAAGGTGTATCGGCAGCAGTCCAATCAACAACGGAACAATCTTTCCAAATGTATTGTCCTTTTAATCCATGAGGAACTAAAGCCAAAAATAAAGCGCTAACAGCTCCTTCTTCAGTCGTTAAAGGTCCCTTATGACTGGTCATATCTGTATCAACCCATCCCGGATGACAACTATTGAAGGAAATATTTTTATCTGGATATTGTTCGTCTGCAATTCTCTGTTGAATCCGAGCTAAAGCGCTTACGCCAACTTTAGAAATATTATAAGCCGAAGATCCCCAACCTAATTCAACGTTTGTACCATTTTTAGCACTTCTAAAACAACAAAACCATTTACAAAACAAAATAAGTATGATTTTTAAATATTTACCTAACAAACTCTTCCATTAACTCTGTTAAATGTTCAATTGTAAGTTGGTTACTAGACAACTTATTTTTTAATTCAGGCGAAGGTACTTTAGATAAATGACCACAACAACTAGACATATGAACGACTTGAGCTCCACTTTTTAGCAATGGAAATAATGCTTCCGTTACTCGAAGTGTACCAAAATAATTTGTTCGAACCGTAACTTCAGCTTGAACGCCAAAAGGATCTTTGGCATCGCCTTTAAAAGCAATCCCGGCGTTATTTATCAAAACATCTATACCACCATAGTTATTTTCAATGTATCTTTTGAAATCATCAACACTTTTAGGATCATCAATATCTAACTGGTGAAATGAAGGGTTTAATCCTAATTCTTTTAATTTGGAAACCGCCTCTTTTCCTAAATTAACGTCACGAGACGTTAAATACACTCTACCTTTATATTTTTCACAAAGTCCTTTAACTATCGCGTAACCTATACCTTTATTACCACCAGTTACCTACATTATTTATTTATTATAATTATAAATGTACTTAAATTATTATTGTTTTACTTACAATTGCTAATTTTTGAGACATTTTAACAAATTTTTTGTTCGATTTTAATAGGTTATGTTTATATACGTCATCTGTCAAACATTAGAATGAAGTTAGGTTCAATTATCTTTCCTTCATAATTATGTATAAATTCTCAGATTTTAAAATAAATAAGAATTTATTATTTAACTTCAAATACTATAATTACATTGTAATTCACTTAAAAATATTTATTCAAAAAAAAACCTTAAAAATAAATTCCCCAAAAACTTTTTTTCCCAACTAACCTAAGTTGGTTTTTTGATATACATACGATTGACAGTTCTTGTCAAATGATTCCAATCCTGTAATAAAATCAAAAATTTTTCATATATCAACCTACAACGATGTCTGCGGCAAATGAAGATTCTAAACCAGGTAACAACTTATTAAAAATAAACTCTACCGTTTGAATAAAACTTATTTTAATCCTTAGAAATTACTGATGAAACAGCCGCTGACTCAGAAGGTAAACTTAACCTCATTTCAGGATATTTTCTGTTTTTTATAAGTTTTTTTTGTAGATAAAAAAGATGATGTGACCATTAATGATATTATCATCGTTGATCCGGATACTACAGAGCTTGATTTAAATCATGGGAGGATTGGTAAGTTACAAAATTTGGAACCTTTAAGGTGCATAGAACGCCTTTATTTGCGATGGAATTTAATCAAGAAGATTGAAAATCTTGATACTTTGGTTACTCTTACTGAACTAGAGCTTTACGATAATCAAATTACAAAAATTGAGAATTTAGAAGCTTTAGTTAATTTAGAGTAAGTATTTAAGAAACAAACCAAGAAAGAAATGTTTAATTTTAATTTAATTTTAGGATATTAGATTTATCTTTTAACAGAATTAAACAGATCGAAGGTTTGAGTACATTAAAAAACTTATCAAAATTGTTTTTATCTTCTAATAAGATATCAAAAATTGAAAATTTAAATGAATTAAGCAATCTTACACTTTTAGAACTTGGAGATAATAAAATAAGAGTAAGTTATTTTAAGATTTGTTTATAGATAAAAGAAAAATTAATTTTTTTGTATTTAAAAAATAGAAAATAGAGAATATAGAGTGTTTAACAACCGTCGAACAACTTTACTTGGGAAAAAATAAAATAGTTAAAATCGAGAATCTTGATAACTTGGTTAATTTAACTTGTTTGAGTCTTCAAAGTAATCGGATCACTGTTTTGGAAAATTTGAACAAATTAACTAAATTAGATCAACTATACGTTTCCGAAAATGGTATTACTGTTATTGAAAACTTGGAAAATAATATCAATTTAAATACTTTAGATTTAGCTAAGAATAGAATCAAAGTGATTGAAAATGTTTTTCATTTAAAAGAGTTGGAAGAATTTTGGGTAAATATTTGGATCATTTTTAATTGGAATTATTTTATTTATTAATCCTGTTGTAGTTAAATGATAATGAAATATCAGATTGGAACTGTATACAACAATTAGGAAAACTTGGAAAGTTGGGTACGATTTACTTAGAAAGAAACCCGGTTGCTTCAGATCCAGCTTATAGAAGGAAATTAAAAATGATGATACCTTCTTTACAACAAATCGATGCGACACTTTGTCATTGTTAGAAACTTAAGCATCAAATAATCGATTTACATTACGTTTTTAATTTGCATTTTTAATCACAATTGTATTTTTTAAGAGTAAAATAGTAAAACAATGTTAAAATAAAAGGGCACAGATACAAATTTATTTTTTAGTTTTGAATTAGTATTAAAGAGTTTCATTGTATCAATTTATATCGAATGAAGAATACAAGAATAAAGGAATCCATCGCCCTTTATTTATTTATTTTTTCTTATTACCCTCTATTCCATGATAAATTAATATTAATTTTTTCTTTCTTCCGAAGTAAGTGAGCCATTTTAGTGTTTTAAAAGTTTGTAACATTTTTAAAAATCTTTAAATATAAAATGTTAATATAAATATAAACGAATAGCGGAATGATTCTCAGTAGGAAGCTTTGCCTTACTAATTTGTTTAAGCTTATAATTATTGTATCCATCATAGTTTATAATCGGTTCACTACTTGTAGGCTGGTTTTAGTGCTCAACCGACGGTCGGTACTGACCGTCAATACTGACGGTCAGTACCGACCGTCGGTTTGTGTTGTTCAGTGCTTAGCTGATTGACAGATCTGTCAAAACGCGCTGACCGTCAGTTTGTACAGTCTCACGAAAAATGGACGCATTAACAAATTGTACGATACTTGGGTATTTCATTTTTCTGTAATTCTTTAACCATGCATCACGGTCTTTATATAAATTATGAGACAAAATCCCATAATTCCGGATGCAACCGGACTTCGGTTATTAATCGTTCTGTGTCTATGCTCATTATTTCACGATGACTGTACACGTACTGACAGCAGTATGTCAGTTGGCTGACGTACATACGGACGCGTTCGACCGACAGTTGTCATACGCGCCGCGTACCGTACGCGCGTAGGGTTCATCAGTGCAGCACTGAACAGCTACATATGAATACGTTGCGAAGCTACGCGCGACCGACGTCGGTACCGACCGTCGGTTGAGCACTAAAACCGGCCGTAGAATTAAAAAACGTTAATTAGGCGTTATCTAATGTATGTCTAGTTTTCGTTTCGAAAATTTTTTGTATTGTAGCTCTAAGTTGATTTTTACTATTTCACGGGGCTGCTTCTTGTACCGTAAATGGCCATATACTATTGGGTTCTTCGGAAAGTAATTTCGTTTTTTTTTTTTTTTTTTGTGGAAATGAAAGACAGTTTTCGTATAATAAACAAATACTTTATTAAATTATATATTGACCGTTCTGGTCCAACACCTTTACACCTTTTGTCATCTTTCTGACAGTAGCATAATTCCACGCTCATAAAATGTTTGGGCTTTGCTGGAAAAAAGAGGTGGTTTTTGACCTCCTCATTTGAGGTGAAGGTTTTACTGTCTAAAAAATTTTGGGGTGACCGGAACAAATAATCATCCGATGGAGCCAGGTCTGGAGAATATGGTGGTTGTGGCGTGGTATCCCATTCAACCTGTAGAAGCTTTTGGCGAGTGACCAAACTTGTGTGAGGTCTCGCGTTGTCTTGGTGAAACACTACGCCTTTCCTGTTGATTACTTCTGGCCTTTTCTGTTGAAGTGTATCATTCAGTTTGTCCAGCTGATGATAGTAGAGAACATGGGGAACCCATACATTAAGCTTCGAGGATAATCCCAGGCTTTTCAAGTGGTCATAAACTGTTGAATTAGATAAATTTAACCTTACTCCGATCTCACGTGTTGTTATTCGCCGGTTCCCATTAACTAATGCCTTTATCGCGTCTTTATCAGCTTCAACCGTCCTTCCCGAACGTGGTGCATCTTCAACGTCAAAATTGCCGGATCGAAATTTAGCGAACCAGTTCTGGCACTGGCGTACTGTCAACACACCTTCTCCATACACATCGGTCAATTTTTTTCTGGCTTGAACAGCATTTTTACCCTTTCTGTATTTAAAAGGGCACCAACCAAAAATTACTGCGTAGAATTAATCGGAATTTTTCACACACAAGCCTTGCTATATGAGCTCTCAAAGTATATAATAATTATACGGCTTAAGTGTGAAGTTGGGTGCAAAAAAAATACAATCAAATCCTCTGTCGGGAAAAAACAAAATTACTTTCCGAACAACCCAATAGTTTTAACGTTAAAGTGCTGAACATGGTAACAATACTACCATTTTCGCGCAACAGCTGTTAAAAACATCGCTTTAGTCATATTTGATTTATTGCGCACTTAATATCATGGTGCTACTTCAGCACTTACTACAGGAGTAAGTCCTGTGACATAAAACCATTTTTCATCGATGTGGATGTATTTCATTAAATTCTCAAACCCGTCATTCTCTTTCATAAACGACAAATTTATTAATCTCATTCAAAGCTGATAAGGCATAATTCCACTGAGGCCACACAAAACGACAAGTAGCATGCTATGTGTCATAACATGTTGCCTGTTTCTAGGTATGCGACTTTGCCATAATCCTTTAATAATGTCGTACAAGAAACCTGTCGCCTACTATCGCATACGCTTTGTCGTGTATGTATGCAGCATGTATCTTCATCAATCTCTCATAGGGAACTTCAGTTTGTTGCGTCATGTCTTTACAAACAGTCGCGATGGCTGCATACTTGGTAGTAGCTATGAATAGCAGGAAAAGAAGAAGAAAGCCAAGACGATAGAAAAGAGAACTATTTATTGGTGGTCAAAAAGGTCAAATCGAGTTTTACAATAAATTAGATGCTGGTGATAAAGCTTTATTTCCAAATGTTCGTCTGAATGTTATGTTGACGTCCTGTAATGTCGTGAGGTTAGATCCTAAAATGTATCGACGACTTGGTAACAGCGACCCAGTCACGGTTGGCAGCGGCTGGCGATTTTGACGAAAAATATACTTTAAAGGTTGGTTCTCACTATACATTCTGTTTTCTTTCCATATCCGAACCATTCCGTTTACATACAATGTTTTAGGTTGTCAAGCAAATTAACGTGTACACATTTTTCGTTCCGTTTACATATCGTTTCCATACCTGCCATTACCAATAAGTTGCATACCATAGTGGTATGCTACGTTTTTCAAGAAAAATTTTAATATTTTTCGACAAATTTTAGATTATTAATGATTTTTAAATAGTAATTATCAATTATTAAAAAATGTTTATGCCTGTGTAGGTGGTTTCATTAAATACATCAAATGAAAAACATCGATTTTCTCGCCAGTAAATAAAGTACTTGATTTGCAAAAAGGTAAATCCAGTTTACAGAAGGACTAAGATGGTTTATAAAGGAGTTCATTTAATTAAATAAAATTTTAAAGCATTACATACATCATAATAATGTCATTCATATTGCGTTGAAATGTCAATCTTTAAACCGTCTCCTGTCCGTAAAAAATACGTAAGCAATATGGAGCATGGAAGGGAATGGATCGGAAACGGTATGGAAATGGAACGTAAAATGTGTACACGTCCATTGATTTACAGCTAAGAATATGTTTATAGAAACAGAATGGAAGTGTGTGGAATAGAAACGGAACGTATAGTGAGAACCAACCTTAGGTCGGCTGAGCAAACCTCGTATATTACAACCGACAACAATAGTAATATTCTTATTAGGCTTGCGTTAGTCAGGATGAGTAGTAAATTGTTTTATTTAATGGAGAACTCCTATCTCATAAAACAAAGGGTGCAAAGAAGAAGAAAATGTTGGGTTATCTCTATCTTACAAGAGAGGAACAGAAAAGGAGAGTTTCATCATCTCCACAAACAATTGAAGGAGATAAAGGAAGATGCCTAATGTCTGTATGACCATAGTTTCTTTCATAAACTAAATTTTAAGTAACAAAATTACAAAAGAAACAGATACTTCATCCAACTAATCCAAAAAATTTGGGTCTGTCCCTCTAGTCGGACGTACTCGGACGTATTGGTCTGATGCAGTGTACGTGACAGATGCTTGTTCATAATTTTGGATTGGTCGGATACATTTGGTCGATATACGGACGACCACTATTCGGCCGAATTCGGTTCCAGTGTACGGTCAGCCTTAATTTGATATTCTATGCTATCAAATTTGATAGGTAAAAGCAACAAAAAAAATCGTATAGTCTACTTAAACCCCATGATTAGCTTACAATAAAATATATGACCGGTCATAAGAGAAGTAAAGTGTGAACTACCTTTATATCAAGAATTAAAAATTAAAAAAATTAAATGGGAAATATTTTTTAACGCAATTAAATATATTAAAGAAAAATCATTAACCATAATGCGTTACCGGAGAAAAAATGTCATACTGCACTGGGATCCGAACCCAGAACCTTCTGCTTTCCGGGCAGAAGTTTTTAATTTAATATTAATTTAATACCTTTATATCAGGTCATCAACATATCACGTATGAATAAGTAATTAATTCTGAAAGAAAACCGACAATTACAATTCAATATAAAATAATGGTTATTTATACAGGGTGTAACAAAAGTATGGAATATAGTTAATAAATACGCCATTTATGATTTAGGGCCGGTTTATTCACCTCTGGATAAATTAATCTACCTGATATTTTCCATACTAACTATAATTTCACTTGCCATGATTGGCTAGTTAGCCTGTAACCATGGTAGATATCGGGTAGATTAATTTATCCAAAGGTGAATAAACCGGCCCTTAAATGAAAAAAGTTTCCAATAAAGGTTTCTTAACACTTTGTTGACCGGTGACGAGTTACCTCGTCTTTTCATACCCAAACGTTGCCGACCGGTGACGAGTTAACTCGTCGTCATAGCACTTGTTATGTCAAATTGCGGTGACACGAGATAGTTTCTATGTAAAATTCCTGGTCGACAGTGTTAATAAATTATGGGACACATTTTGCCTATATAGGCTTGTTTGTATCGTTTGTTATTTCGTTGCTATGGTAACCAACTTTATTATCTTAACACTTTGTTAACCGGTGACGAGATAACTCGTCATTTCATGTCCAAACGTTGCTGACTGGTGACGAGTTAACTCGTCGTCATTACACGTTATACACATTGTAACATGTCACATTGCGGTGACATGACATAGTTTCTACGTAAAATTGCCGGTCAACAAAGTGTTAAATGGGATGAGTTTTTTTTTTTGATAGATTATTTTTTATAGGGAAACAGTGGAATTTTTTGAAAATATTTAATCAACTAATTACGATCAAAGTGGGTGCTGAAATGACGCTGTGGCGTCACTAAACGTCTAAAAATTTGTGAATTACAATTTTGGCGCCATTAAGCGAACACCACACAATTGAAATACTAATGATGTATGCGTACGACTGAAAACGTACCCAAGTGAAGTTTTTGCAATTTTGAAATAAAGTGTTGAAATATTAGGCTTGCAAAAATATTCCGTTATGTACCGTTCTTATGTAGCATATACTCAGTCCTACAAAGGTGCATCTCACTGCCTTTTCATATGGAAAATGTTACGTTGTAATGTTAAATTATATATTTTTTATTTCAATTTAAACTTGAAAATGTATAGTGTAAACAATACATTTGAAACACTTTTCCATACGCGTTCAAATTACAACTTTCGAAATCGTTCAGATTTTTATTCTATTTTTATCTATTGCCTTTTCATATGGAAAATGTTACGTTGTAATGTTAAATTATATATTTTTTATTTCAATTTAAACTTGAAAATGTATAGTGTAAACAATACATTTGAAACACTTTTCCATACGCGTTCAAATTACAACTTTCGAAATCGTTCAGATTTTTATTCTATTTTTATCTATTGCCTTTTCATATGGAAAATGTTACGTTGTAATGTTAAATTATATATTTTTTATTTCAATTTAAACTTGAAAATGTATAGTGTAAACAATACATTTGAAACACTTTTCCATACGCGTTCAAATTACAACTTTCGAAATCGTTCAGATTTTTATTCTATTTTTATCTATTGCCTTTTCATATGGAAAATGTTACGTTGTAATGTTAAATTATATATTTTTTATTTCAATTTAAACTTGAAAATGTATAGTGTAAACAATACATTTGAAACACTTTTCCATACGCGTTCAAATTACAACTTTCGAAATCGTTCAGATTTTTATTCTTATTTGAAAACAAGTAAAACTTCAAATTTTAAAAAGTTAATGTTTTTTCATGCTATAGGTTTTTTTTTGGACAAAAGAATTTATGCAAATTGTCTTTTACAGCTTACATCAAACTTGACTATTTTACAAGGTAGGTCATTAATTGTGAGGTTGAAAGTATGTTAAATCTATAAACATATCATTAATTTAAAGTAATAGAACCTGAAAAAAGTGTTTAGATATTTTTCATCCAGAAATATCTTTTTTGTACTTTGAAAGGATTTTAAGAAATAAATAATCAATAAAATTTACTTTCATTACATCTGGTGTATTTCTTTTTTTAAACATAATACTTTTAACATTTTTATACTGAAAGCTTCCATACAACCACATTTTCATTAAATCGGAAACGAAAAAAAATAATAATAAAGGAGAAAAACGCTTCGTTTGGCGGCCACGTAAGCCAAAGAGCCCCAATAGCATATCATGTAATAAAGTACGCTACTAGAATACAATTTCACCGCGAAAATAAACACAATAAAGTGAAACGGGGGCGCCCGGCCGCCGCCCCATCGGAAATAAAAAATGATAAAACCAGTACATGTTATATTTGTTACCTAAAATGTCTGAGAGAACAGTAAAAATATCTACAGAATAGCAGGATGAAGATACAGGTTTTTTTTTGCTGCCTTATTTAATCGCTTAGGCTTCCAATTCGAGGGCGAGACCGATCTTGTGTCCACCGCTATTGAAATTCTTACCGTCAATCAATGCAGACAAAGTCAATGTGATTCCTATAAAAAAATTATATGTGTTCAATCTTTAAATTTATTATTATTAAATTTATAAAAAATATACAAACCATCTCTTAAACGTTGTTGGTAACCCAAACCGATTTGACTGGTGTTATTAACTTTAGCGCGAATTGCCGCGTCTCTATCCAAATCGTACTTGGCTCCAATGCCGAATTTAGTGTTGTTACTTCCAGACGACCACGCTAATTGAATGCCAGTTTCCAAACGTGGCGACACCCGTTGGTAAATCGAACCACCGAACTCCTGGCCGTCATCGCTGTTCAGATCGCTATTATCAATATATGGTTTTAATATCATGGGAAAAAGGAACAACAGGATCGGAACCAAACGGATCTAAATCAACTTAACTTATAGGCACATTATTTTTAAATTTTACATTACACAAACAAAAAAGGCTTGGTGATGACAAACTTAATGACAAGTAGTGACAAAATGTCAAATAATGACAATTAGGAAGACTTTTAATGACGTTCATGGATTACTTGAAAGGATAAAATGGATTTTCTCTTCAAAAATCATTCAAATACACAGGTGTCCAGAAATAATATTTGTGTATTTAAATGCGTAATTCTATACTAAAAAATATAAAAAAAAGTTTATGTGAACATGTGCCCAGAATTGTCTCCTAAAAGAGTTGTGGCTGTCTGAAAATTATACTTGTGTGGTCTTTTTCTAATTGTTTCATTTGTCATACAGAGTTAGATGAAAAAAATTGAAATACCTACATTTCGAACACAATTTTGGACTTTGATTTAAATAATAATATACTTGGCAACCAAATCATCTACGATAAATAGTATGGCGCAAACTTACTATCATGCCTGGAAATTTTATGAAAATAACTTTTTCGCAATTATGTTACCATTGTATTTCTCGTATGGTAGGACACTTATGTGTAAACAACTTTTTTTGTCTAGATATTCCAATTATGAGATCAAATTTTCAAAAAATGATCAACAATAAAAATATAGGACTTTAAATGTACTCAACATCAATACCAAAAAGTGTTAATTATAGATCATTTTCATTACCATCACCATATTTCTTATGTAAATTTTAGGGGATCTTCCAAAATTCACGAACTGACTCTACGATACGTGACATAACTAGAAAAAACCACACAATGAGTAATATATTCAAAGAGCTGTAGCTCCTTTGGAAAGGATTTCCGGATACATGTTCATATGAATTTTTCTTTATATTTTTTGCTGTAGAATTACCCACCCCTTTCAGTACACAAACACAACTTTCATCTTGTATGAAAACATTTAAAACTAAGGGCCATTTTATTCACCTACCCATAAACTAACTTGTTTCAACAGAAGCGTTTAGGCAACGCCTAGGAATTACGGCAAATTTGATGGTTATTACAGCTAAGGTTACAGTTAAGTTTGACATCCTAAACCCACCATTAGAAATAATTATAATGGTGGGGTATAATAAGATCAATTAAAAGATTTATTTACGTAGTAGTAAGATCAACACATTTATCCCTTTTTTTCCATTTCTGAGTTCTGATCTTGACTTTGTCACGCCTTTAGATAGGCGAATACTAGTAAAGCACCAATAATCCCGATTCTAACATCAACCTTATAAACTTATTGTCTACTAACAATAAGATATTGAGAACTTGGATAAGTGAATAAACGGGTTCTAGGAATTAAATACTTACACGTTGGTGTGAAGGATGAAATCACCGGTAGAAAAGCCAAGGGCAAAGTTGTTCTTTGTGAGCTTCTTGTTTTGGGTGTCGAAAGCTGCTTGATAACCAGCGAGCCAACCTTGATAGCCGAAAACGGCTGATCCTTGAATCAACGGACCTTTGCTGTCCAAATCTACATCGGCGTTCAACGCAGTGTAGTCATTTTGGAAGGCGGTCTTTACACTGCCAGATTTGCTTCTATAATAAACCAAAACAACAAAATTTTAACTTACTCCTTCATAATTACGTTATTTTATAAGCTTTTTCTTATGTATATTCGCTTTTCATTTTGATTTTAATCATTTGCAAGTTGTCTAAAATCATAACGAAAGAATCGACTTAAAATTATAAATACAAAAATCATGTAAAAAAAATCAAGTGAAACTGTAAAATTTTATTATAAAATTCAAATTTATTTAAATGGTTAATAACAGACTTGAAATCACCTAAAAATCTCTTAAAATAATGAAAATCTTCAAAAAAATAACTAAAATAGTGAAAGTTTTATCAGTGATCCCTTATAAAATGCTCTTACTTTCTAAAAAGTTATCGAAAGTAGTTTTAAAGCTCCAAAAATTCCTCTAAAATTACCAAAAAATATTTAATATTGTGTAAAGCTGATTTAAAGTCAAAAGTCGATCAAAATCGTTAAAGATCATTTAAAGAAAACAAAATTATTTTAAAATCAGCTAAAATTGTAAAGTTTCATTTTATAAATTTCTCTTGTAAAATTATCATTTTCGAAAGTTATTGAAGATTACTTTAAAGTTTCAAAAATGTCTGTAAAATCACCAAAAAATAGTTAATATTGCCTAAATCTCATTTAAAGTAATCAAAAATCGTTAAAGATCATTGAATGTAGCGAAAATTATTTTAAAATCAGCTAAAATTGTAAAATTTCATTTTAATTTCTTTTATAAAATTGTCATTTTCTAAAGTTGTCCAAAATTACTTTAAAATCCTCTAAAATCATCCATCAGGATTTAATTTTAATAAGTTAGTAAAAGTTATCATATACCGATTAAAATCTCTAAAAAACGCCTAAATTAGAAAAAAAATCCTTTAAAAATTAATTAGAATAATCAAATTTATGTAAACTTTCACTGTAAAATTTCATTTTATAAATTCCTTTTGTAAAATAGTCATTTTCTAATGTTATCGAAAATTATTTTAAAATCCTCTAAAATCGTCCAGGATTTAATTTTAATAAGCCGCCAAAAATCACCGGATATCGATTAAAATCGCTAAAAAACGCCTAAATGAGAAAAAAATACTTTAACAACTAATTAAAATAGTCAAATTTATGTCACTATCTTCTATAAAATCATCTCATTTATTAAAGTCATTGAAAGTTGTGCTAATCTTAAAAAACATCCTTCAACATTATGTAAACGATTTAATCCTTTAAAAATCAACTAATTGTAAGATAGTCAAATTTCATTTGCCATTCATCATCTAAATTTACCATAAGTCGTTAAAACTATACAAAAATCATTTAAACTAACGAAAGTCCTCTAAACAAAAAGTAAAGTTAAAATTTTATTACAAAAGTCTTTTATAAAATCGTCTTCTTTACTAAAAAATATTAAATTCATAGAAGTAATTTTAAAAATTTTACAATTTTACTGAATTACTTCACAAAGTAAATTTATTTAACACACAGACTTAATTTAAGCCAAACCAAACATTATAATTATTTTTTTTTTTTCAACTACGATAAGATAAAATTCCCCTTTATATTCTAAATAATTTAATCCACGTCACGTTTATTTCATAACTTTATCATTAGATAAACATAACAATTCCAGAAACTATTAAATTACTCATTCCTCCGACTTACTTACCCTGTTTGAGGGGCAAACGTACAATCGGCAGTGAGCTTCAACCCCTTGACAAGCTGATCTTGAACCGAAACTTCGGTCGCAAGAGTGTTATCGGTGTTCCATTTTTCGGTGAAAGTCAAACCGTAGTCTTTCACCTTGTACTTGGTCTCGAGCGAACCGAAAACCTTTCCATTCTCTTGATTGGAAGTTCCGCCGGTATTAAATTCAACTCCGGATCCGGTCTTAGTTTTGCAATCTAACTTGATGAGCCCGAAATGATAACCTTTGTTGAAAATATCTCTGGCGTTTTTGCCCAAATCCGAATACGGTGGTGGAGCCATTAGCTATTTTAAAAATTTTAAATATATTATTCTTATATCGTTTCATTTATAAAATAAGTTTTTTTATCAATCAACATAATAGAATCTATTGCTATCTATTGACAGACTTAGACCCGTTACTACCAATCCTATCCAAGATATAGTCTATAAGATATAAATTAACCGATAGGTAGGAGTGTGGCCAATAATACCATTTCCATTATTGCGCTTATTTTTAAATGGCAACACTAAACAGTCAGAAGACCTAATAATTGGGTATTTCAACGTATCTTATCAAAATCATAAACAGCGACCCAATGCACAGGTCAAAATTTGTCCCTAAGATAGCGTTAACTACAACATAAATGCAGTGGTAGGAATCAATTTTTATTATATCTATAGAATAAAGTCATCCATAACTTTAACTATGACTGATAGTAAACGAGCTTTAGTTAACATAAAGGAATTTTTATAATTTTGTATGGGTGTCAGATTTCTATAATTTTTGGAATGTAACTAGAAAAACATATATAAGGCACCGTACAAGAAAAAAGTGTGTGAACGTTATTTACAACCGAAAATTGATTAGAAAGATAATCATGTTTTATAGGTTATGGAGATTAGTTTCACATTCTGCCAACAGATGGTGCTGTAAGGTACGTCTCACACTGAGGTAACCAACAGCAAGCGATATTACCATTTGATGACATTTTACATAGAATTAAAGAAGACGTTTCACATTGAAGCAATTTGATATCGCAAATAGAGAGGTGATATCGAATTGCTCCAATGTGAGGGACATCATTTAGTTATATCAGGTGTTCATTTAAATTCGTACTCCAGCATGCCTTGAATTTTTATTAGACAACGATGAAGAGATACGTAGCAAACGAACACAACAAATATTCCAGTAAGTTCATAGGTTACTTGAGCATAAATTTAACCAGTTAACTGTTTTTCACGAATATACTCGTCATGGCGCAAAATTGTGCAACTCGCAAAAAATAGTGATTGGTTATTTAAATTGTAATTTTTGTGAAATTCAAAACATATTCTCAAATTACAAGATGTTTAGAATATTTTGAGGCCAGGTCGAAATAAAACAATCAAATAAAACGTATGAAAAATTTCAGATGAAGTGGTATATACTCTTTTCGCGGAAAGATGTCTCATGTGTCATTAATTAATTATATTATCCTAGACTACTATTTTCGGTTTTCGTCTCTATCTGACATATATGATTAAATAAAGAAAAAAGTATTTGACATATGTCGAGAAAACGGTGACAAGTAATGACGCATGAGACATCTTTCCGCGAAAAGTGTATAGGTGCGCGCTTTCAAAACGGAGCGAAACAGTTAACTGGTTAAATGAACACTTTATATCGCCGTTCCGGAAGAACATCGACATAACTCCAAAATCAAAAAATTTGCAGGAGAAGGAAAAATAATTAAGTTCAGCATTTTTTGGATACATTGATGGCCATAACTCATTTGATCAAAAAATTGCTGTTACGTCGATATTGTTCCGGAACGGCGATATGTAAAATGTCATCAAGTGGCAATATCGCTTGTTGCTGGTTGCCTGAATGTGGAACCCGCCTAAGGCAACCAGCAATAGGCAATATGCTACTTAATGACATTTTACATATAATTAAATGATGTCTCTCACATTGAAACAATTCGATAACGCTAGATTCAGAGGCGATATCAAATTGCTCCAATGTGAAACGTTTCCTTATTTCTATGTAAAATGTCATCAAGTGTGAGACATGCCTAATTGTGTCGAGGTGATTAGTTGCAAGAAATTTCCTCAATTCTTAGCTATTATTATTACCTATCCTCCCACTCCCAACCCTCAACCACCGAAACTTCCACAACGTGATCTGTTGACCAAACACGGAAGCTATATCAGTATGCAGAACTTTGAAATTACGGATATATTATTTTCGACCAATCACGTTGAAGTGCGTAAGCGCCATCTTCTGACAGAACGTATAACTAATTTTTATAACATACGAAACATGATGACTTTATTAATCAATTTTCGGTAACTAAAGCTATGTTCGTGTAGGCAGTTTCGTACAGTTTCTGATTTTATTCCATCCAATCAAATTGCTTAATTTTGATCACATGCTAAAAATCCTGAATCTTGATTAGTTGAAAAATCAGAAACTGTTGGAAATTACTTGCAGGAACAAAACCTAAATAACATTCTCGTACTTTTCTTTGTTTTATGCTGCTTTATACATGGTTTTTATCTACATTCCAAAAATTATGGAAATTTGAGACCTACACAAAAAGTTTAAAAATTTAAAAAATAAAATACTGTTTAGTTTATCAATTTAGTTAAATTTATTTAATTTTTTAATTTATTATTCTTATATATCGTTTCATTCATAAAATTCAATTTCTATCAATATAAAAAACTTACGAATTAGCATAAATGTTATCTAATGTCCGTTCGGCGAGAGATGTCGCATGCGTCATTAGTTGTTTGTTTAAAATAAAGGTAAGATAATGGAATTTGAGAACTAGCTGATATAACTTCCAGTCACTAAGCACACATGAGAACACGTGAAAGAATAATAATCTTCAATAAAATATTAAAAATACAGTTATACTCTTTTCGCGGAAAGATGTCTCATACGTCATTAATTAATTATATTATCCTAGACTACTATTTTCGGTTTTCGTCTCTATCTGACATATATGATTAAATAAAGAAAAAAATATTTGACATATGTCGAGAAAACGCCGACAACTAATGACGCATGAGACATCTTTCCGCGAAAAGAGAGTACCATTACTTTTACGATAAGTTTAATAGACAAAATATGTATTAATAGATACATAATTGACAAATTACAATAAACTTAATATATCAAGAATTTTTATGATTATTGGAGCAGAGCATCTCATCAGACCAGAAAATATTGGGAAAAGTCTGAAGTTGGATAATATCAAGAATAACCCAATTTATACCGATTAAATCAGGCTTTTTGAAGGAAAGTTATAATGTCAACTTATAATTGTTAAATTCAAAATACACAATACACAAAAAATTTTTACATTTTTTTAATGAATGTCGTAGTTTGTATTTGCAATTAGTTGTCACTAGATATGTGAAAATTTACACATTATAACATTCCTTCAAAAACTCTAACTTAATGGGTACAAACTTGGCTATTTTTGACATTATCCAACTTGTCCCAACATTTTCTAATCACTAACAGTACGCCAAATAGTTTTATTTATTTAATCGTGCATGATAAAGAGAGACAAAAGCCGAAAATATTAGTCTGGTCTTGGATAATAAAATTGATTGATGACGCATGACACCTTTCGCCGAACGGAATATAGTTACAACAGTTAAAGTTACATAAAATTAAAAAAAAAATAAGTAAAATGCTTTTTTCGTTTCCATGGAAACACCTACAGTACGAAGGTTAGTTGTTACGTCATTATATTAACACGAATAATATGCAAAAAACGTTAAAATTAAAAAAATCTGTATTACAATGTTTCTATAAAATGTAACAGTAGATAATCAAATAAAACAAATGAAAAAAAGGAAGCTAATTTTATTTTTAATTTTTTCTTCATGGGTAACCATTTTTTATTACCGACCGAGTTCAAACTCTTAATTAAGTGTTAAAAAATCTGAACAATTCCCACCCGTAAATAATTCCTGACTATAAATAGAGTCAAACCATAGATAGAACATTATTTTTAAGCTAAAACAAGATGTAAAAAAGCAAACTCTGAACGGCGAGGCGGTCACGTGACGTGGTCGTTTCAATTTTAACTTAATCTTGGCAACATTTCTCCGATGCGCACGTATCAAAACGTGGAAAATGGCGGAAATATACCGTTAGAAAACCGACAATCTTCGATCTAAACCGTTACCGGTACAATTTCAAAATGAATAAGAAAGAAAAACCTCCCAATTATTGATCCACGACGTTAGTTCATCACTTTACATTTACCCAGAAAATATCGATTAAACCTATCTTACATAACCCAATGTGCCGGTTCCACATTCAAAGCGATTCAATCTACCGTTATAGTACGCCTTCGGATAAATGATATTTCTTACACCGGTTATTTCTGCCCCATAAAGGCTATCGAGCGTAAATTAGACGAACAAACGTAGTTTTAACTTCTTCGTAAGAAATTAAAATTACTAATGGTACTTACTGTGAATTGATAAAATACTTTAAGGAGAGTTTAAAAAGGAGTGTGGGGCGCTCGGCGGACGCACTCGCGACTATTTTTTAATGGAATATGTGGTAAAAATTGCGTTGGTATCGCGAACGACGTCACTTCAATAAGGACCTTATGACCTGAACCCTCCCGGTGTTGCCAAATTGATCTTAGCTAGCTGTTTCTCCCCACCAGTTCAGTATCCCCACCCTATAATAAACTCCTAACTTCGCCATGATAACTTTCAAATTTTTAAAGAACAATCCATAAAGTAAACAATAAAAAATGATCTTAAATAACAAATATGGAATTATAATGGAATATACATACAATTAGTAAGAATATTTAAACTAATTCGTATGAAATTGATTTTGTAATAAATTAAATTGGTTGCATAACCTATCGGTTATTACATTTACAGTTGTCCACACCAAGGTTTGGAATTATAACATTCATAGGACGTAGACTTCAGCTATTGTTCGTTAGATAATACTCACAAAACAATATGAGTTTGATAGTACTTAACCAGTTTTACCTATGACGATACCAAGAATCTCGTGCAATTTAAAAAGTCAGGAACGTATTCATTTGTTCGAATAAGTTGCATTGGTCTAGTTTAAATAATACTTTAACCCTTTTAGTGCCGGAAATACATTTATATCTATTCCGTCTGTTCCTCTGCTGTTTGAATTGTGTAAGGTTCCTACCATCTATAGTGAAAGTGACTCATCGCTTAAAAGCGTATGAACAGATGTACTACCAATACGCGCTCTCTTTCTAACACACATCAACTTATTTATACCGCATGCGCAATATTGTACCATAAATCGATGAGTCACTTTCACTATAGATGGTACGGCCTTTACTTTTTTGTTTGGTTTTTATAAACTTTCTTCCAAACCTTAAGCGGCCCCTAGCCTGTCAATCACATTGTGGAAATAAATATACTGTACAATATTATTTCTCGATACAGTTATTCAATATTTAGTTGATGTAATACTCCAGTAGTCAACATGATAATAAGTAACAATGGAGCTATTTGCGTGGCAATTACACTAGTTGCTTGTCTAAAGAAGAAAAGAAAGCGCAGATGGAGGAGAGATTGGTTTAAAAAAAGATGTAAAAATCAGTAGTTCTTCTATGTGAATACTATTTATTGAAAAGACATGTTTGTCACCGTAATTTTAACCTACTCACTCCAAGTTCGAAGTAAAACTAAGCTAATATTGCGCAATTCTACTCACTCACAGATTATGCAATTTTTTCCACATTGTGCAATTTAACTCAAAACCATTTTGATTTGCTCAATATATTGCGCCAACTTTCAATGTGATTACCAAACGGTCAATATTATTGTGCAATATTTGATTTTGCACAATGGTTAAATGGGTTAAATTCTTAAGTTCTTAAGTAACGGGAAAAATATATAATGTTATCTATGAAAAGTAAAGATAATGACGCAATAATGAAAAAAAATGTGTTCTTATTAGATATAAACCACAAATAAAGCGTAGAGCGAATACATTCGGACCTCCGTGACGTCACGCCTTCGAGAACTTGGATATGCGAAGGAAAATTTCACATAAAGGAATTTCCATTGTAAAAGTAGAATTATGTAATAGAACCACAAATGGTGGTATTCCAGACAACAAATTAACACCAGTCCATCAATTATAAAAATATGATTACAACGGTCTGTTCTCTTTGGTGTGGCGTTTATGTTTTCCAAATTTTTCAAAAACTGTCAAGCGAATCTCATACTGAGGCAACCAGCAACTCGCAACAATACCAGTTGATTACAAAAATGTAAATGATGATATGTAAAAACATCATTAAATGATGTCTCTCACATTGGAGCAATTCGACATCGCCTCTCTATTTGCAATATGGAATTGCTCCAATGTGATACGATTCATCTAATACACGCAATACACTTATGTCGCACTGCAGGATTACGAGTAAGCTTGTAAAGGATCGGGCAATCAAACGAGATACTTGTACGTGTGACTTCCTTACCCGTACCGTCATAAAACTGTTGTTAATGGTGTTATATTACCGTATCGTAATTCCGAACCTTGGTGTGGATGACTATACAAAAATGAAATTATTTTTTCTTTCCATACTAACTTTTAAAAATTGTTTCTAGTAGGAAATATAGAAATATAATCGAAAATATAGATAATTACTAGTAACATTTAAATATTTTAATTTTTATTTTTATTATACAGTCATGTTCATGAAAATAGCAGTGGCTGTACAATTACCCACCAAAGAAAAAACAGTGATGATAAATTAATATTTTACTTAAATATAACACCGTAGTATGAAGATCTAATGGTTTGATAAGATACAGGGTAAAATCATGTGTTAGATGCATACCTTCTTCTGCAAAAGACATTACATTATTTAACAGTTTGCGTACCATGAGCCACTTTCGCGCTCTTCAGATTTCGCATCGAGAAAAGTCAGGACATTTGGTCGAAACAGACAACTGACTTTCTTCGATTCGTAACCAAAGGAGCGCTATCGCGCTCATAATACTGCAACTACCGGGTTTTATTATTTTTAAGGTATACCTAGGATTATATTCTTGCAACGAGTGTCTTCTAACATGTGTTTTATTGGTGCTAGGATTAAATAATATCACTTTTGATTTGTCTGTCCATAACACATTGCGCTATTTCGAAGACCCCCCTACCGACGTGTTCTCGTGCTAAATTAATTATTTTGGCAATGTGTTTGACATTCAGTAGAGGGACTCTCCTAAGACACCCTGCTTTTAATTTTTTTTTAATTAGTCTTCTTTTCACTGACGACTAACCAATCGGCAAGTTTAATTCACTTTTGATTTGAGTAGATGACTTAAAAGAATCGTTTTTGACAAGTCGTAAAATCTTTCTATCTAATGCAAGGGTTGTTTTTAAATTTTCACGTCGATTTTCTTTTTTGTTGTTAGATTTATTTGTATTGACTATCATTTTTGACGAACAATTTAAAGCATTCTGAATGAATTTGTAAGTTTTACCACATCTTAGCATATTTAATACTATTTGTCGGATTTCGGGAGTACAATGTTTTGTGCGACCCATATTTATTACAATCAAATGAAAGGTACAGTATTCTTTTTGCAAAGTGTTCTTACGTACTTTTTGTAAGATACACACCAAAAAATTAAAGGAAAATCACTTGTTTTACTTTTACAGTATGAAATATTCTAAAACTGCTATTTTAATTCACATTTAAAATCTAACAATTACCATACAAACAAAACATACTGCACGTGCGCAATCTAAAACCAATATAGCATATTCAGCGAAATTCCCCTTCGCAGACACCCCCCTTGGACGTACGGACAGTTTCTCATGGAACGGACCGACTCTCATATAATTTGCATTG
The DNA here is from genome assembly GCA_036711955.1 of Digitonthophagus gazella. Taxonomy (NCBI): domain Eukaryota; kingdom Metazoa; phylum Arthropoda; class Insecta; order Coleoptera; family Scarabaeidae; genus Digitonthophagus; species Digitonthophagus gazella. The sequence continues at coordinate 12,820,175 of JASCIT010000012.1, forward strand.
CATTAACTCTCTCTTGGACAGGCATTCTCTTGAACGGACGCGGGCACTAGAAGATGTTCTCTTAAACGGACAATCGCGCCGCGCGCCGACTTGGCTGTTTCCCTTTAATAAAAGATTTTCCCTTTAACCGGTGTTTGGCGACTTTTATATTTGCAAGATATAAGTGCAGCCCACGTTGTGCCTTTCTGCTTAGCTTGATTGAGGAACTTCCCAGAGTACACCGAAATTTAAACGTTCTCATTTTTCAGTACATATGGGGTTCAATATTAGTTTGACGTCCACGCAGAAAAAGATATGCGGATGAATTGTACTTTGCAAAAACCTCTTGGACCCAAGTAACCAAGGAAGCAGTTAAAAATTGCTCCCTAAAGCAGGATTTAAGCACGATGATATGCAAAGTAAAGGCCAGCTAAATGAAGCTTTGACATCTGATCCAGAAGATGACTTACCACTTAATAAACTTGCAGATATCCTCAAAAATAAAAAAAAATGTTGGAATTGACTGACAACGAAAACCTTAACGATTTTTTGGAAATGGATGAAAATTTATATGTTGAAGATCCAGATTCGGGACAAGAAATCGAAAATCCAGAAGTCGAACAACTCTTCGAAGATTCTGACGTCGATGAGGTACCAGTTCCAGCGGAGGATATCAAAAATGATGGTGAAGCTATTACCCTAGTCCTAACCAATCAGCTTAAACGTTTTGCCGAAAATCACGGAGATGTAGGGTTTTTGAAGCTGCTTTTCAAATTAGAAATACGTTTTCTGGACGCCTGTTGTTATTATTATTATTATTGTTATTATTTAATACAGAGGGCAAGAATACTCCTAATTCTACTTAATGAATCTTAGTTTTTTGGTTATTTTAACCCTTTCGATCCTGGTGTACAATACAGTGCACACCAAAAGTCAAAAATGAACAAGTTTGTGAGTACAAAAACAAAAAATCATAAAATATAGTTTTCATTAAAAAAAAAAACGATATTTACTTCGCATTTCTCTTAGACGGACACCCCTCTTGAACGGACACTTTCGGTCGGTCCCGTTGGTGTCTGCCCAAGGAAGATTTCACTGTATTATTGAAATAAGGCTGAACTGATATTTTCATGCATATGACTGTATAAGAAATTCACTTATTGCTAATTATAAGTTGTTAAGTTAGTTATATAATCTAAAAATAATTAATAAATTAATTTAAAAAAATTAATCTTTTCCGTTTCTTACCAAATTTCTTAATCCTGTTTCCGGATCTAAGCAACAATCGTCGCATTGCAAAAAATGAAACAACCCCTTCGAGTCATCCTTTCCATCCTTCCCATCCCCGTCTTTACCTGTTTTCAAAATCGAATTATAATAAAGAAATTCTCATTTCTTTAACTCTCAATTTTTTCATTAGTACCTGAACTTTTTCCCCTAGCACATCTCCTACTGTACTCGATCATCCTTACTTCCGTTTTCGGTTCCTCATTTAAAATTTGAGTCGCCGCGAACCTCGGCGTTTCGGAAACGTCGCGACGCAACTCGACTTCGGTCGCCGCCTCCCTTTCCGCTTCCGTTTCCGCCTCCGGGCGACGACGGCGGCCGCCAGTCTCGTCCAGCATGTTCCATAAGATCGTCGATAGGCCCATTTATGAAGCCCATACAACAACCCGACTACCTAATCTTTCTTCCAATTCAACTGCAATAACAAATTTCATGAGGGACATGTTTTTAACGTTTTGACTGCGTCAACGCTGACAGTTGTTTTTGACGAAGTCAAAATAATACTGTACTCCAGCAATTCCTAACAGATGGACATCTTTGAAAATTAATAAAAATTTCTTATTTGATTAAAATTGAGTTTTAGTGAATTTTAAATTTTGACATGTTAATGGGTATTTTTAAATTTTTGTCAAATTAGTTGTTTTAATTTTTTATTTTTCCAATTTTCTAATAGTAAAAAAAGGTTTCTTTCTTATAATAAATAAATAAATAGAAACATTTTACAATACGTGATACAATAGAATTAAAGTCATTTTTGAAAATAACGATTCAAAATTATTCAAAGACACTCAGCTGCTTATCATTAGCTTCAAATTTAACCTCCTTTATTTGTAATTTGTCAATTTTTAAAAATTCATATCGAAGAAAGTAATTTATTGTTGAGGTTTGAAATTTTATGACGATTTAGATTGAAACTTAATCTCTAGTTTTACCAAAGATGAATTTTCTACGACTTTTAATTTTTCATTCAGAAGAGAAAATATAACCAAGTATCGATTAAAATTTGTCAATTTAAAAAAATTCATATCTAAAAGACTAATTGTTATTGAGATTTGAAATTTGATGAGGATTTAAATTGAAACTTAATCTTTATTTTTACCAAAGATGAATTTTCTACGACTTTTAGTTTTTCATTCAGAAGAGAAAATCTAACTTAATATCGATTAAAATTTGTCAATTTTTAAAAAATCATATCTAAAAAGCTGATTGTTATTGAGATTTGTAATTTGATGAAGATTAAGATTGAAACTTAATCTTTATTTTTACCAAAGATGAATTTTCTACGACTTTTAGTTTTTCATTCAGCAGAGAAAATCTAACCTAACATCGATTAAAATTTGTCAATTTTTAAAAATGTATATCTAAAAAACTAATTGTTATTGAGATTAGAAATTTTATGGAGATTTAGATTGAAACTTAATCTTTATTTTTATCAAAGATTAATTTTGTACGACTTTTAGTTTTTCATTCAGAAGAGAAAATCTAACTTAATATCGATTAAAATTTGTCAATTTTTAAAAAATCATATCTAAAAAGCTGATTGTTATTGAGATTTGAAATTTGATGAAGATATAGATTGAAACTTAATCTTTATATTTGCCAAAGATGAATTTTCTACGACTTTTAGTTTTTCATTCAGAAGAGAAAATCTAACCTAACATCGATTAAAATTTGTCAATTTTTAAAAATGTATATCTAAAAAACTAATTGTTATTGAGATTTGAAATTTTATGGGGATTTAGATTGAAACTTAATCTTTATTTTTACCAAAGATGAATTTTCTACGATTTTTAGTTCTTCCCTCAGAAAAGAAAATGTAACTTAATGTCCTTCATTGAAATTTTTTTACATTCTAAAAATTAGGCTACGTTCTAAAAGTGGAATATTTTTAGGATTATATTAAATTTTGAAATTTAAAAATTACAACTTTACTAAATATAATAATTTAATATCTATTAGGATTCGTTTAGGATGTCAACGTAAACCTTAGCTATATTAACGTTTAAATTTGCCGTAAATAACGTCACCTAAACGCTACAATTGCAACAAAATACTTGAACTTATTTCAAATACTAGAGCTACAATTACAGTTACAGTCTTTATTCTAAATCCACCCTTAAAGGATACAATACTTATTTTTAAACAAATTAAAATCTTTAAAAAATAAATAAATAAATTCATTGAAATTTTCCAAAAAAATTTAATGTTGGTAACAGAGATTCAGATGACGCGCAACATAACCTCAACCGTCAAATACAGGACGCGTCCCCAAATACCACAATATATCTCCGTTTCGCTTCAACTCGTTGATATTCCGATATATCCGTTTCGTTTCATCGAAGGAAAATGGTTGCCTCATAATTTTAAACAGCTTGCTCCCTCTATACAACCGATTACAAATCGTGAAGTTAACTAATACGAGTTTGAAGTTATTCGTTCCAAAATCGGATAAATTACGCGTAAATGAGTTAAAATGGAGAAAGGTAAGCGATTTTCGTGCGATTAATTCGATAATAGACACACGGGGGCGACTTAAAACGCGTCCGTTTCGAACGAATTTGCGTTCGGATTCACGCAGGAAACACTGAGGAGCCAGTCGATGCCTTACTAAACAGCCTGAGTATGGAGAACGCTTCTTTGCAAGAAACGAACTTGTCCACTTTAAGCTCTACCGATTTAGAACAATTTGCCGAACTCTCGCAGAGCTTAAACATATCTTCCGATATGGACAATCAAGGTAAATACTTTCCAAAAACATTTATACTCCCTTTAATAATATTTGGTGTATTTATGTAGCTTCGGAAGAAGAGATGTCTACGGTTCATATTGAAGAAGCCGAAGAAGAAGAACTTGTTCAAACAGATTTAGGAGCGCAGGAGATTGAGATTGAAATGGAGCCCGACAATGTCGAGGAAATTCTTCCTGATATTAAACCAAAGTCTGTACCTCCTTTAAGACCATTGAGTATCGCACCAAAACCTACCAAGTTACCATACACTATTAAACCAATGGCCGGACAACAACTTTTACTTGTACAAGGTAATTTTTCAGTTTGGTTTTGGATTTTTCTGTCTTGTAAATGTTGTTTTTGTAAATAAATTATTGATTAAAGTTATATTTAATTACTAAAAATAAATTAAATTGTAATGTAATTTAATATGAATAGATTTTCAAACTGGTTGACATTTCAACATAACCTAAACAAAACACTGATAATTTGAAATTTATAAATAAAAATTTTGAAGATTTTTAATAGGAAACTGATTAATATTTGCATTATGAAAATTAATTAAATGGAATTTTAAAAACATTTTTCAATGGAAAACTAAATAATTTGTATTAACTGTGGTTGTAAAATTATATTTATTTAAAAAAACGTTCAATATTTTTCTATTTAATCAAAGAAATTTTTCATTTGTCAAATTGACTTTTCAACATTGCCTGAAATATATACAGTGCTGCACTTAATTATTGGCACAGCAATCATTTTTCGTTTTACGGCTGTTTTTAAAGCTAATTAACAAATTGTATTAGGTGAAAATAGTTTTCCTATACAGATCTGGACATTTTATTTCAGGGTATAGAAAAATAATGCGTGCAACAGCAAAGCATATAGGAAATAGATTAGATAAACAAAGAGCGATATAACTGTTTAACCACGCCTTTTCCGACCCGACCCTAGTCGCCCAACCAACCACCTTCTTCCCACGAACTGTCGAACTGACAATTTGACAGTCTGACGTCGTTAAACAGTTATATCGCTCTTTGTTTATCTAATCTATTTCCTATATGCTTCGCTGTTGCGAAAAAATAATAAAACTTTAAAAATATAAAAATATAAACTTTAAAAAACACTTTAAAAATATATTGAACTAAATTCATATTTTGTGGGCAGCCCTTTTTGTTTAACACGTTGAGCCCGGCGCTGAATTTGCTGTCCTTTCCGTTCAGCCGGCAGGGATCGACGCTGGCCACACGGAAAGTTCGCTGCCGGCCCCCAGAGACCAGCGCCGGGCCCAACGTGTTAATAACGTCGTCCAAATATCTTCGCATAGAGTGCACCAATTTTTTAGCTGTTTTCTTGTCAATTTTATGCCATTCTTCAAGCAATGCTTGTTTCAGCTCCCATTTCTTGTTATTGGTAGCTTTTTGACCCGTCTATCCAATTCCTCCCACAAATGCTCAATCGAGTTGAGGTCTGGGAATTGCGGAGGAAGTGGTAAGACTTGTGGGGTGTTGTATGTCAACCACATAGGGACGATATGAGCCGAATGTTTTGGGTCATTGTCTTATTGAAATAAGTCTAAGGGCGATAAATTCAACCTTTGAACTTTTTTATGAAGGTTTTCTTTTAAAATATTTAAATAAACTGTTTTGTCCATAGTGCCCTCTATAAATACCAACTTGCCTACACCTGCAGCAGACATACAGCCCCACGCCATTACGCTTCCTCCACCGTGTTTTACTGTTGTTGCAAGGTTTTGTTTCTCAAACGCTGTATTGACTCTTCTCCATACCTTAATACGGCCATCAGAACGGAAAATATTAAGTTTACTCTCACCTGAGGAGAGTACTTGGTCCCAGAACGTCATTAGTTTACTTTTATACTTCTTTGAGTAGTCGATGCGCTTCTTTTGGTTACGTGCAGATATTAATGGCTTTCGCCTCGCGACATGTGCACTGTAACCAGTCTCGTGGAGTACTCTTCTAATAGTCATGGGATGAATATCTTTCCCAAAATCTTGCTTCACTTCTGTAGCAATCTGTGTTGATGTTGTTTTTGGATCTGCTTTAACTTTTCGGATTATTTGCTTACGTTCGCGATCAAATTGAAATTGGACGCTACTTTAAATCGGTTAATCACGCTACGAATAGTAAATCGGCTCCTGTAAATCATTTTTTCAATCTCAGCATACGATCTGCCTTGGTTGTCTAAATGTAGAATTATTTTACGCTCAGATTCAGTTGTTTCTTTTTGTTTTCGACTCATTTTCACATTTAACCACTATAGCTTATAAATACAAAGTGTAATTTTGGTTCTAAGTTGAAATTATGTATCTGTCAACGGGGGAAGTACAAAAATACACATTTAGGTCTTTTGAAAACTTCGCCTAATGGTACGTATTTACCAATAATTGTGCCAATAATTTTGTGCAACGAAAACGTAGATTTTTTGTGTTGATTTCATTTAAGAACGATAAATGAAAATAAATTCTTATATAAAAGTAAAGCATTAGGTATTTAATTTATGAAATTGTATCGAAAATGTACTTTTACCTAATACAACTTGTTAATTAGCTTTAAAAACAGCCTAAAACGAAATATGATTACTGTGCCAATAATTAAGTGTGGCACTGTATAAACATATATTTTGTAAATTAATATAATGGAATTTTAAAAACGTTTTCTTAACCCATTTGCATCATAAGCGCATATATGCGCGCATTTTTCCTAGCCACTATCACCAGAGCCCCCATATTTGCGCTCATCGCATATAAAATTGCATATAAAAAAAATGTTCGGTGATAAGAACAAATTTTTCATTTTTCTGTGTGATGCAAATGGGTTACTAGAAAACTGGGTAGTTTTTATTAACTGTTATAAAGTTATTTTTACTACAAAAAAAGTTCAATATATTAAAATTTAATCGGAGAAGAAATTTTTAAACTATCAAATTGACGGTTAAACCAATATTTTGGTTTAATCTAATTAAAATTAAATTTTTAATTCTAAATTGAAATGATATTTAATTTACAGAATTTAGATAATTATTTAGAAGTTATTTTGTCTTAATAAACATATAATAGAGTTTTAACAACGTTAGAAATTTTCATTATTTTCAAACAATTATTTCATGATTTTAGGAAGCGGTCAACAATTTAAAATCTTATCCCCTCAAACAATAAATTTATCAAATGTTCAAATAGGGAAACCTCTTGCCGTAAAACCAACAGTTAAAACAATAACAACTCCCGGAAATCCAACGGCAAAGCAGGTTGTTATGAAGAAGCTTCAACCGGTTGGGAAACCGGCTCAATTAAAAACTTACGGTAAATTAGGTATAAAATTTAACACGTTAATCGCCACGATAATATGAGAAAGAATTTCACATGGGCCATATGAAAATAACTTTATTAGTACATCAGACATATATGTTTGACATGGTTCATGTAGAACTACTTAGCATCAGACACATATGACTGACATGGCGATTAACGTGTTAATAATGAGAATTAAATTTAAAAGTAAAATTTATAGATAATAAACAAATCGTAGTGGTTCAAAAAGCGGATATACAACCAAAAGTAGTGACTCAAGTTTCTAATACGATTTCCACACCGACAAAAACGATTACTTTGGCTCAGGCGCAGCAAATGGGATTGTTACCAAACGCTAAAATAGTTCCCCAAACTAGTGGGAATGCAAAACATGCGATCGTGTTGAATAAACCTCAACAAAAAGGACTTAGATTGGTAATTAAAGTATACACTGGGTCAAAAAAGTCTCCGCACTCTTTACAACATTTGCAAGTTACCCCTTTTAATTTATTTAATATGATGTTTAGCCCGCATATATCATATTTAATATGATGTTTGGCCCGCACTTATAATACAAGCGTAGCATGTGGCCCACGCCCAATGTAAACGTGTTAAGAAAACTTTATTTTACAAAACATAAATAAACGTAGTTATAAGTGTAGAGGTCTAAAGACTATATCAAAAAAGTGTCCATACAGAAGATTTTACACGTAAAACTTCCAATAGACATAAACGCGTATTTTCTTCCATAGTTTTGCTTTAAAAATTGAAGTTCCAGTAGCTATTAGTAAGTTAACACTTGGTATGCGGGTAACGTATTTTTACGTTTTTTGCAATCTGTCACTGGAGCGCGGGTCACGTAAGAATACGTTTTCGTACATTTGTAGTTTCAACGGTTTACATAGAAACGCCTGCTGCACGCGTAAGTTGGCGGCGAATTATACCCGCATGCCAAGTGTTAACAGTTTGCCGTCCGCATGATTCGTAAATATTTTTTCGCTTGGCGCCGGCAGCGCTTATTCGGATCACTTGACCTGTCGCCGGCCGTTCTTCTGGCGACACCACTGTGATTTCGCCAGCCGTTGACCGCTAATTTGTGCACATCACTAGTGTGGTGACGCCGGACGGCATAGTGTTAATTATTAATTTGCGAAAGGAAGGAAAATCATTAACAAAAATACTTGACAAATCCCATTCAACCGTGCAGTATATAGTAACGAAATATCAAGAACAACAAACGTGTGAAAATAAACCACGTACAGACAGACCTAATAAATTAAGCGCTATTTATAAGCGCGCTATTCGCAAGGTAATTAATGAAAATCCGCAAATCAAGGCAACTACACTGGCCAAAATGATAGAAGATGATTACAGCGTATATGTTGCACCTGAAACAGTAAGAAATGTACTACGAGAACAAGGTATACACGGACGAATTCCCAGGAATAAGCCCTATATCAGTAAGAAAAATTAAACGCTACGTTACGAAAGAATGAGGACTTGAAAACAAAAAATGTGTGTGCTACTGTGAAACATGGAGGCGGAGGCGTTCTCGTCTGGAGGTGTATGAGCGCTGCAGGTGTTAGAAACCTGGTATTTATAGATGGTATTATGGATCAATATCTATACCTCAACATTTCGCAAAAATTTAACTTCGCCCTTTCGCTTCCAGCGCCGCTTATAGGCGGCGGGCACAAAATGACCTGCGGGTACGAGCGCCGCTTATAAGCGGCGTAAATAACAGGTAGACATATGGCTAGTAGGCGCGCTTGACAGTACTTTGGTGGATTAGTCAGCCGAAGCGAAAGAGTTAAACGAGTCATTTATCTTTCAACAAGATAATGACCCTAAACATAGCAAAACGAGTAAAAGAATGACTAATATATAGAGTGGGGAAACAAGCCAATACACCCCCACAATCGTCCGATATGAATCCTATCGAGCACTTACGGGAACAGCTTAAGATGGCAATTACTAAAGAGTGGAATAAAATAGACGAGATAGTACGAAAAAAAATTGGTACATGTAATGCTAAAGCGACAACTGGAAGTTTTACATGCTAAAGGAGGATCTACAAGCTATTAAAGAATTAAAAATAGCGACATATTGATATTTTATTTTGTTATAAACCTTCTGTACGGAGACTTTTTTGACATAGTCTTTATACCTCTACACTTATCATACTGAAACGAACCACGTTTATTCATGTTTTGTAAAATACTTTCGTTTTTATGATACTGATTTGTTTTCTTACTTATTACAATATATCCTGGAATGGCTTTAAACATATTAAATAAATTAAAGGGGGTGACTTGTAAATGTTGTAAAGCGTACGGAGACTTTTTGACCCAGTGTACGTAAATAAAAGAGACGTACATTTGGTGGGTTTTTCTTTCGTGTAGGTTCGTACTCCGGCGAAAATTCTTCCCGCTCCGACCGCGCAAGTAACTTCTGTAGGTAAACAGCCTCAACGGATACTTTTGAAGTCGACGAATAGTCCGACGCTGATCGCTCCAAACCAATTGATTCAAGTCGGAGGAAACCAGCCCATATCCGCCGGTCAAATCCACCAGATTAATATACCGGGAAAAGGGGTACGTATAACACGACTTGGATAGTTCGGGTTTAAGATTCTCGGTTGTTTTGATGGTCCTCTTTCGTCGCAATGGTTGGTTTAGTGTTTTACTAAAATTTTGATGGATTTTTTTCCTGAATATTTTTTACACTGTCAATATTTGACAGTTGCTTAGGATGTTTGGACTTTTTTTTGTTTCCATTTTGCACATCAAGGTAGCTAAAATATTTTAATTTTATTAAAAATACTATTTATTTTTCTTTGATTCTTCTTGGGGTTATATTTGGTGCAAATGTAATACCTATAATTCCATGTTATTCAGTTTTGAAATATTAGAAAACTTGTACAACGTAATCTCAAAAGAATTTAATAATTTTTGTAATACGATTTGTGTATACATATAACTTCTTTACTTTTAAGGGCCGCCGCACATTTGCTACTTTTTGATCCGATTGTCGTATCCGACTATCTGACGCTCAAATAACTGTAGTTTTATACGACCATATCGCAAACCTACGATCCAATATCAGGTCGGACGTCCGACTCGGATGCAGGCCTAGTGCATCCTACCAGTCGGTCCGACAAAAAATCGGAGCAGACTGTCGAAAGGCGCGCTCTGCATAGTTCTTGCATGCTGAGCCGCAAACATACGATTATTTTGTCAGATCTGGCGCGACAGCAGGTGGGTTGTGACGTGTTTGTGACACACAAACATGTGCGATACCGAAAATATAATTACTTCGTTTAAAGTTGAGAAGTTCATTGAATGAATTAATTGACATTCGATAATAATCGAAAAAATTTTCGGGATGAGCACGTAAATTATTATGCAAAATTTAAAACTGGCTTTGTTGAAGTCTTTTCGTATTTAACGGATGTATCCAGTAGCGACGTTTTATTTTTTTTTTCTCGGTTGTGATAATAGAAAAGCTGTGAAAAGTTGTGAAAATAGAAATAGAAGTATGAAACTCAAATGAGATCAAAATCGGATGTACATATTTTGTCGGTAGTGTGCGGTACAGCGTCAGATAGTCGGGTACGACAATCGTTTCCGGCAATCGGATCAAAGAGTAGCAAATGTGCGGCCGCCCTTAGTCTTTGTGCCGCCAGTCGTCCTCGTCCTACGCATCATGTGTTACAGTGTGAATTATATAGAATTTTTACTTACATAATTTAAAATTTAATGTCCACCCATCTGAAATTATTAAAGGTGTACAAATATACAGGGCGTCAGACAGAAAACGCCAAAAACCATATCTTAGCGATTTCTGTTCGGATTTTCATAAACTGGGTATCAAATAAAATGTTTTGATGAATACTATTATAGGCACGTCATTGGCGTTGCCCTACCATTTTCCATAAGACGAGATATTGGAGGAACCTACGAGTAATGCAAAATAATACGAAGTAAGTGTTTATACCCGCAATCCTACACTGTTTCGGATATCATTTAATTTTTTCGAGCGCCACTTTCGATTTCAATTGATTATGACTATTCTTTTTCAAATTGTGATACATAGTTTTCTCCACGCTATTTCAAAGACTTTTTCTTTCTGAATTCAAGGATGTATAATACATGTAATTTTATTAATTATTTACTGCAGAAAAAATTAACACTTTCTTGGCGGGGAATTTTACACTGAAACTATATTAACGAGTTAACTCGTCACCGGTCAAACAAAGTGTTAAAACACTAATCCTAAGCAGTGTACTTCATTTTTATCGAATAGCTCATCAAAATATTTTTGTAGTTTTTTTACATGCGATTTTTAATAATCGAGGACGACTCCAACCTCGATACTTTGATTTGTGTTCTACATTGGAACGACTCTATATTAAGCTTTAATTATCGTATTTTAAATAAAAAATATGTGACTTCAAACCAATTGTCACTTTTCGTTGGAAATCTATAAATAGCACTGATTTTATTTTTAACATTTTCTCAAAAATTCTTGAAATCGGTACGTATCAATAAGAAATGATTTACAATTGATGAATTTCTTTAAAATTTTCATAGTATATTTTCTATTATTTTGCATTAAAATGGTGGAGAGGAAAGGAAACTATTTTAATTTTTTCTGCAGTCAATAGTTAATAAAAGTTGATGTACTGCATATCGTTGGATTCAGAAAAAGTTTTTATAAATGGCGAAAAAAAAAAAGGTTCATGATAACTTGAATAATGTAGGAATTTGGCTGTCTAGGAGTGTTGATTCTTGTAATAAGGGTCGCTTTTATAAAATATAATTAACCAATATATTTAACAAAAATAAAGTACACAGTTGTTCGTCGTTCTACGCCTTAACTAGCTTAGCTTCGTTACTCGTCTTTCGTCTTTACACGTCTAAACTCAACTCTGTCTTTTCTCAACTCTATTCTCTATCCGACTGAATTCTCCAACCAACTGTACTCTCGTCGTCTAGAGTTTTCGCACCGTTCAAACCTGTTTCCATCTTTATTTATTTATAATAGTAATAAAAACTATGGATTCTTACAATAACAAAAGTCGTAGTCGGTTAAAATCAAATATAGCGCCGGAAAAGATTAAAATGAACTCTAAAATAGTTAAAAGATTTTATTTGGTACGTGGCTGATGAAAATCGTTGACGTTGTTTGTCTAACACCCTGTATGTTACCGCTAAAGTGGGGAAACCAGCTACTCTGCAGATTTTCTAGGTATTGCGGAGATAAACTAAGATTATCTGTTAAAACACCAAAAATGGTTTCATTTCTTAAGATTACTTAGGTAATCTGCAAATTGCTTATTGTTATATCAGGTGTTTATTTAAATTCGTGCTCAAGGGACCTATGGGCTCTACTAGCATCTTTGTCGCGTTCGTTTCCTAGGTATCTGGTCATCATTGTCTAATAAAAATACAAAGCATGCTTGCGCACGAATTTAAACGAACACCTGATATAATTTGCGAATTACCTATTAGTCCAGTCATGGCGAACCTTTTTAAGAAGTGGATAATACTTTGTTCATTATATTTTTTTTAAGTGCTGACTTTTCGGCCACTAGTTTTAAATCACTTGCAAAACAGTAATTTATTTTTGCAAACTTACTAAAAAAGCATTTTTTTCTTTTTATTTTAAAACTTTTACATTAATAAGTATATTAATAAGTTTCGAGAGTAACTTTAATTAAAAAGGGAATAAGTCATGCTTGGGTGTATATTAACAATTCAAATTGATCTGCAGGTTAAACTTCTTTATAGAAACTTTTTTAGAATATTTTTGTCTGTTCTATATTTCAGGATATGACAAATAAGTTTATAAAAATCAACGTGTGGGTTATTTAAAAGGATTGTGTGGGTCAGTGTCTGACGTACGAGTCATAGATTCGCTATCACTATACTAGGCACTAGTTAAAATGAAAATAAGATCTTCGCTGAAACAACAGTAGCGTTTTCGTACTTTCAAATTGTCATAAGTGTTAAATTGTCGTAAGTGTTAGATTTCATTTATGCGCCTATCCATTAAATCGTCATCTAATTAAAATTTGTGGAGTCGAAACGGTTGCCTGTTGTTTGTCGGTTGCGACAACAGGACGTCTAACTCAATGTGGGGGCAGAAGAGAAAAGAGTAAATAGAGTCGTTATTTATTTTGCACATTAACCGCAGATCAGTTAATTTGTTGCTTAGCTAGGTAATGTGTACAATAATGGTTTTCGAACTTTAGCGGTAACATATCGTCGATCTAGAACCAGACTATTATGTCCAGTTTTCTTTACCATTGAATTTTTAACAGCAACCTATATTATATTTTAAGTTCTTTACGACAGTTTATTCCAAATCAATCTACGTCTATTCATATCGCTGTATAATCGACTTAAACATTCTGTTTGTATACAAACAAGAAATTCAAAGTGGAAAAGTGATTACTTTTAGGAAGCGCCTACACGAGCGATGAAATCGCAATGATTTTCACACAAAAGTATGATACATGTATTTTAATGGATCCATTTACATGAACGTTAAAACTGCTGCGAGTCGTCAGCGATCTTTAACCTGCGCATCTTACAGTTAAACGCAAAAAGCACCCCCTCTCGCACCTTATATTTTGTCCAGCCCAAACGAAACACATTGCTTCATATGGCGCTGTTCTAGACGTATGCGGTCGTAACGCAAACAAGTACAGACATATTCCAAATGAGCCCTTCAGCTTCTACATTCATTAAATTTTAAAAGAAATAATCCGCTGCATGCTCTCTTGTATAAAGCAGGATAAGTCCAGAAACAGCGTTTACTTCGTTGTTTTCTACGCTTATAAATGGCTAGTACTGCGACACAACCAATTTGAAGGGTATTCATTTTAGAACTTAATTTTGGTTGGAGTGTAGTTGCGTTCTTCTCGCAACTTCGTATAGATAATTAATTTCCTTGCGAGCGGATTCCTGCTATTTCATCGCTCGTGTAGACGCTGTCTTATGCGATATTTAATGTCAATGACAAAGATCCATAAGGTATATCCATCGTTGTCTACTTTGATTACTAGAAATTGAACCTCTGTTCTTACATTCATTTTTCGATAAAAGATAAATAAACATGAGTTTTGAATAGAAATCTTACGCCTGTTATTTGCAAAGGGCGGTGTTTAAAGGTCCACCTTCTTGCTTCTGGACATCTCACCCTCATTTCAAAACGTCAATTTTTACACACGATTCACTCTGTATAGTCAATTATTGTATGATATTGGTAAATTGGAATTAAAAATCGATCTGTTTAGGGAAAATTTATTTAAAATCACTTTGAGAAAAGTAAAATCGAACGATTTATAGTCACCAAATCTTAATGTCTTTAATTTATTTAAAAGAGTATGTTATTTTATGTTATGTTTATTAAGTAATATTTTTTTAAATTAAATTTAATTATTATTTAGGTTCAGTATATTAAATTTGTAACAACCCAAGCTGATTCTGGAACAAGTACGACAACAACCACGGCGACAAAAACTTCTCAAACGGTTACAGTGGGTAGTAAAATAGTTACTATAGGAAATAACGCGTTAACTGAAGGTGGAAATATAGTTCTATCAGAAGTTAAGGTAAAAATGACCCTTAAGTCCGATTTTCTTTTTTAACAAAATTTTTTTATTATTTTAGTCAGCTGCAAAAGCAAATGTAATCGCTCCAAAACCATCAAAACCAGTACCGGCAGTGCAATCGCAAACCTTAATAAACAATTCAGCAGGACAACTTTTGATGGTTCCGGCAAGTTATCTACAAAGAACCACAACCCCGAAAGTTCCGGTTCCGATTCGATCGTCGATTACAAAATCGATTAACGCTGACGCAGTAGTTCCTCAAAACGAAACTATTAATTTAGAGACGAACGGAATGCGTCCAAGAAAACCGTGTAACTGTACAAAATCACAATGTTTAAAGCTTTATTGCGATTGTTTCGCAAACGGCGAGTTTTGTTTTATGTGTAATTGCATGAATTGTTACAATAATTTGGAGAATGAAGAACATAGACAGAGAGCGATTAAGAATTGTCTGGATCGAAATCCGAACGCTTTCAGGCCGAAAATCGGAAAATCTAAAGATACCGGAGATACGCCAGTTAGAAAACATACAAAAGGGTGTAATTGTAAACGATCTGGGTGCTTGAAAAATTACTGTGAATGCTACGAAGCGAAAATCGCTTGTTCAAGTAATTGTAAATGTATCGGATGTAGGAATATAGAAGATACGATGGATAAGAAGACTGTAAGACCACATAGTGTTGAGGTTGTATTTGGAAGATCGCAAAATCAACAAAATAACGCGTCTGTGCCTCCGGATAATATTTTACAGATTAGGCCAAAGAAAGTCTGTAATAATAAGTAATTAATTTCCTTTTTTATATTTAACTTTTCTTTTATTTTGGAATAAATATTTGTTTTAGACAAGCATTGAATAACATAGGGGTGATAGAGGCTACGACAAGTTGTCTTTTTGCTGTTGCGGGTCCTTTGGAAGCTAGTGGCGAAACTGAAGAGGATATAAAAGGTCGTCTGATTGAAGAATTCGGACGATGTCTCGTAGAAATTGTTAACACGTCCAGGAATAAGAATGCAAATCTTCATTGACTGTTGAGTATAAGTACAACTTTTTACAGTTTAGTTTTGGTAGGTTTAAGTTTAACTTTATCCAATTTTATGTCACGTTTCTGTAAGAATAAGTTTTATTGGACTTCATTATTGTATATTTAGTGAATTTAGATAAGAATAAAGTTTTTTTCTGGGAATATTATATTTATTTTATTATTATCTTCATTTAAAAAATCATTTTGAAAATCTTAATTTTAGGGCTTTTAACTGAAAACAAGATATATGCAGGTCCGCCAATGAAGCAAGAAATTTTTAAGTACAGTAGAACCTTGTTTATCTGGACTAACTGGGACCAAAGGCAATCCGGATAATCGAAAATCCGGATAATACGGGTAATATGGATAAGTAAAAGAAAACTGTAAAACTAAACATACTTTAAACTTTATTAGGATAAAAGAAGCTATATTATGTAACCAAATTTACACATTTACGTATATATTTACAAACATGAAAGTTAATAAAAATATTGTGGATTGTTTCTTAAAGAATTCGTCCACTGTCTTTTGTTTCAAACATGCGTGACGCTTGAATGAAGCACGGTCATGCAGACGTTTTATCATTAACAGTTCAGTTAGAGTGGTATCAAGCTGACTTTCTAAATATGCCATGATATTTGTAAGCTGATGCGCAGCATCTGTATGTGTTATTCGCTGTTGTGGTGCAATTACTTCCTGCTCATCCACGTCATCTTCTTCCTCGTTCTCTATTCTAGATGTACATGCCGTCACAATTGTTTTTTCCGTCATAGCGCCATATCCACCATCATTGTTGTCTTTCAACCACTCACTGACGTATTCCCTGTTCACATCTGAACACCCACTTATTGTTCCCAACATTTGTAGACGATCGTCTTCAGTCACTTGCAGTAATCATCGCTTGTTATTCCGTTTGTAGCACAAATGGCTGGCCACAGTTTTTTCCATGATTTTTTCAAGGAGCTGTTTTCGACGCAATCCCAAGCGTCAGCAACCATATAAATCACATCTTTGATATTTATTGATTTCAACAAATCAATCACACATTTTTCTCCTTCCTCTTCAATTACCTTTCTAAGCAGTTGTTTTCTGTACACTTTTTTGATGTTTTCAAAGACTCCTTGGTCCATAGGCTGTAAGTGTGCGATTACGTTTGGTGGAAGAAATTTCACTTGAATTCCTCCTCTCACGAGTTCTTTTTCTCCCGGACGGGATGGAGCATTGTCTATCAGTAAAAATGCCTTTTCTGATAAACTATTTTCTTTTAGAAACTTTTGAACTTCAGGAACAAAGTTATCAAAAAACCAGTTCTTAAACAGAAAACTATCCATCCACGCATTTTTTTGTAATCGATAAACTGAGCACTGTACCACATGAATAGTGAGTCGTCTAATGTTTCATTTTTTGCTTTTTTTGCCTTTCAAATTGTCTTTCCATATCATTTTACAACAAAAATCTTCAATTTCTATTCTTTGCTTCTTCCAGTCCGACACTGTAGAAGTTTCAACTCCAAATTCAGTAGCTATTTTCTTTAATGCTTCTCCTTTATCTATACGATTAATAGCATCTAGCTTTTTGTCCGTTGACACAACGACTTTCTTTCGCTTCGATGCCATTTTTAACTTTTACACTCAGAAACACTTTGGTAAAAAACAAGGATAACTTAAAAAATTTAAAAAATCTTAAAAAAACTTAAAAAAAACTTAAAAAATCTTAAAAAATGACAAAATCTTAAAAAATATTTTTAAAAATTGTCTAAAAATCTGATCCGGATTATCCGGAGATTCGGATAAATGAGGTCCGGATAAACGAGGTTCTACTGTACTCACAAGAGTTTTTCAAAATTCTTCTTTACGAGTTTGAGTTATGAAAACCAAGCTATTTTAGTTTTTAAAAATAACGGTATTTGAGGGAAAGCCATTTCTGGGTAAACACTTTTCGAATCCTAAGACCAGAGACACACACAACGGTTTTTCGCCGTACGGCAAAATGCCGTCCCGTACGTTCCAATAGTGGAGCGAATAAATGATTGAGACCTTTCACACTAGCCGGCACCGGCAAAAAAACGTCACGGCAAAAAATCGTGCTGTTTAGCTGCCGTCCATTGTCACTACAAGGGACGGCAGCCGTGCCGTAGATAGTGGCCTACGTGTTTAAATACAAGCTTTCACACGCAACGGATTTTTGCCGTTTGGAAGTGTCTAGAAATTGTCTTGTCATTGGAATAGACTGTCTGGTAAGACGTAACTAACAAGGAGACATCGCAGCTAACTCTTCACCAATTTTGATGATTTTTTTTATGGTGAATCTATATTGAATATAAGTAGGTTCCCCCAGAGCTTTTGATCCAATGGCCCTTCTAAAGGGAGTTATTAATTTTTGAGTTACGTTTTTAGGGATTTGTTTTTATAAGCTATAAAGCGTATATTCTCTCCAAATATTAAAAAAAAAGAAAATTTTAAATGACGCGGCAAGTGAATCAATGTCGTCGAAGGCATCTATTTTAGGGGAGAAGTTTGCCGAATGTGTTTTAAGAACTTTGGGAAAAAACTATTTTACAGAAGAAGATGAGTTATTTTTGCCGGGCGAAGAAGTTCCATTAACAAATGCTTTAGTAGAATCGCAAGGTAGCACCTCCTCTTCAATAATAATTAAAACAAAAAAAAGTTGTAACATCAGAATCCCGATCCTGGGCTTCCTGCACAGGAGCGCGGCGTTCATTCACTGCACTACAGACAGATACGTCAACTGACATCGCTTTATAGCTTATAAAAACAACTAACAAAAAACGCAACTTTCAAAAATTAATAACTCCCTTTAGAAGGGCCATTGGATCAAAAGCTCTGGGGGAATTTGCTTATATTCAATATAGATTCACCATAAAAAAATTCATCAAAATTGGTGAAGAGTCAACTGCGATGTCTCCTTGTAAGTAATGTAAAATATTGTACTGAACTCAACCAACGGCAATAAAACGTTGTGTGTGAAAGCAAGCTCGTTTTTCGCCGTCCGGCAAAATATCGGACGGCATTTTGCCGTACGGCGAAAAACCGTTGTGTGTGTTTCCGGCCTAAGTGAACAATTTTTTTAAGACTAATTATTTCTGTAGTTTTTTTATAGTACTGCCATTTTTGTGAAGATACATAGCCGATATCGGTTGAGAATGAAATAAATTTCAATACCAAAGTACAGAGTATTTTATTAATTTGATTAAAAACAATATTGCTGGACGGAAGGTTTAACTTAAACGCTGCTTGAACGATCAAGCTTTTTTTGATGAACTATAAAGTTGATAACTCTATTGAAAGAATCTTTCAATAAAACAGAATAAGTTTCAATTAGGAATCATCACCTGAAGTTTGTCGATGTTAATTTGTAAGGGCCCATACATATTTTTTTGATTTTTTTTCTTCTATAAAGTTGCAAATGAATAAAAAAATAAAATTGCAAAATCTCATTAAAATAGAGACTCCTTAGAAACCAGTCCAATTTTTATACAAATTACAGATACAGAACTTACCAGTTACGTTATATTATTTTTTCTGTGTTCCTACTTTGTATTCATTAGCTTTGTTCGTTGGGTTAAAACTTGCACTGCACTAACATAAGTCACACTGTGGTGCAAAGGTGCAGTTTCGAGCAGCATTTAAAAGAGAATCACTGTAATTCAGTGTAATTAGGTGCACTTTAGTTCAGGTATGAACTGTGATCCAATGAACGCATAAATAACCAAAATTTAATAATGCACTAAACTGTTAAGTGCGAGCAGTGCAACCCTAACGAACAAAGCTATTGTCATATCTTCGGTGACATTTTGTCATGATTTTGAAGTTAGTAGAATTATTTTTAGTTAAAAGAGAAATAATAAGCTAGAAATGACGAAAGGATTTTTTAATAACATACACCAAAAGTCTACATTGAAATATTATGGTAAGTTTTAATTATCAGTCACATAATTTAAAGTGTTTATTTATACACAGATATAAAATTAAATAATAAGAATACAAAATGATAAAATTATTGAGTTGTTTCTATGTTTATCTTCCCGATCTTGGTTTACCAATACTAACACCCCATTTAAAATGTGCATTTCTATACGTTTTAACGTAAGTATAAACCGGCTTATCGTTATATTGGTATTTTGAAGACTTGGCTAAAAATATTTTTTTATTAAAAATTATTACCTATTTAAAAAATACAGGATGTCAGATAATAACTTTTAAGGATTTTTAGGGTGTTTATGGTTGAAAATAAGCCAAACACTTAATAAAGGTAAACCGATTATAAGATATCAGCGATTTTAATGCAATAACACCACAAAGCTATTATTGCATTACTTACTGATATTGATTGTTTCCATGCAAAAACTTAATTATACACCATTCGGCGAAAGATATCTCATGCGTCATCAATTAATTGTGGTATCCTACACCAACATTTTCAACTTTCGTCTCTCTCTGTCATGTACAATTAGATAACAAAATTATTTGATATTATTGTGATAATTTAATATTGATATTACGTACATAAAATGATAACTAATGACTCATGAGACATCTTTCCCCGAAAAATTATCTGATAATACTATCGTTTTTGAATAACTACAAATACTAAAAATCTAAGAGATTTAAAGTTAGAGGCTACGAAATGGGATAAGTTTGCCTTATTTTCAGGTGAAATTTATTGTTCAGATCTTTTCTGGTAACTCAACAGTGTCGATAAATAATTAATTACAGCAGATATTTGGTAAATGTACATGCCTTAGCCCCCGGTTTTCGGTCGGGGGCCTACAGGGTGGGCAAATTTGGGTGTCATTATAGGCTATCTCAGAAACTATAAGAGATACAAAAAAAGTAGGTACCACCATGTCTCGGTCTTTTTTTTCGAGAAAAACTCGATGGCGCAAACACCAACCCTCTATCTTCTTTTGTTTTTGAGTTATAGCCAAAAAGTCAAATTTTGAGGTTTTCGAAAAATGCTCGTATTTCGTTTATTTTTGAAATTAGAGAAAAGCGGTTAAAAAGTTAACAAAAAATTTTTTACACTTCGACGCTCCCAACGAAGACTACTAACTCAAATTTTGTACTTTGGAGATGAATCAAGTAAAACTTTTGAACCACCTCCAATATTATTTATTTTGTTTGTTATTCAATTTCTTCTTCTTCCACACTCTCATCCTCGTCTTCACTACACGTCGTATTTTTGTTCGTCGGAAGACCACTTAAAAATAAATGTTTTAGGCAATGTAACTCAAATAACCAAAAATTTGAGTTAGTACACTCTTCGTTGGACGCGTCGACTTGGTAACCTAACTTAAGAACATCGATCAACTTTAAAAATTTATCAAATATTCATTTTTTAAGATTTTGATTTGATTTTTATTCTAGATGAAACTTAAGACATTCCAATTTTAATTAAAAAAGACTGTTTTATTCCAAGTGTTGTCAAAAAAATTTAAAAAAATTTCAAAGTTGGTAAACATTTTTGACACTTCTTAATTTAACTTAAAAAAATAGACCATTTTTAAAAATTCATCAAAAATTCATTTTTCAAAATTTGGATTAGATATTCTTTCTAAATGAAACTTAAATCATTCTAATTTTATATAAAGAGATCGTTTTATTCTAAGTGTTGTCAAAAAAATTTCAAAAATGTTCAAAGTTGGTAAAGATTTTTAACACTTCTTAACCTAACTTAAGAAAATCGATAAACTTTAAAAATTAATTTTTCAAGACTTTGATGAGATTTTTTTTCTAAATGAAACTTAAAACATTCTAATTTTAACTAGAAAAGACCGTTTTATTCTAAATATTCTCAAAAAAAATTAAAAACATTTCAAAGTTGCTAAAAATTTTTGAAAGTTTAAACCTAACTTAAAAAAAACGATCAATTTTAAAAATTCATATTTCAAAAACTTACTATTAATGAGGCTTGAAATTCTTATGAAGATTTAGATTAAAGCTTAATCTTTATTTTTACCAAAAATAAATTTACTACGACTTTTAGTTTTTCTCTCAGAAGAGAAAATGTAATGTCCTTAATTGAAATTAAACCTTCTAAAAATTAATATATTGAATAAAAACAAGTAGTTTTTAGTAAACCACGATGATAAAAATTTTTATTGTGTAAGTGCTACTAAAAATTAGGCTACGTTTCATTAAAATTTGACGTTTAAAAGTTACAATTTTGTTATATATTTTTGGTAACAATTAGAACAAATCTGACTCTTTTAGAACAAAATAGACTCTTTTAGGTTTAATTTAATCCAAGAATTATTTCTTAATCACTATAAATAAATCCTCTATGATTTTTTAAAGTTGGTGGAATTTTTTAAAAAGTTAGGTTAAACTGCCAAAATTTTTTTCCAAGATTAAGAATTTTTTTTAATTGTTTTGGTAACAATTAGAATAAATCTGACTCTTTTAGAACAAAATAGACTCTTTTAGGTTTAATTTAATCCAAGAATCATTTCTTAATCACTATAAATAAACCCTCTATGATTTTTTAAAGTTGGTCGAATTTTTTTAAAAAGTTAGGTTAATTAACTGCCAAAAATGTTTACCAAGTTTAAAAATTTTTTAATTCTTTTGGTAACAATTAGTACAAAGCTGACTCTTTTAGAACAAAATAGACTCTTTTAGGTTTAATTCAATCCAAGAATCATTTCTTAATCTTCATAAATAAACTCTCTATGATTTTTAAAAGTTGGTCGAATTTTTTAAAAAGTTTGATTAAACTGCCAAAAATATTTACCAAGTTTAAGAATTTTTAAATTTTTTTTTTGGTAACAATTAGTACAAAGCTGACTCTTTTAGAACAAAATCGACTCTCTTAGGTTTAATTTAATTTAAGAATCATTTCCTAATCTCCATAAATAATTTAAAAAATAAATAATAATCAATATATCATACTGTGAAACATTAGATTATAGTAAATATACAATACAGAGCGTCTCACAAAGTGGGCTAATCGAAATATCTCAAAAACTACAAATCCAATGACTTTGAAATTTTATACATGGATTTAGAACATTGTAATCTACATTTTGAAAATATTTTCAGGCATCCATAACTTCCTGTTATACCGGAAGTGGTTAAATAATTATTATTTTCAAACACAATATTTATTTTTAGTTAGATTAGTTAATTTAAAGATAATTTTGTTTGAAACATTTTTTTCTATCACTTGTAGTTTTAGTGAAAAAAAAATTCATCTGACTTGTAGAGATATTTCAACTAACCCACTTCGGTGAAACACCCTGTGTTTTATTAAAACTTTTTGGCTTATTTTCGACCATACAACATCCCTCTAAAATCTTTTAGTGTTATTTCCTGATACCTTTATAAAACATTGTTAAACTTACCAAAACTTATTGATGTTAAAAACAAAACTACCAACACTAGAGGAAGTGTAATTGTTAAAAAATGTATATTAGCCATTGTGTATCAAAACTATGCAAAGAATATTTCCTGAATTTCTCTCGAGTTTATATACTTAAAGTAACTTTGAGACCAAAAAAGTCGTCATGCTTTCTCCAATAACTTTCTACTAAAACGGCACATTTTTGTTAGTTTTATTTAAAAAAAAGAAAACTTCGTACGAAAATAAAGTTAATTATTTACGACTTCATTCATAAAAATTAATTTTTTTGGAATTAAATTTATAAAAAAAATACCGCCATCTATAAAAACAAATTTAAATTAAGACAGATTCAATTACAAATTAGAATACATACAGGCTGTTTATAAATTGATATTAAACCAACCGATTTTAAATTTAACCAAAATCCAAGCCAAGAATCATAAATTCACTCCGAATTTCTTTCTACAATCGTCGGCAAAACTAAATTTAACCGCGCCAACACTTTTAAAATCAAACCGACTTCTCCAATTGGTTGATTCCCCTCTAAATTTACTTCCTCGTCCGCCGGTGTTTGTGTATTGGTTTGCGTGTACGTGTGTGTTATCTCGACCATTGCGTGTGTGCGTGTCGGCCACCTCCGTACGATATCCATTTTAGGCAAAATCTACCACTGATCGCTCCTCCCGCTATTTATTCGCATCATTCATGCATTTTCGCACACAATCGCGACCGTATTTCTAACTAAAAACAAGTATAAACCCGTAATTAGCGACTAACTTACATAACCACAACTAAACGACGATGTCCTATTCACTAAGTAAGTATGAACGAATTTGCTTATGAATCATTCAATCTCTTTTAATTGATATAAATTTTACAACCGAGCGGAGGGCGTGACCATTTTTAATTCATCCTTTTGTTTTACGATGTTCATTTGTTGAATAAACAAGTGTATTTTGTTCTTTTTTTATTATTTTTGCTTAAGTTCTTAATTGTTAAGTGTCGTTTCTCTTCTTGCAGAAAATGTTTATGCTACTCTACCAAGAACTCAAAGGGGACAACCTTTGGTACTTGGAGGTGATCCCAAAGGAAAAAATTTTTTGTATACTAATGGAAACTCTGTTATCATTAGGAATATTGAGGTGAGGTGATAAGATAGATAATATTAATAATGAATATATTGAAAATTATTTTCCTGTTTATTTTTATTGCTTTAATAATTTCAGAACCCAGCTATATCTGAAATTTATACCGAGCATTCTTTACCGGTAAACGTAGCTAAATATTCCCCAAGTGGTTTTTACATTGCTTCTGGAGATCAATCGGGAAAAGTACGAATTTGGGATACCGTTAATAAAGAGCATATTTTAAAGAATGAATTTCACCCGATTGGCGGTCCGATTAAAGATATCGCTTGGTCGCCAGATAATCAAAGGATGGTCGTTGTCGGAGAGGGACGCGAACGTTTCGGACACGTTTTTATGTCCGAAACAGGTACTTCTGTTGGGGAAATTTCCGGCCAATCCAAACCTATTAATTCATGTGATTTTCGACCCTCAAGACCGTTTAGAATCGTCACTGGATCGGAAGATAATACTATTGGAGTGTTTGAAGGACCACCATTTAAATTTAAAATGACAAAGCAGGTAAATCAAAAAAATCTTTTAACGCAAAATCAAGCAGACACATCACATTATTGAAACATCACGTTATTGCCATATGTTACTTGTGTCATTATCATTAATTAATTAACCGTTTAATGCACACCTCCATTTACCGGCAGAATTGTGCAGCTCTGTGAACGTCACGGTCACTGTAATTTTATATGCCTCAAAATATTACAGCTCTGTATGGGTCACGGTTAATATAGAAATATAATTTTCCAAATATTTTAAGTCCTTATCTGTCACATTGGATGGTAGATTATTGCCATTCTCGGAATTTGCGTTTGCTTATGCTAGGAAAAAAACAATATTTATGCAATTTTTTTTTCATAAATTAGTTAAATACGCATAAATAATTATTTGCAAAAAAATAAATGATTGTTTTTGTAACTAAATTGATTTAAAAAATGTGCATTAAGGGGTTAAGTTAATTAAAAAATAGGAAATGACTGTAAAACTTGCTACAAAGATAGAAAAATGTTTATTGTTATTAATTAAAGTGCAATATTTAAAAAATTAACCAAAAGTATAATTAATAAATAATTAACCTTAAGTTGCAAATGTTCAAAATGCGTTCTATTTACCGCTTGACACCAATGTAATCGGTCAACATAACTTCTTAATGAATTTTCTATCACTTGTGGTGTAACGCAGCGCATTTCCACAAATATTTGTTGCTGTAACTGGTCTAAATTATTTGGCTGAATTTTATATATTTGGCATTTCAAATGACCCGACAAAAAGAAATCCGATAAGGATAGGTCTGATAGACGAGTTGGCCACTCAATCACTCCTCTGCGTTCAATCCAGCATGGAGGAAATAATAATAAACATAATACGGTAACGTGATATTTCAGTGAAGTGACGTGTCTGCTTGATTTTGCGTTAAACTGATTTTTTTAATTTAGGTCTTATGCGTTTTTATCAATAGAATCAAGAATTTTGGTATTTTTGAACGTAGTTTCTATTTAAGGAAAAAAATTGGCAGCATTTTTTGTAAAATCGGGAACTAGAGAAAAATGAAAATGTTAGTATTAAATTCGTTACATTTAACAATATTGCTAGGTAGAATTTCAAAATTGATACTTCTCAAATAACAAAATTATTCGACTGTTCAGGGACTTGATACTAAAGCCGGAGACACACTCGCCGGTTTTTGGACGTCCGGTAAAATATCGTCCGTCCATATTCCAATAGTGGAGCGAAAAAATAATTGAGATCTTTCACACAAGCCGGCACCAGTTCGAAATAGGCCCGGTCGGGCCGTGAACCCGCCGTCCCTTGCCACTACAAGAGACGGCAATCGTGAAGATAGTGGCCCTCGTTTGAGCCAAATGGTTTTCTCTAACAGACCAACGACTCATATTTGGGACGTTGATATAGGCGCATTAAAACATATCATTGGTCTATGAGAGGCGGTGCCTTTTTGCATAGTGGTAGTGAACGTGTTAAATACAAGCTCTCACACGCAACGGATTTTTACCGTTTGATCTTGTTCAGACAAATTGCTTAGCGTTTATGGTTATAATTTATGATTAATAATTAGTAAATAACAATAAATTATAATATAGGGGCTAACTAAACAAAAAATTGATTTAAGAAGAAAAATAGAAACTGTACTTGTTTTTGTTTATGCAATTACATATTTTTCATTATTTTTCATTAAGAAGTGATACATACTATTTGAAGAAAACAAGTTTGAATCCATTTTAACCAGTAATGTATAATAGGTAAATATTTAAATAAGTATGTACCTTTATTGTTATTCAAAGTTCATTTACTGCTTGACTAGTTTCGACCTACGGTCATCTTCAGAAGCAAATGTTAAGATTATGTAGAAAAAAAAACATTATATAATAATTAAAATCCTTGAAATAGTAATACATGTAAAAAACTTATCTAAATTTGCGGATGGGCAACACACAGATTAAAATTTTTATAAAACGTGTACGATTGATAAAACTTAACCGGTTAAGTTTTTGGCAAATAATATGGCGCGCACCTACTACAATATTCAGAGAGTTTCTGAACATAAAATTTTATGCGCATTACTGCATAATCGTTGAATTTCTCGAAATGGGTGCACCATAGGTTAGATAGGACACCATAGGTTAGTGACTTTTTTATGCATTTTTGTCTAAACATTCCAATTTTGAGATTAGATTTTCAAAAAATGATCAACCAAAAAAAAAAAAAAAAAAAATATGGGACTTTAAATGCGCTCCTCAGTACCGAAGCCTGTTCATCGTAGATCATTTTGGCTACCATCACCATATTTCTTATGTAAATAATAGGGGATGTACCAAAATTCAACATCCAACTCTGTAGGATAAGTGAAATAATTTAAAAAGAAAACACATCATGAGTATTAACTTCAAAGAGCTGTAGCTCCTTTGGGCATTTCCGGACACAT
This sequence comes from Digitonthophagus gazella, assembly GCA_036711955.1. Classification (NCBI taxonomy): domain Eukaryota; kingdom Metazoa; phylum Arthropoda; class Insecta; order Coleoptera; family Scarabaeidae; genus Digitonthophagus; species Digitonthophagus gazella. The sequence goes on from JASCIT010000012.1 coordinate 12,847,561, forward strand.
GTTCATATGAACTTTTCTTTATATTTTTTGCTGTAGAATTACCCCCTTTAATATACGAACGTTATTTCCGGACACTCTGTACATTATAAAATTATACCGGGTGTGTAAGACCACCCGTCGACCCTTTTCTAAATCAAGAGAAATGGTTTTTTTGAAAAATCAAAAAATTTTCTCGTTCTTCGTTTCGTTATCTTGTTAATAAATAACATTTGATGTGTTTTGTGTTTTGAACAAAACATTTTTCTCTCTTTGCACACTCTATTCAATGCTACCCTATGTTAATTCGAAACGAACACTTTCACTTGTATTCAATGTAGCACGAGTACTTCAAGTAGAATTAAAATATGTAATAAAAAGTACCACGTTCCATTTTAAAAAATGAACTTTCGGTCTGAATAACCTATTTCCGGTCAGAACCGGAAGTTGAAAATATCAACGGATGGAGCATACCCCATTTGGTGATCAAATTTTTTTGGATTTTTCAAAAAAATCATTTCTCTTGATTTTGGAAGGGGTGGACGGGTGGTCTTACACACCCGGTATAATTATAATATTTTAAATTATAACAATAAATGCTATTATTATGCTACTAGTAATAGATTATTTTGACATTGAAGAACATCTTTCAACTTGTCCTGTAACTCACCAAAGAAAGCAGCTGACATCTGTAAATAATTAAAAAAATTGTCTTCGTCGTTCCGTACTTATGTTCTTAGTGCTACCTGAATTAACTTACAGTCAGAGATAAGGCATTTCTTTATAACAAATTTGACTGACAGTTAAGCAAAATATCCTGTGTCATAATTTTGAGAAGGAATATTAACCCTAGAATGCTAACATAAATATTTGATAAATTAATGCTAACATGGTGTCGTATGCGACACCAATTAAAATACCAATTTTTGTAGTGAATTAACCCTTTCGTGGATAAATTATATTTTTGAGAGCTTCGCCACTTTTTAATTAATCGATCCGTAGTGATAAGTATGCATACCAATATCCACGAAAAGGTTAAATAATAACAAAAATAATTTGTTATTTAAATTTATTAACACAAAGCATATTTCATGGTGTCGCCGGCGACACCATATTAGCATTCTAGGGTTAATGAGAAAATTGCAACTTTTCGAAGAAGGGCCTGAATATCTGGAATCGTAAGAGATATCATTATATCGTTTTTACCATTCAGTTTCTTATAAAGTATATTTCTTCTTTAAGTGTCCAATTTGGCACACCTGTACATGCATTGCATGTGTACAGCATTGAAAGTTGAGAAATCTGGTTACTCTAGTTTAGTAAGACGTCTAATTAAGTAATATTAAATATTGTACTGAACTCAACCAACGGCAATAAAGCGTTGTGTGTGAAAGAAAGCTCGTTTTTGAACGCCCGGCAAAGTATCGGACGATATTTTGCCTGACGTCCAAAGACCGGCGTGTATGTCTCCGGCGTAACTCTATATTATCGGTTTTAGGTAAATATTTTCACCGTAAACCGAAAATTTTTCCTAGTACTCTGTGTCTTAAGACTGATATAAGATGTAGTTGTTGCTTAAGCACTAGCAGTTCTTTGTTAATGTTAAGTTAGTCATTTCAAATTAGTCACCTGTTAATATTAGTAAGAAGTTGGTGTGAAAATGCTATAAGAGTTATAAAAAAATAGTTTTAGTTTGCCACAGAAATTTGAGCCTTAAAACCGACATCATTTTTCAGATCTTATTGAAAATTGTTTCCCTATAATACAATCTTTTTCACCTTTGCAGTAAACTTATACATTATTAACTGTGGTTCCATTAATATAAGACATTTATATAGTTATACAGAAAAGCGTTGCGTTTCATTATGTCTAATTCTTCTCTAATATTAAAAAAAACTCTTATTTTTTTACTAGACATTCATTTTGCTTGTGAATATGTTCAAAAATACACACATTGTTCGACATTGCCGCCTTAAAAGGCGACTTAGTTTTCTTTTAACTAATGATAAGATAATATGGAACTGTGCACCTCAATGTCTTTACTTGAATCTAATTTTTTTCTAGGAACATTCTCGTTTTGTACAAGCAGTACGTTATTCTCCAAGTGGAAATCTTTTTGCGTCGGCTGGTTTCGATGGTAAAGTTTTTATTTACGACGGAACATCATCGGATTTAGTTGGAGAAGTTGGTTCTCCGGCGCATAACGGTGGTGTTTACGGCGTAGGGTGGAGTCCAGATGGAAAACAACTACTAACATCGAGCGGAGATAAAACCGCTCGTCTTTGGGACGTTGAAACTCGTCAAATGGTTTCCGAGTTCGTTCTTGGAACGACCGTTGAAGATCAACAAGTTTCGTGTCTTTGGCAGGGTCAATATTTATTATCAGTATCTTTAAGCGGATTTATTAATTATTTAGATATAAACGATCCTAAGAAACCTTTAAGAATCGTTAAAGGTCATAATAAACCAATAACTGTTTTATCATTAACCGAAGATCGATCAAACATTTTTACTGGATCTCATGATGGGTATGTAACAAATTGGAACGCATCAACAGGTGAAAATAACCGTGTGGAAGGTCTCGGACATGGTAATCAAATAAACGGGATGAAACCAAACGGAAATGTTATGTACACGTGCGGAATCGATGATTCCGTTAAACAAATCGACATTGAAAATAACACTTATACAAAAACCGACATTAAATTAGGTTCTCAACCACGCGGAATGGATATATTTAAGGAAAAGAATATAATTATAGCTGCAAGCGTTAATGAAATAAGCGTTATACAGGATGATAGGAAAGTCAGCGAGTTGAAGGTTTCTTACGAACCTTCGAGCGCGAGCGTTTCAAAAGTTGGGGATATTGCTATTGGAGGAAGTATGGATAATAAAGTACATATTTATGAATTAAATGGGACGTCGCTCGTTCAAAAAGCAGAGTTGGATCATCTCGGAGCTGTTACTGACGTTTCGTATTCTCCCGATGATAAATATTTGGTCGCTTGTGATGCTAATAGAAAGGTTATATTGTATAATGTACCGGAATATAAGGTAAGAACTTGAATTATTTACATAAAATTAAAAAAAAAAAGAATAGAAAGGTTAAAGAATGTTGCTTGAATTCAACAAATTGCACAATTTTATAAATATTAAAAAGAGATCAATAAAACAAAATTAGTAAGTCGTTTGCGAAACTGTTCAAAAAAGTATTAGATTAATAAAAAATCGCAATCTCGATTATACTGACCTTAATGATAAATTTATTGTAATTAATAATACATTTTTTTTGTTTAAGCTTGCTACAAATCAGGAATGGGGTTTCCACAACGCAAGGGTAAATACAATCGCTTGGTCTCCGAATTCTTTACTGGTCGCAAGTGGTAGTCTAGATACAAACATAATAATTTGGTCTGTGGCTAAACCAAATAAGCACGTGATAATTAAAAGTGAGATAATTACTGTTTAAATTTATTTTTTGAATTTTACTATGATTTTCTTGCATTATTTTAGATGCCCATGCACAAAGTCAAATAACAAGATTATCCTGGTTGGATGATACAACTTTGGTGTCTGTAGGACAAGATTGTAATACGAAGATGTGGATTATAGAACCCTTTTAATTTATTTTTTTAAAAGGGGGATGTTAATCTTTAATTTAAATATTTTATTTTGCATTTAAAAGTATTTATAATCTAATCCCACTTTTTAATTTTAATTTTTGGTTTTCCTAAGCTTTTTCAATTCATCCCAGTTCCTATGACAATTTACTTACTTACCTTCTTAACAAACACGCTTTATTTACCTTATTTTAAGGGCCTAATAAAAAAAGTCATTAAGTTGTATTTTTTATTTATTTTCATATACTTTTATAATTATTATACAATTTTCTTTTTTTTTTGTGAAAAAAATACATTGAAATTAAAAGGTTGTTGTTGTGGAGTTACGGGAATGTTCGCTCCTTTTAATTTTTTTTTTGTGGTCTGTCAGCCCAGGGTTTTTTTTTTCAACAATAAACGAAATTTATTATAAAAAGAAAATTGATTTATTATTATATTATATTATTATGTCTTTTTCTTTTTTCTTGTCGTATATTCTTCCGGATGTCTATACGAAACGTGTTTTCTCAAAGCGTCCCTACTTTTTGACACGTGCGGACAAGAAACGCACGAATAATAAGTGTCTTTGTGAGTTTCCATGTGCACGCGAAGATTATATTGATTGCTCAGGTATTTACCGCAAATGAAACACTTACATACTTCGGGTAGATCTTTTAATACTTTTTTTTGAGGTTCTAAAAATGAAAAATTACTGATTAATAATAATGTTGGGAAACAAAAATTGCAATAAAGCTGAATACTATATTATGGTAGAATAAAGCTATCGAAATACGAAAATGTACAAAACAAAGTTGTAACACGTTTTCTTGTTACATTAACCAAACCACATGTATAACAGTACCATTTGATACTTACTAAAAACGTATTTTATAAACAACAAATGTTATTTGAAATGCCTTGTACTATGTTAGATCAAACATGTTAATGGTAAAATGTTAAATTATACTTCGTATGTCCTCAGGAGCTACTTAAAGGAATCATACATATGACACTAACACTGTGATCGTCTAATCAACAGTTCGTGAGCGTATGTAACCAATCCTTTTTGACATCTTTGAACGCTTTGGGTAGGTTTATAACGCTCTGCCCGACATCCTTATCGGCACAATTTTTAATCTTTGGTGGTAATTCAATCCCAAGAAAATCGAATCGCATACAAAAGGCAAGTTAAATGGTAAAATGCTAAATTATATAAAATTCCTGTCAACATGTAAAAGTTTGTACTTCCCATCAACGGTTAACTAATGGCAACAATTTTACTTTTTTTACATTTTCATCAAGAACCGCAAAAAATCGGAACATTTTCACGAAAAATGGTTTAAAATCAATTAATTTCATTAAATATTGAGTTCTGATGAATTTCGAAAAAGAAACATGAATTTCAACGTTAATTCGATAACTTCGAGTGCGACCTTTTCATAACGTTTAATGAAAACGTATCTGTTATCGAAATTATAAAGGTTTTTACTCCGACGACGATGTCAACAAAATTGTCACCATTCAGTGCTACGAATACATAACGTAGTTCACACCTTTTAATTGCAACATGCTTGAACAGGATTCAAGCATGAGACAGAAGTTTCAAGAAAAAAGCGATTTTTTAAATTAAAAATTCAGGGGTTATCAGTTCAAATATTAAAAAAACTTTTTTGCAACTTAGCCAAAAGTGTTATTGGGAATCTTTGTTAAAGATAAAATGTTAAAAAGAAACTTTTTGTGTTGTAGGCCGCGGTTTCACTGGTGTCAGTTTAGACCTGACCAGATAAGTGGCTAGACTTGTCCTTTCAGATCACGACAGACACGTTTTCACTAGACACGTACGTATACTTTCCGACGGTCAGTACGGATCAAACGTGTTTGATATTCTCACACACAACGACCGTAAAAATATAGTCATAGGTTGTTATATCCATTCTATAATACTTTTCAAGGTAATTTCGAACCTTTAAAGAAGTTTTTGTATACTCCCATTCTTCGCGTGATTGGTATAATGTATGCATCGAATAACGACGTTTCGATTTATTGCATTTACTGGCAATACTTTCCATTAGCCATTCATCGGAATCTGAGGAATTCATTTTAAATCTCTTGAGAACTCTTTACTAAATAACAATAACCTCATGTTTACTCGTCGGGTATTACCTACCGTATAAATCCGGTACAAATGAAGCCACTACAACGGACGTGTCTGATCTGATCTTGTTTGGTTTGGTCTGATCTGATCTGAAGCGACGCCAATTAAGCCTCTGCCTAAAGTCGGCCTTCCAGTTTTTTATATGGATTTTTATAGAAAGGCCGACTTTAGGAAGCATTTTTTTGGGGAACCCACATTTGGGCAGTTTACCCTATATGTACCTTGTGACCTTGTGTCTTTTATAACATTCTCCAGCCATGATAGGCCACTATTGTTGGCTTCTTAAAAACGAAGATGTAACTCCTCATCAAAGGACAAAAAATAGATTCAGTGTGTTTCAACTAAAAATTTTTTTATACAGGTGTCCTGCAAAATGTGGGGAATCTCTTGGATTCTGATAGAACATTAAAAAACATGATTACAAGTTCCCATAATTTTTTTTTTCTAGTGGCCCTCCCTTAGGAGATACGGATTCCTAAAAGAAGTCACTAGAAAACAATTTTTCTTGAATAAGTTTTAAAGCACTTAATTTAATTTAATGAAAATCTAATATGATAAACAGTAGTAAAGACCGCTGAAAAATGCTCTTAAAACATAATTAACTTCTTTGCTTTACCAGGGGCGTACTAGGTTGTACATTTTAATGTTTACATTTTTAACACCCTGTATGGTAAGGAGTCAAAAAAAAATTTAGATACCTTGAATATTTAGCTAAAGAAAAGGTACTCTTGTTCAGTGTCGATAAAATGAACCGCTTTTGAGAAAAAGAAAATTGTAAAAAAACATCAAGATTAAAAATTTATTAATATTTCGTAGTACCATAGCAACGTTTGTAAAAACAGCGCTTTTTTAATACTGATAACAGTTTTATTTGTTGCAGACAAGAAAATTTAGAGAACATGTTTTCTTTTACAATTTTTTTCTCGAAAACTGTTCATTTTATCGATACTGAACAAGAGTAACTTTTCTGTAGCTAAATATTCAAGGTATCTAAATTTATTATTTTTGACTCCTTACCATACAGGGTGTCAAAAATGTAACCAGTAAAATGTACAACCTAGTACGCCCCTGGTAAAGCAAAGAAGTTAGTTATGTTTTAAAGGCATTTTTTAAGAGATCTTTACTACTGCTTATCAAATTAAATTTTCATTAAATTAAATTAAGTACCTACTTTAAAACTTATTCAAGAAAAATTGTTTTCTAGTGGCTTCTTTTAGGAGGCCGTATCTCCTAAGGGAGGGCCACTAGGAAAAAAAATTATGAGAACTTGTAATCATATTTTTTAATGTTCTATCAGAATCCAAGAAATTTTCCACATTTTCCAGGACACTGTATATCCAAGTCTAAAAAGCATTAATAACGTCTTTAGTAAGAACTAAATTATATTGTTATCGTTCATGTAACAAGAAAACCTTGTGTTTTACAAGATTTTACAGCTTAATTGTACCATAATATGGAATTCGGCGTTTTATTACAAAAACAATTGTCGACTAACAATAAGTAGTGTACGTTTAGTAAAGGAAGTTACATTAAAATATTTTTTTTTATTACAGATTGATAGGAAAAAATTCAACAAAAAGGGAATATTTATCCATTGTCACCAGTATATTTTAAATATAATCTTTTCAGGTCTGCAAATTTAAGAAAATCTGTTAACATGTATAGTGCTTTCAAACATTTTAAATTGTTCATTACTATGCACCTGCATATTAATTAACAATTTAAAGTAAATTCTGAACACCTGTCCAGAAATAGTGTTTGTATATTTAAAGTTGCAATTCTACAGTAAAAACTATGAAAAAAAAGTTCATATGAACATGTGTCCGGAAATGCTTCTTAAAGAAGCTAGGGTTCTTTGAAAATAGTACTCATTGTGTGGTCTTTTTCTAATTATTTCATTTGTTAGAATTAGATGATGAATTTTGAAACACCCAAATTTCGAACACAATTTTGGATTTTGATTTATATAAGACACATGGTGATGGTGACCAAATCATCTACGATAAACAGTATGGCACGAACCTACTATCATGTTTCAAAATTTTATGAACATAAAATTTTAAATTCACTAATGCATTATCCTTGACTTTCTGGAAAACGGTACATAATAGGATACTATATGTCCCTAAGTTTTTTGTGTATTCTTCTCCAGACATTTCAATTTTGAGGTCAATTTTCACAAAATAATCAATAAAAAAGAAATATGAGACTTTAAATGGGCTCTTTAACCTCACTACCAATGACTGTTCATCGCAGATCATTTTCGTTGGCATCACCATATTCCTTATGTAAATCTTAGGTACTATAACCCGATATTGAGCTGCATCATGAAGAGAAAGATGAAAAAATAAGCTTGCTCTCCGTAACATTGGCGAGTACTCTTTCATCTTTCTCTTCATGGTACAGCTCCATTTTATGTTATAGTACGTCTCACACTGAGGCAACAAGCAACCAGCAACAGGCGATATTGCTACTTAATGACATTTTACATATAATTAAATAATGTCTCTCACATTGGAGCAATTCCAATCGCTAGATATCGAATTGCTCCAATGTGAGAGACATTATTTAATTATATGTAAAATGTCATTAAGTAGCAATATCGCTTATTGGTAGTTGCCAGTTGCTTGTTACTGGTTGCCTCAGTGGGAGACGTACCTTAGAGATATATCACAATCCATGAACCAATTCGAACCAAGCGAAATAAATAGAAAATACCAGACAATGAATCTCACCTTCAGAGAACTGTAACTTCTTTGGGAAGGATTTCCGGACACATATTCATATGAACTGTTCTTCATATTTTTTGGTGTAGAATTACCCTCTTCAATAGGCGAACATTATTTCCGAACACCTGAATAAACTTTTGACGTTTGCTTCTGAAAAAAGCTTCGAGCCGAAACTAATCAAGCAATAAAAACTTTAATTAACTAGAAATGTCTAAAATTAATTAATACAATAACTAATAAATAAAATTTTCTTTGAGTACAAATATACTCAATAATACGTTATAGTATCTATAAGAATACCTCACAAGTTATTATCGTTTTTAATCTTCCAAACATTTGATGATCCGCCATATTGCTTTTTTTTAAATCGATGCAACTTCTTTATTTTTAACTGAAAATTAGTCGATTTTGGTATCAAATTAAAGAATTTTTAAGATGTTTTTAATGATTTTAAGTAATTATTAATATTTTAACCAACTTTTTTAAATTAATTTTTCAAATACCTTTTTTAAAATTTAAAAAATAAATAAAAATGTTTATCAAAAAATGTTAGAAAATTAAGTTTCTTTTAATTTAAGTATGAACACAACCCATTTAACTTTAGTAGTTTCAAAATTATGCGCATTTTTCGCTTTAAAAACAATTGATGATCTGCCATCTTGAAATGTTTGAAATCTGTGTAAATTTTTTGTTTTTAATTTGCTTATAGTCGTACTTAATATCAAATTGGAGGATTTTTTAATAACCTTTAAAAATTTTAAATCATTTTAAGTAATTTTGAATATCAAATTTTAACTTTTAAATGAAAGATTTTTTTATATTTTCTTTTCAAAAAATATTTTAACAAAATGTTTATCAAAAATAGTTAGAAAATTAAATGATATTTAATTTAAGTAAAAGCGCCACCTATCTGGCTTAAATACTTACAAAGTTAATGACCTTTTTAACCTTAAAAACAATTTATAACCCGCCATGTTGTAACTTTTAAAATCGACGTAACTTTTTTGATTTTAATTCAATTATAATCGTGTTTGGTATCAAATTAAACGATTTTTAATGAACTTTAACAATTTTAACGTTTCTTACCTTGATTATTATTTTGAACATCACAATTTTCATTAGAACCTTCATCCCCGTCTTCTTTATCACATTTCGCGTCTTTATCTTGGTTTTTATCACAGCTTTCGACGAGATCGGACGTTTTTACGTTACATAAACCTTGGATTTTTAAGATTTTAGCTAACGAAATTAATCTCGGAACTTGATCTTTTTTTACTAAACATTGTCCTTTATAAATGTATGAAAGTATTGCGTCGACGTCTTCGGAATTCGCCTCGTGAAGAACAACGATCGGTGAATCTCCATTCGTTAGATTCTTTAATGAACGTTAAAATTTGGATTGAGAGGAAGTTTGTATGATAAGTTTTACCTGGAAAAGTCCTAAAAAGTAGCTGCTACAAGCGGCCAAAACGATTCTGTGAGCTCTAAAAGTCTTGTTTTTGGTCGAAATGGAACAGTCGGTTAAAAGATCGGAGTCTAACAGGTGCGCGAAACTGCGGCAGATTGTCGTTTCCTGGTAATGCCACCTGAGCATGTACTGTTCGTCCATTTCGGGGAGCACTAACTTTGGAAAATGTTGGACTGCCCGGGAAATCGCGGACCGGTGGGCCGTCCATAATTATCCAGCTGGCTATTTATAAAGAACGGCTGGAGAAAAAAGCCCGTGCCAAGATTTTCTAAACTGTCATCTCGTCCGATATTCACAGGAATGACTTTGTTACTTACTCAATTTTTAAAGTTATTAATAAATTTTTAGTCGCAATAAGTTAAAATTATATAATTGTTAAAGTTTTTTAAGGAAAGTTATGTATGATTTACTTTTCAAAATTATAAATAACGTAATTTTTTTAATATTCAACGGTGGTTGACAAAAATTTAAGTTAAAAAGGGAGTTAAATTGTTTCGTTAAATTGATTTTTTATAATTTAAACTTTAAACCCTGATTTAGATGCAACCAAAAATATTATTTTGCATACTGTGTTTCAATAATTATCTTACAAGTGAAAGTAAGGTTTTGGGGCCACGGATTTAGTTCAAATTTTGTAGAATGATTGATTTAGTTTCCCTGTTGATGAAGATATATGGTTATAAGGACTACTATTCACTTATTGTTTTCGATATTTGCAAGTGAACATGCAATTCACTCGTTTAGACAAGTCCAAAGTTGGATAATGTCAAAAATAATCTAATTTATACCGATTAACAAACTTATTTTTTATTTTGTTACTCTTAACGACGTCGTTATGAATTGGTTCTCGTTCATGAACGACAATTCGTGTTTTGTAACTTGTGAAAAATTGAATATTAAAATAAATTGTAAACGGTGGACAGAAATTACGCATGTTGCGATTTATGCATATTTATCTTCAAAATATGTGAGAGCATTTCTTGGCATTATCTCCAGAAAAATGCCTTATTTAATGTTCCTGAGATGTCAGGAACCCATTTGGTTCGTTAGATATTTTTTTCTGAAAACTTTACAGATTACTCATGAATTTGGAGTACGATTCTTTCTTTCAGCATGGTATTTTTATACTTGGGAACTATTAAAAGTCACCAGAAAGAAACAACTGTTACCCATCATTTCAACGTTTTGAAAGCAAATTCATTAAAAATATCATTGATGTAATATTATAGTCTTTTGCCGAAAAATAATATCAAATTTCCAACTACTTTACAGGAAATTACAATAACTATGGGTTTATCCATAAATAGCTCCTTGTTGTACTTACGTCTGAATTGTCAATGCTTGTCAAAAACGGCGACGTGTTTCCCTCTGAGGTCACATTGGCTCAAAAGAACCAACACAAGATTAAAAGTAACATTTTATGTTACTATTCCATACGAAAACATAGACTTGTGACGTTGCAGATAATATTTCTAACGACTAATTTACATACTACGGTTTTTACAAAAAGTCGTTTGGGATTGGAATTGTTAACACTGCATGCGGGTACAATTCACTGCTAACTTATGCATGCAGCGGACATTTCTATATAAACCGTTGAAACTACAAATCTACGAAGACGTATTTTTACGTGACCCGCGCTCCAGTGACAGACTGCAAAAAACGTAAAAATACGTTGCCCGCATACCAAGTGTTAACTGAACGATATGAAGTAACAATTACAAAATAAGCCTGTTAGTCAGGCTTTTTGAAGTAAGGTTATTGATTGATTGATTAATAAGTGTGGAATATTGGAGTTGGAGTTTGAGTGTTTAAGTGCTCTTCTTCTCCAGTCTCGATCTTTATGCTTCACATTTTTCCAAGTAAGGTTGCGGTGCATACTCAAAAAAATATTTCGGTATTGTAACATTTTATGAGCACCGATGGTATCTTTATACGTAAAAATAGATGTAGTGTCTATAAAATTTTATTATGATATAAAATGTTATTATGATCAGGAATATCGTTTCACCTAAAACTATTAATTCGTAACTGGAAACTTCAATTACTTTGGTTGTTCTATCGCAAAATCCAATCGCTAATACATTTGGACGTTATTTTGAAAAATCTACAGTCGTTACGGGTTCGGTAAAATTATAAGGTTGAACTAGATTTTTTTATATTCGAAATCATAACCATTTCTGTAGTTCAATTCGCGTAATAAAACTTCCCGTAACCAACAGCTAAAATATCATGATTCGACAGATTCCAACAAATTGTAGAAACATATCTTCCGGCTGTTTTATCATTAGCAAAAGTCCATAATAAATTTAATTTGTATTTATACTCGATGTCTTCTCTAAAAAGATCCGGATCGGTTAAACTTCTCAATCTTTTTTGTTGACTATTAAAGTTATTATTTGCCAATAATATTTCGATAACGCAAAGCGCATTTAAAAACGAAGGTGAATTTACAAGTTTTTTCATTTGTTTGTCTTCCGAAGGTACTTGAATGCTTTGTTTAGTAACAACTGGAATATTTTCTTCATTTTCATCTTCATTATAAGTGTCATACTTACCTATCCCAACCGGATGCGTAGGCAAAACCACTTTTAGTTTTACATTTAGGAGCGACTCTATTTCCAGTTCGTAATAAAATCGGTGCGGTTTGAACATCGGCGTGAATAATTACGATTTTTTCCTTTTTCAACCGCTAAAGACTCATATTTTTTGTTATCGTCTCAACATCATCATCTTTTTTGTATACTTTCAGCCATGCAACTTACAATTGTTAGTAGTTCGAAAATAAAATGTGTTCCCACTAAAGTTAAATTTATTTTTCCCGTGCTTGTATGTCGATACTAGTTTCCGAAGATAAACTTTCGTTTTCAAGTAAAAGTTCTATAAGACCTATATCGACAACCGTAAAGTGCGGGTAAAAGCTAAAGTGTATTTGAACCCAAATTGGCTAATGTTTCCGTATGTAATTTTGAAGATGTTTTGGAAAACGACCTGAAAATACTTAACTTGGTTTTACTACTAAACGTAGTAACTGCATAATCGGCTATGTTTAAAATACTTATGTGTCGTTCTTTACATTCTCAATATAGTAATATAGTAACTAATATAGTAATATAGTCAATATAGTAATAATGGTTTAAGTGGTTTTGGGGTTACTATTTCTCCATCGTAAAGTACCGGGTAGAGTTTTTTGGGTTCTTTTTTTGATTCTTTGCGAATCGATTTTGGTTTACTACCTGCTTTTTTAGGGAATGATAAATCCGTTAAGAGAGAATTTAGTGATTTTGTATCTCTTCTTATTGCCATTTTTAAACTTTGACGTTTTAAAAAAAATAATTAATTATTTTTTTTAATGGGAATTGGTTTCCGTGAAAAACGATGTACTTGATCATAATTACATTTTATATGCACCAATGGTGTTTTTATTTGGTTGAACTAGGGCGCACCAGTGCACAACAGCGTGTTCTGTTTGTTGAACCGAATTAGTGTTTTATGTTCTATTACATTTTAAACAACCTCAAGCCTTGAACACACTTATAAGGGAGTTTATGATCAGAATGACAGTTATGATTATGTTTGATTTCATCGGGTTCTGTTCAATTCTTTTTTGCACTAAGCCAGTGTAACATATGCACCCAACATGAAATTCTGGTGCGCATTAGTTCAGCCAAACGAAAACGCCATAAAACAGATGTAAAGCCGGGAATACACCTGACGAATGTTACCGTTCGTTCGCATTCTCGAGGATTTCTTGCTCATGTGTGGACATGCATTTGCAGCGAAATTAATAGCAAGACGAATGGGATAGGCACGAACGATCGCGTTCCATCGGTTGTCGGTAAAAGTAAAAAGATCAAAGGAAAATGTGTCTGGAAACGTTCATATGTGGACTTGTTCAATAAGGTACAGTAGTTGTCTAGCGTTCGTCGCGAAAAGTTGTGTTGTAATTTTTGGCTTTGTGATAAGTAAATGATGAAATGATGACATTAGACTCTTCATTTTTTTCATAACCTCAGGCACAGAAATTTTCATTTCCGTAGATATTTCTACCCATGCATCCTTCCTTTTGACATTACAGTAATAAAACTCATTAGTTGTGTCTCACAGGACCAGGTGCGTACGGTACAACTCAATGAGTTTTATGCATTCACTGATGCTTCATAAAACCTATTAAAAAATACACATTCAAACAACAATACAAATTTTGGTGCTACTTATTTCTTGTATTTGAGTTTATATTCATATTTATTTACCTTCACAATGGCCATGTTCATGAATTGCACACCAAAGGAACTAAATACGAACGAGTGGAACTATTCACAATGAGGGAAAGCTAGCTATTCGTTCAAATGTATCACGCTACCCTGAAGAAATCTTTGCGAACGGGTAGCAATGGTGCGCGTGAGAACGAATGCGAACTACTGCGAACGAATGGTAACATTCATCGAATGTTACCATCGAATACCAAGGTGTATTCCCGGCTTAACATTGAAAAAAAAATTATTCACACTCCCCGAACTCGAACTCGTCGCGACGAGAAACGCCGATCTGCTGCCTCTATCCTAAACTCATTACGTTTTATCGTTTGCTACAGAACTGAATTTAACTAGCGAATTGCATCTTCAATTGCAAATATCCAAAAAGCTGTTGAGTAGTGACCTCTACAACCATACATATATTTTCATTAACAGGGAAACTATATCCACAATCCTACAAAATTTAAGCCAAATCCGTAACCCCAAGACTTTACAGTCTCCTTTTTAGAATTTATCTTTAAAAAAATAATAAAAATTCAATAATATCAATATTTTTTATATACAGACAAAAGGCGTGTATAACAAAAATATATCAAGGCTATAGTATAACTTAACAATTATCCGTATATCTTTATATACAATTAATGTATATCTTCTTACACTGGCGCGATCAGTCGGTTTCTTTAAACAAATTTTTCCATTTTTATAAATCACCTAAAAAATTCTCACTTAATCATATCCGTAAACGTCTCCGCCTTTTCTAAAATCGGAATTCGCAAAAATCTTCCCTTTGTTCTTAAACATCGCACAAACGATACTTCCTCTTTCTTTATACATGTCGATTTTGTGACCTAGAGCTTTTAATCCATCCAAAATAACCTGTAATTAAACGAAATTAAATTAATCATCTTTTTAACTACTTTTTACAACATAAATCAGTGAAAATTTTGTAAAAATTGCGTTAAAATCTGTCAAAAATTATAATAATTTTTATAATATATTTTATTTTTTTTTACTCTATTCTATTTTATATTTTTAATACAAAATAGACTCTTTTATGTTTAATTTACCATCAAAACCAATTTATAACTTTCATAAGTAGTTAATCGTTTCTATATTTTCCTTCTATATTAAAACAAATCGAAACTCGACGACCTAAAAATAAACTTATTTTTTAGGTCATAAATATTCATTTTAATAACACCACAGATTCAAATTCATATCTATAGTGAAAAAGGATTTTTTTTTTAATTTACTCTAATAGACCAACCTTAAAACTATTAATGTTGTTCTTATTTTTTTATTTAAACTCAAAACCCTTAACGAATTTCACAAGAACTCTGATTGTAATTATAAATGGTTAATACTCAGCGTCTAATACGTATGTATAGTCCGACAAGCGAGAACTTGCGGCTGAGTAAGTCACGCCTACAGTTACGCAGTGGACAACATTAACTTCAGACTAGCACGCTTCATTTAAACGCAGTTGCTCACAGTGAAGAGATCTGAATTTACCAGAGTCGTCTTATGTATTTTATAAATTTGCAATAATTTTATATAATGCGGGCTTTAGTTTAAACATTTTTTTAGTTTTGTCTTTACGTATTTGTTAAATTCAAGTAGGGACTCATTGTCAGACCCAAAGTAATAAATTTCTGTAATAAACATGTCAACGATATCATGTTCCTCAAGAGTCCCTGGACCCTTGAGGCGGTCCTGGATAGCACACTGCAGTTAAGGAGGCACGCGTAATTTTATCTCTATCTACCCGAATACTATCTCACTCTCGTTGTCGCGCATTTTTGTGAAATCTCAGCCGCAAGTTCTCGCTTGTCGGATTGTACATGCAGGTGTCTCCGAAATTCGTACACAACGTAAAACTTCAGATTTCTTGGCTCAAAATATCTAATAATTAATATCCGATAATTCCAAATCATTTAAATGACATTTTTTTGAATTTTCTTAGAAATTCCTTACCAGATTTGTTGGATAATTTACTGTTGCTGTTTCATTGCGATTTGTTGTTCATGTATGATAGTGCTCCAACACATTTTCCATTAATAGTTTGGCAATCGAGATTAATTTAATCAAAATAATTTTAATTCTATGTTACGATTAACAATTCAATAATGATTAGAACAATCGCATATCTTACGATTAATTTTAATCGTGATTAATTTGTAATCGTGATGAATCTGTAATCATGATTAATTAATCGCGATTAATTTTTGAATCAAGCATTTAGTGAAACTAACTGCTTTAGCGTCTCAGAACGGAAAATAAACGTTTTAAAGAGATTTTATACTATCTTTTAAGATTTTTGGAACGAGTTTCATTTCGGAATCGGGCCAAACGGCGAAGCGTAATAAACGAAATGTCATTTTATTAACTCCGATGCTCAGTTTTAATCGTCAATCTCAGTTTTAATCCTTCAATCGAAATTACGATTAAATTAATCGTCAATCGACTTCTGGCATTAGGATTAATAATAATCGTCAATTGCCTTCACTGGGAGTTTCGATTAATTAATCGTAAATCGTCTTTACTCGGAATTACGATTAATTAATCGTCAATCGCTGCAACGATTGACGTTTGCCCAACACTGTTTGGCAACACTTAAATCAACAATATCTTGGTCGATAGGTAAAAAAGACAGTTAATTATTGCAAACCGCAAAGGGTTCATTTTCATTAAATTGTTTTAATTCTCAATTGCGTATACATTGTTGTGATCTTCACTCTTAAGATAGGAATGCGTGGGGTAGCTTTGCTTATGTTAATTAATACGCAATAGAAGAACGTACGATATAAAAGCCTAGGCAAAAAAATAAGAAATGAGCTTTCCAGCGGTGACTGGATTTCCAGTTCGTTGGTCAGTGATCCAATTCATCATTGATCCAATTTGGGCGGTCGGTCGGTCAGTCATTTTGGCCATTGACTCTTTCTTCTTCTTGGTCATCATCGACTTTCGAAATGTTCGATACGTGTTCTTCTTTGACCGTCGATATTAACTGTTTATTACGAACACCTAATGCTTGTGTTTGTTGCTGAGGCGTCTCGAGTTAGAGGAAGGAAGCCAACCCCTTCGAGGCATTCAAGATACCTTCAACCCTCTACCAGTAGACGGGTTTCGGCTAGGAAATGAGTCAGGTGTCTGTACCAGGAGCTAGTGAAGTGAAATTCATAATCGGTCAATGAGTGTCGGGTGGATGTCGGTTTGCGACGCGATCAGAGACTCATTTTAGGATGACATCGAAAACTATAGTTGGTAAGAAAACCTATATTTGAGTGAATAAATTATTTTAAGATTTCGTCCTAAGTTGTTCCACTAGTTTTTGTCAAATATTATTGTTTAGTTTCTATTTTATTATTATTATTAAGGTTAATTACATCTAAACTTTATCTCTTATTTTTCTCATATTAGAAACCCTTTCAAGTCAAAGCATAGAATAGGTAAGATATAGAATCAATATTGATACGTTTAGCGCTCAAACTATAAAAAAATTACTAGAATTTAATTTCTCAAATAACCGAGGAATGAATGATACAGTACATTTTAATTTTATTCAAAGAATAGATTTATATACTTTGAAAAACAGTGGTTACTTTGAACAACTTTTGTAAGATTGGGTAAATGTTTTTCTTGCGTTAGACAAATACTTGATCATTTTAGATAATTGTTGTAAATAGTATTTATAATGTTATTATCATATTTCATTCTTTCTATTATTTATTGTTAACTGTTTCTTTCTTATTGTTAGAGTTGATATTTTTTGCGTACTGGATAAACTCTATACTTTTTTTCCTAACTCTTTGTGTTTTCAGTACCGTTGAATTCATTCGATTTTAGTTAATTAATCAGTGATGTGTTATGTTAAAAGCCGAATCCTATTAATCCATGCCCATTCCCATTAATCCAGCGCAGCGTAATACGCCGCGACGAAAGCTGCTTAAAATTTTCTCTATGTTCGACGGATAGATGTGAATTATGGTCCAACACGATGTACATTTTGATATATGCAACTTTATACAGGTCATAGTTCATGTGGTGCAATATATTGGCGAAATTTGGTATCAATTTTAGATAATAGAATTCGTACCATATGACATAATTGATTGTATTTTTCATAGGTTATTGTATAATATTTATATCATTTTTTTTCTCATTATTTTGCAATCCTTTAAAAATCGCACGGAATTTCCATTTGTTTAATCTGACGCGAAATATGCCATGTACTCAATAAGTACACTTCTTTTTTGCTTAGGCTTCTCATATTCAAGATATACACTTGCTAATACAAACGCATCGTTCGAGGACGAAGAAGAACTATGCTTATTCGTGCAAATTTCAACTGAATCAAAACGCTACTAACATTTGAATTCCATTCATGCAATTAAAATTTTATAACACATAAAAAAGTTTTAGAACTAAAAGGGCTACTCATAATCGATAATTAAGTTTCATGCCCGGTAAAAAAGAAGTTTGGACAATATCAGCTGACCATATCACTTTTCGATTACTTTCATGTTTTTAAAATCATACAACAAACCATTAAATGATGTCAACTGAACGTAGGAACTGGTTCAAATTGATTAACGCGTTTTCGAATTATAAAAAATTATTCAATTTATTTTGCTAACTTTGAAGTCCAGTAGCGGCGAAACGAGATAACTTTGGATATAAACAGTAAACTTATATCGAACTATTTCGAACTAAGGAATCTGAAGTTTTATGTTGTATACACATTTCGGAGACACTCCACATAACTTCTTTGTTTGAAATCCAAAACTACTTGTGGTTGGTATTAGATGAAAAGATTTTTAACGATCTCTAAGAATATTTTATAATTTTCAGTTTTTAATTGCCGAATTTAAAAAAATCACAATTTTTACTTTTAATTATTCATTAAAAATAGTTTGACCGCCTTGCATTTCAAATTAAGATTTTTACCTGCAAATTTCCATATTCGTAAGTAACTTTCATCGGGAAAAGTTGATGATGGAATCTTGGAGCGTCCACAGCTTCTTTAATGTTCTGATTAAACCATAAAATTCTCATAATAACTTCGGCGACGGCCGTGGTGATTTTAGTTCCTCCCGAAGCACCTATTACAAGTATAACATCGCCATTTTTGTCGGTTATAATCGTTGGACTCATCGAAGATAAAGGTCTTTTCCCCGGAACCATAGAATTACTCGGAGACCAAGGTACCCCAAAGTAATTATCGAAATGTGGGTAGGAAAAATCGTCCATTACACTGTTTAAAATGATTCCAGTTTGTTTTGATGTTACACCAGCACCAAAACTAAAAAATTAAGACATAAATATCGTCATGTTAAGAAACCTAAAATAATTTGATTTACTATAAATTAATTGTGCTCGTTACGGAAACAGCATCTCCGTTTTCGGCTAATATCGACATATGAGCCGTTCCATGATCGTCTTTATTTACCATAACGGCTCCGTAATCTTTAGGATCTTGACTTGTTCCATAATCACTGATCATACTACGTATATTTTCGGCGTATTCTTTGGAAGTTAAATTTTTAATAACCTAACAAAAAAAGCAATGTTATGTATTAATGGATTAATTAAATAACTTTTTTTGATCGATTTAATTGTAGAAAAGATTTAAAAAATTTCCTAAAATTGGTGAATTTTTGATAGTTAACTAACCAAACTTTTTTTAAAAATTGACCAACTTTAAAAAATCGTCCAGATTTTATTTATGAAGATTAAGGAACGATTTCTGGTTTAAATGAATAATAAAATATTCTATTTTTAATCAAAGAAGTCAAATTTGTTCTAGTTATGAAAAGAATATTAAAAATTCTTAAAATTAGTGAAAATTTTTGACAGTTAACTAACCAAACTTTTTTAAACATTCACCAACTTTAAAAAATCGCCCAGCTTTTATTTACAAAGATTAAAGAATGATTTTTGGTTTAAATGAAAGATAAAAGATTCTATTTTAAATGTAAAAAGTTAAATTTGTTCTAATTGTTGCCAAAAAAATTAAAAAACTCCTAAAATTAGTAAAAATTTTTGACAGTTAGTTAACCCAACTTTTTTAAAAATTGTCCAACTTTAAAAAGTAGTCCAGTTTTTATTTATGAAGATAAAGAAATGATTTTTGGTTTAAATGAAAGATGAAATAATCTATTTTTAATTAAAAAAGTCAAATTTGTTCTAATTATTATCAAAAAAATTTAAAAAAATCCTAAAAATGGTGAAAATTTTTGGCAGTTAACTTAACCAAATCTTTTTAAATATTGACCAATTTTAAAAAATCGTCAAGTTTTTATTTATGAAGATTAAGAAATAATGTTTAGTTTAAATGAAAGGTAAAAGATTCTATTTTAAATTTACAAAGTCAAATTTGTTCTAATTGTTGCCAAAAAATTTTGAAAAATTCCTAAAATTAGTGAAAATTTTTGATACTTAACCTTTCGCTACACGCTACCGGACTCTCACAAGGGGACCACCAGACGTGTAACCTCCAGATTTTGTTCCTGATTTTTTTATAGGTAGAGACATGTATGTGAAGCTTCTTGGTAAAATATTTGGACCAGATGGCCAGGCATTTTTGAGTTATGAATTTTTGAAATCGTCAAGAAAACCCACGTAAGTGGTCATCCGGTGATTTAATACTCTAGTCGAAGAGGTGCGATAGCCGAGATGGTAAAGGCGCGAGTTACGAACCGTGGCGACCCGAGTTCGAATCTCGGTGCTGCCCATTTTTTTTCTTTTTCGTTATAAATTAATTATTAGATAAATTATTTATTATTTCTTATAAAAACACATTCTTTTTATTTAAATAATCGGAATACACTTATTGGAGTTAAAAAATATACAAATTAACATTAAAGAATAAAATTAGTTTACATTAATTACAATAATTAATTTTATGAAGTAGATGTAGCGGGAGAACAATAATTTGGATGATATCTGTCATATAAACATTGAAAGCACAAGTTTTTATAATACACTGCACACCTTAAAAGTGAAGGGTTTTTAAATGAACACGGATCTTTTAAAACATCAGAAGGAAACCATACTTCATTTACATTTAAAAGAATCTCTCTGCTATCAGTTAATTGTGAAGCATACCAGGCGTACTTCAACATATTATTGAAAACAGGTGCTGATAACTGATGATGCACCAGAGAATGAATTTTGACACAATCTTCTCTTCCTGAAATTTCGCGATCACTTTCTATTAGAGCGGAACAATTTTGAAAACGATGTTTAATAAAATTTTTCACTTGCCTATAAAAGTAAACGTCGTAAGGTTGACAAAGGGAGTACATTTCGCGGGAATGTCGAACTTTCTTGCCTTCTAGAAAGGACTTCATATTTTTGTTTTGTTTAATTTACTGTATTTTGGCTATTTATAGGAAAAGGGTTCATATTTAATTGACCGTTTATGACTTTTCGTTGAATCAACCCTTTTTTCCTAGAAATAATCAGAGTAATTTTTTAACTTTTTAAAATCATTTTAAACTCCAATAAATGTATTACGGTTTGTTTAAATAAAAAGAATGTGTTTTTATAAGAAATAATAAATAATTTATGTAATAATTAATTTATAACGAAAAGAAAAAAAAATGGGCAGCACCGAGATTCGAACTCGGGTCGCCATGGTTCGTAACTCGCGCCTTTACCATCTTGGCTATCGCACCTCTACGACAAAAGTATTAAATCACCGGATGACCACTTACGTGGATTTTTTTGACGATTTCAAAAATTTATAACTCAAAAATGCCTGGCCATCTGGTCCAAATATTTTACCAAGAAGCTTCACATACATGTCTCTATCTATAAAAAAATCAGGAACAAAATCTGGAGGTTACACGTCTGGTGGTCCCCTTGTCAGTCCGGATTTTGAGCGCCATCTATTAGTGTTATTTCGAACTTGCGCTGACCATAATTCTTTTGATGAATTTCTTTCTTACCGACATTTTATTATCTGTCAATGTCATTGTGTGTTGAGTTTCAATTCAATTTTAAGATCGGTTATTTCGAAAATATGAGCTATAACGAAGAAAGGAACAAGAACTTGTTGTCCAATAATGAGGAGGAAGAGGATGAAAACCTATTATTGGACAACAACGTTTCAGAATATGAAGATGACGAAGATGAAAATGAAGAAGACGATTTGACATTATTAAATAATTTTTTATTTCGTATCAGCTCCCTCTCTTATTTATTTTCCGAACCCGGACTCTCAGTCCGTAGCGTGTGGTCGCGCGAACAAAAAAAGCGCGTGTACTGGAAGGTTAACTAACCCAACTTTTTTAAAAATTAACCAACTTAAAGAAATCGCCCAGATTTTATTTATGAAGATTAAGGAATGATTTCTGGTTTAAATGAAAGGTAAAAGATTCTATTTTAAATTAAAAAAGTCAAATTTGTTCTAATTGTTACCAAGAAAATTAAAAAAGTCCTAAAATTAGTGAACATTTTTGACAGTTAACTAACCCAACTTTTTTAAAAATTGACCAACTTTAAAAATTCGTCCAGATTTTATTTATGAAGGTTAAGGAATGATTTCTGGTTTAAATGAAAGATGAGATATTCTATTTTTAATTAAAAAAGTCATATTGTTCTAATTAAAAAGTGTTCTAATTATCAAAAAAATTTTTTTTTAATCCTAAAATTGGTGAAAATTTATGACAATTAACTAACCCAACTTTTTTAAAAATTGATCAATTTTAAAAAATCGTCCAGATTTTATTTATGAAGATTAAGAAATAATTTTTAGTTTAAATGAAAGGTAAAAGATTCTATTTTAAATTAAAAAAGTTCAATTTGTTCTAATTGTTACTACAAAAATTTAAAAAATTCCTAAAATTAGTGAACACTTTTGACAGTTAACTAAAAACTTTTTTAAAAATTGACCAACTTTAAAAAATCGTCCAGGTTTTATTTATGAAAATGAAAGGATGATTTTTTGGTTTAAATGAAAGTTAAATTACTGTATTTTTAATTAAAAAAGTCAAATTTGTTCTAATTGTTACCAAAAAAATTTAAAAAAATTCTAAAATTGGTAAAAAATTTTGACAGTTAACCAAACTTTTTTTGAGAAACAGTTTGAAGAAATTATACGTTTGCAACACTGTCATCATGTATACAGAGTTTTTCGTTCGTTATATATAGAGTGGGCCACTGAAAACAGTAAACGCACACAACAGCCTGAAAAATTAAACGTTTGGGGAGGTATTTATGGTGATCATTTTGTTGGTCCTTTTTTTCTCCCCGGTAATCTCACCGGAGAGATGTACTTATCAATGTTAAAGAATCAAATCGATCCAATGCTAACCGACATTCTGGAAAATGATGAACGTTACTTAGAAGATGAGTTGATATTCCAACAAAACGGAGCTCCTCCTCATTTTGCATTGCCTGTTAGGCAGTTCTTGGACCGTATGTTTCCTGGGAGATGGATTGGACGGAGAGGTGCTATCGAATGGCCACCCAGATCTCCAGATCTAGCAACTTTAGATTTTTTTCTGTGGAGCTATTTGAAGTCTAAAGTTTATGCCACGCTATCCGAATCTTTAGAAGATTTACGACAACGTATCGTACGTGAATACCGTTAGATTATTCCACAAATGTTGCAGAACGTACGACGACATTTTGAACAAAATCTCTATCATTGTATGCAAGTTGGTGGTAGTCATTTCGAACACTTAATAAAATGATACTTTAGTTTTTGTCAGTAATTTTGAACATTTAATAAACTTTGTTTTAAACGATTTTTTCTCTGCAATTAATGATCGCATTTCAAAAATAAAAAGACTGCTGAAAAGAGATTTGAAAGGCCTTTAAAACTGTGTAGCGTTTGACACTCCTTTCAATTTAAAATGTTTGGGGTGCAATCTACCCCAATCTTAGGGTTAGAGTTATGCAAATAGTACTAATCCATTCCGATATCCCCCTTCATAATAAAATTGACGTGTTCGAGCGTTTTTCGCAAAATTTAAGTTAAGTGGCCAAAACTTGCATTTACTGTTTTCAGTGGTCCATTCTGTATAACAAAATTGTAACTTTTAAACGTAAAATTTTAATGTAATCCAAAGAAAATCGCACTTTTAGAACGTAGCCTAATTTTAAGTTACATTTTCTCTTCTGACAATGAGAGAAAAACTAAAAGTCGCACAACATTAATCTTTGGCAAAAATAGATATTAAGTTTTAATCTCAATCGCCATAAAATTTCAAATCTCAACAATAATTAGTTTTTTTGATATGAATTTTAAAAAATGGACAAATTTTAATCAACAGTAAGTTACATTTTCTCTTCTGAGACAAAAACTAAAAGTCGTAGAAATTTCATCTTTGGCAAAAATAGAGATTACATTTCAATCTAAATCGCCATAAAATTTGAAATACGAACAATAATTAGTTTCTTAGATATGAATTTTTTTTCTGTGGAAGAAATTAAAAGTCATAGAAAGTTAATTTTTGGTACAAATAAAGACTAATTGTAAGTTTAAAAAATTGACTACTTCTTAATAAAATACTAACTTGAGTTAAATTATTAAATTTAGGATCACCAAGTTCCGTTCTTCTCGCGTAAGCGTACTTAAAAGCTTCTACAATTCGATGATAAGTTAAAATCGTACTATTTGTATCTTCGATACTTTCTCTTGTCAAGTTATAACCAGCTAAAATGTTTAAAATGAACGTTAATAAAGGTCCTCCGCCTGGAAGACCGATTGTATGGAGTTTTTCCCCATTAGGAAATTCGGTTGTGATCGGATCCATCCATTCAGCACTAAAAAAAATTTTTAAACCATTTTTTTAAAACAAATTTTTAACTGTATACGTGTAAGTTTTTAAATCTTCTAAAGTTATCAACCCTCCTAAAGCTTGTATATCATCAACAAACGTCTTTGATAAGTTTCCAGTGTATAATTCTTCGCCACCATGTTCAGCTATGATTTTTAAAGTTTCACAAAGCTTTGCTGGGATAACTTTCGAACCGATTGGTTTGTTTTCACCTTTCGGATTAGTAAACCAAGTCCTAAAAGATTACTTATTTTTTAACAAATATTTAAGATTAATGTTAATACTAACTTTAAATGAGGATCCTTTTTAATATTTTTTTCATCCGTTCTTAAAGAATCATGTTGAGCTAAACTAATATTATAACCGCGTTCGCAGAGATTTATCGACGGTTGGACGAGTTCTTTCCATGGTAATTTTCCGAATCGTTTATAAGCTTCCCAATAACCTTTTAATTCGCCTGGAACGCCCACGGCTAACGGACCTGTAATTTTTCTTTAGTTTTGAATTGTTAATGAAGGAAGGTGAAAGTAAACCTTTTTTAGTTGATACAGAATCGTTTTTAAATAAATCATCTTTGGCTTTTAACGGTGCAAACTCCCGGGCGTTTAATGTATAAGCTTGTTTTTCATCTCGGATGTAAACGGTCATTAAAAACCCTCCTCCGAGTCCCATACTTTGCATGTTAACGATTCCGTTGCAAAATAATGTTGCGATTGCTGCGTCGACAGCTGAACCATTTTTTTCTAATATTTCCCTTAAAAAAATCATTTGCATTAGTTTATTTATGATAGAACTATGTAGATTTTATTTAAGCTTGTATTCGAACATCATACAATTTGGAGGTACAAATATTTTTAAAATAAAGGAAATATATCCTGAAATGTTTCAAACAAGAAAACTGTAAATAAAACAGTTATTAACAATTATTAAACAATTGGACATAATAAACTTCTGGCTAAATCTTATTTTAAAAATCTAGAATAGTTAGATATATTTAGACAACCTAGCATCAACGATTCAATCAACTACAAATACAGTACAGATGATTTATCTTAAAATATTTAAAGACAATAAAAACAAATGGTTATTAACAGCAAAGGAAAACATTCACTAACTACAAGTTAACAAAACATGGACATTTGTAACCAAACCAGAAGACAAAAACCATGCACGTTGTAAATGAGTATTTACAGAAATAAATAATGAAAAAAGTGATTTAAGTAGATATAAAGGACAGCGTGTTGCAAGAGGTTTCAGTCAATAATAATTTCCAGATTACAATTAAGCCTTTGCTCCCGTCGCAAGACTTAGACTTAGGTTTATGCTGGTATTTTCAAATTAAAAGTGTTAAACACAAACTTAATAACAATCAAAGATTGATGCTACACTTTTACTGGTTTTATTCAGTAGCTTTCTTACTACTATCGGTGTCAAAAGTCAAGTCAGTGAACTTTCGGATGCTCATACTTCGAAACTTTCCGTCGAAAAAAATCGGGATAAAGACTATCATGATCGATCGTCATTTCTGCGTAATATAGCCAAAATTCAAAATCGTGTCACGCGGATTAGGCAATATCGCGAGTTAAATTTAAAAAGGATCGGTTTTTTTACCGGTCCGCGGAAAACGCAAACTTTGGGAATTCTTTTCTCAGGGATCGCCGAAGAAAAAAAATGAGACCTCCCATAAGATGTATCCTCATCTGTTTACTATAACGTGGCATTTCTTTGTTTTTGGATTACCCCGATTTTTTTCGACAAAAACTTTCGGAAAATGAACATCCGAAAGTTCACTGACTTGACTTTTGACACCAATAGTGGTTTCGGCTATTCGTCATTATTAAAGAAAGTCAACTTAGAAGTTATTTTATATAAATTAAAAATATAATCGATCTTCAAAATACACTTACACGTTAAAATTTTACAGTTATAAAATTAAAATACACGTTCCAAATATGTGCCGGCCATGATAGTGTTTAAAATAACTTCTGGTACGATGTTTCAAATATCAATCATTGATATTGTATTTTAGAGATCGAATATATTTTTAATTTGTATAAGATAATTTCCAAGCTGACTTTCTCTGATGATAGCGAATAGCCGAAACTAATAAGAAATGTGCTCAATAAAATCAGTAAAAGTACAGCAGCAGTCTTGAATTGTCATTATTAAGTTCAGTAGATTGGTAATATGGATCGGTAAGTTTACCTTTAACTCGTTAAATATACTCAACTAATAGTTGGATTGTCTAGAGTAGGTGGGTATTAACAGAAGCGAAGGTATGCACAAAAAAATGAACAAGTCTGCCAAGAACATTAACTATAGAGGTTAACTAAAAAGTGTACATTAAGAAATATACATAGTCATAGTGATTGAAAACAAAAAGAACTTTTTCTATAAGCTCTACAACATAAAAAATCACAATTTAATAAAAATCAAAATAAAATCAAATATATAAATTAAATAAAGCTATACACGGTGAGTCTACCCACACTCCTGTAACATCTAAACAGTTAGAGATTATAGGGGGATGTGGGTACCTTTGGGATGGTGGTATGTTTGGGACAATTAATCTAAATCAAAAACTTGTTTGAATTTACCCCGTTCTCTTACTTTAAATGTACTAGTGTTACCTACAGTGGCATATCGTCGAAACTTGAAATACAGTCAGTTATTTTAACCTTAAAAATTGGACGTTTGCATTGATGTTGTTTCAAAGTAAAAATCGGGTAACATACCCACCTTCCCCTACATATAAAAAATATTATAGTACTTCAATCGGGCGTGCTTTGTTAATAAAAAAAAATATGCAGGGTGTTCTTACGTATGCTTATTATAAGCGTAGTAAGGTGCGTTCCCATGGAACGTCAAAACGAAAGTGTATCATGTTTTCGTACTTGCTGTCGTGAAAATGTTTAAGGAACCTTGTCAGTCGTGAAACGTGGACCGTTCACATGGATTGTAGTATCAACGAAAACGTGATTTAGTTGATTGCGGAAAACCGACCATGATTCACCTGCTTATCCAGGCTTGTACTGCGGTGAGTTCAGGTTTTAGTGTTATTTTAGCACAAACAATGAATCAGTTGCTAAAATCGAAAGAGAAACGGAAGAAAAGACGATAGTGGGTTAGAAAGCGGATACTTGGCAGGAAATCGAGAGCATATAGTTTGGTAGACAGAGAACTAAGAAGTTATTACACAGAGGATTCCAAAAACTTGTTGCAAATGTCTGCAGATGACTTTAATTACAGTCCGACACGCGAGAACTTGCGGCTGAAATTTGACAAACCTGCGCGGCAGCGAGAGTGACAAAGTGTTCGAGTAGATAGAGATAAAATTACGCGTGCCTCTTTAGCTGCAGTGTGCTATCCAGGGCCGGTTTCAGATAATTTGAAAACTTCTCGAAGTAACTTCGCCCTTGGAGAGGGGGTGAATGAACATTTTGGGCATTCCTAACGATTGGTTGTTTTTTCCAGATGGTACTTCTTTAAACAATTCCAAACCCTTGAGGAACGTGACATCGTCGATATATTTATTACACAAATTTATTACTTTGGGTCTGACTCCCTACCTGAACTTAACAAATGCGTAAAAACAAAACTAAAAAATGTTTAAACTAAAGCTCGCAATATATGGAATTATTACAAATCTATAGAATACTTAAGACGACCCTGCTATATTCAGATCTCTTCACTGTGAGCGACTGTGTTTAAACGAAGTGTGCTATCTGAAGTTACTGTCGTTCACTGCACAACTGTAGGCGTGGTTTACTCAACCGCAAGTTCTCGTGTGTCAAACTGTACCTACTGGAAACCGGTTCACTATTAATTTCAAAATTACAGTATGAACTCCGCAAATTTTAAAATTTTGATGTAAAGTATTTCAGTCCAAATCCACGGATATTGAGCGTATCAGAAATTCTCTTACAAGGAGAGTGCAAGGTCTTGGGGTCATAGATTTAGTTCAAATTTTGTAGGATGGTAGATTTAGTTTCCCTGTTGAAGAAAATATATGGTTGTAGGGGCCACTACTCAATAACTCTTTAGATATTTGCAAGTGAAGATGCAATTCACTAGTTAAATTCAGGTCAGTAGCAAACGATTAAACATAATGGGTGTAGCATAGCAGCAATAGATCGGTGTTTCTCGTCATTAGGCGCCGGGTTCGAGTCCTGAGAGTGTCGTTTTTTACATATAAAGATACCATGGGTAGATATAAAATTTTGGATACCGTACTTTGGATTTGTCAGTTAATTGTCATTTGATCTGTCAAGACTTCAAAATTAATACAGGAATATGACTTGGCATTATAACCTTTCTTCAAAAAGCCTGACTTAATCGGTATAAATTCGGTTAATTTTGACATTATCCGGACTTGTCCTAACGACTTAATTGCATCTTTAATTGCAAATATTTTAAAAATTATTGAATAGAGGCCCCTATAACCATATATTTTCATCAACAGGGAAACTAAATCTACCATTCTACGAAATTTGAAGTAAATACACGACCCCAAGACCTTGCACTCTCCTTGTTAGCTACTACCTTTCGCAAATCTCGATTTCTGTAGTTTCCAATAGTTGCATTATACAACACCTTTTCAACAGCATTCAATTCAAGAACACAACTTTTTATTTTACTACTTGTCGCCATTTTTAAAAACCGACATACGAAAGCGAAATTACGGCAAAATCGAATATGTTTGGTCTGATTATGAGGCGTGAGCACCACGTTTGCCTTTGATGTTAACAGCTAACCCACGACACTTCGTTTATACGAGGCGTATTCCACGCGTGCCTCATGAAAGCGTATCACTCTCCCTGGAAAAGTACCTTTAGATAGTACTTTGAAAAACAAACATTTTTATACAGATCTGGAAATTTCATTTGAGGACATAGGAAAATAATGCGTGCAACAGTGAAGCATATAGGAAGTAGATTAGATAAACAAAGAGCGATATAGCTGTTTAAGCACGCAACGAACTGACAGTTTGACAGTCTGACAGTTCGACAGTTTGTGGGAAGAAGGTGATTGGTTGGGCGACTAGGGTCGGATCGGAAAAGGCGTGGTTAAACAGTTATATCGCTCTTTGTTTATCTAATCTACTTCCTATATGCGTCGCTGTTGCACGCATTATTTTCCTATGTCCTCAAATGAAATTTCCAGATCTGTATAATATAATATTATCAGGAATTAATATCTGCAGGGAAAATCACACTCACAATTCTTTAAACATGAGTAAATTTAATGTTGATTTTAATTCACGACAGCTACGTTTGCTTAAATTTTTATCAACTGATTCACGCTAGTGACGAATTTCGATTATAGTAGCTGATCTTCGTTCTTCAAAAACTGAATTAAGCAGTAAACATCTTGCTTATTCTCGGAGAAATCTAATTTGCAATTATAAAAATGTAAGTAAAGGTGCAATCTAATATAATCAAAAATGCCCAGATGTCGGATAACTGTTAGAATTTAACGAGATACAGCTTATGTAGATTACTAAAATCGACGCTAAATCTGCCCATCTTTGTAATCTTCGTAACGGTTTTCTCTGAAACTATTAATTCTTGATAAGCATTATGTTATGGCAAAATAATTGTTTTTCAACGTACTATCTAAGCCGCTTATAATAAGTATAGCATTTCGTTACAAAAAACAATCGCTTATGATGTTGCTTTATTATGGAACACTGTATAAATATTCTTTGCGTGATAAAGTAGAACAGCAATTATCGTAAAATAATTCGATTATTTTATTAGTTAGCCGTAGAATAAAAAAATACCTTGTTATTTTTACCATGATGTCTTTCCTTAAACGCCTGACAAATTTAAGTAGAAGTAACATTTTTCAGAATAAGGTTACAGTGTATGACATTCCCGTGTAATAATCTGCCCATTTTTTTAAAGAATCTCATCATTGGGAAGCATTTGAATAATTAACACAATATAATGTTGTCAGCTTACTTACTTACAAGGAGAGTGCAAGGTCTTGGGGTCGTGGATTTAGTTCAAATTTCGTAGAATGGTAGATTTAGTTTTCCTGTTGATGAAAATATATGGTTATAGGGGCCACTATTCAATAATTTTTAAAATATTTGCAATTGAAGATGCAATTAATTCATTAGGACAAGTCCGGATAATGTCAAAATTAACCGAATCTATACCGATTAAGGCTGACTTTTACCAACCTCCTGTTAATTTAACCAGCGGTTAAATTTCAATTTCAACTTATGTGATTGGCTACTTTGCCAATAACCATGGTAATAAACCGCTGGTTAAGTTAACAGGAGGTTGGTAAAAGTCAGCCTAAGTCAGGTTTTTTGAAAAAAAGGTTATTATTTATTTATTTATTTATTTTATTTTACAAGGTATTGGATTTGGAGTTTGAGTGTTTAGCTCTTCTTCTCCAGTCTCGATGTTTGTGTTTCACTATTTTCCATTAAAATCTTCGATCCTTTCAAAAGTATAGCCTATTAACATTAACAAAATCATATAAAGCAAGATATATTTCCAGATTATTATCGGCAAGTAAAGAAGTTAGGTTATAAGGGGGATACCTTTCTTTTAATATTAATTTGCGTATCATATTGTTTCTGGCTAGTTCATACTTGTTACAAGCAAAAAACAAATGATTCAAATCGCCGTACTGTCCACAATCGCAATTTGGGCTTTGTTTCAGATTAATTCTGTGAAGATAGGCTGGGAACATAGCATGCCCCAAACGGAGTCTTGAGAATAACGAAAAGAAATTTCTTGATATAAAAGGAAAGGTTTCAAACCACGCCCTGCTACCAATTTCACTTTGTACTGCTCTGTAAGATAATCCTTTATAATTTAGCGAGTTTTTTGCTTCAAGCTGCCATCTTTCCCAAATACGTTTCCTCACATCAACAAAAACCTCCCCCACTCCTAGCTTGGTATTCAACATTTGTTTCTCATGTCCATGTCTGGCTAAATCATCAGCTTTTTCATTTCCCTCTATTCCATAATGACCCTGTATCCAGCAAACACAAATATTTCTTTTTTCCTGCCAAGCCTTATACAATTCCTCCACGATCTCATGCAAAAAGTGATGTCCTTCAAAAGTAGATTTGTACTCCTCTAAAGCCACAACTGCACTCAGTGAATCTGTAAAAATTACCGTTTCATTTACAGCTAGTAGTTTAGCAATTCTAAGAGCCGTCAAGATTCCAAACAGTTCTGCTCCATAATAGATGTCAATGTAGGTAATCGGCAAGAAAAATCAACATTCAAACTTTCTGAATATACTCCACAAGCAACACTTCTAGGATTGACACGTAGTGGTCAGTATATATATATGAAGCATCAGGCCACTTTTTGTGTATATAATCTTTAAAATTACTGTTGATCAGCTGTTTATGATTGTGGATAATTATTTGAGGTACTCGTATTGGTGGGTATCTTACCACCCTGGATCTAAAATGTCTAATGTCATAATTTATCCTAAAAATATCATGCATGTGGTAAGTATTCAGTTCTTTGCGTTTTTCTTTAATTTTCTCGAATATATTGACAATTAGTGGGGTTTCCTTCCTAGAATTATTAAAAAAAGGTTATAATGTCAAGTCATTCCTGTATTAATTTTGAAGTCTTGACAGATCAAATGACAATTAACTGACAAATCCAAAGTGCGGTGCACACTCAAAAAATGTATCAATGTCGCAATATTTTATATCCACCCATATCTTTATATGTAAAAATAGACACTCTCAAAACTCGAACCCAGCACCTAATGACGAGAAACACCGATCTATTGCTGCTACGCTAAACCCATTATGTTTAATTGTTTGCTGCAGACCTGAATTTAACTAGTGAATTGCATCTTCAATCGCAAATATCTAAAGAGCTATTGGGTAGTGGCCCCTACAACCATATATTCTCATCAACAGGGAAACTAAACCTACCATCCTATAAAATTTGAACCAAATCCATGACCCCAAGACCTTGCACTCTCCTTGTTAGCTAGTTTGGATCAAACGTCATAACTCACTTCTCGACATTAATCAAACGTAAAAATTATTAACATTTTCTTCTCCGTAATTACAAGTGTTAGAAAAAATCTTATACAAAATTATGTTTAAATTAACTAATTTAATAAAAATATCTTCAAAGTGTAGCTTACTATCAACTAAATATGAATATAAAATTTCAAATTTGCCGCATTGCTATTTTCGAATAGCCCAGATTAGTTATGGTGGAATTAGGATGTGAAACGTAAAGGCTGTAATCGCAACCGTAGCAGTAACTCTAGTATTTAAAAAACGTTCAATTATTTTGTTTCAATAGAAGCGTTTTGGCAACGTCTAGAAATTACGGCGAATTTGTTGGTTATTACAGCTAAGGTTACGGTTAAGTTTGGCATCCTAAACCCACCATTAGACATCTCTGTATATGTATTGTTTTATAAATTCATTAAGTACATTTGGTTGCATACCTCCCATGTTGCATATCTCGTAAAAAAATTTTCATTATTAATTATCTTTATGAAAGATATGACACATTTATGACCAAAAACAACAAAACTTTTTATTAATTATTATGATTATTTTATATTATTCACCTAAAAACTACGTTTTATAGCTTTTTTTCAATGTTTAAGTGTTTGTATTAAAGTTTTATTACATACTCGAGTGTAGTAGATAAAATAAGCCTTGATTACAGCCTACCGCGATGTGAGTTTCATAATAAACACGCAATTCCAAGTCTCCAAGGTCTCTAGATCCTTTGTTAGTAAACAACCGCGTTACCTCGCCAAAAAACGAATGTAAAGACCTTAACGATAAAAATAAAACGAAAAAAATACTAAATAAATCATTATTTATTCGATTTTATAACGAAGCCGTTATCATAACTTCAAACTTGTACAATTTCTCCCCAAAAAACAACCTTTATAATCTAGATTGTTCAAATCCAAAAAATAAATCACAGAATAAAAACCTCTTAAATCCTATAACCAAGTTATTTTTTTAAAAAATAATCATTTAAGTAAAATAATCAATCAATCGTCCCTTAAAAAAAATCACATAAATTTCCGTCCGCCGATTTTCTTTTCTTCAATTCTTCGCCTTAACTTCGAGAACTTTCCTATTCTTCTCGGTGTTCATCAGCTTGGTAACAATCTTCCTAGTGTGTCCGCTCGGATCGAAATGATTCGTGTGTTGGCTCACCTCTTTCTTCGATCGTTGCTTACCAGAATAGATGTGTTTATCGTCGAAATTGTAATGTTCGTACTCATCGAAATGGCTCTCGGACATATTTGGTCTTCTTTGTAAAGAGTGGTTAAAAAGCACCGGTTGTTGAGGTAGATTTTTCGATTGAAGCTGGCACTAAAACGCCTTTAAAATTTTCTATACAACAGATAACGTGGTTGACGTTAAACTGGCGTTCGGCGAGTGCGCGCGAGCTTATATACCCGTTTCCATGTTAACAGCGCTTGCGCCATGTTTCTCTAGAGAATTCTTGATCTATTTTCATAAATAAATAAAGTGTTTTGTGTATAATAAAAGTAAATTAATGTAGTATTTGTTTAACATGTTATTTTTTGAAATAAATTGTGACTGTTGTTTAATTTTTATAAATTAATACAATTAAAATAGTCAATTAAAACATCTTTATGGTTGGATACTTTTTATGTTAAGGGGTTGGTTAGATTGATTTTTAGAATAATTAGATTTAAAATTAAAAATCATCTTGTATTTATTAAAATTAATTTAAAGGTTGTTTCCTATTTAATTTTTCGTTTTAAAATAAGAAAAATAAGTTTTCTTAAATAAAATTAAGGTAGGTAATTTATTAAGTTTTCACTTATTTATTTTTAGAAGGTTTATCATCTTCAGAACTGTTTGACATAAACTATCATATTAACCTAACTGTCAAAATAATATTTTTTCTCATTTTTAATTATTAATATGTTAAGATTATAATTTCAGATTCTTGTTGAAAAATCATATTAAATTTGAGAGTAAGTATTTATCATCAATTCCAAACTAACTCGGTTAGAAATATTTTTAAAAGTAAGTGTTATGAAAACATAACCTCCAACCTAACTGTCAACATAATATTTTTT
The DNA here is from genome assembly GCA_036711955.1 of Digitonthophagus gazella. Classification (NCBI taxonomy): domain Eukaryota; kingdom Metazoa; phylum Arthropoda; class Insecta; order Coleoptera; family Scarabaeidae; genus Digitonthophagus; species Digitonthophagus gazella. The sequence continues at coordinate 12,882,623 of JASCIT010000012.1, forward strand.
TCTCATTTTTCTTTATTTTTTAGATGAAAAACATCAATAATTTCTCGATAAGAAGATATAAAAGGATCAAAACAACATTTTATAAATACCTCAATAATCTAAACTGTAATTAATTAATCATTCGGAATATTTTATGAAGTTATTATTACTAATCAAGTGATTAATTTAAAAGTGAGTAATTAATGAGTTGGTTTTTTTCGATAATGCTGAGTTTAAAGTGCTTTGAGCTTTAATTTTCTATTGGAAAGTTATAATAAAAACCCTAAAAAGGTATATTTAATATACAAAGTAAGCCTAAAAATAAGTTATTAAAAATTAGTAGAAAATATTAAAACTTAAATGAAATCATATTTTTTACACTAACTTTTAATTAAAAACATCAATAACTTTTCAATATAAAGCTATAAAACTTACAAAACAACACTTTCAAAACACTTCTAAAACACAATAACTAATCAAAGTCGTACTAAATACGATAAATTCTCGTTTATCTCGAATTATAAGTCTCCTTTTAATAGATTCTAGTAAATTCTTTAAAAAAAATCGTTTCATTTAAGTGAAAGTCAAGGTTCGTTTTATTTGCGCCGTCGAAATGTAATGAATCACGTAGGCAGTTATTACGTTATTGTTTATAAATTATCAAGTGGGCTATGATCTCGTTTTTTTAAAAACTTCTTTATCACTTGATCGCAAGAAAATAAATAAACCAATCGAAATACTTCTATTAACGGTAAATACGTGTTTATTTACGTTTAAAACTCGAATGTTTTGAACCGAAACGTTACGTAATATAAACAAAATATTGCGACCGCGTCAGAAACGTGTTTTTCCATGTTAAAATATTACTGCATCAGCAGGTATGGAGTGTCTAAAAATGCGATAAGATAAAAACTAACTTGTTTATTATTCGCGGCACGAGAAGGTTGCAGTTATGAATGCTTTAAATCGTTTACGAACCATTTAGCAAATGTTTTAACGTTTTAAAACGTTTTTTTAACGGTTAGAAAGAAAAAAAACTTAAAGGTAATTTACTTACTTCCCAATTTTGGCACACGCAGCTGCATCGGCACAAACCGCCGCTTTTTCAAATACGTGCAGACGTGAAGCTGAAGGCGGAAGCGGCTTCAAAACGACAGGTGGGGTGAACGCCTTCGTCGTGTTCTTCGAAAATGCCCCCAGTACGTGTGCCAACCCCAAACAGACGCATAATAAAACGAGCACCGTTAATAAAATCGCATAACGAGTTTTAATACGTGGCCTAAAAAAGAAAAATAAAGTTAAAACGTTGAATATTCTATAAAATTCAATTACTTAATAAGTGCGTTAAAAAATCTCTAAATTTGATATCAAACACGACTAGTTTTCGTTTAAAAATAAAAAAAACTTACGTTGATTTAAAAAAATTCAAGATGGCGGATCATCAATGGTTTTAAAGTTGAAAACGTTAGTAATTTTTAAATTATTATAGGTATGTTATGTTTGCACTTAAATTAAGTTTATTTTCTTAATGGTTTCTATTAAAAGTTTTATTCTAAAATTATTTTTTTTTAATGTTACTTTAGCTTTTAACCCTTTGACTGCTGAATACCCTAATCCGAAATCCTTCGCGTCAACGGCGTGCTGCTGGCAATAATTATCACTGGAGACTAAACACTTCTTCACGCAAGCTGAATGTGTTCGGTGATGTGTTAAATTACAATATAAACTGCTTGCAAAAAAAAAACGCAACACCCAAAAGAAATGGTTGTACGAACTTGAAATTTTAGTGATATGTACGGTTCAAGTGGAATAGTAAATGATTAAAATTTGGTCACGATCTGTGTACTCTTTCGTTGTTTTTTGTCTAGTTTTTAGTATTTTTAGATATATTTCTTTTACACATTGTACCTATGCTAATAATCACCGATAACCTAAACCTTGCCATATCCTTTACTTTTGTTGCTGTTAAGCCCCGCGACCATCGAAATCAGCCTTATATTTAGTCAACTCCTGTTAAAAGTAGTCAAATTATGGGAAGTTTTCAGTTTCGCCAATGATAGGTGTTTAACGGAAGATAAATCTGAAAGTTGTCTGTGCTCTGGCAGTAAATTCACATTGTTTTTATTTGAAAATGTTAGTGTAAATCGTACTGTAGTTTGTCCTTGAGCTGAGTGGTAATCATACAGGGATTCAATTGACAAAGTACTAAAATGCACTATTCAGCGAAAACTGAATAAATCGCGTTTGAAGTTTAACCACTTCGGTACGGCGAACGTAGACTATAGTCGACGGGCACAGATGGCCCCATACAGCCGATCGTCGACTATAGTTGATGGTTGTGCCAGCGTACGGACGATGAATGCCGATTGTTGGCAACGTTTCGCGGCTGATAGGCGCCGTACCGAAGTGGTTAACGCACCATTTATATTTTGGATAAGTAAACTTGTTTACAGGCGTCCGGTGGCCGAATAGTTAACTCTTTGAGGGTTGGTGGGTGGCGTAATGTACCACTTCGAATTTTGACCTTTGTGCTCGCTGGTACACAAAATAAACCATTTTTTTTTTATTTCTACTACCTCACCACTTCAAGCTCAGATTATGCTTTTTGCTAATCTCTTACATGACACATCTCTGTTGTGCCCACATAAAAAGTGGACATCGCTGGTTCTAATCTTTTCGTGTCTTTTACTTTTAAATTTTTGTTTAATACACCAATTTTTAAACATTTATCGATTTTTATTGATGTTTTTATAAATTTAAAATAAACTTTGATTTTTAATGTAAATATCTCATTAGGATGTTAGGAGCAAACATTAATTATGGAAAATTAAATTATTCAAATGGATAGACTCGGCGACAAAAACGCTTATTAAGAACATGGTTTATAGAAACCAAAATAATAGCCGTTGTAGAAACAAAAAACAAAAAGGATACATCATTTAATAGTAAAATGTGAATTGTTTTTTTTATTAAAAGCAAAATATATTTAAAATTTATTAAACAAATAAATATTTATAAATAAGTGTATTAAACAAAAATTAAAAAGTAAAAGACACGAAAAGATTCGAACCAGCAATGTCCCATTTTTCTGGATCGCTGACTCACCGTTTTAACAATTCGGCCGCCGCACGGTGGCCCATAAGCGCTAAAAACGTGATCGAAAATCGATTTTTCAAAAATATTTTTTGCCTTTTTTTTATAGATTACATATTCTTTACCTATTAATAGACTGTTAGGTGAAGGAAATGGAATTCTATATATCTTCCACAACTAACAGTGCGAAAGAAAAAAGTACTAAAATTTCTGAATTTTGAATAACGTAAAAAGGTACAACTTTAGAATAAGAAAAAGGATTGAATAACACTTTTTCAAGACATTGCGCTATTGCTATCTTATAAAGTATAGAAAGGTCATAATATGTTACCTTTCCAAATTTTAAAATGTTTTTGTGTGAATGATTAACAGACACTTCTTTTGATACCCATGTCAACTTAATGTTAAATGTATTAAAGTAAACATCTCACAGAAGAACAGATGCCACTGGATTTGTATTAATGGTAGAAGTATAGTTTAGACAATATGAAAAAAAAAATCTTGCGCAAACTTGCGACCTTACAAGATATGGACAATCAAAGGCAACTCTGGTATTTAATTGTTTTCATATAACCTAATTATGTTTTTACCAATATAATTGGCATATATTTGGTATAGATTCACATAAGAATAAACAAATTAATATCAAATATGGAATTTTGGATATATGTATGTATTACATAACCGGAAGTGGTAGTTTAGTGTACCGAATTTTGTCACGTACATTATAATTTTTGTGGAAGAATTTATTCATAATTGAAATAAGTTCATGTAACAACAAACAAAAATAAGGCGAAATTTTGAACATATCCTGGTTCTATCGTTATTAAAGAATCTCTAGTACTCATTGGAGAGTTATCTGAAGCAGCACAAGAGGCAAAAAATAAACAAATTCGTAAATTTAGGGAGTCACACGAGAAAATGTAGTAGACTACAGACGAACGAAGATTTGTTTAAAACATTACTTCTTAGCTCTGACCCCTTTATAAGTAAGTTTCAAAAAGAAAGTCCGGCGAAGAATAGAAATATGGATAGAGACATTAGAAGATTACTTATAGTGGGTGAGTTTTCAGAAGAAGACGAAGAAGAAGAATTGGAGGAAGAAGATGGGTCAGAAGAAGGAGAGCGAGAAAACAACGACTCCTCATATTAAGCATTGTTCCGCTTTTGATTTTTTTTTCTTTCACTTACATAACCTTTAATGTTTTGTATTTTAATAACTTTTACTCATAACATTAACTTTTCCAAGCTTTCAGCAGAATTAAGCTATCTAAATAACATAACCGAAACTTGTTGACATTCCCTTACAATAAGATCGCTGAAACGATTCTACTAACTCTTAGATATATTTGTTAAATTTTAGGTTCTTGTAAATTTCGTTCAATTTTTTGAAAATTCTGCTAAATGTTTTTTTAATACTTTTTTAATATTATTTACTATCGTTACGCAGTTTCACTGTGAAATTTACGAATTCTATTTGTATATAAATTCAAATTGATGTATGATTATGAAACAATTTGGATGTGTGTTCAGGTAAACCACCACTTCCGATTATTCAATTCTTTTAAAATTTTATATCTATACCTTTTCAAGTTCAAATTGGGACTAATCAATGCCAAATTGAGATTAATCAATTTCAAATTGGGACTAATCAATTTCAAATTGAGACTAATCAATTTCAAATTGGAAATAATCAATTTCAAATTGGGAATAATCAAATTCAAATTGGCACTAATCAATTTCAAATTGGGAATGTTATATTTATATAAAAAATACCTAAGTTTTGGTAGTTACTTAATATTAATGAACTATTTTTTTATTTAGCTATAAGAAATATAATTATAAATAATTAAAATTATAAAAAATATAAAGGGGCAGTGGCATGTACTATAACCCGACATAGATCTGCACAATGAAGAGAAAGATGAAAAGGTAAGCCTGCTCTCCATAATATTGCCGTGCAGCTCCATTTCGGTTTATAGTACTTTTGTGTACACAGTGTAAATTTCGTACATGTAGCGCTAGTTATCACTCTGTTTCCTCACTAAAAAAGAATTGTCTGAATGTCATCAGCCAGACCACTCTTGCCTCCAGCTTTAAAAACTGTCCGTACTACTTCTATGAAGACCTCAATGGAATCGTGGTATGGAGCATTATCTGGTACCAAAACCGCAGGTTCTTCGTATATACGTTTGGCATTGCGAAGACGTTGGCTTCAGGCTTTTTAAAAGCATCTTTTTGAATTTCATGATGTATCAGGCCCGTAGTGCCAATACAATCAATTAAATGAATATTTGATTCTTTCATCGCCAGTGAAATAAAAAGATTTAAATTGATCTCATATACACCTTTGCAACGTATATACCAAGAAACTGTGGTACTGGTGACAGATAATGTAAAGAATACTTCCCACTTGGTCGGTAATTTGAAATTAATTGAATTTCAACTTTGATTTCATTAGTCCCAATTTGAAATTGATAAGTCCCAATTTGAATTTGATTAGTCCCAATTGGAAATTGATTAGTCTCAATTTGAAATTGATTATTCCCAATTTGAAATTGATTATTCCCAATTTGAAATTGATTAGTGCCAATTTGAACTTGAAAAGGTATAGTTATTTTTCATCATTTAATACTGGTGTATGAAATTTTGTGTGGTTATCTCAGTTTAATGTCTTATGGCGAATTCGATTGGGTGCACTGGTGCGCACCAGTGCATAACAGCGTGTTCTATTGGTTGTTTCGTTGTATTCTATTACATTTTATTATTGTAGTTTATAAAACATTTTAAACATCATCAAGACTTGAACACACTTACAAGTGATGTTATGATTATGTTTGATTTCATCGCGTTCTGTTGAATTTGCCCTTTTTTGCACTAAGCTAGTGTGACATATGTCACATTTTGCACTCAACGAGTGCGCACCAGTGCACACTAGTTTTGCCAATCGAATTCGCCATTAGTTTGTATGAAAAAAATTGACTAACAATAAGTGTTCAAGTAAAGTACTATTTCTGGTTGACGGATTTGGATCAAAACTTGACATAACCTTCAGCTTTTGTTCTTATGACTATATGTCAAGTTTCAAAACCCCATCTAAATGTAAACATCAAACAAATATTTTCGATCAAGTTTTTATTACGTTCAGACCACTGTGCGCCGGACGCTTATAAACGAGTCTACTTATCAAAAATATAAACGGAGCGTTAAACTTCAAACGCGATTTATTCAGTTTTGGCTGAATAGTGCGTTTTAGCACATTGTCAATTGAATCCTTGTATTATACCACTCTGAGTGGTAACTCAGCTCAAGGATAGATTTAAAAAAAAAAACACCTCGCGCCCTCCCCTTGTGAGTGCACTTTATTGTGGTCTTGTTGAAAAACTGCTAGGTCTTTGAAAGTATGGTTACAAAACTGTCTCTAGAATTTCTTTAATGTACCAGATCGTAGTTAAACCTTTCTTGAATGACGACTTAAGATTACTGGCTTCCAAACTAAATGCCATCTCATCACAACACCAGGTGTTAAGCCAGAATAACGTCCACAACCGAATTCCAAATTTAGTGTTTCTGCTCTATATCTTCTGAGACACTATTGACCATCAAATGGCTATAGACAAAACCAATATTCATCACTAAATATGATTTGGTGTCATTCTTCGACCTGATGCTTCCTCAACTTATATCACTTGAGTCTGAAAACTTGATGTTCTGGGATTAAACAACTATGAGGAATTTGTAGGTGTGACTCTAAACTATGCAATGGTTTCTTCGATAAATTGTTTGACTCGATGTTTGACTTCCCCAAACAGCCCACCAAGTAAACTCCACTGTCCGCGTTGACTCAAACGGGTTAATTAAGGCATTCGGCGAAGATATCTCTTTTACTGTTTATTCAGGATTTATGATCGACCACTTTCTCTATTAGGTGTTTTCCAGGCTTCACTGGACTAGACGCTCCATGGTTAAATGATAGTAAAGCTATTTCGACTCAATTTTTTGGCAATTTCGCGAAAAGATATTTGAAGCTTTATGCATGTCCATACTTTGACTCGCCTTGAAAGGGGTTAATTGATTGTAAGACTGATTTCGGTAGACGCGGGACATAACACCTATACAAGTGAAGGACACCTATACAAGTGAAGAATTTGACAAAGTCTAGATTGCCAGTAATTATTAATATAGCTATTAATATAGAATAAAATATCAGACACTGATCATGACCAAATTTTAATCATTTACTATCTCGCATGAGCTGTACGTACTACCAAAATTTGAAGTTCGTACGACCATCCTTTCTGGGTGTTGTGGTTTCTTTTTGGCGAGCAGTGTAATACTGAATCCAATTACTGTTATTTTATTCACACATACTATGGACATTATATGCGCGATCACAGTGATAACTTTCGATGGGCGCACATATGCGTCCTTAGCAGTTAAAGGGTTAATATTACAAACTTAAAAATTGTCTAATATATACAGTTGCCCAAAAACTCAGTTGTCAAACGTTAATCACACATTCCAAAGCTAATTTCATAGTGATTCAACGTAAAACTTCTTATTCGAAATTACTTCCTAACAAAGTTAGAGCCTCTTGAAGATGACGTATCAGAACAACTTTTTTTTTAATATCTTAAAAACGCTTTTAACTATCATCACAATGATATTTGTGGTATTTGTTAACTTGGAAATGCTTTATCATTTGCCACTAAAACAATTTTTTATTGCCAACGTAAAGGTGTTAAGTGGTAACAAGGAAGGATATTTTAGGTGCTAACTTTTTAACGTTGTTGATTCTGCTTTTTTTAATGTCACAGCATAAAATATCGAAGTGTTTTACTAAGAATAGGACCTCTTACTTTAAATTGCTAAAACACATCGTTTACCACAAAACTTACTTTAAAGATACAGCGTTTCAGCTATTCGTTTATGTTAAGACTAATCAAGACTGCTTTGATTGTGGTAAGTTAGAAAACGCCCTAAGTTTGATTATGAATCCTAAAGGCACTATTAAGATATGCCAAAAAAATTGTTTAGATGCCCCACCTTCAGGGGACTCTAGCTCTCTTAGGAAGTAATTTCGAATAAGGAGTTTTACATTGAATCAGTATGAAATTAACTCTGGAACCTGTGGTTAGCGTTTGGTAACCGAGTGCTGGGATATCCTGTATAACAAGTCTAATATTTTCAAATAACGTTTAAAACCTTTTAATTTGATACCTAACACTATTATTTTTCGATCAAATATAAAAAAGTTACATCCATTTCAATAACTTCGAAAGTATTTAAGTTATATAGACCAACGGTGGGCAACCTCTGGCCCGCGGGCCAACTCCGGCCCGCATTAGGGTCTAATCTGGCCCGCGAGACCTTTAGAAAAAACAATAAATAATTTTTGTTTTAAATAAAAAAAAATTTAATAGAAAGAAATAATTAAAGAAAGGTTTTTATCACTAATGCGTTAAAGAAAAAAATATGTTTTCTTGCTGCACAGGGATTTGAACCTAGATCCCTTGCTTTCCGTGCACTAGTTCTGTCAAGGAAAGCAGGAAATCTGGGAGATCTAATAATTAACTTTGGTTTTTATATTAAAAAAAACTTACAAGTAACAAAAATTTGTTAATTTTCTACTTCGACCCGCGTACGAAAAGTAAATCGTAATTTGGCCCCCACTATTACGTTGCCCACCACTGATATAGATCATATTTGTACTTAATTGAAAGAAAATTGAGTTTCCTAATCTATTTATTCATTTTTTGCAATAAAATTATTTTTAAAATTGTTTGTAAAATAATAAATGTAGGAAAGGTGTAAAGACCATCTTTGTTAAGCATTAACAAAACAGCAACTGTGAAGTAACGTAGGAAGTTAATTGTGTAAGAGAGAGGATGTTGCGGTTCAAGAAACGAGATAATAATCGATTAGTCAGCGACTAAAAACGCTAAATGAACACATAGAAAGAAGATTAAAAAGTTTTTGTCTTTTATTCTTTGTGTACTGAAACAAAGAAGACTTTTTTCTGTGTCATAAATCACACGAGTAATATTTTCACATATTAACTCATTAAACGTCCGTCTAATATAAATCTTACGAATGAAGAAAGTTCTAGAGAAGAGAAGTGACCTAAAGTGGCCGAGAAAACTGGTTCTTTGCTAAAAGCAAAGTGAAGGTCTTCACGGCTAAAGATGGAACGGGAAGCCGACTGTTACCATGGCACAAATTCTTTGTCTTTTTTTATTAGAATAAAAAAATAAAATGAAACCTAGAATTTATATAAAATAAAACCTAGAATTTATTTTAGTTTAAATGGAATTTCTTCAAGTGTCATATCAAAACATGTTCGAGTGTGTTGTTATTTAAGGAGAGTTTTATAAACAAATAAAACTGTGATAAACCCGAGACGTGCATAAAACGTTATCTTGTTATGGTTATTATTTACGTAGGCGGTTATAAATAAAATCGTAAATGTCGCCGTAGGATTGCGAAACCGTGAAAAATTCGCTAAACACGTGTTGTTCGCGTTCAGTGCGGGAACTAAACGTTTGCCGTAACGAATCCGATTAGATTTGCAAAGTGCATTGACTTTTCCACATTTGCAAATTGCGCGTTAATGATTTGAAAATGAGTATTTTGTTGTATAAGCGATTTTATTTTTTATTTATTGTCAGAATTATTTTATAAGTAAATTTAAATGAAATCAAAGTTTTTATTAAAAAGTTTTAAAATTAAAACATTAACTTGGCTTGGATAAAATATCAGTGTTACACTTTAATTGCCGAAGCAATTCATGCCTCTGTTGATTAGATGACAGTATACATCTGTATAACGCTCATGGCTGTACATGTGTTGATAAAATTTAATTTGATAAAACTAAATGTTAAATTAAAATAATAAGAATTAGGCATGCAACTTAATTAACAAGAAGTTTAGTTTTAAACAAGGTTATTAGAGTAATGCTTATAAGGTTGTCCAACTCCCTATCCTTCCTATATTGCACACAAAATTTCCCCTCACATACCCAAGTTCTCGATTATGTGACGTCATTCTTGTCCTAGCCGTCCGCGCGATATACGCGTTGTTTGTAAATTTCACGTTATTATTTCACGTATTGCCTTTAAAGTACTGATTGGGAATTTGTAAGAGGAATTTAAAAAATATTTAGGGGAAAATGTTAACCACAGAAAAGAAAACAGTAAAAAAATTGTATAAAAGAATTATTCCACATTTTCCTGTGAATTTTCATCATATAATTAAAGTTTATATTAAACAAAGGCTATTTATTAGAATAAATTGTTTAAATACAAAAATCAGACTTTAAAAAAGTCAATATTTTAAAAGAAAAATTTTCAGTATAAAGGAAAAACAAAAAATTCACCCACCAAAAATCATTTTCTATCAGTAAATTATCATTATTTTCAAAATATGTAAAATTTCCTTTTTATTATATTTTATTGTAAGAATTATTGATAAAAATTTCATCTCGCCGGACAAGCGTGACGTCACGCCCGCCTCTCTCCCTTTAAACACGGCGCCATTCGAGTTGGACAACCTTATACCATTGCTCTATTGACCTTGGTTTTAAAGTTGGTTTGTGTATATTTGGTTGTCTAAGTCATAAATTAATTTCGGTTCTAATCTTAATTAATTTTTATAATGATAATTTATTTAATAAGTTTGATTTATGAAATAGTATCTAATATAAATTTATTTTAAAATTTCATGCCTTTTCAGGGTATTATTTCCAGGGTATTCGTATCAAATCATTTTCAAAGCTACTAACGCATTCGATGTTCAAAAATAAGATTAAAATCTCAAATAAACATTGGTTGAAAAATTCTTCCTAACGGAGCAACAGACTCTTGAAAGAGGCATTAGAAAAATGGTTTTTAAGGAATATCCTCGGAATGGCTTCGGTTAAGTCAACAAAAATTGGTATACCAGCCTAAAATTCCAAGAGAAATTAGATGGTGGTGTCAATTTAACCTGAAACTCATCAGTGGTGTGCGTGTAAAGGGGTGATGTGGTAAATTGTTTATCTAACTTTTTTTGCATGTCAACTTTTTACTACCCTGACTTAAAATTTAGATATCTTAGACTTGTCTACGTAAGAATGGTCGTCTTGTTGCAATTGCGTAACTGCAATCATTTTTGAGTAAATAGTCTTTGAAAACCGACTAATCTTATCTTTAAACTAAGTAGGATTTTTTGCTAAGAATGTGCTAAGCGCTTTAACCTCTTGAGTACATTTGACGTTTGAGACTCGTCATAAGGTGCATAACGTTCGAAATAAATTCGTACTCATGGGGTTAACAACGCAGTGTGTCGTTATCGTTGGGTTTTGATTTTATGACTGAATTGCGTAACCATGGAAATTACAAAATTCTAACTAGGTGCATTTTGCCATTGCTCTCTTCAAGGAACTGTAGTTCCTTTCGGAAGCATTTTTTGAGCAATGTTTATTCGGGCTTTTATTCTTATTTTTGAACGTAGAATGTACTGTATATTAAAGGATTCATACATACAGGAGTCACAGTTAAAATAGTACATAATCTATAAATGGATAATTTGTTGTTCGAATTTCCTTGCGATTAATAAGGGTCCGCTAGTGATGCAAGAAATTTCATTGCTTAATTTTTTCAAGGAAAAGTTATTTTTGTGAAAACATTCTTCAAATCTTAATTGACAATTTATCAACATTCTTTAATACAAGTCTCATTGTATACGTACAATTCCGTCTTGGTTTGCGCTTTATCATTGTTCAATCTCCTATTTATAAATCTAAAGAAGAAAGTTACAGAAGGATAAATCTAATGCAAAGTCATAAAGAAAAGAAAATCAACTACTGACTTTTATAATTTTCTGTTTACCGAAACATGGCGATATTTCGTAGTTTGTCTCCTCCATAATTTTTCCACCTGCAACCTTTTCTTTGGATTTTTCTGAAGAACAGTGTGAAGATTCAGATGCTGCAAACCACAGGAATTGGATGGATTCAACCAGACATGTTTCACAGAATTGAAAAATGTTCGTTTAGGATTCAAAGAATATTTACACAGAAATTATTTGCTTTAAAGACCGTTATTTTTAACATGTAAATGGTATAATTATTTTTAAATTAAACTTGTACAAAAGAATTCTGAGAACTGTTATTTAGCGAAAAAATGAGGACTTTATTTCTAGTGAAGCAATTTCCTGCTTCACTGACGCGCCGGTAATACATCTTGCATCTTTGAACATTTCTTTAAAAAATAGAAAACATCACTTTTTAGTAGAAAATCTGATTCGGAGAAAATAATATCAAAAATATCCTTTGCACGGTAACGAACGTATAAGATATCGATAATTTCCTATACTAGATACTGCAACTAATCTGCCTATGGTAATAATTCACTTATCACTTTTGAGAATTTCTTTTGACAAACATCGAAATATTTTAGATTTTGTGAACGTTTTGAAAGGCTATTGTTTTTATGACATTTCTCAAGAACTTATACTATAGATAAGCATGTATTTAGAAATGTCAAAATATTACAATATTATCGAACATGAATCGATTTTCGTTAACTAGATTACAAACGAAACGTTTCTGTAAAAACTTTATCGCAATTACGTTACTAATATTAGGTGATTTATAATTGTGGAAATTAAATAACTTCAAATCGGATTATACAGTTGCTCCCAAAAGTATCCGGCCGCCTGGCAAATTCTCACATTTAACACTATATTACTTAAGAATTAAATAATATAACCAACAGTTATTTTTTTTATGATGGTGGTATATTATCATTCAACTATTGATACATTGCAAATATAACAACAGCAAACAATGTAACAAAGAACATAAATAACATTATTATAGGCACACAAAAGTATCCGGCCACCTATACAAAATAGCTTTAAAAAAACTAAATATGTAACTCTTAAAAGCTACTAAAACAGCTTTTTAATATATTGTGAGGTAACCTTTTGAATTTAAAACATCTCACAATCTGTTGGGCATTGACTTAACCAATTTATTCGTTAACGAAGAGTTTATCATCTTCCATTCCAGCAGTGAATGGTTTTTAAGCATTTCTTTACTGGAAATGCGCTTTTTGTTCAGACTAACAAAACTTTCAAAATTGCCCATAAATGCTCTATTGGGTTGAGATCTGATTTGTTGCGTTATATAATAAGCATTTTCCCGTTTTCATGCCACAATATGTATTAAGTAATATAGTGTTAAATGTACTTTTGGGAGCAACTGTAGCTTTTTTAAAGCTGTTTTACGATCATTTTATAATGAATGAAAGAAAATTTGTTAAATGTTCCATTATACCAGTTGTAAATGAATAATAAATTAATTTGATGAAATTTCTGTACTTTTATTGGTTATTTATTGATTATCGTCTTACATGTTTCGGTTTACACGATCCTCAGGCACAGTTATTAACATAAAATTTGTATTTCACAGTGTACAGGGTGTTTAAAAAAAATGCGGCAATATTAAAGGGGGTGATTGTCCAGGTCATTTTATACAAGAAAGTTTATAATAAACATGTTCTGGAAACGCTTCGTTACCGATCTACAGCGTGTTGAAGTTTAATTTAAAAAAGCAGTAAAAATTTACATATTTTGAAATAATTCAACGCGTTCAAGCATTACTTCCTGCTGATTTTCCTCCTCGCATTGCATTCTGTCAATGGCTTTTGCAGAAAATGGTTGAAATCCCTCAATTCCTGATGTTGATTCTGTTCACCGATGAAGCGAATTTTTCAAGAAATGCAATTTCTTGAATAACCATGCAATTACGCAATTTCTATAGTAACCATGTATGGTGTGACGAAAACCCACATGAAATTGTTGAAGATCGTTTTCAACATCAGTTTTCTTTGAACGTTTGGCTTGGAATTGTGGGTGACTGCCTAATTGGAACGCTATTTTTACCAGGAAGACTTACAGGAGAGGTGTATCGCAACTTTTTGGAAAACACGCTCCCTGGATTAGCAATTAGAGATGCAATGTGGTATATGCACGATGGCCCACCAGCTCACTTTAGTCAAGTAGCTCGTGATTTCTTAACACAAGCATATAGAAATTGCTGGATTGGCCGAGGTGGACCTCACTTATGGCCTGCACGATCCCCGGACTTAAATCCCCTGGGTCTTTTCCTGTGGGGCCATTTGAAGTCCTTGGTGTACGCTACTCCATTGGAAAACGTAGAAGACTTAAGAAATCGAATCATTGTTGGCTGCAACTCAATCAAAGCAGATCCTAGTGTTTTCGAGAGAGTTCGCCAGTCAATGACGAGAAGATTGGATTCTTGCAGCCGAGCTCGAGGTGGTTATTTTGCACAGTTTTTGTCATTTTTGCTTGGTAAAATTGTTGGTTTGGTAAAATATTTGTTTTTGTCCTTGAATAAAACCCTTGTTCTTAAAAAAAATTTCTTTTATTATAAACTTTTTTGTTTATAATAAATATGTTTAAACTTCAAGACGCTGTAGATCGGTAACGAAGCGTTTCCAGACTTTATTTCCAAATTTTATGTTAATAACTTTGTGTCTGAGTATCGTGTAAACCGAAATATGTAAGACGATAGTCAATAAATAACTAATAAAAGTACAGAAATTTCATCAAATTTATTTATTATTTTATAATGAAATGGACATTTTCTTACATATTAGCAAAGAAAATTAATATACAGGTGTCTCAAACTCAGTTGTCAAACGCTAACCATGCATTCTAAAGCTAATTTCATGCCGATTCAACGAAAAAGTCCTTATCCGAAATTGCTTCCTAAGAGAACTAGAACATTTTGAAAATGACGTTCTGATCAGGTTTTTACGAAATATCTTAATAACGCTTTTACCTATTACAATGAAATTTTGAGCGTTCGTAAACTTCAAAATGCTTCATCATTTGCTGGAAAAACAATTTTTTTATTGTCATCGTAGAGGTGTTAAGTTCTACCAGGGTAACATATTTTAGGTGCCAACTTTTTAACATTGTTCAATTCAGCGTTTTTAATATAAAAATTTAAAACTTTCAAGCTTTTTTACGAAAAATAGGTACTCTTATCTGAAATTACAAAAACGCACCGTTTACGAGAAAAAATGCTTTAAATGCAC
This sequence comes from Digitonthophagus gazella, assembly GCA_036711955.1. Classification (NCBI taxonomy): domain Eukaryota; kingdom Metazoa; phylum Arthropoda; class Insecta; order Coleoptera; family Scarabaeidae; genus Digitonthophagus; species Digitonthophagus gazella. The sequence goes on from JASCIT010000012.1 coordinate 12,897,802, forward strand.
AGTGTTTTAGCCGTTCATTTCTGTTAAGCAGATTTAAGGCGGCTTTAATTTATATCTTACCCTGGTAGCACTTATTACTTTTAGGATGGCAATGAAAACAAAATTACCAATAAACGATAAAGCATTTCAAAGTTCATAAACGTTCAAAATTTTATTGTGATAGCTAAAGGCGTTATTAAAATATTTCAGAAAAACCTGTTCAGACACTTCATCTTCAAGAGACTCGTAGTTCTCTTAGAAAGCAATTTCGGATAAGGACTTTTGTTGAATCGGCATGAAATCAACTCTAGAATGCATGGTTAGCGTTTGGCAACTGAGTGCTAGGACACCTGTATATTCGAATTTCGGTTTTTTATCAAATGTCCACCTTTTTACAATATCGTTCTACTGTATTGCGAACCCTTAAATTAAGATTTAGTAAATGTATTCAATGTTACAAGAATATCATATTTAACCCGGCGTGTGTATACTATATTTTTTGAGACACGGTGTGTATACTGGGTCTTTTAGGTAACAGGCATGTTTTCAAAGTTTTCTAGGCTTGCAAAAATTCTAGAAAAATTCTGAGTTACTTATTGAAGCGTCTACTACATGGCCGAGCAGTTACCAAACTTTTTTTAAAGGGGGTAGCCGAAGCCTACCCTCTATTCATAAGAGAGAATTTCGAATTTCAAATTTTGACTTTTCCTTAAAAGACCCAGTGTACACACGGAGGGTTAATAATGGCAAAAATATTTAGATAAAAAGCGAACAAATAGATAAAATCTAACATCTTGATAAATTAAACCCCACACTTAAAATCATGCATAATAAATTAAAGGTATGCATGCGCGCCAAGCGTTCAATTTCAACGTTATCCAAATATTTAATATTTTCAATTTTCTAGTTAAAGTTTTTTTCAGTTTTACTGTTCTAAATTTCAAAAGATGTTCATGAAATAAGAAAACACGCAGATAGTATTCAGTTTGTGAGATTTTATCATTTTACCTCAACAATTAAATAGTAGTTAATAACAGAAGGGCTAAGTGCGATTTTGCTGAAAAGTGAGACATTTTTTTTAACGAACTATTATTCCATGAAATATGCATGATTAGTCATTTCTTTCAACGTTAACCAATATTGGAAAGCAATTAAATAGCATATCGTCGTTGTCATTTTAATATCTGCTATGTGCAAAACAGATTGTTTTGAGTACACTGCTTGAATTACACTGCTTAAGAGAAGTAGTTGAATTTTTTCTGCAGTAAATAGTTAATACAAGTACCTACATTCTACATCGCTGGATTCAGAAAGAAGTCTTTGAAATAGCATGGAGAAAAAAATGCATGAGGATTTGAAAAAGAAAAGTCATAATGGATTGAAATCGAAAGAACTAGAAAAAAATTAAATGATATATGAAACGTGCTTTTCGTTAAAACATTTCATTTGATTCTTGTCTCATGAAAATCCAAACAGAAATAACTCAGATATAACTTTGGGCTTTTTTTTGTCTGACACTATACATATAAAGACTGTTTCAAAAGTAAATTACTTTGATTATAATTAAACCTATCCTATAGATTTTACAAACATAATTTATTACTAACTAGTCAATTTTAAAAATTCATATCTAAGAAACTAATTGTTATTGAGATTTGAAATTTTGAGGGTTTAAATTGAAACTTTTAATACCTATTTTTTGTCAAAGATTAATTTTCTACGACTTTTAGTTTTTCCCTTAGAAGAGAAGAAAGGTAACTTAACCCCTTGACATACAATGACGAGTCAGACTCGTCATTCACTTTACGGGCCACTGTAGACTGACGAGTCAGACTCGTCAAGCGCTTTTATACGTAACCGATTAATTAAATGGTATTTTTCGGTCGCATCAAGTTCCATTTAATTCGTATGTCAAGGGGTTAATATCAATTAAAATTTGTCAATTCATATCTAAAAAACTAATTGTTATTGAGATTTGAAAAACGACTTTTAATTTTTCATTCAAAAGAGAAAATGTAACCTAATATCGATTAAAATTTGTCAATTTTTAAAAATTTATATCTAGAAAACTAATTGTTATTGAGATTTGAAATGTTATGTGGATTTAGATTGAAACCTAATCTTTATTTTTAGCAAAGATGAATTTTCTACGATATTTAGTTTTTCTCTTGGAAGAGAAAATGTAGCATAAAAAAATTCTAAAAAATAGGCTACTTGAAGTTGTTCATTCAGAAGAGAAAATGTAACCTAATAATATCGATTAAAATTTGTTAATTTTTAAAAGTTTATTTGTAAAAAACTAATTGTTATTGAGATTTGAAATAATTTTCAATAATAATAATTTTATATAATAATAAATAATTTTCAATCTAAATCCACATAAATAAATTTATGTGGATTTAGATTGAAACCTAATCTTTATTTTTACCAAAGATGAATTTTCCAATGTTAGTTTTTGATTCAGAAGAGAAACTGTAACCTAATATCGATTAAAATTTGTCAATTTTTATAAATTCATATCTAAAAAACTAATTGTTATTGAGATTTGAAATTTTATGTGGATTTAGGTTGAAACTTAATCTCTATTTTTACCAAAGATGTATTTTCTACGATATTTAGTTTTTCTCTTGGAAGAGAAAATGTAGCATAAAAAAATTCTAAAAAATAGGCTACTTTCTAAAATGGAATGGAATTTTCCTTGGATTACATTAAAATTTGAAGTTTAGTTACAACTTTATTACACGTAATAATAATTGCTATAATTAGAATATTTATCTTGTTGCGTCAACTCAAACTATTCAAACCTTAACAAATTGATTTTCCTTTTCAAAACTATTTAACTTACGGTTCACATCCACTTACTTGGTAATTAATCTTTTACCCGCTTGCATTTTCTGATAACAATTTTTACGGGTGACGAATTTTTCAGCGAACCTAACCCTGCTATTGAACTGTGCCTTGTTGAACTTTCGCTTTTTCCGATTAACGAGGGATTGAACAACCGTGTGACTTCCTCCTCGTAAATCAACCATTTTCGTCGGACGTTTATCATTGCACGCGGCCGTTTAAACCGCGGAAACACCGGTATATTTTTCACATATTTATTAGGTATGAATCTACGTTAATCTACGTTCAAACCGAAGGGTTGTCGTCGAAATGCAACCGTTTTAGAAAAGGGGTCGATATTTCCACCAGACTTGCGCAACAGATGGAACTATGTAATTTTGTCTGATGCAACAAACTGCATGAAGATATTGAAAGTTTACATCAGCTACTAACAATTGATTCATTTTTTAAATATGTAGGACACTACTACAAATTCATGATTTTTGATATTCTTATCAGTAAGAAAGATTAAGAAAAAATCTTACCAATTGAAAGAACCCAAGATAAGGATTAATCACCAAAAATGTTTTCGTTCTTAAAATAGTTGTATTTTTTATTCTTCTCTTTTACCACACAAATAAATTAATAATACTTTTTTGATAGTGACAAAAAGTCAAATAAGACAAGACGACGACAGGTTTGTTTTTGTCATTTCAATTAAAAAAGCTTACCTCTTGACAATTTTCGCTCCTTCAGTTTCAGAAATTTCTAAAGAAGTAGTAACCATTCTCTTTTCTTTCGTTTTGCTAAAATGTAACAAACAATACTATTAGTTAGACTTCTGAAACATACTGAAATTAATTAAGAACGTTTCAAAGTACTTATAGCTTTACTAAATAAATAAATGGAGAAGCTTGTTTGTGAAGTTTTCCGTCTTGTAATTACATGATTTTTTTTATTTCTTAATTACGAGAAAGACATCTGGTTGTAATTATAAGATGGTTTTAAAGATATGAAAGGAATGAACTATTATTATTAAAGAGAAACAAAAACTTAAAAAAAAATAATAAAAAAAATAATCTTATTGTATTTTTCCGAAAATAACTGGTTATTAAAAAAAAATATTATTTTATATTTCTTATATTCAATAAAGTGATAACCTTTTGGGTGGTATTTTTTAAAATATATTTTATCCAGAAAAGGTCAATAAACAACCATAAAATTAAATTAAAAAGAATTAATTCGTTATTTTTACAGAAGTTGATTTTGATAATTTTTTTATCCCCTAAGTTCATTCACGTTTCCTAGACGATAAATTACCAGAAAAACATTTCTGATAAAATTATTTTTGTGAAACGAAACGTTTTCGATTAGAACGTAACGTGAAACTCACTAAAATTAACCGGATATTATCGATTTAGTTACAAAATCGTTTTTTAATTCCTTTCGCAACCAAACTAACTAAACTAGCAGTTTATAACCAACACACCTTCATTTACATAAATATTTTTATTTTACTTTAATATTCATGTGATTTAAATTTAGATTTTAAATTTGTATTTAGAATCGAGAATCCAAGTTATTATATGAATTAAAATACAATACCTATCTGAAAGTCATGTTAAAATTTGTTAATTAAAAAGAGTAATAATAAAGTTGCTTACCTTCGACGCGACCTGTTGAAGGTTGAATTATGTCATGTACACTATTAACCCACTTGAACAGATGTTTGATTGTGTCTTCAGCCGCAAAGAACTCCAACCTGGTCGATTTGCCGGTTAATACTGTGTTGTCCTTTCGTTGCAATTCACGAGACCACGTGTCCTTCGGTCGATTCGATGAATCAAGCGTTGATTTATAAGTGGGTTTTATCTTGCGGGTTTCTTATTATTTGACAAATGAGTTCATTTTCAATTTTAAAATTTTACTTTTAAAAAAACTTAAGATTTTTTTTGTGGAAATTACGAACTGGCTTTTACCCGGTCTTAAAATTTAAATATTCTATTTTTTATTATAAAAATTAAATTTGTTCTAATTATTAGAAAAATAATTCAAAACCGCAAAGAATTGAGGAGTGGAAATAACAAAGAGCCGCTAGAAGACAGACTATAAGAAATCGTATAACAGGTTTCAGTCTCAATATAGGGTAAACTGCCCAAACGTCGGTCCCTCAAAAAATTTTTCCTAAAGTCGGCCATTCTATAGAAATCTATGTAGAAAAACTGGAAGGCCGACTTAGGCGCATGGCCGAGATTTGGTGAGTTTACCCTACTTAAAATGAATATATCCTAACTGTTCGTCAATATAAAAATTAAAATAAAAATTTTATCACATACATAAATTAATAAACTTGATTAAAGCAAAATCTTAAGACGATCAAGAAGGACTTCATTTCAAAATTCTATCAATGTTAAGATAAGTATGAAAAATTATCAATGCCAGGAATGAGTAAGAACAATGTACTATACTAATAATCAATTGCTGGAAACAGTTAAAAACGGTGTTTACAGGAAAAGGTTTATAACCTATTCAACCTATTAATGAAGTAGAAAGAGGGTTTCAGAAGCCTATCGAGTAGAAAGAAAGAAATGAGATAATAAATTTTATGTAAAAAACAAAGAAAATCTACATTTTCGAAAATGAAGTGAAATAATAACATTGATAAATGGATAAAACAGATTGAAAATTTGCAAGAAAACGTAAAAAGTCTCAAACATTATAATTAACTAGAGAAAACCTCGAAAATACATTAAAATGGTTCATAATTAGGGGAATGAAATTGCGATGCTAGGAAGAAATATGAATGTGTTTTCGGAACTAACAAAATTGATATGTTACCTTCAATAATACGTTACCACCACGTAAAGACAAACACCTAAAAAGTACTTTAAATTACTTCTGTATAGTATAGTACGAAGAATAATTTGCCTATTGTAATTGCAATACCCTTTAAGTAACGGGTCTGGAATAATTTGTTCGGTATGGGACAAACCAAAAGTATCATCCAGGGATTTTAATTTTTTTTCCGCACTGTAGTTGAACGATGGCCTATACAGTGTGTTTAAAAAAGATGCGGCAATATTACAAGGGGTGATTGTCCAGGTCATTCTATATAAAAAAGTTTATAATAAACATGGTCTGAAAACGCTTCGTTACTGATCTACAGCGTGTTGAAGTTTAATTAAAAAAAGCAGTAAAAATTTACATATTTTGAAACAGTTCAACGCGTTCAAACATTGCTTCCTGCTGATTTTCCTCCTCGCATTGCATTCTGTCAATGTGTTTTGCAAAAAATGGTTGAAATCCCTCAATTCCTGATGTTGATTCTGTTCACCGATGAAGCGAATTTTTCAAGAAATGCAATACGCAATTTTTATAATAACCATATATGGTGTGACGAAAATCCACGTGAAATTGTTGAAGATCGTTTTCAACATCAGTTTTCTTTGAACGTTTGGCTTGAAATTGTGGGTAACTGCCTAATTGGACCGGTATTTTTACCAGGAAGACTTACGGAAGAGGTGTATCGAAACTTTTTGGAAAACACGCTCCCTGGTTTTCTGGAGGACGTACTATTAGCAATTAGAGATGCAATGTGGTATATGCACGATGGCGCACCAGCCCACTTTAGTTAAGGAGCTCGTGATTTCTTAACACAAGCATATGGAAATCGCTGGGTTGGCCGAGGTGGACCTCACTTCTGGCCTGCACGATCCCCGGACTTAAATCCCCTGGATGTTCTCCTGTGGGGCCATTTGAAGTCCTTGGTGTACGCTACTCTATTGGAAAACGTAGAAGACTTAAGAAATCGAATCATTGTTGGGTGCAACTCCATTAAAACAGATCCTAGTATTTTTGAGAGAGTTCGCCAGTCAATGAGGAGAAGATTGGATTCTTGCATCCGAGCTCGAGATGGTCACTTTGCACAGTTTTTGTAATTTTTGCTTGGTAAAATTGTTGGTTTGGTAAAATATTTGGTTTTGTTCTTGAATAAAACCCTTGTTCTTAAAAAAAAATCTTTTATTAAAACTTTTTGGTTTATAATAAAAATGTTTAAACTTCAACACGCTGTAGATCGGTAACGAAGCGTTTCCAGACCATGTTTATTATAAACATTTTTGTATAAAATGACCTGGACAATCATCCCCTTTAATATTGCCGCATCTTTTTTAAACACCCTGAATAATAATTAACCGTAACCATCAAAGATCACCGGAAAAAAGTCAAAATCGCGGAATACGTTTTGCTTTAATATCAATATTAAATTCTATACCTTTGATAAAAGGTATAGAATGACCTGGACAATCATCCCCTTTAATATTGCCGCATCTTTTTTAAACACCCTGAATAATAATTAACCGTAACCATCAAAGATCACCGGAAAAAAGTCAAAATCGCGGAATACGTTTTGCTTTAATATCAATATTAAATTCTATACCTTTGAGAACTAAAAAACGTCCAAAGCAATATTTCAAATTTAAAACATGGACAAAGCTCTGAATTAAAATTAACCAATTACACTGATTCCAAACTTTTTTATTGGATTTGTCAGTTAACTAATATTTAATATGCCATACAGGTTGTTACCTCTGTATAGTTATTCATTGACAATAAATTTAGTTCAACCCGCATCACTGGAAGTGCTGATAGCACAAAAAAACATTATATTAGTATCAAATTATTATATTATATTTAATCTATGAAAAAAAAACAACTTCTTTACCGACCAAAATGAAATGCACTCACAATGACATGTCAAACATAAAATCTGACATGTATGTCAAACACGTGAGTGTCGTAATTGTATTGAAATTCGTGAAAAAAATGTTTTAATATCGTATTTACTGTTGCAATTTGTATTTATTAATACTCAGTGACTAAAACATTGTTATCTATATGAAGAAATACTTCTAGGAATGAAAGGCTCCAACGGTAACTACCTCTATTTTTGATCTTGCAATAATTTCGAGGTTTTTGAACTACGGATTCGCTGAAGATGCAAGACTTTTTTTAAGTACTCGGAAAGTTACCGTCAACATCTGAAGGAACGGCAAAATGTTTGTTATTTGCGAATAAGCTTTTTGATTCAGTAAATGGGTCAACTATTTGTGTTGAAAACGGAAAAATATAACGATGCGCAATTATAAAGAGTTCACCTCATATAAATTTTTGGAATGAAGCTTTGGAAGTATTAAGGACAATAAAATTTATTGTGAACAAACTTCAAGGTCCTGGCTTTTAAAGCAGGATTCTTTGGAAAACTTCTTTGCGAGTGTTTGCCTTCACGGAGCTCGTAACGTTAATCCTACATGCATTGCATTTAAAAATATTTATAAAACCATATTAGTGAATAATTTTGCTTCTTCCTATTCACCAGGGGTCAATTGCGAAGAAGATGATAGTCGGCTAATATTTGATAAATTGAAAGGATTTGTTTCCAATATTTTATCAAATTCCATTAAAAACGAAGAAGTTGAATATTTAAAACAAGATGAAGGTGAAGTTGATTTAAATTTGAATAATATAAGTGGCATTATTGAAATAGCAGCAAATACACATAGATATATTGCTGGATACATGGCTCATAAATTATTACAAAAATTTAAATGCGCAACTTGCCGAGATGAACTGATTTTTTCAAAAAAAAATACATCTAATGCTTATTAAAGAACGAGCATATTGTCACAATGCACTATTACGACCAAGCGATAAATTACTCAGATTCTTTTCTGAAGGGGCCAAAATTATTCATGATCGGCTACCAAAAATAGCAAATCAACGTTTTGTTAAAAACAAAATAATTAATCATTAAAAGAATTGGAGAATCCAGGGTTTACCTGCCCAAAACATGATTTCTTTCAGATATTTTGTAATTTCTTTGCAAAATTTTATGTAAATATGTAGATAAGAAACATAAACAAAATTCTAAACGGAAATGGTAAACGAAATATTAATGATCCGTTGAAGGTCAGTGCTTTATTAAAATGCGAGAAAATACGTGCAAGAAAAAGAAAAATCGCCCAAGAAAAACAACTACAAATTTAATTTTTCGTACCATTAATTTTCTTCATTTCATCTTCTAATTTTATCAATTTTTCCACAATAAGTATTAACAGTTCATATTAATTTTTTAGTTAATTTTAAATTCCTTTTTTAATTTAATAAATGTTGGATTTATTTTGAAAATTAAAAAAAGTTTAATTTTTTAAGCAGCATACATTACAACTTTTAAATTTTATATTTACACATTAAACAAAACTTGGCTTTCAGCGAAAAGTAAGACCATCGCATAACATTCACATGGTAGGGCTTTCTGTTTTAGTTTTTCAGTAAGCATAGAGCTGACACTCATGAAAAGCGAAAATATGTGTACAAATTCACTGTGGCGCAAGGACCGGATCAGGAACTTAAAACCGATTTTGTTGCCCAATATAATGTATGTGAAGCATTTGGACTTTACAACAAAGGTGCTAGGATAAAATATTATGATAGATCCAACAAAAAATAAAGCGTAATTTCTTATTAGCGCCATTGGCGGTGCGGGTTGAACTAAAAACAACGTCAAAAATAAAAGTCGAGAGTTGGCCATCTATATTAGTATATTATATTTGTGCCCATAATCACGAAAGTGGTCTAAAGGTGCAGCGTCAATCACGTGACTGCAGCGGCGATCGTCGCGCGGCTACAGACGCGCTCCTATTGTAGCGCATCTGCAGCCGCCTTATTAAGTGTCAATTGTGCGACAATAGTCGCGTTCGGGTTCTTTCTCTTTCGAATTTTACACTCAAAATTAGTTTTTGTTATGTCTTCATGGAGGTAGCTTGAACCTAGTATAAATTCTTGTATGTTTTACTCATTACCTGATTGTTTTAAAATGTTTTAAATTGCTTGGTCCTTATAATCTTTACTTTTCGGATTAGACAGGCAAGGGTGGAGCTCACTTAATCATGATTCGCCCATTTTCTTTATCAAAGTTTTAGAAAAACACGTGCTTTTCATAAGTTGTCGTAGCGGCTCTACCGGCTAGACTGCTATTGTGACAGCCGCGTCGCCACAGCCGCCTCTGTCGCCAACGCCGCAGTCGCGTTATTGATAACGTATCCATATAATTCAATGCAAACGAGTGGCTGACGCAAAGTCGCCAGAGCCGCGCGACGATTGCCGCTGCAGTCGTGTGACTGACACTGCACCTTCGCGTGACTATTGTAGCGCGTCTACAGCCGCCTTATTAAGTATCAATCGATATATTATAATATAATAATATAATATAATAATATAATTGTATCCATATAATTCAATGCAAACGAGTGGCTGACGCAAAGTCGTCAGAGCCGCGCGACGGTTGCCGCTGCAGTCGCATGATTGACACTGCACCTTAAGTCATATATTTTTTGTTTCGAGATATTTAATGAATTGTATTTGAACGAATTAAAAAATATTTTCACGTTATACGACATATTAATTTATAATTTTATTAGTCTTGATTAATGGAAATTTATTATGAATATGAAATTTTGTGAGAATTTCCTACTAAAATGTTATTTTTAAAGCTTGAATTGACTTATACCATTTTCAAAATTAACTGAATGTCCAATAAAAGACTTAGAGCAGTAAAGAACTATAAGTTTCATTTAAAACAATAACTTTAATAAAATAACTTATGAATATTTATCAATTAAAAAGTAATCTATTTTTATCATTCCGAGGTTTTAAGATTTTTAAAATGTTCTTGAAAAACTGGAGGGGTGTGTGGTAGTAAACATATAATATCTTTATGTTTTTCTTCTGTTGCTGGTCCAATGGAGGTCTATAATGGAAGTAAAGTAATATTTCCGTATCTTTTTGGCCTTGCTCTTTTAGGTGAAAGATCCAAAACGTGGAATACAGAATAATCTAAAGAAGTTTTATAAAATATTTTATAAAGTTCATTTTTAAGGAATCTCATCCGTTGAATTTGCAGCCAAGAGACAGATTCGCCTGAAATATTTCTTACTCTTCTTGTTGATGATTCTTCTAGTGATTTCGTTGACATAAAATCCGACTGTGACATTCGTCTTATCGAAAGTGTATTTCTTCTTCTACACATTTCTATCAATTCATAATAATGCTCAGGGTTGTATAAGAAATTTGCTTCTTTTATTTTCGTTTCTATTAAACCAAAATCACGGTCATTTGATAGAAAGGAATGACCCGATACCAAAAATTTATGGTCTAGTGTTTCAATATTATTTTTTGTTGACTGATATAAATTTGATGATTTTTGACTTTTGTTAGACCACTTTCATAATTAACACTAAATGAATTCCGTATAACGTTGAAATTACAACCACTACCTAAAGGCTCATTTTTGTCGATATCGCAAAAATTACATTCAATAAATTTAGTTTAGAATAATGTGGTGTGAAATAAGTGATAAACTCATTTTTTAAAAATTTTGACTTATTGTTAGACCACTTTTATAATTATGGGCACATTTAATCTATGATGCCAAAGCTACAAAACTACACTGTTAAAAATAAGGAGTTAAATTTAACTCAATTTTAACTAAATCTGGAAGTTCCCTCGCGACCATCCATTTCGGAGACAAATTTATATGTAGTGAAAAATTTAACTAATATAATTTGTGACTTGTAGTGAAATTCCTTTTAAAAAGTAGTTAGGGTTTACACAGAGATGGGAGGAAAGTAATTCCAAAAAATTGGTAATTAACTACCTATAGTTTGTTGCTTTAACTAATTATAGTTTGTTAATGCAAGATTTTTCGGATGTTTTAAACTCTTTGTACGAATACAATTTACTCCTTTTTGTAGTTAAAGATATCTTTAGGCGTGTTAGGTACAACCCCTTAAGGGATAAGTCGAACTCTTTATTTGTAGTTAAACTTTATATTATTTTAGTTAAAAGTATTCTAGAAAGAGTTACATATCCAGGTCAGCACTTAGGTTATAAAGGTTTTTGGATAGGACCGTATTGAAATAATAACAGTTATGTTTACTTTTTAAAAATATATTAAACAAATAATCATTTATTACACCAGCCGTACCTTTACCACGTTCTATTAAAATGTAATCATTATTTCATTTTTCTTTGTTTTTTCTTTCATGAAATTTGTCCAAGATTATTGATGATCCGACAGCAATGAGAAACGGTTGATCTGTTTTCTTTTCATGTAAAGCCTCATCTAAACTTTTGGTTAACTAAAATATCAATATTATTAGATTTATTGGTGGCTAATAGAAACACACTTTCACCTACATCATGAAAAATAATCAATTTATGACTTGCATCAGCAATTGATTCCTTTTTTGCTCCTCCTCTTCCTTTTGCATTTGGTGGTAGTAAATGTAGTAACGTCAAGATTGCATTTGTATTATTATCCCAATCTGTAAAAAAAGGATATCAAAAAAGACGCACAAGAGTTTTACATTTGTTATTGCCTTTTGGTGGTGCCTTATGAGTTTCAGATCTGTATATATTTAAAACTTTTTCAATATATTTTGGAAAATTTTCCCGTATTGTTCCAAAAGTTTTAAATTTTAATCGAAAATCTAATGTAATCTAAAAAGAAAAACAAAATTTTTATTAAGAAAACTGAAGAATCTTGGAATACACGATGATACGTCCAATGAAATCGTAAACGTCGCCGATTTTTTGTCTTTGATGGCGGCGATGGCGCCAAACCATACCGACGCGACGCACGGCATCTTGGCACCAGCATCGGCGAAAATTTTTAATTTACCTTTACAATTTGCATTAATAATAATAATTTTATTGAACATAAGCTCAACGAATAAACCTATGTATCTAATAAACAATATATAGTTTACCAAAAACTCCTTAACTAACAATACAACAAAATAATTCTGTACTTACCGGCCTCATCAATTAAATCTGTAGATAATTGGTTTCCACTTATTTTCACCCACTTCTTCCGATCAGAATACTTAACACGTATATACCAGTGGTACATTTCCATTGTAAGAATAGGTACTGTAAGATACTTCTAACAAATCAATTCGTTTACGCTCAACGATCATTCGTCTAAATAAACGCTAACCGCCATCATCGATGTAGAAGAGTCGAGCAAGAGTCACGTGATGTGATCATATGACTATAACAACATAATGTAGGGGTGAAAATCGTATTAAATGTAGTTAACATATTTGTATTTTAATTTCAACGAACACGTAGAGTTAAAATTTGTTAAGTTCATCTCGGCGGAGTAGAAGTGTTAACACCGTATTGGTAACACTTTTAAACAGATGATTTTCACTCTGAATGGAGTTACTACTTATCGGAATTTAGTCAAATTTAACATTTTTTCGTGGTAATATTCCACCTTATACCAGCAGAGTTAAATAACTCCGTAAAATTTTCAACAGTGTAACATAACAAAATTATGATAATAATGTTTAATTTTCTAGAGAATGTTAAGTGAACTGTTGACCAGCGTCTCCGAGATAGAATACATAGATATGCTTTAGCCCTTGAGTTGGGTGTTAATAAAATCGTATTTTCGATGTCACTACATATTTCAACCTTTCTTTAAGAAGCCCGATTTAATCCATATAAATATGGTTATTTTTGACATTTTTCAATTGACAGCTTGCTCCAAGATTTTTTGGGCACCGATTGATACCACTTTCATTAAAATCAGCGACGAGCAAGTCCTGAGGTCTCCTTGTGGGCTGAAAAGATAAATTTTGGTTTCATTTAATCAAATTATGTCATTCTAGAATAACTGCTTCTGAAGGGTTTTTTTCTAGGTATTCCTCTATGATATCCATAAAACTTCCTTAACAGTCTGGATACATAGAGTAGTTTCAAAATGAGAAGGGCCCAGTGTTAAAAACACACTGACAACTAAATAAACACAAAATAAAACGCTGCCCTTACGCAAACATTCAAACTAATCAACTGGTAGTTGACGTCTTTAGAACGACTAATAAGAACCACAATACCGTATCTCTATCCTGAGAGTATAGCGAGATCGTATCTCTATCCTTGTCTTATGGCCGAATAGCACTTATGCGCAGGGGCCTTCCGATGTTGAAACTACTCTATTTCTTTTTTAAAGTCATTTTTTAATTTTTTTATTACATTTAGGACACTCATTTTGTGATTTTCTGTGATTATTATGAACGTAAAATGTTATTTCCTATCATTCAACAAATCTTTTCTGGTATTGGGTGGAATATTTTTTGTTGAATTTATATGTGAACTTATTCAAGATGTAACTTACAATTGAGCGAAGCTTCTCCTCTTTATACCCAATTTTTCTAAGCGAATTACCTCGTAATCTTATTGTTAGATTAACGGTCGTGTTCTTGTGTTATTACTTACTTTATAATTTTTTCATTTTTATTTTGAAGTTTAATACTAAAAGACAGCTCTGTTGGTAAATAGCACTTTTTAAATGCTGCTTATTGTAAGTTAAACAGTAATTGAACTAGTACTCAACTAATAATAAATTAAAGCGAAATCTGTGGAATGCACAAATACAAATGTTATCAACTGTACAAACAAGCTGTCATGAAAACGTGACCGTTCGTGATCAAAATTTGCATATTTGCGCCACCTGTCCCCGGGTTTATAGCATATTCTCATTTTACTTTTTTTGCGTTGAGTTAACCTACGCTGGTCTCCTGTAAAAAAATATTGGAAGAAATAGCTTTGTTCGTTGGGTTAAAACTTTTTTTTTATGGAGTGGTTTAAGAAATCTGTTGACAGGCGAGAGGTCCGAATCACTAAGTGACCGTATCAATGACCACCCTGTGTTGGGTTGATGTACTCATCTTAAATACAATACCAACTAAAGCTCTGTCTCCTTCGCCTCCGCAACCACCCATCAAGGAATAACTTCAGAGGCATATAAATGTAATTTTACGAATCTACTGTACATTTCTTCTTCTATTATCTAGTTCTCTTTCGTGTTTTTCCGTTTTTTTCATGATGTTTGTCACCATTTCATCTACGACTCTCCAGTGCTCTTGCTTTTTTAGCATTATATCTATTATGTTTTCTTTTTTTATATTTTTTCCGATTTCATTACGACAAATTTTTCTTTTCTCAACAAAATAATTACAAATAAATAATGTGTGTTCTGGATTATCTATTTCTTCGCAAAACCAACAAAATTCATTCTCTTTCTTTTTTATTTTGAATAAATAACTACAAAAAATTGCATGTCCCGTTAAAATCGTTGGGTTAAAACTTACAGTGCACTAATTCTAAGTTACACTACAGTGCAAAAGTTTAAAAACTTTATATTCCATGCTAAAAGTTAAATTCATTCTAATTTTTACCAATAATCAAAATAAAAAATTAAAAGTACAAGAACTTCAACCTCATAATTTTTTTGACTAAAATTAAAAAATCGTTGTGATTTTATTTACAGAAGTTAAAAAATGATTAAAACTTGAAGACTTTCAAAACGTAAAATTTGCTCGAATTACTACTAAAAATAAAATATAAAAATGAAAAATCGAAGGATTTTAACGTTAAATTTAAATTAAATTTTTACGTTAAATGAAAGCTTAAAGATTATATTTTCTATAATAAATGATAATCCAATTTTTCCCACAAAAAATAGTGGTTCGTTAATATTTTAATGTTAGCTTAAAGTTTTAACTTGTTTGAACATAAAAATTACAATAAAATTATTCTTTTTAAAACTTACAATAAACGAGAAAAGGGAAAATAAAATACACATAAGACAGTATTGCATATTTATTAATTGCAGAAAATAAAATATATCCTTTCTCATGCGCTTCCCCAATCTTACTTAAGATAATCTTCGAGTATTATCCGATCAAAATAAAATAAATATTAATACTGTTGAGGGATATGTAACAAATATACATAGATTATTTGTCGTTTTTTCTTTAATTTTATACATGTAATGTATTTTTTTTTTAGTTTTCATGATTGATTGTTGGTTGTACCCTGTAAACATTGAAATACGAGTGCTCTAACTTTATAATTATTATTGTTCATCGATATCTACCGTTTGGACATCTATTCTTTTTATATCTAAACGAAGAACGGATAATATATCACATAGAGACATCACATTGAAAAACTAAACGTTTTTTATAAGATAACCTCTTGGTTGTTTTGGAAATTATTTTTTGCACCTTTTTCATTCGGCCACGAAATCAAGAAACGATTATCAGGCTTTAAAGGTTCATCAATTTGAATACTTTTCATTTGAATACCGGATTCTTCCGAAGTTTCCGAGGAATCGTAAAGTAGTGGCTTCATAGTTGGATAAGTAATTTCTTCTTGAAGGTCGTGTTTGTAAGCCTTCCATTTTCTCTCCAAGAGAGTTGTTGTGGAATGTGTTTTGTGGATGTCTTTTGATGGCGTACTTGGTTTTGAATGATTTTTATCGCTTTCTTCAGAAAAAGCTCGCGTTATTAAGATTTTTGGGGATTTTTTTGGAGTCGAAGTTTCTTCGCAACCAAAAAGTTTTTGTAAACGATTTATTGACTTATTATTTATTGACTTATTTTCGTCCACCACAACTACAGCAAGTTCTTCATCTTCCATTTTCGGTACTTGTAAAGTATTGCAACTTGCCGCCGTTTTAATCAATTTCCTTTGATGAGTTGGCGAAAGATTTAAACTCCCCGAAGAATCTTTTTTCCAAGTTAACTCCGAAGCGATTCTTTTTATTTTAGACCGTTGTGGACTTCCACTAGCTTTTTGAGCTTCTAAAAGCGCTTCAGACAATCTTCTTTGAAGCATAGGTTTTGAAAAAAATCCCAAAGGTGTTAACGACTGTCTTCTCGATCCGCACGTTGATGGAGTTCTCGCTTGAATCTCTTGATTGACTTCGTTTTTCGTTAACATCTTCCTCCAATAATTTTGAAACGATTTCCTTATCGTTTTATTTTTAACTCCGTATAAAAAACCGTTAATTGTCGGTGAACAGGTTAATAAAGTAAAAACGGCCGAAAGAAAATGAGGGTGGATTATATTATCCAAAGGAAATAAACTTACGGCTGCTTGCCACATGATGAGCATATAATAAGGAAGATATAAAATTATAAATGAACCTAAAAGTTGTAAAACTGAATATAAAGCGCTTTTTCCTTTAAATTTTGGACCGCCGGCCGAAGGAGCTGTAACCGTTGGAACAAAAAATGGATTTCTTTGGTGAGTTATGGTTACTTGAGCTGATAAAGTAACTTCGTAAATTGCTGAAGCTATTCTATGACGATGATAACGAGCTATCATTAAAATCTTAAAAAGAAAAGAAAAAGATTATTAAATTATAAATATTTATTTATTTTTTTAATTACCTTCATATTACAACAAATTATTAAGGTTGCCGGTAATAAAAGTGTTATAGCTGTGTAAATAGCTGAGTACCAAAGAGCTCCTTTTCCAGAAAAATCAGGTGCACAAGCTCCTAAACAAGGGATGTATTTATATGGGGCTATTGTAAATAAAGGAGGTACACAAAGAATTAAAGATACAGCCCAACCAGTTCCTAAACCAATGAGGATCTAAAAAAATCAAAAGTATAAATAAATTAGAAATTGAAATTTTTGATTCTTACTTTTTTTGAACTAACTAAATGGCCGTAATGTAACGGAGAAGCTATGGCGTAATATCTATCACAGTTTAATCCGCAAACCGTCCACAAAAGAAGCGGATGGAGGAGGGTGAATAAAAAACCGTGGAATGCGCAAGGCGGGCCGATGGAAAACCAGTTTTCCTTGGTTAATCCCGGACCGGAAAATGAGAGGAAGAGAACTCCGAGAAGAGCATCCACCACGCCCAAATGGAATAAAAGGAGGTTATTTGCTGAAAACACCTATTAAAAAAAAAAATAATAAATATTATTAATTATTCAGTTTAAAGTTTTTTTTTCATAATAAATCGTTGAAATAAAAGAAATAATATTTTTGTAATTTTAAAAGAAATTAAAATTATTTGAAGCGATTTATTTCAAAAATGACTAAATAGCTACTTACAATTAGGTCACAATACATATATGATTTCCTTCAATGCAAGCAATTCATAATTTGAAATTTGATATTCAAATTAAATTTAACCAGTTTTGTAGAAACCTCACAGCTAAATTCTGAAGCTTATTTATTCATAAAGTATAAATATTTTGATACTTTAGAGCAGAGTTTCCCAACGTGGGGCGTACGCCCCACAGGGAGGCAATTTGATTGTTAAGGGAGGCAATTTCGGTTTTTCACGATATGTTTCCAAAATCTTGTTACTGTGTTTCGTTAAAAATTTCCTACTGAATTCTTCCTAAAAGGTATCAGAAAAGTTTCTTATGTGAACAATTTCATTAAAAATTATTACTTAAAAAACGTGTGACCTTTTTTTTTGGCATCGACTGTGCCCCATGACATGTTTTTAGATAGATTTTATGTTTCAACATTATATTGTTTTCATATGTTAACAGGCAAATCAACACATTTTTACTTTGTGGGGCCTCGCGGAACCTTGGGGGGCATAACAATATTACAAAACCTAACATGGGGCATGGCACAAAAAAGGTTGGGAAACACTGGTTTAGAGAGTTTTCAGTACATTAGAGAAGAAATTCTGATATACAGTGAAATCTCCCTTGGGCGGACACCAACGGGACCCACCAAAGTGTCCGTTCAAGAGGGGTGTCCGCTTAAAAGAAATGCGAAGTAATTGTATGAAAGTCGAACGGTTCTACGAAAACTGTCCGTCCAAGGGGGTGTCCGTTCAAGAGGGATGTCCGCGAAGGGGAATTTGACTATATTTCCGTTACACGAAATATTCCATAACCTACTTTTTTAACAAACTTTGTTAAAAAAGTTTTTTTTGTTGATGTTACCTCGGTAATCGCAACTCTTGATATATGCTACTCCTAGATTATTGCAACAGCACAAAACAGTTTTATAACCTTTGTAAATACAACTCCTGAGAAAAAAATTGATAACTGCAACTGAATTTGATTTCCTCCTTTAAATCACGTTTCATACTGACAATGAGACAATTAGCAACAAGCAATTAGCTTACTAGCAAGCAGCAACACGTGATATTGTCATTTGATGATATTTTGTATTTATATTCTCAGAATTTGTATTTAGTTGCGGATGATGTTACATGTGAAGTTATATTCGGTTGTAAAATTCATTCTGGCAATTTTATTACAGTAACCTCTATGATTAATATGCACTGCGCATCAGTTGAGCATGACATTGTTGGTATCGCAATATTTTAAAGTATTTTCATATTCTAAAACAATTTGCATTTTTTATCATATCTAGTTGTGAAAAGCTAGAAGTAGTAGGTATTCGCCAATTCACGAACCTCCTCCTAAAACTTCAAGGTCAAGGTCACACCGAGTAACCTTGAAGTTTTAGAAGGAGGTTTGTGAACAGCAAATTGTAGTAAAGTTCAAGATCTTATATTTTGACCTTGAACTGAGGTTCTATAATCGGTAATGCAGAGTATTCCAAGACCCAAGCCAGCGACTAATTTCTGCAGTGTATCCAAAAATTGGTATCACAGAAAATTCAAATATTCTTTCTTCACTTAATCATAGGTGGGTGAACACAAGGGGAACGAAATTTTCTGATGTAATATAATTTTATTACTCTTGGATGTTTGGACACACTTTTTTTAGTTAATTATCTCTTTTATGAGGGCGGCGTTTCTTATAAATGCATCGCTGTTATTTTCTGACACGCGTATTTATACACTTTAACTTATTTGAATGAGAGTTGACACGACACTGGTTTTGGTTACCACAAAATTTGGGAGGGAGATGTCAAGACGACATCACGTAAACATGAAAATTCCTAAAAACCCTAATGAATCATTGGGTTTCGCCTTGGAATACTCTGTAATGGTATTTAAAGATAACTGCTCATAGCTCATACACCAATACCTTCCTGTTTTTGCAAGAAGAAGAAGTATTTGAAGGTTATCTTCACTATTGCTATCCTCACCTGTATGATACTTATTGTTAAAAGAAAGTCTACCGCGAATTTAAAGGCGGAATAGAAAATCATCTATTTAAGGTACGTAGACTTGGTACTGAATTATAACTAAAAATTGTCTTACTTGTAGTTCACTTGAAGAAAGTCGCTTGAGAACGAACGAAATTAAAACTCTGGAATAGGATTACATAAAGAGAACGTTTATTCGAGGATAAAGACTTTTATACAGACGAGATACAAGTTGTCGAAAAACCGCGCAAACGAGAAACGATGTACGAACACGAACGAAAAGAAATCTATACAAAATTAACAATGAAACCTGTAGTATCAATTATTTACAGAAAATTGAACACATATATTTAGCACATAGTTATACTATTGCGTTTATTCATCAAACATGCAGCTTAACTATTAAAGTCAGTTGTAGAAAACTGATTGGGTATTAAGTGTGAGTTTGTGAAACAATGTTAAAATGAATCAGAAAAGGAAAGTAAGTTCTGAACAAAAAAGTAAGAAGGTGAAAAATTTCGTAACGGTAAATAATCCTGAAAAAATAGACAGTACAACAAGAAATGATTTGGGAAATTTTATAATGACGCAGTACACTGTTAAAAATTTTACGGAGATATTTAACTCTGTTGGTATAAGGTGGAATATTACCACGAAAAGATGTTAAATTTGACTAAATTCCGATAAGTAGTAACTCCATCCAGAGTGAAAATCATCTGTTTAAA
This sequence comes from Digitonthophagus gazella, assembly GCA_036711955.1. Lineage (NCBI taxonomy): Eukaryota > Metazoa > Arthropoda > Insecta > Coleoptera > Scarabaeidae > Digitonthophagus > Digitonthophagus gazella. The sequence continues at coordinate 12,918,290 of JASCIT010000012.1, forward strand.
AGTGTTACCAATACGGTGTTAACACTTCTACTCCGCCGAGATGAACTTAACAAATTTTAACTCTACGTGTTCGTTGAAATTAAAATACAAATATGTTAACTACATTTAATACGATTTTCACCCCTACATTATGTCATTATAGTCACATGATCACATCACGTGACTCTTGCTCGACTCTTCTACATCGATGATGGCGGTTAGCGATTATTTAGAGGAATGATCGTTGAGCGTAAACGAATTGATTTGTTAGAAGTGTTTTACAGTACCTATTCTTGCAATGGACATGTACCACTTTTGTTAAGTATTCTGATCGGAAGAAGTGGGTGAAAATAAGTGGAAACCAATTATCTACAGATTTAATTGATGAGGCCGGTAAGTACAGAATTATTTTGTTGTATTGTTAGTTAAGGAGTTTTTGGTAAACTATATATTGTTTATTAGATACATAGGTTTATTCGTTGAGCTTATGTTCAATAAAATTATTATTATTAATGCAAATTGTAAAGGTAAATTAAAAATTTTCGCCGATGCTGGTGCCAAGATGCCGTGCGTCGCGTCGGTATGGTTTGGCGCCATCGCCGCCATCAAAGACAAAAAATCGGCGACGTTTACGATTTCATTGGACGTATCATCGTGTATTCCAAGATTCTTCAGTTTTCTTAATAAAAATTTTGTTTTTCTCTTTAGATTACATTAGATTTTCGATTAAAATTTAAAACTTTTGGAACAATACGGGAAAACGTTCCAAAATACATTGAAAAAATTTTGAATATATACAGATCTGAAACTCATAAGGAACCATCAAAAGGCAATAACAAAGGTAAAACTCTTGTGCGTCCTTTTTGATATCCTTTTTTTACAGATTGGGATGGTAACACAAATGCAATCTTAACGTTACTACATTTACTACCACCATAAGGAAGAGGAGGAGCAAAAAAGGAATCAATTGCTGATGCAAGTCATAAATTGGTTATTTTTCATGATGTAGGTGAAAGTGTATTTCTATTAGCCACCAATAAATCTAATAATATTGATATTTTAGTTAACCAAAAGTTTAGATGAGGCTTTATATGAAAAGAAAACAGATCAACCGTTTCTCATTGCTGTCGGATCATCAATAATCTTGCTCAAATTTCATGAAAGAAAAAACAAAGAAAAATGAAATAATGATTACATTTTAATAGAACGTGGTAAAGGTACGGCTGGTGTAATAAATGATTATTTGTTTAATATATTTTTAAAAAGTAAACATAACTGTTATTATTTCAATACGGTCCTATCCAAAAACCTTTATAACCTAAGTACTGACCTGGATATGTAACTCTTTCTAGAATACTTTTAACTAGAATAATATAAAGTTTAACTACAAATAAAGAGTTCGACTTATCCCTTAAGGGGTTGTACCTAACACGCCTAAAGATATCTTTAACTACAAAAAGGAGTAAATCTTGCATTAACAAACTATAATTAGTTAGAGCAACAAACTATACGTAGTTAATTACAAATTTTTTGAAATTACTTTCCTCCGATTTCTGTGTAAACCCTAACTACTTTTTAAAAGGAATTTCACTACATGTCACAAATTATATTAGTTAAATTTTTCACTACATATAAATTTGTCTCCGAAACGGATGGTCGCGAGGGAACTTCCAGATTTAGTTAAAATTGAGTTAAATTTAACTCCTTATTTTTAACAGTGTACTTAACTGAAAATAACGAGGTAGCATCCCAAACGTATAATTTAGAATATATCCAGACAATTGGAAGAGTAGAAAATAGAAAAAGTAAAATGGGAGAAACTTCGCACACAAGAAGTAGAAGTCCACTTTATTCTGAATCTATTTACTATTTAAATAAAAGCCGTACTAAATGGGTCGGAGAAGTTATTTAAAATTGTCGTATTTTCTTCAGTACTTTATGAGTGATGTTTTCTTCGTGTTTGAAGCGATTTAATCAAGCAGAATCTACTAGAAGAACGAATACCAAACAGCAAGATTTGAAGAATCACATAAATAAGGATTAGTGCTGACCAAATATATATTATTACTTTTATTGATCAATAAAATTCACTTTTTAAATTCTTTGCGCCTGTTCTATCATACACTAATAAATACATAGATGGAGTCTTTTGAAAGGGGGAATCACAGAACATAAGAATTGAACTAATTTTACCGGTATGGGTACTTGTATTTTGATGAGTTTCATAGCGACTCGTTTGTATTTCAGATTGCATATCTACCGTGTGTATCTATGAAAATCATAGTCTGCTGTATAGTACATAAGCTTAAACTGAGTACTTGTATAAATATTACATAAATAAACTGCGAATTGTTAAAAAATGAAACACCACTTAAACAATTTATATGAATTGGTCTCTACTCATATCGATTGGCCTAACCTGTTTTTGGACCAAAACGAGTTAGTGACATTTTCAGGAAATTATGATTTGTCTTTAAGTATAAGCTTTGGTTGTAATAAAACATCTCAGCACTACTTATAAATATACTGTCGTTTTTGTTTATTGTTCAAAATCTACTTATACAAAATCAGCACTGTAAGCTTTAAAGTTTCATATTTCGAGAGACTTGAGCACAATATCTTGTGTGTCCTATTTTTAGAAAGGAAATTTTAAGCTCTCGACGAATATGTAAAATAAAAGTATACATATTTTCGGTTTTTCATTTGAAAAAATAATTGTTATGTTTGTATTAGAATACTGCTTACAGAGAAATCTATTTTACACCGTCCAATCCTACATAAAAAGTTGCTATAGGATCTTTTTCGCACATTTTCCAATGAGAAAAAAATTATGCTTCAGACATAAACTTTTTTGAAAAACATCCTGTATCTCTGAAACCGCAAGGCTGCCTTTGGTGCTCAACCGACGGTCAGTGCTGACATCGGTCACGTGTAGCTACGTCAACGTAGGTGTATTCATCAGCGCAGCAGTGAACAGACACATACACATACGTTGACAAAGCTACGCACGATCGACGTCAGCGCCGGTTAAGCACTAAAACCAGCCTAAAAGATGTCAATATGCGGTTTTGACCACTTTGATGAAGTATTAAACACATATTATTTTTGATCTATCTCTTATAGAAGGAGGACTTTATCTTTAAAAGTGTTCAATTTGGTCCACATGTTCTATAACCCGAAATGGAACTGCACTGTGAAGAAAAAGATGAAAAATTATGTCCCTTCTCCGTAACATTGCCGAGTACTCTTTCATTTTTGTCTTCATGGTGCAGCTCCATTTCGGGTTGTAGTACATGTGCTTACCATAGAGATATGATTATATCTTATTCATATGTCTTTGTGGTTTACAGCTAAATTATTTTTAAATCCAAGTCTGTGAAGGAAATCGAATAAGTCAAATATCGGGCATTTATACAAATTCATGGTCATGTGATGTATGGATTTTACTACCGTTTTTAGCGTATGTCTAATAAAACTTAATTGAAGCAAAGATTGGCAAAAGCACTGAATTGTTCAATAGGTTATAAGCACCAAAATGAACGAAAATGGAACCACTAAGAATAAGATCTTCCAAACTTTCATGGGTATATTCAGTTCCTCTACTTCTGGAAATTTTTTATTTATAAAGTCGTAAATAAAATTATGCAGTGTGTATCCCAAACTTCATTGACTTTCGAGCCAGTTTGAAAGTAACACCCTTATGCATAATCGAACGCCATCGACTCGCCGAAGTTTCTCCGTTCGCTAGTTGAAAATTATGATGCATAGTCAATCGCTATGAAGTCATACATATCATCATGCTGTTTTCTTTTTGGCGATGCGCTGGAGGCGATTGATACCATCTTCGGGAATATGCCGAAGATTGATCGGTGACAGAAATGTCAATAAAATCCAAATGTAAAATGGGGTAGTCAAACCCTCGTTTTTTTACTGCTCAAACAAGTTACAAACGAATTAGAAAAATAAACTTAATAAAGGGGATTTGTATTACAGGCTTGGAAATAAATGTGAAAACGCAGTTTCGTGAACATATTGGAAGTCTATTTAACTAGTTGAATCTTAACGAGTACATGAGAGTTTTGGTGAAAACAACACGCTTGAAGAGCAATAATGACTATTTACCAGAGCTAATTTTCAAAAACAGCTACCAGCAATAGTCAATGATGGTTTATATATCTTTATGAGATATGATATAACAGCTTTAATGTTTGTATGTAATATATTTAATGTGGAATAGTAAATTAAATATAATATCAGTTATGTTTCCTTCTCTGGCATTATTAGACAGACAGTCTCTTTTCTTTAGTTTCCTATTTGCTTTAATTTGTTATAATGAACACGGTTGCTATGCGAGACGTGACAAACCACGCTACAATGCATCGACGATTCGTTAAAATGGAGAGCACTGGGAGATAGACTATGCAACGCAAATTTTGTTCCGACCGTTCCCCGGCGACTTCTCCGGAGAATTGCCGAAATAAACTCCAGCAAATTGCTGGCGATTGACTATGCACATGGAAGTAAGACATTTGAGTTACAAATTAAATACCATTATCAATAACAACAGTTTCAAACTACTCAGTGTAATTTGACCAAATTTAACGTTTATCAAATTTTAAATTTAATTTATTACACAACATTAATAATGACATGCATTACCCGCGAGTCACATGCGGTCCGTTGCCGTTGTCAGTTTTTATTCGTCTCACGAAGCACTGTAATTATAATAGATTGCCATAGAATTAGCAGTAGGAATTGATGGTGGTATGCAGAAAAGGTTGCCGATCCCTATTCTGTAGCATTAAAAATGAAGATAAAAGTTCAAGCAAACATTGGCCAAAAAAGCTTCCTCAGAAAGCTACAGTCTCTTGAAGGGTTCAACTGGAAAACAGTTTTTGAAGCATATCTTCAAAGTAATATAAGATGAGTTTATAAAATTTGGAAGTGAAAAGGGGCCACATGGTTGCTTGCATTATAACTTTTCTGCATATAATTTGTTTACTATTCTGGCTTAAAATTTAGATTCCATAGATCTTTTTACGTAAAAATACCCCTCTTACTATAAGTATCTGTAATCATTATCGGATAAATTTGGTTTGAAGTTTCACATAAAGGGTGCTATGCGCTTTAATAGCATTCAGTGGGTCACAATCATGGAAGTTTTGATTTGACCATTGTTTATAGAAGCATAGTTGACCAACGCTTTGTAATATGTGGTTCGTTCTCTAACTATAAGGCTGTGTAAAGTGCTGCCATTCGACCTATTTTTTTTATTTCTAATCTCTCTCGTCTCAGGTCGTTTCAACAGGGAAACGTGTACATGGGGATAACCGAACGACCATAAAACTTATACCTGCTCAAACCTTTTAATATGTAAACAAAATCAGAGGTCTTTTCCGCTTTCTAGAATAAGGTAATCTTCCCAAATCTCGGATCTCCGAAAAGGTTTCCTAAAGTCGGCGTTTCTATGAAAATCCATATAGAAAAACCGAAGGCCGACTTTAGGTGCATGACCAGATTTGGTGAGTTTACCCTATACAAATTATAATTTTTGTTGTCTGCTGATCCTCAACTAAATTTGTATTGATTATTATTATTATAAAGTTATTTTAGTGCTTACACATGAATACAATTAATTGTTTTCCAAGAACTATTTTCAATAAGGTTAATTGTTTGATATTTACGACGGCTATATTATCCACAATATTTATAAATTATTTCAATTTCTGCCGAGAGTTACGCCCATAAAGCCCTGAAGTTAGCCAAGAATTTATTTTCAGTTTTTACGTTGAAATTTTGAGGGTATTGTTGGCTTATCAAGGGTTATATTTCACATATCTTTTAACTTTTAATTCGGGCCTAAATGTGCCTATACCTGACAACCACTACCACGTTTAAACATCAAATTCTTTCATAGAATTGAAATCACATTAGAAAAACATCTTCAAAACAGCTCAAACTATTCTGAATGTTTCTCAAAGTTTATTTCCTTACGATCCTTCCAGAGATTATTTCCAAATATTCAACCTCTTGACATAAACAGTCAAGCAGAAAAAAATTAAAAACGATTTTTTTTTCGCTTATTTTGGGGTGGCGTAAATCCTTCTCGGGGGAGCCAAAATCGTTTATGGTCTGTAAATACATGAAAGCCCCCCTAATTTTCAATGGCGGATCGCCTCCTGGAGCTTGTTGATGTTATTTAGAAATACGTGTATAGAAAATTACTTTTCCAGAATGTCCTAATTTATCCGGCACGTTAATAAGAGTTATATCTTTTTCGCATTTACTTTTTGAAAAATGTGTTGATGTATTATTGCACCAAGAGTTAAAGCAGATATCTAGAATAAGCCTTAAAAATTGTGGCAAAGTGAGTGAGATCGCATTCGAAGTAAAAGTGTGAACGCAGCAACTGCACAAGCAAAGAATAACATAACAATTAATCCTTTTCAGGCTATGGAATACAAAAAGCAGGTATCTAGAATAAGTCTTTAAGGATTGCGGCAAAGTGAATGAGATCGGATTCGAAGTAAAAGACTGGACACAACAACTGCACAATCAAAGAATAACATAACAATTCATTCTTTTCAGATGGACTTCTCAAATAATAATAAAAATATAAATTAGGTAACGTGTAATTTTTGTCAAAAAACAACGTGTTGATTTTTTTTGAATGGGGTAAACAGGAATGAGGAGCGGACACTTGCTACACCTACACATCGTTGAGATAAGTAAAGACCAAGAGAGACAAAATTATGAAAATAATAGATACGTAAATAATAATAAATATAAAACAATTAATATTACAATATTTTACACATTGTAAGTTTAATGAAAAACAGTGTTAAATATTTAAATTCAAATAATTCATATAGGCAACTCAACTAGCAAGAATTTTTATTACTTTTGCTTCGTAGTAACTTTTAATGAACGGGTACATTTCAGTAGTACTATAAGACGATCCTAAGCCACACCATGGAGAGAAGGACGCAAGAGCACGGTTCCTCCTCGTAACTTTACCGAGTAAACTCGACTAGAATACAGTAGAAGGAAGATCGGAGTATCAACGGGTCTTTACTAACGTAAAAGTCTTCAGGTAAAACCGCTGTCGGGAACAGGCCCACCGCATCTTCGCAACTTTAACATTTTTTGTCAGACTTTTGGCCCTTTTTCGGGTCTTACAGCAATTTGATGTTAACTCTCTAACCACAATTATTGGTTATAGTTTTAATCAAATTTTATACACATTAGGATGTGGCATCACAAATTCGCTTTCACTACTACCAATTTATTATTCTAACCGAAAAACTTAAAGTAGCGAGGTGTGGTGGGCCTGTTCTCGATAACGTTTTTGCCTGAAGACCTTTGCGTTAGTGAAGACCCGTTGATTCTCCGGTCCTCCCTCCTACTGTATTCTAGTCGGACCTATTCGGTAAAGTCTTATAGTACGTCCCCTAGGCATCAATAATCCAACTAAACACCGTTAGCTGTATGTTATTTAAAGATAATGATTTTCCTATTGCTCCATATAACCATAGAAATGATAAAATCTTAAAATACGACTGGCCCATTCTGTAATTATCTACCGTTTTTATGCTATTTTTCTTATACACCCTTCAAGAGACTGTAACTCTCTTATTGTTAGTATAAATTTTTCAGCCAAAGTTTATTTCAACTTTTACTCTCATTGTAAGATATAAAGTGCGGTGGTTCCACAAGTTCAATTACTTACAAGGTCCAGTAGTGATTATTTTTAAGAAAATGCATTATGAAATAAAATTAACACATCGTTCATATGGAAGAAGAGAGATCTTGTATAATAATTGTATTGGAGATGTAACCCTCTTCTTCCGAATGAATGATATCTCAAAAAATGACCACAATGTTGTTGCCCTATTTATTTTTTTAGGTAGTACAGACCTAAGTCATTCCTAAAATAATCTAAAAAGATTCATATAATCTTAACGAATCTTACAAGAAACACAGTTTATTCAAAATTACTGCAATAGAAGTAATGGAAAATTAGAAATGTGTTCTATCAGAAAATTATTAATTATTTTTGTTATGATTGTAATAATATGAAAAATCTTATAGCGTGAACTATAACATCATTTGCGAGAAGTCTTATCCTAAATTATAAATCCTACAGTTTCGACTAGTTTTAAAATTGCTTTATAAGTATGAGTAAAAAATTAATTGTCACGATTAAGGAATAACTATCCTGTTTTTGGGCAATAATTAGAACAAATTTGATGTTTTTAGTCTAAAATAGAATCTCTTAAGTTAAATTTAATGTGAAAATCTTTCGATAATTCCTTTATATAAAGTGTGGGTGATATTTAAAATCTAATCAAAGAATTTATTTCTGTCCAAATTCTTTATTTTTTTTCAAAAAGAAAAAGAAAAATGGTTGCAATAATTAGAATAAATTTGACTTTTATACTGCCCCCATAAGGATAAACGCGGTATGTTCAAAATTGTTCAAATTTGAGTTAAGAGCGTAATATGGTTTATCGTACATCTATTTAATCGTGTAATAACTAATTTTATGGAATAAACTATAGTCACAAAACAAAGGTATTCACCCAAAAAAGTAAAGTTTTCTGGCATATATCTAAAGGCTGAGAGAGAACACAAAAAACGTGTTTTCTCAGTTTCATGTTTTTGTGACATACCGCGTTCTTCTTTATGAGGGCAGTATAGTGGATAGTAGAATTTTTAAGATTTAAATTGTCCAAAAAATCATTTCTTAATCTTCATAAATAACCTCTGTAAAATTGTTTTAAAGTTAATCAAATTTGTTAGAGTTAGGTTAATTAACTATTAAAAAATTTTACCATCTTTAAGATTTTTTTTTAGTTTTTTTTGTAACAGCTATAAGAAATTTGCTTTTAATAAAAACAGAATCCTTTAAGATCAATTTAATGTAAAAATCAGTTCTTCATTTATACAGGATGGCTTATCGCGCATTCTAGAGGTAATTTCATACTGATTCAACATAAAACTTGCTTCCTAAGAAAGTTAGGAAGGAGTCTCTTGAGGATGGCACATCTGAACAATTTTTTTGAGATACGTTAATAATGCCTTTAGGGTTCACAATTAAACTTATGCCGTTTTCTAACATACCACAAATCAAAGTTGTGTTAATTAATCTTAAAATAAACGAATAGGTGAAACGCTGTATCTTTAAAGTAATTTTTCTCGTAAATGGGGCGTTTTAGCGATTTAAAATAAGAGTACGTATTCTTATGGCGAATTCGATTGGCAGAACTAGTGTGCACTGGTGCGCACTCGTTGAGTGCAAATTGTGACATATGTCACACTAGCTTAGTGCAAAAAAGGGCAAATTCAACAGAACGCGATGAAATCAAACATAATCATAACATCACTTGTAAGTGTGTTCAAGGCTTGATGATGTTTAAAATGTTTTATAAACTACAATAATAAAATGTAATAGAATACAACGAAACAACCAATAGAACACGCTGTTATGCACTGGTGCGCACCAGTGCAACCAATTGAATACGCCATTAGTAATTTCAATATTTTAAGTTTTGTGTTTAACTTGCCGATTTTGTGTCTCAACGACGTCGTTATGAATCGCTTGTCGTTCACGAACGACATTTCGTATTTTGTAACTTCTAACGACATCGTTATCAACGCCTTTTAGGTCAGATTTGGTTTGGTTTGGTTGTTTGATGAACGACATTTCCGGAGCAGTCGTTTATGTTGTTAGCATAGCAAAATTAAATTTTAAAATAAATTGTAAACGGTGGCCAGAAATTACGCATGTTTCGATTTATGCATATTTGTCTTCAAAATATGTGAGATCATTTCTTAGCATTATCTCTAGAAAAATGCAATTTTTACGAGTTCCTTCCTTTCAGCCGTCTGTATGCCAACGTTGAGAGGTGTCAGCAACCCATTTGAATCGCTAGATATTTTTTTCCGAAATCTTTACAGATTCCTAGTAAATTTGGAGTACAATTCTTTCTTTCAGCATGGTATTTTTATACTTGGGAACTATTAAAAGTTACCAGAAAGAGAACGGTTACCTACATATCATCTCAATCTTTTGAAAGCAAATTCATGAAAAATATCAATGATGTAATATTATCCTGTTTTCCCGAAAAATAATATCAAATTTTCTACATATTTGCCTTCTAAATGTGTGAAAGCACTGTTTGGCATTATGTCTTGCAAAATTCAATTTTTGAAAGTTACTGATCCCTGTCACTCAATCCTCAATATGCTGACATTGAGGGATGCAATCAACTCATTGAGCTCATTTGGAACACCTGATAATATTTTCCTGGAATGCATTTATTTATGCTTTATGAAAATTTTTTACAGTTTTCTTTTTCGGGAACAGAATATGAAATTCCCATGTGTACCTTACAGGAAATTACAATAGACCAGGGTCGGCAAGTAGTTTTCAGTGGGGTCCGGATTCGGTGTAAAATTTCTTATGGAGGTCCAGAAAAAAACTAATAATTAAAAGGTACTGTTTTTTATTTTGTTTTCAAGTCGAGTTAGCTTCCAAAAAAAGGGTAAAACAGGTAATTCTCAGTTAATATTGTAATATATCGACGCTGCCAAGCCAAAACGGCATAAACGCCATTAACCTAATTTTTCAGAAAACGCAAAAAACGATTGACATAATGAATCATAAATGGCTTTTACGCAAACTTTAAACCAATTTTATAGCGAATGAAGTTTGTTTGCGGATATACCGCTTTAACTGTTGCATGCAGATTTAAAAATGCTACTCAACGGTGCAGCTAACTAAAAAATGGCCATTTTGGCGTTTATGCCGTTTTGGCTTGAGAGCGTCGATATATTCAGTGTGAGAAATTACAACGACGGACTTGGGCCAGTTTTTTAAAGTTCGGTGTACGAGGGGTACAGCAAATGCGAAGTGTGTCTTCGAGGTGGTCGCCCGTCAACCTTGACCGATATGATGTATTCTTCGAAAAATTCATTTTTGAGAACGACGATTCGCATATACAGGGTGTTTAAAAAATACGTTCGAATATTTGGCCCACTTATAGATCTCATCAGTACAAACAAAAAAGTCAAAATAAACATAAGTCCAAAAATCAGCCGTTTCCTAATTACAGCCTGTTTTTCAAATTAAAATAATTTACACTCAGTAGAAGTGATTCGCGTATTTATGAAGTCATCCATGGAAATAACAAAACAAATTTTGTTCGTTTCTGTTAGTGTAGTTGCCACATTTGTTGTAATTATTGTGTGTCCGTTATTGTCAGTGTTTATTGAAGTAGTTGTTGCTGTAACCCATTGTTGAAATTTTCGAATATGCCTTATACCAACGCAGAAATGGCAGACATGCATTTTATGTATGGCAAAGCCGATGGAAATGCTTGTGAGGCACGTCGCCTTTATGCCGAAGCATTCCCAAACCGGGTACTTCCGTGTGACAAACTTTTTACAAATTTACATCAACGTTTATCCGAAGTTGGATCGTTTAAATCAAGGAACGGTGATGGTGGTCGGCCTAGATCAGTTTGTACTCCCGACGCAGAACTTAACATTTTAAGACGAATTGAAGAAAATCCTGGTACTAGTACTAGAAGACTCTCTACTGAAACAAATATTAATTTTTCCCTAATTTGGAGAATTTTACGGGAGCAGCAATTGCACCCATACCATATTCAAAGGGTACAGGCTCTAGCTGTGCCTGATTATGCCGCACGACTGGTGTTTTGTCGAAGCATGTTGACAAAAGTCGCGGAGAACCCAAATTTTGTTACGAAAATTTTATTTACAGACGAAGCTGGTTTCACGAGAAATGGCATTTTTAATTTTCATAATAGCCATGTTTGGGCCGACGAAAATCCGCATGCCGTTGTTGAATCGAATCATCAACACCGATTTGCAATCAACGTTTGGCTTGGTGTGTTAGGAGACCATCTGATAGGACCTTGTTTCCTGCCTAACCGTTTGACTAGTCAATTGTACCTTGACTTTTTGCGGAATACATTACCACTGCTGTTAGAAGATGTGCCCCCCAACCACAGAATTAATATGTGGTTGATGCACGATGGAGCTCCTGCGCATTACGGAGTCTTGGTCAGAAATTATCTAAACGAAAATTGCAATGGCAGGTGGATAGGGCGAGGAGGTCCAATTGCATGGCCCCCTAGATCTCCCGACCTCACTCCACTCGATTTTTGCATTTGGGGGTATTTAAAGACATTAGTTTATTCAAGTCCTGTGAATAATTTAGATGAGTTGCGAGAACGAATTGAACATGCCTGCCAGACTGTTCGTATAAATCCGGGACTCTTTGAGAGAGTGCGGCGTTCACTTTTACGGAGATGTGAAATGTGTATACAAATGGAATTAGGACATTTTGAACATCTTCTTTAAGAATCATTAATTTGTAATAATTAAAATGTATTTATACTGATATTTGAGTGTAAATTATTTTAATTTGAAAAACAGGCTGTAATTAGGAAACGGCTGATTTTTGGACTTATGTTTATTTTGACTTTTTTGTTTGTACTGATGAGATCTATAAGTGGGCCAAATATTCGAACGTATTTTTTAAACACCCTGTATATGTCGAACCAAACATAGTAGTCAGATTGATAGCTACTTTCTTACAATTTTCATATCTTCTGAAACATGTTTACCCCAAAATTCTTCAGTGGATACAGTTTTATACATTTGTAAAGAAATATCTTCTTGCAAGTCGATTATCTCCACTTGAAGTGAAGACTTTGAAACGCTGAACAACTTAGCAGCCACATCAGTCCAATCTGCCGATGCATCAACTTGATAAGAAAATTTTAGGAATTGAGACAGCTTTTCAATTTCTGGAATGTCTTGAAATCTTGTAGCAAATTCGTCCTTTAGATTGGACAGAAATCTTACAAACACTGCAACGTCTTCTTCAGAGTTCTCTTTTTTATACTCCAAAATTGTTGGTAAATGAATAAATTCGTGCCTTGCAATATCTTTTTCAAAAATATCTAGCTTACGACGAAAAGCAGACTCGCTTTGTATCACATCACATATTAATTTCCCATTCCCTTGTAACTATATGTTGAGCACATTTAAGTATTTCAGAATATCCTTCAGAAAAGCCACAGTTAGCATATTGCGCTAGTTTGTTATGAACTCTAAGTGCTTCTTTACTCCCTGCGTATCCAAGGTTTGCAAGAAGAAGGTTACTTCTTCCTTTATTATCGCGCATCGGTTCTTATTTCTTACATTTCCAAGTCTCTTCCTAGATTTGACAAGCTGTATTTAAGAATATTTGGCGGTCCGAGATTCGAATTTTCCCGGTCCGTATACGGACCGCGGTCCGCCTGTTGCCGACCTCTGCAATAGACAATGGGTTTATCCAAACGTAGTTCCATCGTTTACTTGTATCTTAATTGTCAAAACTTATCAAAAAACGGCCACTTATTTCCTTTTGAAGTTATGCTAATAGTTCAAAAGAACCAACATAAGATGAAATGTGACATTTTATGTTACTATTTTATATGAAAGTATGAACTTTGTGTCGTTACATTCAAAATTCCTAACTACTGATTTAGAAAATACGGTTTTTATACAAAGTCGTTTAGGATTGGAGTCGTTCGCTGAACGATGTTGTTAAGTAACGACAATTACAAAATAAGCACATAAAAGCGTAGAATTCAAGAACGTTAAAAAGTTAGTACCTAAAATATCTTTCCTCGTTACTACTTAATACCTTTACGTTGGTAATTAAGAAATGGTTTTAGCAGCAAAGAATGAAGCATTTCCAAGTTAACAAGCACCCCAGATTTCCTTGTTATAGCTAATGGCATTTTTAAGATATTTATAAAAAAAGTTATTCTGATACGTCATCTTCAAGAGGTTTTAAGTTCCTTAGGAAGTAATTACGAATGAGTTTTATGTTGAATCACCATGAAATTAGTTCTGGTATGTATTATTAGCGTTTGGTAACTTAATTATAGGACGTTTGTATAAATAAAGCCATTGCGAATTTTTAAAGTAAATTAAAAATTTGCCAGATTAAAGATATATCTTTTCAAATAATTATTTTTTAATGTGTTGGTGATAATTATAATAAATTTGAAATGATTTGTGAAAATCATTTCTTAAACTTCATAAGTTTTCTCACATTTAATACTTAAAATACATAAATTAATTAAATTTACAAATAAAAAAATAAAATAATTACTTTTGAAATAAATCTCTTCATTAATACTTCATACCTGTCTTGTGAGAAGTACGACGACCAAAATGTAAATGTTTAAGAGCAGACCGATAATTGATACCAATATTAGGGGCACTGCAAGAGCTATGGATGTCATCACTCAGCTATGTTACCCCATCAGACGTTGTAACGCTCATTTTTGTGCTCCTAGATTGTCTGAATGCCTAAAAATTAAAAATAAAAATTAGCTGCAATAAAATTACCATGAAGATTTTTCATTTAGAAAGGTCAAATTTTCATCCATTAAATTTTTTATTTCATTAAATTTAAGTGAACATCATCCATTATTCATTTAATTCTATTCTCTCTCTAAATAGAATTGAAATGTCTCCACCTCATACATAATTCTATCCTTTCATTTATCTTTAAAGTCTGATTTATTTATAGTTTTTCATTTAAAATTATAATAAGCTTGTTTAAAAAATCTTTTATTTTATTTATAAAAACATCAAATCGTTTATCAGATAAGAGAAAAAAACCATTTTAACTCTTATCATTTTGTAAGATTGATTATAATTTGATAAATCACCAGTTATCAAATAACAACCAGCTGTGCTTCATCTTCCATCCATACAAATTCTTCAAAAAAACAATAAAAATGGTTCAAAAAAGAAATAACATAAAAAACCAAAGGAAAATCTCAAACCTTCGAATGGCGGAAGATTTTCTGGATAATATTCGATTAAAAACTCGTGAAATTATCGATTTTTGCGAAGTACCTGCTGATATCGATCAGATTTTACCACAAAATGATACTAAAGAAGACAAGGTAAATACTTACCAAAACATTTTACTTTATTTAGAAATAATTTACCAACACATCGATAACTTAACGATTAAAAATCAAAAATTGACAGATCGGGTTTTTATCCAACAAAGTAAAAATAAAAACCTTGAAAGTTTACTTGAAAAAACCCAAGAAAAATGCTCCTTTTTGAATAATAAGTTAGAAATAACTAGAAAAGATTTAGAAAAGAAAAACGAACGGATGAAACGAATGAAAAAACAATGTGAATGTTTGGAGGAAGTTTTTAAAGAAAACGTAATTTTAAAGGAAGAAAATAACATTTTAAAGATGAATATAGAAGACATCGAAGAAGATTATCAACAGGAAAAAATTTCTTTAGAAGAAATAACTAAAATCAGCGACGAAAATTTATATTTAAATAATAAAATCGATATTTTAGACGATGAAAATAAACATTTAAAGGAAAAAGTAAAAATATTAGAAACGAACAGTTTTAAAAATAAATCTTTGGAAAATTTAATAAAGAAGATGAAGCACACGATAAAACAAAGAACTAAAGAATTGGATAATAAAAATAACGAATTAAACGTCTTAAAAGAAAAAATAAATAACCAAAAACAAGGAAATGATGAAATGAACAAGAAAACAATAAATTATTATGAAGAAAGCGTTCTTTTTAAATCGAACGTTTACAAATCGAAAATAACCAACCATAAAAATTTATTGTCACCTTCTTTTATTGCTTCTCTCCAGGAAGTTTATAATAAAATGGAGGATATCGACAATTTTATTTTTGGAATGATGGAAAAGGAAAACAACCCGTCTAAAAATGTCTTCAAGAAAGAAGATATTTACTTAGACGTAGTTAATAAAGTGAAAACTTCAATGTGATATTTTTTTTTAATTAGGTATTAAAGTATTTAATTGAAAGCGATTAATTAAAAAATGATTTTTTTATACTTAGCAACAATAACTTTTCGTATGTTATCTAAAATAAAAATAATGATAAATGTAATAAGTTGGATTAAATAAAAATAATAAATTGGTTTTGTAGTTGATTTTTTTAAATGTCACGTATGCACTTATTAACAATGATTTGATTAATTAATTTTATCTGTAATATTGTATTTTTTTAAATTATCAGTTTTAAGTTCAGAGGTTATTTATTATTATTTTTTTTTTAATACGAAAAAAAAAAAAATATATTGCTTAAAATAAAGATTTTAAAGTTAAAAATTATGATCATTATCTTTAGAATTATAGAACTTGATTTAATTTTTTTTAAAGATGTGTTTTTTATGTAAGTGATGTTTGCAAAATATGAGATAAATTAATATGAAATGATTGGCTAATACAACAACAAAGAGATAAGACTCGAAATGTTTAGTCGATTGCAAGAAACTTGTTAAGATCTTTAAAGTGAATTAACAGTGTAGTGTTACATCTTTGTAGAAAAGATGGTGTTAAAGATGTGCTTTAAACGACATTATTGTTTGGTTTTGATGTTTTTAAGTGTTGTATCATCATGTTCAGGTATTTTTATAATATTCTTTTGATGTTTATACAATTTGAATTAAAGGCATACACAGACATTCGAAGGTTAAGTTCGTTCAAAATTTTTCGACAACTTTGAGAATTTTTTAAATTTTTTCGGTAAGAATTAAAACAAATCTGTCAATTGTGATTAAAAATAGGCATTTCAATTTATCCCTCTTTAAATTTTTATTTCTTAATTTTCATAAACAAAGCCTGCGTGATTTTTTAAAGTTCCTCAACAATTTTGAAAGTTAAGTTCGGTCAAAATTTTTCGATAACTTTAGGAATTTTTAAAATTTTTTCGGTAAGAATTAAAACAAATTAATCAATTATAATGAAAAATAGACATTTCAATTTATTCCTCTTTAAATTTTTAGTTCATAATTTTTATAAATAAAGTCTGTGTGATTTTTTAATGTTCCTCAAAAATTTTGAAGGTTGATTTCTTTCAAAATTTTTCGATAACTTTGGGAATTTTTTAAATTTTTTCGGTAAGAATTAAATCAAATTAATCAATTATGATTAAAAATAGACATTTCAATTTATCCCTCTTTAAATTTTTATTTCTTAATTTTCATAAATAAAGTCTGTGTGATTTTTTAAAATTCATCAAAAATTTTTTCACAGGCTTTTGAACACACGTTTAGTCGTATGCTTGCTAACACGCGTTTTAGTATATACGCATTTTAATACACGTGTGCAGACTTAAGCGTTAAACGTTCGATAAACACGCGATACGAGATTTTTATTAAAACGTACGTTTTATGACATCTAACGCACATTTGTATATTAAATGTTTGATTAAACGCGCGCTCAAAAGCAACCGTCTGTACCAAGGCTAATTCTAAAGTACTATTGTGGTCATAAAATTTTGGTCATCTTCTGGAAATCAATAGAACGTGTAAATAGGATTTGGAGTTTTCTAACCATAGGTTAGATATACAGAGTGTTCATAAATGATTGTAAGGTATCATCGGTGCCCATAAAATGTTAGGACACTGAAAATGTTTTTATTGTGTATCATACTTTGGATTTGTCAGTTAATTAACATTTGATGTGTCAAAATTTCAGAATTAACCCTCTGACCGTGCATTTTCTTTTTAAAATTGATTTAAAAAATGTATTTTTTTTTTGTTTGTAAATATCAAATAAATACTTGTAAATAGAAATTTAACATATAATAACACATAATAAACATTACAAATAATAACATAATTAACATATAATTATATTCAAAAGTTTTACTTTGTATGATATATCATAATTCGAAGCATGGCTCCAAACAAAGTCCAACTACGTAATCCTTACACCAAATTCTGATTTATTTTCTCATTCTTTTACCATTTTCATTCCTCTTTGAGCAGCAATCAGCGCATTGTCTTCATTTTTTTTTACATTATTTAATGGAATGTGGCTAGCAAAATGGCGAGCTGTAAGCCTAAGTGGGTTAGAAGCAAGGACACTGGACTAACAGGATGGGTCAATCAACGATAATCGTTCGCCACCCTTACACTTAACTTTCTATCTTAAGACGTTTTCTGGCGTGCAGCGCTTTCGTACGTGGGTTCAAATCGGTTTGGAACGCTACGTCATAGTTTCTGTACTCGCGCGAATGTGTGTTTTTAAACCGCATTCGAAACATTCGGTTATCAACAATCGTTACATGACCTACAAATTCTTATTTCTATTATTTTAAAAAATGGACCTCAGAACTTCAGTATTATGTTTAATTAACGATAATTTTAATGCAAACTGGGAAATGTTAAGGTTGTGGATGTTGAATAATGGAGAGGAAGTGCCGCACTTTTCTATTTTATTACAAAAAACTCAACACTTATGCATTAGAGGATATTATGAGGAATGGTTGACTTTGTATCTTGGGCACGATCTTTTCCAATTATTACGAATTGAAAGAGCTAGGTTTAATACTCTGTTAGAAACGAATAATTGCCCTGTATTTAATAAAAAAATTATTGGTGGTAATCTGCCTATACCTGGGCAAAAGACGTAGATGGGCGAAAGACTTCGTCAACCTTTATCTGAATATCGTCCCCTACTACGTCGACTAGTTTATTTTCATCTGCTTTTTCCATTTTGAGTATTATAATTTTACTAGAAACTAAACTCGCTAAAAAAAAATGCACATATCGCCGTTCCGGAACAACATCGACTGCAATTTTTTGACAAAATGAGTTAAGGCCATCAATGCATCCAAAAAATGCTGATTTTAATTATTTTTGCATTTCCTGCAAAATTTTTTATTTTGCAGTTGTGTCGATGTTCTTCCGGAACGGCGATATGTAGTTACAGTAATTAGCGAAACGCTAGTGCTTAATTAATGTTAGTTACTTGGTCTGTAACCGAGATTGTAGTGCATTTTGAAACGGTTCAATCGTTTTCGTCAATGACGTCACAATTTAACGCGAGTATAAACAGATTTCAAAAGCTTTGAAACCGCGGCATCTCCATAAAACGCCTTTACACTCGACTGAAACCACAACAAGTGACGTTAAACTGGCGGCTGCGCACAAAATTTCAGCGTATACACATCTTATGTGATTGAGCCATCCTGTTAGTCCGGTATCCTTGGGTTAGGAGTCGTGCTTGGGTCTTCCTCTTGGAGTTTGAAAACTTAAACCCAAATATTTTTCAATATGATTGTCCACCAACTGCATGTGGTATTCTATCAAATCAATTTTTTTTGCAAAAATTTGGAGTATATAATGTAGGAGTTCCAAACAGCTTTATCAATAAAATGACAAAAGATTTTCTTATAGTATTTATGTTGTTACTTTCTAGTGAAGAGTAGTATGATATTTCCTGATCAGAACGATCAACTCCCCCCATAGTATCATTGTAATCACAAACAACTTCGGATTTTATAACTTCTTATCCACATTTCTGTCCTACCATTTTTATTGTTTCATCATGTGTTTAGAAGGCAAACTGTTTTCTTATCTTGCCACTTTAGAGCCGTCACCCTATCCCGCTGAAATGCCTGAATTTCTCCCTTTTGTAGTCTTCCTTTTGAGAACCTTTGATGTCAGTTCTTTCTTCTACTGTTTACGGTCCCATAAATACATGTTTATTTCTTTATTAGAGTATCCGCAAGCTCAGGACACATGTTCCAATTATCATAACATAAAGAATGCGAGCAAACTACTAGATACTGCACGTGGAAATCGCGGGATGCACGGTCAGAGGGTTAATGGGGCAACATAACCTGGCATTATAACTTTCCTTCAACAACCCCAATTTAATTTGTACCGAGCGTTCATAAATGATTGTAAGGCGTTTGAATTTGGAGTGTCATAGATTAATCTTTAATGTTGGTATAAACACAATAATGTTACTCGTATCTCATAGGCATGTCATGGAAAATGCTGAAAGCTATCAAAACTTGTTAAAAAAGTGTAAGAAAGGGAAATTTTATTGATTTTATTTCAAATTCAAACATCTTACAATCATTTATGAACGCTCGGTATACTTAAATACGGTCATTTGTGACATTTTTCAATCGACAGCTTGTCCTAAGGTTTTTTAGGTAGTAATCGTATTTAAATTTGGCGCAAAAATTGCGTAGTTTCCCTTTTATTTGTCAAAGTGTATGGAAAAGCCTGCCATGGACTATGTACTTTTTACAAAAAAACACGCAATTTGAGCAGACTTCATTACGAAGCCCAAATAACTTAAATAAAACGGTTTTTCGAAAACGCATATATTCATAGCCAAAAGCGAATGGTTGTGCGAAAACGCATATATGGGTTCATAGCCAAAATAGAATGGTTGTGTGAGAACGCACATATGGGTTCATAGCACTCAAAGGGTTAAGATCCCTTTATTGACAAAATGATTGAAATTTAAAATATTCATAAATATATAGCGTTAAGAAATATTTGTAAGGTGTTTGAATTTGATGCGTCTGTACTTTAGTGATTTTTGATGTTAAACGTTGTAAGTTTTCTTCTATATTTGCTTTTTCAAATATCGAAATTCTTGATTTCACAATTAAAAGTTTTTTTTATTTCATTACGTTTCTAAGTTTCAAGTTATCAAATTAATGTTTGTAAATAAACCTAGGGTGTTTGCAAACACAAAATTGGCAAGATGCCAGCATTCATCCTTGTTACAAAACAAACCAGCAAAATACAACAGGAATGCTCCATCCAAAGAGAGCGTAGCGAGTGACATTGTCAAATCGTTGGTTTTTATACTTTTTAGGAGTAAAGACGTTAATACACCCATCATATTACACATGTTGAGAAATCTTTGAGAATCTTTGGATATTTTCCATTTTACCTCTATGAGCTAGAGTGCCTGCCTTATTAAAAAATTAACTTTTAGCGCGACAAATTGAAAACATCTTACAATTATTTCCGATTGCTCGTTATCACTTCCATTTCACTTCGCCTATAAAATGATATATTGCATGACACTGAAATTGCAAAACCTAGAATTGGTGGATACTTTTTAATAAAATTTAATAGATATGTTGCTCTATAAAAGTATAAGCAATCGTATTTCTTTCTTGTACATACTTTACTAATTTTTTACTATTCTGGTGGTAAGTCGTGTTTGATGAACGGTTTTTTCATTGTTAAAATTTGACATTCAAAAAAATTGAGTGAATGCGGTCCACCGCAATCAGATGTTGCAGAAGAACCTTTCTAAAAGACATATCGTCTCTAAGTGCACTCTCTTTTACGGTAAAATTGGATTTTGCTACCCTTTAAACGTGCAAAAGAAGATTGGATTCCACACTCTACTTTGTGCTCTGTGGCAGTATAAATTAGTACAGTATACATTAAAGACAATGTAATGTCATAGACAATGACGTTCGATACCATAATTCCAACTATGCGATGTGTGAGCATATCAGATGAGACATTAAGGATGTCTCATGCGTCATCAATTAATTATTGTATTTTAGACGACCACCTTCAGTTTTCGTCTGTTTCTGTTACGTACAATTAGATAAAAAATGCATATGACATCTCTCGCCGAGCAGTGTATAGATGAATATTTCAATACTATAATGTAAAATGTGGTTCTTTATAGAACTGTACCTAACCATCTAAGACTGTCATGCATTTCCAGACCGATTCAAATGTTATATAAATCCAGAATTGCGCGTAAATTACGTCAAATCATAACTTTTTAAATGCCGTTAAACTTTTCTCTGTATCAGTTCTTATGAGATAGGCTGATTTTTCAATATTCCAGAGACAAGAACTATTGAGAGGTTTAAATATGCGAGATCCTACTCATGTATCTGTAATATACACTGAACAAAAAAAAGAAACAAGGAAAGAGAAGCAACCAAAGAGCTATAATTTCCAAGCGAATTAAAATCAATTGTGCAATCCATTATTCCAGTTGTTTTAGTTTAAAAGGAATTTGAGAGATTTTTTGGAGTTTTACTGGCCCTTACTTATATTTATGATAATTTTTAACCCTATAGGAGTCTTTTTTTCTTTTATTCTCAAAAAAACAGGAATAGCTTGCAACCCAATAGGATATTGAAATTTTATTTTTTAAAATTTTAAAATCCATTGTACCAAACAAAACACGTTTCCTGAATATATCAATAAGTGCGTATGTGACATATATAAACCTACATCACACGAAATTAATATGTATAAAAATACGTAAAACAGTTTATTTTTTTTATCTCTACCTTTATTAAAACACAATGCTGTGACATATTTGCCTTACATTACGTATGTTTGAGCCGAACAATATGGTGACTTTCATCGGATTTTTATTTTATTACACATCGGATAGTGATCAAAACGATCAAGTTTTACATCATTGAGCGGCACAGAAATTGCATTCGCCTTTTTTCTTTTATTTTCTATGCAATATTTTATTTACAGTTTGTCGGCTTCATTTAGTGATTGAGTATCTTCCGATATTGTACATTCGGACGGCCAGACCAAATTGAAAAGCAGCAATTTTTTATGGCTTTTTTTATGGATGCATTTGTAACAAGGCAACCAATCGTTGTATCGATCATATAACAAAATTTTCTCATATACCACTTTCGAGGCCGCATTTTTATTTTAAATCTACCAATTATGCTGTCTAACAGATCTACTCCACCCAAGTGATGGTTATATTGAATAATAATTTCGACAAGTTACCTCTTTCTTTCTTTTCTTTTTCGATCATACTTGCTTTCTTCTATCGTTACAGGTTCTGTACCAGTAAATATTGGGTTGTTCGGAAAGTAATTTCGTTTTTTCTCGACAGAGGATTTAATTGTATTTTTTTGCACCTAACTTCACACTTAAGCCGTATAATTATTATATACTTTGAGAGCTCATATAGCAAGGCTTGTGTGTGAAAAATTCTAATTAATTCTACGCGGTAGTTTTTGGATGGTGCCCTTTTAAATATGGATAACGATAAACAGCATTTTCAACATATCTTATTATTGTTTCACTACAAAAAAGGGTAAAAATGCTATTCAAGCCAGAAAGAAATTGACCGATGTGTATGGAGAAGGTGTGTTAACAGTAGGCCAGTACCAGAACTAGTTCGCTAAATTTCGATCCGGCAATTTTGATGTCGAAAATGCACCATGTTCGGGAAGGCCGGTTGAAGCTGATAAAGATGCGATAAAGGCATTAGTTGATGCGAACCGGCGAATAACAACACATGAGATCGGATTAAGGTTGAATTTGTCAAATTCAACAGTTTATGACCACTTGAAACGCCTGAGATTATCCTCGAAGCTCGAGAATGATCCATTTTTGAAGCGCATCATCACTGGGGACGAAAAATGGGTTGTATATAATAACGTCAAACGCAATAGGTCATGGAGCAAATAAGTTCAACTATTCAACAAAAAAAAGCGATGCTCCCTGTTTGGTGGGATTTTAAAGGAATCGTTTTTTTGAGCTTTTACCGGATAACACAATGATTAATTCGGAAGTCTACTGTCATTAGGAGGACAAATTGAATGATGCACTTCAACAGAAAAGGCCAGAACTAGTCAATAGGAAAGGCGTGGTTAAAGAGTTATATCGCTCTTTGTTTATCTAATCTATTTCCTATATACCAGCAACTAGCAATCAGCAACAAGCGATATTGCCACTTGATGACATTTTATATATGTCGTGGTCACATGGCGAAATCCGTCAGTTCTCGAAAATCCTAGGCAGTTCATGAAGCGTCGGCATTTTGTGTAAATGTTAAGGATTTCGTTTTCTGACGAGGCTGTTCATGAAACGCCGGATCATATTCGGCAAATCGCGTACTCCATCTCGGTACACAATCTGCCGCAATAAAGGTATCGAAGGTTCATGATACGCCCAGCACTAACTAAATTAGCAAGCATGGAAAATCATTCTGGAAGAAGTGATGAGGAGCTGTTTAAAGAACACTACAATTGTTACTACAAAGAAAAACCTAATAAGCGCCCGTACACGGTCGATTAACTAAAAAAAGTAAGTATTGATGTTTTTTGTTGTTTTGAGGTTATAAAATAGAGAATTAACAGATGGCGCTGGAAATTACTCAAGCAAAACAAAAGAATAGCAAGAAAAGCAGAAGAGAGTACTATTGACTGCAAATGTATGATGTTATGAAAGTAGGCGATCAACAACATGTCATAAAAAAAGTTAAGGAAAAAAACGATCCTTTAATTTATGTCATCCCAGAAGAAGAAATATTTGAAAGATTATTAGATATTCATATTAGTTATGGCCATGGGTCCAGAGATAAAATGATCAATATAGTTCAACAAACATATTTTATTCCGAGGCCTTGCGTAGAAATGTTCTTGAAGGCATGTAAATATTGTCAAACAGAAAAGAATAAAATTGTATCAAAAATTGTTGTAAAACCGATTACTTCTAAAGATTTTATGACCAGAGGTCAAGTAGATTTAATCGATTTTCAATCTATACCCGACGGTGAGTATAAATGGCTATTGAACTATCAAGACCATTCCACCAAGTACGTTTGTCTGAGGCCTTTACGTTCAAAACATGCTGTAAACGTTGCGGAAGAACTTTTGAAGATTTTTCTATAATTTGGTATGCCATCGATTTTGCAAAGCGACAATGGGCGTGAATTTGCCAACAAGATAGTAGGAGAGTTGAAAATCTTGTGGCCACAATTATTAATTGTTCAAGGAAGACCTCGCCATCCTCAAAGCCAGGGCAGCGTTGAGCGTTCAAATCAAGATGTCGAGAACATCTTACGATCGTGGATGACTGATAATAAATCTACGAGGTGGTCAGTTGGGTGTTATTTTACGCAATGGCAGAAAAATAATTTGTTGCACAGAGTGATAGGCCGGACATCTTATACGGCAGTTTTTGGTCATGACCCCAAATTTGGCCTGAAGTGAACAAATCTTCCGCCGACCATTCTTGCAAATATAACTACAGAAGAAGAGCTAGAAAATCAGGAGGAAGAAATGGGAGTTTTTAGAGAAGAAGAACACGAACAGCGGTGTGAAGAACCGGTCACAGAAGCAACGAAAGAGCTAGGTATCAAACTAGAGGAGAATGAAGTGGATGCTAACGAAAAGATCCAAAACATAGACTCCATTTCAAGTGATAATATGAACTGTGGAATTGTTGAGCTACAGATAGCGACAAAAGAAGATGTAGTAATTTGTCCGGTGGGTCAGAGTGCAGTTATTGACCCATGTCAGATATGTGGAAAATGTAAAGTTCTCATACATATATCATGTGCTACTGATGACAAATTGTGCAATTTATGTACTACAGAACAACTAATATAGTTACAACGGGAAAAATGTTATGAAGGCCAGAAACGTCAGGCAGAAGATATGACGTCAACTTCCAAGAAGTGGTTACCTGATATAGATGTGGGAGACTGTGTTTTACTCAATATTGATCCCGTAGACCGCAGTCCAGGCGATCCACCTAATCTTCTTACGGTTGTTACTGATATACGGAATGGTGTCTACCAAGTTGGAACCGTAAATGGTATCATAAAGTCTTGGTTCAGTAGGCCAGATTTGAATATTGCCACCAGCAAATTTATTTTACATACCCAGGTGGACAAAACTAAATTTCTTTCCATCAGAGAAGCTGTTTCCCTACAGTCATTATTCCAAGGACAAGGATTTTTAAAGTGTTCTTGTCAACCAAGTAAAAAACAGTGTAAAACGAACAGGTGCGTTTGCTTTAAGGAAAAAAAAACAGTGCAATTCAAGATGTCATGGAAGTGGATCATGTGCTAACAAATAACTTTGTTGACAAATTTAGATTAATTTTTATTTTACTATTTTTTAGATTTTTTGTTTTACTTAACTACTGTAAAGCAATAAGCAATAAAAACTAGGAATTAACCGGTGTTCTAGTAATCTTGATCATTATAAAAGAATACGTATTAGAACCGACCCTTAAATTATCATTTCACGAAATGCCCAATAACATTGCTGAAATACAGTCTGTCTATCTATTATTTTGTGCTGGTCGTTTCGTGAACCTTCGATACCTTTATTGCGGCAGATTGTGTACTGAGATGGAGTACGCAATTTGCCGAATATGATTGGGCGTTTCATGAACAGCCTCGTCAGAAAAGGAAATCCTCAACATTTACATAAAATGCCGACGCTTCATGAACTGCCTAGGATTTTCGAGAACTGACGGATTTCGCCATGTGACCACGACATATACATTACATATGTTTGAGCTGAACAATATGGCGACTTCCATCAGATTCTTGTTTTATTACACATTACACATCGAATAGTGATCAAAACGATCAAGTCTTAATATTCGATTTTATAGACTTGATATTTTAAATAACTCTCAATAAACTTTTCTTAAAAAATGTGTATCTTATCTTATCGTTAGAGACTGTTAGCAATAAGAAAATATGCAAAAATAACTTAATTTTAATCAAACTTTAGTGTTTTTTAATTTCATTTTGTAAGTTCTAAACTTTCAGCCATCGTTTAAGAAATAATCTTAAAAATTGGCTTAATTAAAATGTTAATCTTTGATATTTAGTAGCACTCTTTGCTTAGAAACTACAAGTTAACTAATTAATAAATTACCCCATGTGCGGATCCCTGTTGCTCATGTTACCGATATCAGGAATACCGTAAACCTCACCCCACGATATTATTGCTTTGGTGTTGCTCCGTGTGCGGATGGCGTTGATGATGAATATTTTTTCGTAATCAGTCAGAAGTTCACCTGATACCCTCGTTTCATCTTATTACAGTCCTTTTCTAAAGGAACTTTGCAACGTGGAATTCGGTTACGTCGTATGGTTTCAAGAGAAATCGAATTGGAGGAAAACAAACTTATTGAATTTCATAAAATATCAAATGCGTAAATTAGAAGTATATTTTGTATTTGCCAATATTCAACTTATTAGTTAACGATATCTACTGGTAACAATTTTACAAGTTGCTGCTTGTACGTTCCCAAGCAGCAAATTGTGTCCGATATCGGGCACAATTTTTTTGAGTCCGAATTGAGTCGACACTTATCGGACTTTTTGTGTCCTGTATCCAATTTATAAGAATGTAGCCGCTATGTGTCGACAAATTATGGACACAGTGTGTCAGAAAAAAATGCGTGTCTAAACAGACACATTTTGGACTCATGTGTCTAAAATGTTTCCATTATGTGTTACTTTCGACTTCAAAACACAATTTAGTCACAGACGAGTCGACACTTAATTGACACAATGTGCTTGAATTTGTTCTTAAGTTTGCGTTTCTAATTTGTTTCCAAAATGTGTTAAGTAGACGCAATTTAATCCCAGATGAGTCGACACCTAATTGACACGATGTGCCCAAATTTGTTCTGTGTGCATAGACACTTTTAGGCAACATATCGGTCAAGTTTTGGAAACACGAGTCCAAATTATAGCCCTTATGTTTCTTGTGTTACTTTGAACCATTTTCGGAAAATAATTGGTTAAATATCGGACACGTGTTTCTATTTGGACACAACCATTAAATCCGCCATATTTTCGTTGAAAAGTTGTGCCAACGAGATGAAAAAAAAAAATGGCGGATATCTATATTTTGCTCTGAATTACAATATTTGGCGTTATAAACATAAATATTCGAGAAAATAGTTTTTTTGTGTCACCCCAAATATCTCCACACTAATTTCTGGCAACATTTCTTGAAATTTGTAATAACTAAAAATGTTTGACTTTTTTAGTTTATTAAAAATAATCAATATTTTTGAGGCGCTTTCGTTATTTAAAGGTATCATACACACCATTACCAGAAAATTTGAATCCGTAATATTTTTTAACCCTCAGACATAGCAAAACTTCAATTATAACATACCAGTATAAAATACCTTAGCAGTTTTAGCAGTAGGAACATAATGGACACATGAAAATCTATTTGGTAACAAAAGAGAAACATTTTGAACACATTAAACGTTCACTTTGAAAACATATATAACACAAATGCGACACATTCTGGAGACATTTTAGTTCAATTAAAGGCGCATTTTAAACACTAACTTGGGTACATTTTGGGCACTATATGGTACACATTTCTGTCACCATTTTGGACACATTTCCCAAACATAGCGGGCACAGTGTCGACACTGTGCCCATAAAATGTGTCGTGTCCAGGCTTATGTGTCGACACAGTGTCGACCATGTGTCTAGAATTGCTGCTTGGGTTGTATTTATGAGAATACTAAACTTCAATTCTATAGCTTTCTACTTAGGACGGTAGAATATATTATTATTGATGTTCCCAAGCAGCAATTTTAGACACCTGGTCGACACTGTGTCGACACATAAGCCTGGACACGACACATTTTATGGGCACAGTGTCGACACTGTGTCCGCTATGTTTGGGAAATGTGTCCAAAATGGTGACAGAAATGTGTACCATATAGTGCCCAAAATGTACCCAAGTTAGTGTTTAAAATGCGCCTTTAATTGTACTAAAATGTCTCCAGAATGTGTCGCATTTGTTCCCAAAGTGAACGTTTAATGTGTTCAAAATGTTTCTCTTTTATTACCAAATAGATTTGCATGTGTCCATTATGTTCCTACTGCTAAAACTGCTAAGGTATTTTGTACTGGTATGTTATAATTGAAGTTTTGCTATGTCTGAGGGTTAAAAAATATTACGGATTCAAATTCTCTGATAATAGCGTGTATGATACCTTTAAATAACGAAAGCGCCTCAAAAATATTGATTATTTTTAACAAACTAAAAAAGTCAAACATTTTTAGTTATTGCAAATTTCAAGAAATGTTGTCAGGAATTAGTGTGGAGATATTTGGGGTGGCACAAAAAAATTATTTGCTCGAATATTTATGTTTATTAACGCCAAATATTGTAATTCAGAGCAAAATATAGATATCCACCATTTTTTTTTTATTTCATCTCGTTGACACAACTTTTCAACGAAAATATGGCGGATTTAATGATTGCGTCCAAATAGAAACACGTGTCCGATATTTAACCAATTATTTTCCGAAAATGGTTCAAACTAACACAAGAAACATAACGGCTATAATTTGGACTCGTGTTACCAAAACTTGACCGATATGTTGCCTAAAAGTGTCTATGCACACAGAACAAATTTGGGCACATCGTGTCAATTAAGTGTCGACTCATCTGGGATTAAATTGCGTCTACTTAACACATTTTGGAAACAAATTAGAAACGCAAACTTAAGAACAAATTCAAGCACACTGTGTCAATTAAGCGTCGACTCGTCTGTGACTAAATTGTGTTTTGAAGTCGAAAGTAACACATAATGGAAACATATTAGACACATGAATCCAAAATGTGTCTGTTTAGACACGCATTTTTTTCTGACACACTGTGTCCATAATTTGTCGACACATAGCGGCTACATTCTTATAAACTGGATACAGGACACAAAAAGTCCGATAAGTGTCGACTCAATTCGGACTCAAAAAAATTTTGCCCGATATCGGAAACAATTTGCTGCTTGGGTTCAAATTATTTGTAATTCTGAACTTTCGACAACAGTTCATCATTTTTCTTTCATACATCCTTGAATATTTTTATATCATTTTTCATCCTCCAATGCTAACTTCTTTCAACAAAGTTTCTAAAGCTAACAATTTATTTCTTCCTAGGGTCCATTGGCTCCTACGAAAACGCCGTTTCTTATGTACGACTTTTCTTCATAATACATTAATTTATTTTGAGTTTGCGTTAATAAATATGCAACCATTTATACACATTCACGTACAACTGTATTTGATGCCATTTTAATATTGACGGTTGATTCGTTTCTATTGAAATGTGTGAACTTAACCCTTTGCGGTCGGAAGACGTCGCTTGGGCGCCATGACAATATGTCATCTCGCTAAGCCAAAATAGTCGCCGACCGCAAAAGGTTAAAACTTGTTTAGGTTTATTTCAAATTAGATGATCAAGTAAAATTTGCCAACTAACAAGGAGACCTCACGACTTGCCCGTCACCGATTTTAACGAAAGTGGTACCAATCGATAGATATTGGTACATAGTACAAATGTGTAAAATATTAGGGCGCACTATTCAGCAGTCCGCAAGAAAATTGGTGTTAAAGTATGCAATCGGCTTAGATGTCAATGATTTGTCATTTCCCCTACAACCCCCCAATAGCCATAGTGGAAATATATCGGTCTCCAGATCCATAGTACGGTGGTTCGAATCTCGAACAATAACTTTTTTATTTTTATTTTGAATACAATATTTCATGTTATTTTAAAAATATTTTAATATTACATCAACATGTTATAAAAATAACTTAGAATATTGTATAAAAAAAAAATTAAAATATATTATTCGAGATTCGAACCACCGTACTATGGATCTGGAAACCGATATATTTCCACTATGGCTATTGGGGGGTTGTAGGGGAAATGACAAATCATTGACATCTAAGCCGATTGCATACTTTAACACCAATTTTCTTGCGAACCGCTGAATAGTGCGCCCTAATATTTTATACATTTGTACTCTGTACCAATATCTATCGATTGGTACCACTTTCATTAAAATCGGTGACGGGCAAGTCGTGAGGTCTCCTTGTAAGCTGGTTTCATGAGAAGACAGCTTTAAAAATACATGTCAAAAAATAATTTTAAATATCAATTTCATTGACAATAAATGGATTTTAATATCAATCTCAAAGTGAATAGAGAATAAATAAAGAGTGAACTAAATAGACGACACTTTTTAAGTATCAAGTACCTGGTGGGCAAAATTTTGAAGTCGCAGCTGTATATTCAAAAAAAAAAAAATAATAAAAATTCTACCAAAAACTCTTTCTTTAAATTTTGAATAAAACTTTCCAAAATGTTTTGGAAAATCCACATCAAAACAAATTATTATTACTATGTTAAAATATGAATTCCATCACATCATTACAACGTTAACTTCATCAAACCAATAATCTGTAATCATTTACCGACGTTTTGAATTAATTTAGTCCATAATTGTTTTAATATGAGTCACCCCAAGTGGAAACTAGTGTAATAATTAAACCGTTGCCCCTCGCGGTAAAGCACGACATGCATTAATTAGTAATTTCCTGGAGTTATTTCGATATTAAGCCGCATCGGGATTATAATTTAACGTTGGTTGGTACAACAAAACCCCTGGAATTAATCAACATTCATCCGATACGATATATCCAATTGCAAAATTAATACGCATAGGATACTACCAAACGCAAAATTTAATATTAATATAAATAATAAATAGTAATTAAAATCCCAAATGAAAGAAACGTTTATTAAAAATTTTCTATTAATTCCGCCAGATGGCCGTTTTAAATATAAAGTAGAAGTAGAAAGTAAACTTTATGAAGCGGACTCGAACTGTAAACGTAGTCAATGCCAGCTAAGCAAAATGTTGTGATCTCTGCGACTGTAACAACAATTTATTTTGAAAACACACTAAATCTACAAATCTGTGATAAAAGAAAATTAACACATAAGTAAGTTTGATTGATTATAATTTAAAGAAAATGTTAGCTGTACTTTGATACGCACACAAACATGTGTTGATGTGTATTTATCTTCGTTTATTAAGTAGGTCGCGCACGCATCTTGGCGGGAAACTTTGAACTTACAAACGACAAGAATATTTTTTGTATATCTCTTATTAGATAACGTGGCGCTACGCTTTCTTATCGTTAACAGGTTAAAAAAAACACGTCGATTTTTCGTGGTTTTCTTACACAATCACGTTTTTTTTCCAGGAATGTCGGATAATTTAAGAAAAATTCTCAGCGATATTACCCCTAATTTTGAAGAAAATTTAAAAAGAGTAAGTAAATTTTGAATTATCAATTCATTATGTTTGTATCATATGTTCAATAAAAATAACTTTGAAGTGCCACTCATGGAATAGTACTATATTATAGAAAATTTTGTAAGTTGGCATTCTGAAATTTGACTGTGTGATTAAATTTTTTACAGTTAGAGTTTTAGAGATTAGGGTTGGGGTTTAATGTGATTTTTTTATGTTTCACGATTCAATTCAAAGTGTAGCCAAGTTAAATAGTTTTTTTTTATTGAACATAACGAGTGTTCAAAAATGATTGTATGATGTTTAAATGGTTTGACAAGATAGAGATTAATTTTTGTAGGTTGGTATTGAAGCCCATATATACAGGTGTCCCAGAGCAGCAACTTGAAACAAAAAACTAAATAAATAAATTGGATATAAACTTTCTTAGGAGTGGGAAAGTAACATTTACTAACAACGGGAAGTATGAATAATTGAAGGTTACTTTATAATTTCATGTGGAAAGTGAGGTTAATTTAGGTATTGTTGGAAAGAGTTTCTCAAGAGAGATAACTTTTATTGAAAGTATTTTTTAATGTTATTTTCTGTTTTTTTTTTAATTGCTTTGAAAATCTCAATTTTTAACAAGTGGTATTTAATGTCACCACTAGATGTCGCTGTCGACCATTTTTAGAAAATCATGGCATTTAGAAATGACGGTTGATAGTAAACCTGTTCTTAAAAAAGTTAACAATAATGCAATACACTTGTCAAAACCATACATGTGAATTCTTTGAAGATTAAATTCATGCTTGTACTATAAATCGAAATGGAGCTGCACCATAAAGAGAAAGATGAAAGAGTACTTGGCAATGTTACGGAGAGAGGGCTTACTTTTTCATCTTTGTCTTCATGGTGCAGCTCCATTTCGGGTTATAGTACGTATTCGACCAGAGTTACAATTTATTACCACTCGTCATTTTGAAATGCCATGATTATTGTCGACAGCGACATCTAGTGGTGACATCAGATAGTCCTAGTAAAAAATCGAGGTTTTCAAAGCAATTTTGAACAAAACAGCAAATAATGTTAAAAAAATGCTTCCTGTAAAAGTTATTTCTTTTGAGAAGCTCTTTCCAACTATACCTCTTGGAGTGGGAAGTTAACCACACTTCCCATATGAAGTTATAAAGTGACCTTCAATTATTCATACTTCCGGGTGCTGTTAGATCTTATTTTTCCACTCATAAGAAAGTTTATACCTAATTTATTTATCAAATTTGTTATTTCAAGTTCCTAGGACTTATAGCAGTTTTTAAATAAGTCAGGTGATATGGGTGGTCTGGGACAACATGTATATTTAAAAGTATTAAGGGATTTGTAAAGTTTATTCAACGTATAATGAAATTAATAGAATAAAGGGAATAAATAACATTATTGGCAATTTTGAAATATACGCATTATGTTCGTGCTCTTGCCCTGGAGACCTATCGTTTGGTACAGAAAGATTTATATTTCATAAGCCAATATCATTTGTTGTGGAGACAGAATTTTTGGTTTGTTATAAAAAGATACAAAGTATCGTATCAAAGTTGTATCTTCGAATGTTTGTAACACTAATAATACAAGGTGTCAAATAAAAAGTGCCCAAAACCATTTATGGGTTACTTTTGTCAGATTTTCATGAGTCAGATATCAAATAAAATGTTTTAACGAATACTGTTTCGACAATCATTTCATTTATTTTTAACATTTTTTTTTGTTCTTGAAATTGGTCCGCATCAATAAATAATGGTTTGTAGTCGATTAATTTCCTTAAAGTTTCCGTACATTTTCCATTACTTTTTGTAAAAACGGCCGCGACGAAATAAGTATTTTAATTGTATCTGCAGTAAACAGTTAATAAAAATAGTTCATGAAAATCCGAACAGAAATAACCAGTATATGGCTTAGGGCGCTTTCTGTCTGACACCCTGTAATTTAAGGCAATAATTTACACCTAATACACTTCATGAGAAAGAAAACTTGGAAACTTTCAACAGTATAGTGTGGATCTAATTATATACAGGTGTATATCTAGTATGTAAATGCTTGTTTATAGGAACATGCTTGCCCAATGTTAAAGAACTTGCTGTAATACTTTTTATTGTGAAATTGAGTTCACCACATCTTTTGTTAAGGGTGAAAGAGACCAGTTAAAGAGATAATTTTTAACTATTCTTTTTGCATTCCTACTCATTCCTTGTAAATGTCAAAAGGTATATGTCTGTATATCAAAACGGAAACCATGTTTTTCTCTTACCCTTAACATTATTAGTAAATTTATCCCTAACCCTCAACACCCTATTTCTCAATGAATAAACAACACCCCTACTGTTATGACGCACAAGTTTTCCCTTTTATAACTAAACGTAATAAATAAAATTTTCAAGTAGTATTGATATTTAACTGGACTAATCTATGATAATGTAATTGCCATTATCTATACGGATTCTTATTACTGTCGTAATTAAATGTATGTCAAACGGATAGTATTGGCCGTTAAAAAGCGGGTAGTATAGATCGTAAAGGGCTTGTAAACGAGCAGTGTTTCACAGCAATCTGTCTCTGGTATCTATGGCTGGGCAATGTTCAAGATATAGAAACATTTTCGGCAATATATTCGTATGTCCCGGCAATATATCTTTATTCCCGGGCGATATCGCTCGTATTTCAGTTAGCGACTGGAATGTTGCTTTTGATATCGATCGTCAAGCGAAAGTATGGCAATATTGACCGATTAATTTACGCTTTGTCTTTAATATGAGTGATTAAAAATTAAAATATTCTTGATTGGATGAAAATGTCTATCCTTAAAAAAATTGTTTATTATGTTTGTAATTTTGAAGCCAAGTAAAATACCACATAATCAGTTGAATTTGTACTTGGAGTAGAATATTATTTATTTTTGCAGTTGATACTGTTTAGTAACGTGCGTTCAGAAATGATTGTAGGTCGTTTGAATTTGGCGCGCTCGTAATTTAGTGATTTTTGATGGTCAATATTGCTACCTGTGAATTACCTACGTCGTATCTTGCATATCAGTGGCGTAGCCGGATTTATTCATGATGTATTCTTTTCAGTATTAAGTGTATATGTAGATATACTCATAATTATTAGAGATCAGATATCAATTGCAATGGCATATGTCAATAGATTCAATAAAATACCTTTCTCTTACGGTTTTTTGGCAACTTATGACAGCTTTCAATATTTTCCGATACACGCCTATGAGATATGATTAACATTATTGTGTTTATACCAACCTTAAAAATTAATCTATAACGCGCCAAATTCAAACGATCTACTATCATTTATGAACGCACGGTAGGTGTGGTAGTTCAAATTATTTGATTTGTCAAATTAGTGTCATCAAATTGTTTTCATCCATTATTGCTATTTTCGGGCAACCTATAGTTAAAACATTGCTGGGAAATATCTGGCAACATATTACCCGGCCATACTATATAGCCGAAAATGTTGTGGGCCATAAATTTGAAAAATATTACCGGCAATGTGTAAAATTTGTTGCTCGCTTACACGTCCATTTAAAAATGGGATAGTACAAACCATATAAGTTGTATATGTTATTTTAACTTACTGTAATGGTCAGGAGGTCAAATAACGAGAGATGCGGTCGATGAAAACCGTTCCCGCAACCTTAGTTGAGTCTGTCTGTCTGAAATTTGTAGGCTAAATTGCCCTGTTTTATTCTTTTTCATTTTTAACATTTCTCTCTCATTTTCTATAATTTCCCTCTCGTTTGGCCTTCATTTACTCTTATTTCTCTGCATTTTACTACAATATCTTTCATTTTCCCCATTTTCTAGCAAGTTACACTAAATTTCTTTCGTGATATACCTCTTAGCGATCGGTTGGGGTTTTCAAGCCAGCGTGTTAGAGAAAATATTTTTTCGTGAATCTTATAATCATTCTTTTATTTTGAATCATATTAACCGGTGATAAGTGAACACTACCTATGTATAATAGTATTCACTCATGTATTATAATATTTTTCAAATTTATTTTACTTTACTTCAAATCTTCTACAAAATGTCCCGAAATTATACGGGCATACGACACCAGCACATTTTATGTTCAAAAATAAGAATAAAAGCTCAAATAAACATTGATCGAAAAATACTTCATAAGGGAGCTACGATCCCTTGAAGGGGACAGCAGAAAAACGGTTTTTACGGAATATACTCGGAATGGCATGGGTTAGGTCAACAAAAATTGGTATACTATCGTAAAATTCCAAGAGAAATTGGATGGTGGTATCGATTTTGTGCGAAACTCATCAGTGGTGTTCGTGTAAAATGGTGATTTGGTTAATTGTTTATGTAACATTTTTGTCAATTATGTCAATTTTTATTACCCTCACATATTACCCTCAAATTTAGATCTTACAATTAGACCTTTCTAAGAATGACCCTCTTGTTTCAATTGCGTAACTGTAACCGTTTTCGAGAAAATCGTCCTTGAAGACAACTAATCTAATCTTTGACTACAGTAGGATTTTTTTTACTAAGCGCATTAATAGCTCATTGTGTCGTTATCGTTGAGGGTTTCATTTTATGACTTAATTACCTAACGGTAGAAACTTCAAAATTCTAAGATAGTCTATTTTGTTATTGCTCGTTTCAAGAAACTGTAACTCCTTTAGGATGCATTTTTCTGTCAATGCTTATTTGCGCTTTTATTCTTATTTTTGAACGTAGAATGGGTTGGTAGCGTATAGCCGTCTAATTTCCGGATACCATCTATATTATACGGCCCATACTAGGCAGTATTCGATAATTTCATACCGGTTCAAAAATGAGGCTCTTTTGTCAACCTTTAGTGTGTATGTCTTGGTTTTGACTAAGTATGTATATTCTTTAATAATGTATAAAAAGTTCCAAAACCAATTTTAAGTAATTGCGACTCATATGTTGTAACAATAAAAATGTTATCTATCTTCTTCCTCAAGATGCCCATAGCATCTATCATTCCCCTAAATACAGTTTTCCCGTTTTGATTTTTTACTTTATAAGAATTGCAAAAATAATAAATTAGATTATGATAACATGTATAGATAGTTACCCATGGAATTTGTAATAAAAAGCATTATGACTAATCTTTCAATTGGAAATTACATGTTCTTTCATTGAAAATTTAAAAAAATGTTGCTTAGTCCCTTTTTGATATAAACGATTCAACTAACAGAGGTTTTCTTGAGTTGTGCCATTGTACCATCTGATATTTATAATTATCTTGTAAAATTTAGTAATTATGGGTATGTGTACTAGCTCTCTTGGGATTGGATTAGGATGTCAAAGTTAACCGTAAATTTAGCTGTATTAACGATTAAATATTAATTATTAATACATATTATTATTATGAATAATACCTAGATGTTGCCTAAACGATACAATTGAAACAAAATAGTTGAACTTTTTTTAAACACAATACTTACTGCTGCAGTTACGGTTACAGGCTTTAAGATTAACATTTTAAACCACTTCCAAAAACATATACGTTACTGCTGTGATAGTAGTGTTATACCCCGTTCCAGCTATAGTGTAATCATGTCTTTAAATTGATGCGTGTTAGAACGAGAGCCCATATAATTAACACACTAAAGGCGGGAGTCGTAGTACTACGATTTATCTCGACTGCGACTTAAAGGCGGGAGTCGTAGTAATACGATTTAACTGAACGGCGGCTTAAATGGCCCGCTTTACCTAGCATACTTCCGTCGAGATCGCCCGCCGTTAATGTGTTAATATATCTGCTGTACAAAGTAAATCTATCTAGCGAAAAAGTATGTTTTTTCTTTAGTATCGGCAAACCAGCCATTTTTGCTTACCGACTAATATAAAAAGAAACAATATCATATTGAAAACATAAACTTCATTTTTGGAAAATAATTTTTAGCAAATATACAGGCTGTTCAAAAGAGATGCGCCAATATTAAAGGGGATGATAGTCCAGGTCATTTTATAGAAAAAAGCTTATAATAAACATGATCTGGAAACGAAAAATTTTTTTTAAAGAACAAGTATTTTAAAGAACAAGAAAAACAAATATTTTACCAAACCAACAGTTTTACGAAGCAAACATTACAAAAACTGTGCAAAGCGACCACCTCGAGCTCGGACGCAAGAATCCAATCTTCTCCTTATTGACTGGCGAACTCTCTCAAAAACACTAGGATCTGTTTTAATTGAATTGCACCAAGCAATGATTCGATTTCTTAAGTCTTCTACATTTCCAATGGAGTAGCGTACACCAAGGACTTCAAATGGCCCCACAGGAAAAGTCCAGGGGATTTAAGTCCGGGGATCGTGCAGGCCATAAGTGAGGTCCACCTCGGCCAATCCAGCGATTTCTATATGCTTGTGTTAAGAAATCACGAGCTACTTGACTAAAGTTGGTTGGTGCGCCATCGTGCATATACCACATTGCATCTGTAATTGCTAATGGTACGTCCTCCAGAAAGCCAGGGAGCGTGTTTTCCAAAAAGTTGTGATACACGTCTCCAGTAAGTCTTCCTGGTAAAAATACCGGTCCAATTAGGCAGTCACCCACAATTCCAAGCCAAACGTTCAAAGAAAACTGATGTTGAAAACGATCTTCAACAATTTTATGTGGATTTTCGTCACACCATACATGGTTATTATGGAAATTGCGTATTGCATTTCTTGAAAAATTCGCTTTATCGGTGAACAAAATCAACATCAGAAATTGAGGGCTTAGACCCACAGAGGGCTTACAGAAACTTTTTTGTAGAAAATGACCTGGACAATCACCCCCTTTAATATTGCCGCATCTTTTTTAAACAGCCTGTATATATTATTTCAATATACATGTATCTGATTGCTATAAGCAAAATTTATTATAATACTAATTTTAAACACAATAAATGCTGGCAACTGTCCTTTGGTGACAGCGAGTTATACTCGTTGCAATTTTCTTTTTCTTAACAATGGTTGCATCAATCTAAACCTTACGTCCTAATCTTCTTTCATACGGTTTTAAACGATGAGTCACTTTCACTATAGCTAGCACGGGGTATATCAGAGTTAGAATATAGACATTTCGGAGGTAACAACGTTTGGCATAAAAAGTCACTAAAGTAGGAGCACACTAAATTCAAGCATTTTACAATCATTTTTGAGTGCTTTATGTTCTACATTATTTCATTAATAACACATTTTAATAAATAAATATTCTTTTAATTATTAATGAAAACATTTTTTATTTTTTAGGCCTTTATAAATGAAGGAGTAAGAACTCAAATGAAAATCGGTTATCTTCAACATAAACTAGATGATGTTTTCGTTACTATAGATAACACGATAATGTGAGTATAAATGGAATGGTATGAAATCATCTTGAACTGCAAAAGGAATAAAAAAAATGATATAATTGATGGTTCCTTCTTGTATCTTTGGCCGAAAGCCAGTGTTACGTCGCTAATATTGTGTCTTTGCCAACGATCTTATAATTTACCGTCACCAACTTTACGTTTCCGCATCCAGAAAAACTTTTTACCCTTTATTTTTTATTTTAGTCTGTATAAACCTTTCTCCCCTACTTATTATTTGTCCCTGACATTTTTCCCTACCTTTTAGCAATTTTTCAAACCTTAAGTCTTCATCCTCTTATCATCCCAAGGGAAATTACTTTGATTAATAGCTCCAAATTTTTTTTGAACTTTGCATGATTTATATAGTTATTTTATCTATCTTTTTAGTGAACTAAGAAATTTAAAACTTGTAAAAACACCAGACTTTCGAATAAACATTATGGACGTTGATTTGGCGATGTTAACGATTAATTTAGGATTGAGTTTGGGTCAATTGAAAATCGAAGGAGAATATGAAGTTACTAATAAGACTTTACAAAGGATTTTACCGATTTCTCACGTTGGAAAAATCACGTAAATATTTTTTCAATAGTTTCTCAACGAAATTTATATAATGAATTCTTTTCGTTTCTCACTAAATGTAATTCATTTGATGAAATTTTACTATTATTTCATTCTATTTTACTTTTATTTTCCCTTATTTCATTTTATCTTTCCCTATTTTCCTTTCAGTTTATTTTAATTTTTTTAATTATCTTCTGAGTTTGTTTTAGCTTCTAAGTATTTCACCAAAGCAACTTTAACTTTCAATTATTTGGTGAAAAACTCATTGACATTTCTTTTGAGACAATCAAACAGTTTTATTTTAAATTTAAACTTAAAAAGAATTTTATCGATTTCTCATGTTGGAAAGGCAAGTAAATATTTGTTAAATTTCTCATCGAAATTTGTGAAATGAAGTCTTCTCATTTCTCAGTTAATGTCATCTATTTGACGAAATTTTAGTCTTATTAATTTTATTTCACATTTAATTGGTCGTATTTAATTTTATTTTCCCTTTTCTTCCTCTCATCTCATTTTTGTTACATTAATTTTCTTCTCATTTTATTTTAATTCCCGATATTTCACTAAAACATCTTAAACTTTCATTTAGTGAGAGACTCTTTAACATTACTTTCGAGACATTCAGCTTGTTTTAATTTTTATTCTTTTCGTAGGATAGTTTTAGAAAATACAAATTGTGATGGAAAAGTTGGACTTGTAATTAAAGAAGATTCCTTTGTAGTTGAAAATTATGATTTAAAATATTATTTAAGTGAAGTGATATTAAGAGTGTCTTATTTTAAAGAAGATGGTTTGGAAGTTGATAATGAAATGACTGAAGTTGATTTAGGTAATTTTTTTTAAATTAAAAATGTTAAGAAAATAATCCTTTTTTGTACTTTTTTTTAAATTTTGGTAATAATTAAAACAAATTGGATTTTTTAATTCAATACAGAATCGTTTAAGTTTAATTTAATATGAAAGTAATTCCTTTCTTTTTATAAATAAAGGTATTAGTATTTTTAAAGTTGGACAAATTTTTTGAAGTATTTTTCAGAATTTTTTAAATTTTTTCGGTAACAATTAGAACTAATTTGACTTTTTTAATTCAAAATAAAATCTTTTAAGTTCAATTTAATACAAAAACCATTTTTTTAATTTTTATAAAAAAACTCGTTAGGATTATTTAAAGTTGATCAAAAAATTGTAAGATTATGTTAAGTTCGATTAAAATTCTTTTGTAAAAACTGTAAAAAAAATGTTACCAACTTTAGTATATTTTTTTAAATTTTTTGGTAATAATTAGAATAAATTCGATATTTTTATTCTAACAAGGAGGGTGCAAGGTCTTGGGGTCGTGGATTTAGTTCAAATTTCTTAGAATGGTAGATTTAATTTCCCTGTTGATGAAAATATATGGTTATAGGGGCCATTATTCAATATTTTTTTAAATATTTGCAATTAAAGATGCAATTAATTCGTTAGGACAAGTCCGGATAATGTCAAAATTAACCGAATTTATACCGATTAAGTCAGGCTTATTGAAGAAAGGTTATAATGCCAAGTCATATTCCTGTATTAATTTTGAAGTCTTGACAGATCAAATGACAATTAGCTGACAAATCCAAAGTGCGGTGCACACTCAAAAAATGCTTCGATGTCGCAAATTTTTATATCCATCCATGGTATCTTTATATGTAGAAATGGACAGTCTCAGAACTCGAACCCGGCGCCTAATGACGAGAAACATCAATCTATTGCTGCTACGCTACACCCATTATGTTTAATCGTTTGCTACAGACCTGAATTTAACTAGTGAATTGCATCTTCACTTGCAAATATCTAAAAAGCTATTGAGTAGTGGCCCCTACAACCATATATTTTCTTCAACAGGGAAACTAAATCTACCATCCTTCAAAATTTGAACTAAATCTATGACCCCAAGACCTTGCACTCTCCTTGTAAGTAAAATATAAGTTTAATTCAATATATTTTTTTTATTCAGTTTTATAAGTAAAGTCTAGACTTAGACCAGGGGCGGGCAACCTTTTGTATAGTGGGGGCAAATTACCGTTTACCTTTCGTACGCGGGCCGGAGTAGAAAATTGACAAATGTTTAATACCTACAAATTTTTCTTTTTAATATAAAAACAAAACTAAAGATTAGAAGATCTTCCAGATCTGCTTTCGATCGGTAGAACAACTGCCCAAAAAGCAGAAGATCTGGGTTCGTATCCTAGTTCAGTAATGAGACATTTTTTCTTCTATAACGTTAGTGGTAAAAACCTTTCTTTAATTATTTCCTTCTATTACAAATTTTTGATTTAAAACAAAAATCATTTATTATTCTTTCTAAAGGTGTCGCAAGCCAGATTAACCCTCGCGCGTGCCGGAGGTTGCCCACCATTGGTCTAGATCAGGGATCCCCAAACTATTTTGGACAAGTGACCCCTTTTCCAAAATGAACTGTTACCTCAGACCCCCACGGCCAAATTACCTACTTTTAAGATCAACCTCGTCGACCCCCAAAATCAGTTTTCGTTTATGTCGACCCCTACGAAACCAATATCGACCCCAAGGGGTCGATATCGACCACTTTGGGAATCCCTGGTCTAGACGATAAAGTAGCTTTTTTTTGCAATTCAGTGTTTCGAACCTGGTTTGATCAATGGGTTGACCGCTTTGTTTCCGCGAAATACGTCCAAAAAGTTTATTATGCGGAGTGTGCTGACCAAGTCTAACTACTTCTGAATATGGTTAAAAGTAGTGTAGAAAACTGGCTGAACTGTAAAGACTGTCAAATAGTAATTTGAAGTTGTAAAATAATGTACTTCTCCATTAATCAATTGGTACTTATGGAAACTATAAGATATATTGAAGGTTATATTATTTTTTTCGTTCTTGACTACCTAGGTTTCGGCATCTACGCCGTCATCGTGGTCAGTCGTGTCGAAAGCCGTAATTGAACATGTGTTAATTCCATGTTAATAAGTTAAAATTTAACAAAATAGGTCGAAAACTTCAACCTAAAATTTCTGCCGAAACCTAAGTAATCAACAACGAAATAAATAATATAAGCTTCAATAGAGCTTGTTGTTTTCAATAATTTAAAAGTTACGGAATATTTGTAAACACAGTACAAAATTCACCACAGGCATTGTATTTATATTCTTATAGTAGGTCAACTTGTGTTAGTTCGTGGTCATGAATGCCAGGAGGCTATTGTAAAATCCTACTCTTACAATGTTTTCACTAACTCTGAAGCCGTTAAATAAAGCAATTGTACAAAAATAAACCAAATACGCTTTATTTAGGGTTATTACGTGGCTTCAGACTGAAGGAGAACAAAATAAAATTTGAAATTCACTACGCTTTTTAGTGTTGAAGACCACGAATAAATACAGGCTGAACTACTATGAAAATATAAATACAATGACCACACATGAGGTTTTGAGGTATGTTACTTGTTAGTATACAACATGGACAAATATCAACACAAATGTCAATTTGACCAGTACGTTTTTGCGAGTTTCATTATTACTTACACAAAGAGAGGGGTTAGACTAAACAAAGAATTACTGAGCGAATGGTTTGAAACGTACATTTACGGAAAAAAGTTTAATGTTTTAAAAGTGATCAAAAATTTGACAAGTTAAAAATACATCTTTACAAAAGATTTTATTTCTAATTTTTTGAGTTTAATTGGAATAACATTATTTAATAATTTAAATTATCTTTTTAACATTAAAAAGCTAATCATTTTTTTTTAAATTTATATGTAAGAAACTAATTGTTATTGAGGCTTAAAATTTTATAGCGATTTAGATTGATATTTGATCTTTATTTGCAACAATAATCAATTTTCTACGACTTTTAGTTTTTCCCCAAAAAATTAACCACTTCGGTACGGCGCCTATCGTCCACGATACCTCGTTAAGAACCAGCTTTCATCGTCCGTACGCTGGCACAGCCGTCGACTATAGTCGATGCTCGGCTGTGTGGGGTCATCTGTGGTACCATATGCTGTGCCGACTATAGTCGACGTCCGTACTGAAGTGGTTAAGTTATTAAAACTTGTGAATTTTTAAAACCTCATATCGCTGTTCCGGAACAACATCGACGTAACTGCAATTTTTTGATAAAATGAGTTAAGGCCATAAATGTATCAAAAAAAATGCTGTTTTTAATTTTTTTTCTCCTCCTGCAAAACTTTTATTTTGCAGTTATGTCGATGTTCTTCCGGAACGGCGATATCTAAGAAATTAATTGTTGTTGAGACTTGAAATTTTGTGAGGATTTAGACTAAAACTTAATCTTTATTTTGGCTAAAGATGAATTTTCCTCCACTTTTAGTTTTTTCTACAGAAACGGTATTCTAACCTAACTTAATTAACAGGTGGATTAAAACTTGTCAATTTTTAAAAATTCATATCTAAGAAGCTAATTATTATTGAAACTTGAAATTTTATGAGTATTTAGATTAAAACTTAATCTATATTTTTGCCAAAGATGAGTTTTCTATGACTTTTAATTTTTCTCCTTCAGAAGAGAAAATGTAAGTTAATGTCGATTAAAAATTTGTCAATTTTCAAAATTCATAGCTACAATACTAATTGTTATTGAGACTTGAAATTTTATGAGGATTTATATTGAAGCTTACAATTAGTCTTTATTTTTACCATCGATGAATTTTCTACGACTTTCCCTCAAAAGAGAAAATGTAACTTAATGTCCTTCATTGATTTTTTTTTACATTTAAAAAAATAGGTTACCTTTATAAATGTTCTATTCATTATATTAAAATTTGACGTTTATAAGTTATAATTTTATTATACAGGTATCTAGAAATGTCGTG
This sequence comes from Digitonthophagus gazella, assembly GCA_036711955.1. NCBI lineage: Eukaryota > Metazoa > Arthropoda > Insecta > Coleoptera > Scarabaeidae > Digitonthophagus > Digitonthophagus gazella. The sequence continues at coordinate 12,962,813 of JASCIT010000012.1, forward strand.
CATAAAGGAATAAAACAGATATCTTGGTCAAGAATATGATTATTTAACCCAACTTATCTGCATGCAAGGTTGCTTTGTTTAGCCGCTAGACGACTATACAAATAATATTTTTCGTGAATATTCCTCAAATTACTAGAAAACTATTCGTCAGATTTTATTCATTTTTTGACCATGTCTTTATATCAGCAGACAACAGCCTTCTCTACAATAGATTCCAATTTCGAAAATTACAGGAGTTTAAAAACACTCTCACTTTGAGTTACATGTAATAAATATTTTTCTAGTAATTTAACCACTTCGGTACGGACGTCGACTATAGTCGACAGCCACAGACGACCCCACTCAGCCGAACGTCGACTATAGTCGATGGCAACAGATGACCCCACATATGTATGCCGGTTGTGGGAAACGTTTCGCGGCCGATAGGCGCCGTACCGAAGTGGTTAAGGAAAACTCAGAAAAAATATTATTTTTAAAGTCTTCCAGCGACTATATTGAGCAACTTTGTATATAGATAAGTTGGGGTAAATCATCACATTTTTGGTCAAGGTTTCCGTGGTATTCCGTTGTACACGACATTTCCGGACAGCTGTATATAACCAGTCAATTAAAAAAAATCATATCTAAGGAACTGATTGCTGTTGAGAGTTGAAATTTTATTAGAATTTAGATTGAAACTTAATCTTTATTTTTAATAAAAATGAATTTTCTCCGATGTTTAGTTTTTTCTACCGAAATGAAATTTTAACCTAACTTAAAATTCATATCTAAGAAAGTAAGTATTGTTGAGACTTGAAATTTTATGAGGTTTTGAATTGAAACATAATCTATATTTTTACCAAAAATTAATTTTCTCCCACTTTTAGTTTTATCTACAGAAACGAAACTCTAACCTAACTTAATTTACATGTTTATTAAGAAAAATCATATCTAAGAAACTAAATGTTGTTGAAACTTGAAATTTATTAGGTTTTAGATTGAAACTTAGTCTTTATTTTTACCAACAATGAATTTTCTTCAACTTTTAGTTCTTTCTACAGAAGCGATATTCTAACTTAACTTAATCAACATGTCGATTAAAACTTGTCAATTTTTAAAATTTCATATCTAACAATAAGAAGCTAATTATTATTGAAACTTGAAACTTTATGGGTACTTAGATTAAAACTTAATTTACATTTTTGCCAAAAATGAATTTCTACTATGTTTAGTTTTTCCCTCAGGAAAGAGAATGTAGCTTAATTGAGATTTTTAAACATTCAAAAAATTAGGCTATGTTCTAAAAGCGATTTTTCTTGGATCACATTAAAATTTAACGTTTAAAAGTTATAACTTTGTTATATATAATTTGTAGGACTTTTTAAAGTCGATCAAATTAAAAAAAAAATTAACTTACAATTTATTAGTTTCCTGTTAAAAATTTTCACCAACTTTAAGAACTTTTTTATTTTATTTTGTTGTGGGAATTAAAACAAATCCAATTTGTTTAATTAAAAATAAAATATTTTAAGTTCAGTTGAATACAAGAATTATTCTTCATCTTTATAAATAAAGTCTAGACGATTTTTTAAATTGAAATAACTTTGCTAGATTTAAAAAAAAGGCTTTTATATATATTTTTTAATATATTGTTTATTTTTAGATAAAACTTTAGTAAAAATGTTTTGGACACAACTAACCGATATTTTAACAAACATCTTACACAGACAACTCGGAGCAGTAATCGTTGAATTTTCAGTTAACGAACTATTCCTAGACGAACCTGAAGAAATGAAGTAAAAATTAATTACATTACTTAATAAAACTTTTCTAACTCACTTAAATTTTTTTCTAAGGGCTCACTCTATACAGTTATATTTAAAAGCAAATCGTCTCTTGGACTCGTTATTATGTTCGGCGAAAACTTTTTTGGTTGACAAAGATTTTTTAACGATCGAAGTTCCGAATTTAAGCGTAGTTTTTAAAAGTAGACCTCCCGGAACCCAACAAGGATCTTTGGAAACGGAACAAGGTGAAATATCGGATTTATCGACGTTAACAAGGATAACCCAAGCGAGTTTATACGAGGATAAAAACGTTTTAACTGTTTATGGACAAATACGATTACGAGATTTTAAAGTAAGATTTTAAAAATAACCATATTCTTATTTTAACTTTTATTCATTTTTAGTATATTTATCCTTATTACAAAGCAATGTACTCAGATTCAGTTTCCGAAGGAAGTTTAAAATCTAGTATTTATAAAAGTAAAATATTTTTAAAAATAACCGTCCAAAAAGATCAAAATAAATGTAATCCACAAATTGATATGGTTGAAGTTAGAACAGTATCGTAAGTATTTATTTGAATATAAAACAACTACTTCAATCCACTTTTTTTTTTAAAAAAGGTGTAAAATCTATTTGAAACACGTCGTGAGAATATTTTTGAAAGGAAATAATTCCATCCAGATGTGAATTTTAACCCATTTAACTCTATATGACGCTTTTAGCACACGACGTTCTCTCTCTCTCTCATTTTCAAATTGATTTGATTTACCCGGATGCATATAATCGTGTTATCTCGCTCAAATTAGCTTTTATAATAATCGATTTATAGCAGTAAATTAAAAAGTTTTCTTAAATGAGTTAAAAAGGAAACCTTGACATTTTTTATTAAATTACATCGGTGCGTTATCGATCGTTTATTAGTTTTCTTTCTGCAGCTTAAATTATTTAATGATTACTCTGGTTAATTCTTAATCAATCATCAGGCAAAACGTAACTGTTTTTTTAAATCAATACAGTAAACAAAGATATTAATTACTCGATCTAAAACGAAACGGTTTCTTTTTATTTAGTTGAAATGAAACTTTTGAGATATTATAAAGAGATATTTCGTTCCTTTGATGTCAAATATCAGAAATGAATTGAAAATGAAATGAAATTGTAAAGAAAATGAGTAATAAAATCGAAACTTCTAGATGAAAAATGTATTGAGTTATTAAAATTTCATCGGTATTTTTCATAACATTTTTTAAAAAAATTTTCGGTAACGAATAGATTAAATTTGAAATTTATTATAAAAAATAATGTTTTTAGGCTTTAATTAAAAACGTAAATTTTTAACGTAAAAATAAATAAAGTTTTTATAAATAAAACCTGGGTGATTTTTTAAAGTTGGTCAAAAATAAATATGAGGCCATAAAATTCTTTAATTTTTAGAATTTTTTCTATTTTTTTTGTAACAATTGCATAAATTTGACTTTTTCAATCAAAAAAAAATTTTTTATGCAGGGTGTCCCGTTTTGATTGTCCGATCCTTTGCTGGTATATTCTCTGGTTGAATACAAGGAACAAAGTCCTGATGAACATAGGTCCGAAAGTGGTTCGTTTTCGAGATATTCAAGATTTTAATTCCATAAGTTGACCTATTATTGACATTATTACAGCGTTACATTTATAAATTATTATATTATTACATTTATTATTACTAGCTGACCAGTGTTACCTAACAATGACAATTTATCGAAACCATCGCAACGAGTTAATAATTTAACTTATGGCGTTTTCGATTGGCAAAACTAGTGTGCACTGGTGCGCACTCGTTGAGTGCAAAGTGTGACATGTGTCACACTAGCTTAGTGCAAAAAAGGGCAAATTCAACAGAACGCGATAAAATCAAACGTAATCATAACATCACTTGTAAGTGTGTGCAAGGCTTGATGATGTTTAAAATGTTTTATAAACTACAATAATAAAATGTAATAAAACACAATGAAACAACTAACAGAACACGCTGTTATGCACTGGTGCGCACTAGTGCAACCAATTGAATTCGCCATTAAATGATTCTCATCGATTATGTTAGCAATAGATAAACTTGGGAAACTAAACTTCCCATATCTCAAAAATGAATGACTTTTGAGCCCATGTTCATTAAGACTTTTCTGCTTATTTCTAGCCAAGGTATACGTCAGTAACGGATCGGACAATCAAAACGGGACACCTGTATTTTAGTTTAATGAAAAAATCATTCTTTAATTTTTGAAACTACTTTAACGAAACGGTTTTTTAAAGTTGATTAATCTAATTGTCAACAATTTTTACCAACTTTAAAAACTTTTTTAAATCCTTTTGCTAACAATTCAACCCAACCCAAAAACGTATTCGACTTTTTAATTAAAACTATAATACTTTAACTTCAATTAAATGTAAAAATCATTTTACAAAACTATCCCGAGATTTTTTTAAAAATTTGACAAATTAAAAATACTTTGTGTTTGAAAAAAGGTTTTTAATTTTTTTATGATTCTAACTTCTTTAACTGAAAATAGAATGCTTTAAGTTTAATTCAACCTGAAAATCAGTTTTTAATTTTTATCGATAAAATTGTTATGATCTTTTAAAGTTGGATAAATTTTTTGAGATGTTTGTTAGCTGTTAAAATATTTAATTTTAAGAATTTTTTAAAATTTTTCGGTAACAATAAGATCAAATCCGATCTTTTTAATTCAAAATAGAGTATGTTAAGTTCGATTTGATGTAAAAATTATTTCTTCACTTTTATAAATAAAGTCAATATGATTTTTTAAAAGTGAAGACTTTTTTAAAAAGTTGCATTCGTTAACTATTAAAAGTGTTTATCAACTTTTAGATTTTTTTTTCTTAATTTTTTTACATTTTAAATTCAAAGTAGAATCTTTTAGCTTCAATTTAATGTAAAACTCATGTTTTAATTTTTATAAATAAAGTTGTTAGGATTGTTTAAAGTTGGTGAAGAATTGCAAGGTTATATTAGATTCGACTAAAATTCTTCAATCTTATCATTAACGCCTTAATATATGTACAATGACGAGTCTGCCCGTCATAATTGGACGTTCGAAATAAATCGTCAACCAAGGGGTTAAAAGAATTTTTTTTTAATTTTTTGAAGTTACATAAATTAACCTTTAAAAATTTTTACTATCTTTTAAAATTTTTTAAATTTTTTTGGTAAACATTTGAACAAGTTTGTCTTTTCTAACTGAAAATAAAATCTTTGAAGTTCAATTTGATTTAAAAATCGCGTCTCTACTTTTATGAATAAAGTTGTTGGGATTTTTTAAATTTGGACAAATTTTTTGAAGTTAGGCAAGTTAACTCTTAAAATTTTTACCAACTTTCAGAATTAAAAAAATTTGCGCGGGATTTTGTTTGTTTGAATATAAAACAAATACTTAAATCCACTATTTTTTTTAAAGGTGTAAAATCTATTTGAAATCTATTTTATTTTTATTTTATACTTGAAATTAGTTATTAACGATATCGATGCCTAGTTTTTATCAAGTTTTCTATATTCAACACACACGACTAACAATAAGCGCTTCCTGATGATATAAACAAATATCGAAACCGGTAAAAGCAGAATTTTTGTTTTATTTGAGTTCACCGTCAAGTGCGAGTACCACATACAGATAACTCATTACGTTGGAAAAAAAAATCACACAATTATAAATATAAAGGTTTGTTCTAAAAATACCAATCAAAATTTAAAAAACTTACAAGGTCGAAGTTAGGCAGAAATTAAAAATTTACAAAATTTTACATATTTGAAGTTACTACACATGTTAAAATATGGTTACAAATTGGACAACTTTAAAGGGAGACTCCTATTTCTATAGGAGACAGAGGAAAATTGATATCGGTGTCTGATAATGGATTTTTATAAGAAATTGTCAAGAAGAAATAGTCAAAACCACATAATGATATCTCTTACGATTCTAGAGACACAGGCTGGTCTTCGAAAAAATGCATTTTCGAAGTCTACATTCATAATGAAAAATTTGACGGTGTAGATTAGGATTATCTGTAAGCAATAATTGAATAGATATAGACATAACAGTAATTTTCTAAAATGGAACTGCCTATATATTTTTACAGATTCGAGGAGAACTTAAAATTTCCATTTCACATGATACATGAGAAATGATTTATCTTTGAATGTGAGTTAATCCGGGGTACACTAATTGTAAGAACATAACTTTAACAATAGCGACAAAAATAGCATACAGTCGGTAATTCACAGAGGTGTCTGTTCTTTCTGTCGATAGCAGAAAAATCTATAATGTGAATGTCACTGTCACTACGTTACTCATTGTAAGAGACCACTGATCAATCGCAAATTCAATAATAAATTGCGAATGCTGTACGCTTGCTGTACTCGCGCGTATGCTGTACTGCGCAGAGACGGCGCAAGGTTCCGCGAGGCCAAGTGGAAAATGTAGAAGCGAGGTCATTCATTATCATTATATTTAGAAATATAGTTTACGATCAGGGCCAGTAAGTGCGGGGCCCGATGAATGTTTTTTCGCGGGGCCCCACAAAGTAAAATTGTTGATTTGGCTGTTTACATACTGAAACAATATAAACTTAAACATTGAATCTTTCAAAAAAAAATCATGTGGCACAATCGATGTCGAAAAAAAAAGGTCAGAGCTTTATAAAATCGAACACTACATAATTCGGGGCGCAATTACCTCATATCCGGCCCTGTTTACGATAACTACTTACTTTCAGAACCGAGGCGAGGCGCGAGGCCACTGAAGGCCATGTGCAGCAGCACATACTGCACAAGTGCTCACGCCGGCCCTGGTACTGCATGTTATATTGCTGTACAATACAGCAAAATTTCGTACGTCTGGTCACCCTAGTTAAAACTACTTTTCCAAAATTGGTAGACGTAAAAAAAATGCAGTGGTAGAAATGAAAAATATAAAACATAATCGAACGATAAAATTAACCGGTTTAAATAAAATGGTAGATAAGTTGTTACAAACAAACAAAGATGCTGGACCAACAACGATAGCTCAGTATGTAATAATCCTCCGACACCTTTGAAGTTGTAAAAATGAATTTTTTCTAACGTTATTTGTTTTCTTCAGAAACAAAATTCTAACTTAACTTAATTAACATGTCGATTAAAACTTGTCAATTTTTAAAAAGGTCTTATCTAAGAAACTAATTATTATTGAAACTTGAAATTTTATAGATATTTAGATTAAAACTTAATCTCACTATGTGATAATCGTCCGACACCTTTGACGTCACTGCCAGGAATATCCTTTCTATTTTATATTCGATTGGCTCACTTTAACCGTGAATTTTTTTCTTGAACTAATTTCCCAATACTTTATAGAATGGTAACAATGCATTTTCAATTAACTTTAAAACTATTTAGTTTACCAATGATGCGGTAAATGAAATGAATTTTATTATGTGAAATGAAAAATATTTTTCACCACTTATCTAGACTATTTGTTTTTATTATCCTTACATGTTTCGGCCTAAGGCCATCTTCAGAGGTAACTACAAATTTTAGGTTCTTAGTATTATAATTGAATAAAATTAAAAATGTTAAAATATGATATAAGAGAATTACAAGTAATATGTATATTAAAATCTAAGTATATAAGGCATGTTGAAGTATTGTAAGAATTTAAGCTGTTTGGGGATAATTTTTAAAAGGATTTCGGAGGAATTTATATAGAGGTATTTTGTTCAGAAGAACTTGATCATTAAGACATTCTAGGTTTGTGTTAGTTTCTTTAAATTTTCCTATTTCAAAGGCTTCAAGAAGATTAAGTTTATAGCCTTTGTTTGTTTATGTAGAAGTTTAATGTTTTTCTGTTGATCAAATTCATGCCTGTAAGTGAACATGTGTCTACCGAAATTTGAGTTAAGATTGTGTTTATGTTCTTTAATTCGTTGTTTTACAGACCTGCCTGTTTCTCCTATATAGGAGGCACTACAAGTATCACTCTAATTTATAAACTCCGTTCTGATGTAGACAGTCAATTCTGTCCTTGGCATTGAAAAAGATTTTCTGCAGTGTATTGTTATTTTTAAATGAAATTTTAACATTATATTTCGAGAAAATGTTGGTTATTTTATTTGATATTAACACATTGCGTACGGGGCGAGAATTGCATACGAGAATTCTCGTTTGCTAAAAACGAGAATTCTCGTGACCCGTACGCAATGTGTTAAACCAGGATAATGAATTGATCTATAAGTTTTTGTTGTTCTGTTTGATATTGGTAATAGAGATGTAGAAGTTTGAAACTGTAATCTGGATTGGTGTTTGTGAATAATTTTAGATATGTAGTTAGGTGGAAAACGATCATTTTTGGTAATGTCATGGAGTGCTGAAAAATATTTTTCATTTCACATCATAATTTACAGGTGAAAAGATCACAATCGAATTTTTCCTGATTATAAATTTTATTATTTCACTTTGAAAACTTTTAGCAGTGACGCCAAATTAATGACTGCGTACTAAAAACTCCGCGTATACACATGTTATGGGATTGAACAATCCTTTTAGTTCAGTATTGTTGGGTTGCTTCTACGACAATAGTATGTGTATAGCATGTGTAGTGAAACAGAGAAATATAGTTATTATATTGGAAATGATGTAAATTATTTATTATAAACTGTGTAGTAGTGATGTTTTTGTAAAATTTAACTAAAGGAAAGGAATTGTGTCTGCTTGGACCCCAAACAGTGCGGTTGTGGCACGAAGACAAATGTCACAACCGTAAGCTGAATGGGTAAAGCTAACAATTTTATAGATAAAGTTGTTAGGATTCTTAAAAATTGAACAAATTTTTTGAGATTACACAAGTTTCAGATTATTCTTAATTTTTTTGGTAACAATTAGAACAATTCTAAGAACGATGTCTTCATTTTTATAAATAAATTCGTTATGATTGTTAATGAAAAATTGTAGGGTTGTAGTAGGTTCAATTAAAATTTTTCCATCTTATCATTAAAAAAAAATTGTAAAAATTAGAATAAATTTAACTTTTACAATAAAAAAATAAAATCTTTAAGTTTTGATATAACATTCAAATCATTCCTACATCCTTTATTAAAAAAAATAATATTTACGGTAAATTTGAATCTGTTTCAGTGACATCGATATCGATATCTCGGGTTTGGGAGCTTTGAGTTGGCTTCGAGAAAGGTTAAGGTCTTGGATTATTGGAAATCTACGAAACAAAGCTCTTCCACACCTAGAAGAAAAAATTAGAGAAGCTATAAATCACGCTATTTCAACTACAGACTGTTCCTCGTTATTATCTTAAAGAAATCAAATAAAAATAATTATACCAATTTTTTTTATTTCTTAAAGAATATAAAAAAAATATGTATGTTGTTATTTTTTGTTAATTAATTAAGATGTTATACCTATGTTAATAAATAAAATCATTTTTGGTTTATTTTAATCAACTTAAGAATATTTTCTTTTTAACTCTTTTAAAGAATCTTTAGAACGTAACGAATCTTTGAGTTAAAATTGGATTTGAGGGAATACAACGTTTGAAACGTTTCCGAACGTCCTCTTTGCGTCCCCTTCCTTCATTGAAAAAGACTTATATGCAATGGTTTCTTATTGAATTATGAAGAACGTCGCTTATAGCGTCTCTTTAATTCTAAATTCCCCTCGTCAGCATATTGAAATTTCGTACGTTGTCGATAAAAATTTTTTCTTTTAAATAAATCACATAAAAACGTTTAATGTTTATAAATCTAAAAACAGCTCTGTAATAAGAAATAATTTTTTGATTCATGAGTATTTAAAATTGAAAATGTGTTTTTTTTTAATCAAAACATTTCTTTCCTCGATATGCAAATTTTGGTTTGTGTAAATCGAAAATTCAAGCTTTAACTAACACATAGGGTTGAAAAGGTTTAAAGCCACAAACCCAGGACCGAGCTTTGCAGTTTAAATCGGAACTAGTTATAGAGGATTTTAATTATGAAAACTCGCTTTCCGGCGCCCTACTAAATAAATAAACCCTAACATGGTACAAATTTTAGATAAACTTCCTGTACTGTATTTTCTAACGCTTTATCCGTAAGTTTCCGGTGTTTACCTTGTAATATTTAACAATTAACGTTAGTAGGAAGTTGGAAACGTCGATAAAACGATAGCTCCTTGTTTCGATGACTTTTACGTCGTGAAAAGACTCTTTAATGCAAAGAAATCTGTCGAAAATGTAACACAGTTTCGGCTTTTGAAACTTTTCCAAGGTGTGGTAAAAAATTTAATTTTTTTTTCAACGTTATATTTAAGAAGAATGATATGAAAAACTATGTTGATTTTAAAAATGAAGAAATCAAAAATTAAGCTAAACTTGTAAAAATAAAAAATTAAATCATCATTAACATTGTTTCAAGTTTTAACTAACCATAAATATAAAAGTTTGTACAAAATTTATTCGGGGAAATTAGAAATTTGACTTCTTATGTTAAAAGTTTTTGAAAAAATACATTGTATCAAAGAAATTAAAACTGCATTTTCTTTATCATTTAAATCATTTTACCAAATTCTAATGGAATCCGATGAACATGGTAAAAAACATACGATTTATCACCACTTGAATGCGAGTTCAGTGGAAATAAATTATATTCGTTATTAGCTGATATCTGATGTATTCACTTAAATAAGCAGATAATGTTGAGTGATATCGTTTTTTTTCCCCGTAAGTTTCCGGTGTTTGCCTTGCAATATTTAGCAATTAACGTTAGTGGTACGAAGTTGGAAACGTCGATAAGACGATAGCTCCTTGTTTTGATGTCTTTTTCGTCGGGAAAAGAGTCTTTAATACAAAGAAATTTGTGGAAAATTTCACATAGCTTCGGTCTTTGAGAGATTTCCGACGAGCCATCTAAAATTTAATTAGATTTTTCGACGTTTTCTTTATGATGTTAAAGTGGGGAAGGAAAGTTTCGATCTTTACGTGATCCACTAAAATAAATCCTTCTAAATAAAACTATACGGTCTCGGTGATTTATGCGAACGGTGTGTGGTGTATCGAACGTTTTATATTTAGGAAGGATGACACGAAAGACTTTGTATTGATTTTTGAAGTAAACAAATCAAAAATTAAGTTGAAATCGTGAAAGAAAAAAATTAAATCATCACTAACATAGTTTCGAATTCTGAAGAAATATAAAAAATCTTACGGAATTTATTTGTGGAAATTGGACACTTAATTTTACGTTACATTAAAACAAAAAGGTTGTATTTTTTTATTATAGAGTGAAATTTGTTCTAATTATCATTAAAAAATTTTAAAAAATATTTTGAAAAATGAGTTAACATGTAAAATTTTTTAACAACATTAAAAATCGTATAGACTTTATTTATTTTTGGACTAAAAGAGTCAAATTTGTTCTCATATGTCACCAAAAAGAAAAAGAAAACTTGGTCTCAAAATAAGCCTATAATTTACATGGAAACAAACTTTAATCTTTTTATTTCACGAAAGATGGGTCGGTAGAAAAAACGAAACGGATGTGCACATATATCAGCTGGAAGCAAATGATCAAATATTCATTTAAATGGATGTAATGGATGTAATGGTACTATTGACCTTATACATCATGGAATTCGAAGAGCTGCTTTTAGAAAGCCTGCAGCCAATAACTTTATTCGCACACGTCTTCGCAATGCCTAACATTATAATATTATAATGTTATTGACATGGAGATTAAAAATTCTAAAAACGATTCTATACCGAGTAGTATCGAAAATACAGTGAAATTCCCCCTCACGGACACCCCCCTTGGACGGACAGTTTCTCATGAAACGGACCGACTCTCATTTAATTTGCATTGCGTTAACTCTCTCTTGGACGGACATTCTCTTGAGCGGACGCGGACACTGCCAAGTGTTCTCTTAAACGGACAATCGCGCCGCGCGCAGACTTGGCAGACTTATCCCTTTAATGAAAGATTTTCTCTTTAACCGGTGTTTTACCGACTTCAATATTTGCAATGTACAAGCACAGTATAAAGAGACTAGTACTTCTTTATACTGTGGCACAAGTGCAGTCTATGTCGTACCTTTCCACTTAGCTTGAATGAGGGACTTCCCCGACTAACCGATATTTAAATGTTAGATAAAATGTTCAGTTAAAGAAAGGTTGGCAATGGTTTGCATATAAAACCAAAAAGGATAGGTTGGTAACGTGTAACGTTGAAAAAAAAGAAGAGAAGTCGGTGTAATGGCAAATGGCGTGTGTGCGGTGTAGAAGTTATAAAAGTAAAATGTATCGGCTGTTATAAACGAGTTTAAATATATATAAGTTGTTAAGTTACAAAAGGACTGATTATTTAACCTGAAATAATAACAGGTTATGGGCGCCAGTCTCCAGACTGCCAGAATCCACAGTGTTCATTGAGTAAAAACGAGGTTAAGTAAATAAAAAGAAAATGGCGGGAAATGTCCTTGTGAAGAATTCTTTTAATGTGGAGCTATTAAATGACAAAAATTATCACACGTGGAAGTACCGGATGTTAATTCTATTAGAAGAAAAGGAGGTATTAGACTGCATACAAAGTGAGTTCAATGACACTGATTACGCAGATGAAAACAAGAAGACGGAAGCTAGAAAACGGGATAAGAAATGTAAATCTTATATTGTTCAATGTTTAGAAGATACACAAATCGATTTAATCAGAGGAAAGGAAACGGCATGTTCAATGTGGAAAGCACTCGAAGATCGTTATGAAAAGAAGGGTTTTACAGGCCAGTTGATGCTACGGAAAAGGTTAATTTCAATGAAATTAAGAGATATAGAAGAATTTGAAGAGTTTACTAAGGAATTCGAAGAGGTGACAAGACAATTACGTTCCACAGGGGTTGAATTGAAAGAAGAAGACTTGGTATGTAATTATCTATTAGCAATGCCAAGATCCTTAGAGACGGTGGTTACCATATTAGAAAATATACTGGCAAATGAATTAAAATTGGATGTGGCAGTAGGAAAATTAAGAGCAGAAGTAGAAAAGAGAAAAATAAAATATGGTATCAAGGAAAAGAAAGTTGAAAATGAAAAACCAGCAGCATTCCAATTCACAAGAAATGAATCTTGCTTTAAATGTGGTAAGAAGGGCCATTACAAAAGGGATTGTCCGGAATTACAAAGAACTTGGAACCAGAAGAATGAGGTACGAGGAGGTTACAGTCGTGGATGGAACCGAGGACGTGGAGGTTTTAGAGGAAGAGGACAAAAAGGATACAGACATGGGTTCGAAGGAAGTAGAAATAACCAAGAAGAAGACAGAAAAGGTAACTATGGGGAAACTACAGTAAGAAATGGGCAACATAGAAATGGGGAGGAGTCAGAGGTATGCTTTATGACTGACACCAGGGATGAAGAGACTGTTGATAGTAATAAGTTAGTATTTATTGTAGATTCAGGTTGCACTGATCACTTAGTTAAAAGTAAAAGTTATTTTTCTGATTTATTAATGTTAAAGACACCGATAAAAATAGCTGTTGCTAACAATAAAAATCACATGGAAGCGATTGGAGTAGGTAATATTAGCGTTATAAGTAAAATACATAAAAAAGAAATAAAATGTACCATCAAAAATGTTTTGTATGTTCCCAATTTAAGAAATAATTTGTTATCAGCTAAAAAGTTAGAAAAAGCTAATGTAAAAGTAACTTTCGATGGTGGCAAAGTTTCGCTTTGTAGTAATAATAATTTAATAGGTATAGGTTATAGAAATAACTTGTATGAGATTAGTTTCCAACTTAACAATAAACATAAAGGTTTAAATGTAGAAAAAGAGAATAACGAATCAAAATTGTGGCACAAAAGATTAGGGCATATTTGTTACTCAAATTTAGAAAAATTAGTTAAACATAAATTAGTTGAAGGTTTAGAATCTGTAAAGTTAGGAAAAGTCGATTTTTGTGAATCATGCGTTGAAGGAAAAATGCATAGATTAAGTTTTGGAACCAGGTCGAAAGCGAAGAGATTATTAGAAATTATTCACACCGATGTAGTAGGTCCCATAACTCCCTTGAGTCATGACAATGGTAGATACTTTGTGACGTTTATTGATGATTACTCAAACTTTGTTCAAGTATATGTTATCAAACACAAAAGCGATGTTTATGAGTGTTTCAAAAATTATGTTAATGAAGTACAATCAAAATTCAATTTGAAAGTAGCAGTATTAACATGTGATAATGGTAGAGAATATTTATCAAATGAGATGAAAATGTTTTGTAGACAGAATGGAACTTACGTTGATTTTACGATCCCGTATACCCCACAACAAAACGGAAAGGCGGAGAGATTCAATAGAAGCTTAATGGATAAGGCAAGAACGATATTAAATGATGCCAATATGCCAAAGACGTTTTGGAACGAAGCAATTAGAGTAGCGGCATACATTCTAAATAGAAGTCCTAGTAGTAATTTAAGCGATAAAACACCAGCAGAAGTATGGAACGGAGTTAAACCAAATATAAAGAATATGAAAATATTCGGGTCAACAGCCTATTCACACATTCCGAAACAATTTAGAGAAAAGTTTGATAATAAAACAGAAAAATGTATAATGATTGGATACACAAGCACGGGATATCGTTTATGGAATATACAAGAACAAAAGATAATAGTTTCGAGAGATGTTATTTTCAACGAAAATGATTTTTATTATAAAGAGAAAAGAGTCTGCATAAATAATGATGAAGAAGATAATACAAAGGAAAATGATGAAATAGAAAATAAAGAAGAAGCGAAAGATGAAGGAACAAATGATGAAGATACCGAACATGACAAAACTGAAAATGTCGAAGAACAAGGAAACAGGAGAAGAAGAAAACTTCCGGAAAAGTATAGTGACTACGAAATGTACATGGCGTTCAACGTATTATCTTATGTAGAAGATGTACCCAATACTGTTGAGGAATTAAATGACAGAGAAGATAAGGATTTGTGGATTAAAGCTATGGAAAAGGAAATTGATGCAATCAAAAGAAATAAAACGTGGATCGAGGTAGAAAAACCGAAACGAGGGGAAATATTACATACAAAATGGATATTTACTTCTAAACCAATCGAAGAAAATTTAGAGGATCGATATAAAGCACGTCTGGTAGTAAGAGGATTTGCGCAGCGTTATTCTTTTGATTATGAAGAACTTTATTCGCCTGTTGCAAGATTGACGACCATAAGAACGTTGTTATCAATAGGTACTTATTATGGATTTTATTTCAAACAGCTAGATGTCAAAACTGCGTTCTTGAATGGTGAGTTGAAGGAAGATATTTATATTTATGCGCCAGAGAGGGTAAAATGTAAAACAGGATGTGTGTTAAAACTTAATAAATCTTTATACGGACTCAAACAAGCATCAAGGTGTTGGAACAATAAAATAAATAGTTATTTACTAAGTTTAGGCTTCGTTAGATCTGAAAGTGATTATTGCTTATATGTTAAGGATAAAGATTCTCACAAAAATATTGTTATTTTGTTACTTTACGTTGATGATATAATTTTATCAGGTCCTAATTTGGAATCCATAGAGAAATGTAAGATTGATATTATGAATAAGTTCGAAATGAAAGATAAAGGGGATTTAAGACACTTTTTAGGCTTGGAAATAGAATACGAGAGAGAATCAGGCGTATTAAACATAAAGCAAAGAAGATATTTAAAAGGAATACTAAAGAAGTTCAATTTCGAGGATTGTAGATCATGCAGTACACCTATAGATCCAAAATTGAAAATTGATAAAGATGAAAATATTGTAAAAGGAAACAAACCAGTAAGACAACTGATTGGATGTTTAATGTACCTGATGTTGGGGTCTAGACCGGATATTAGTTTTGCTATAAACTACTTTTGTCGTTATCAAGACGTAAACAATGAAGAAGTCTGCATACATTTGAAGAGGGTATTGAGATATTTGAAAGGGACAACAGATATGAGTTTGAGATATGAAAGGAAAAAGGAAGAAGAACCAATAGTATGTTATGTTGACTCAGACTGGGCAACAGATCATAATGATAGAAGGTCAGTATCAGGTTACTTAATCAAGATATATGGAAATACAATTACATGGATAACTAGAAAGCAAAACAGTGTTGCATTATCAAGTGCAGAAGCCGAATTGATAGCAGTTTGTTCAGCTGTACAAGAATGTTTGTCATTTAAGAGAATGTTATTTGATTTAAATGTAGAAATGAAAACAATCAACATATATGAAGACAACCAAGGATGTATTTCGTTAATAAGAAACCCAACAAGTAATAAGAGAGTGAAACACATTGATTTAAGATACCAATTTGTAAACGAAAACTTAAATGCGGGGATTATAAATGTAAAATATATAAGTTCAGAGAAACAGTTAGCAGATTTGTTAACTAAAGGTCTTAATGGAAATAAGTTAAAAGAGAACAGTAGAAGTTTAGGATTAGGTTATTGGAAATAGATTGTTTAGCTTAGGATTATTGTTTAGTTAATTAAGAAGAACGTTTATACTTTGTGAATTTATAAGCAAACCATTGAGAGAGGGTGTTAGATAAAATGTTCAGTTAAAGAAAGGTTGGCAATGGTTTGCATATAAAACCAAAAAGGATAGGTTGGTAACGTGTAACGTTGAAAAAAAAAAAGAAGAGAAATCGGTGTAATGGCGAATGGCGTGTGTGCGGTGTAGAAGTTATAAAAGTAAAATGTATCGGCAGTTATAAACGAGTTTAAATATATATAAGTTGTTAAGTTACAAAGGGACTGATTATTTAACCTGAAATAATAACATGAAACGTTCTCATTTTTTCGGTACATGCGGGGTTCAATACTAGTTTGACGTATATGCAGAAAAAGATATGCGGATGTATTGTACTTTGCAAAAACCGCTTGGGCCCAAATAACTAAGGAAACAGTTAAAAATTGCTCCCTAAAGCAGGATTTAAGCACGACAATATGCAGAGTGAAGACCAGCTAAATGAGGCTTTGACATCTAAACCAGAAGATGACTTACCACTTAACGTACTCTGCAGATATTCTCAAATTTAAGAATTTGTTGAAATTGACTGATAATAAAAACCTTAATGATTTTTTAAAACTGGATGGAAATTTGTATGTTGAGGACCTAGATTCAGGACAAGAAATTGAAAATCCAGAAGTGCAAGAACTATCCGAAGACTCTGACGTTGATGAGCTTCCAGTACTAGCAGAGAATATCTAAAATTATGGTGATAGAGTCTTTGAAGCTTCTTTCTAAATTAAAAATACGATTTCTGGACGCCAGTTTAAAGAAAAAGAGGAGACAAACAACAATAGATGATTTTTTACGTCATTAGACTAACATTTAATTTCATATTTTGTATTGTTACATATGTTCCATTATATGTATGTATTTTGTATGTACTTTGTAAGCTAACAAATCCTTTTTTTCGCAGGTTTTAAGAAAATTCCGGAATTATTTAATATTTGAAAGAAAGTTTCAGTCCCTTTAAGTTAATACTTACATCAATTTGTTAATACAGAGAGCAAGAATACTCTTAATTCTACTTAATAAGTGAATTTAAGCTTTAAATTTTTTATTTATTTTAAAAACATTCACATATACGCTTCAAATATCCGATTTCTTAAATAATATTTTTCATTAAAAAAATACGATATTCACTTCGGATTTCTCTTAACCGGACACCCCTCTTGAACGGACACTTTCCGTCGGTCCCGTTGGTGTCCGCCCAAGGGAGATTTCACTGTATATTATTGAAATTAGTAGAGGTGAATCTTCGATAATTTTTGATTATAAACAAGAGGATGAAGATAATTTCGATTCTTCTACAAATGAGACTTGTGACCTTATTTCAAGTGATTTTTCTGCATCTCTGAGTTTGGCGACAGAATAGAAGCGTGGGTTTTACAATTGTTGGAAGAACATTCTCATTCTTTTCAAAATTTTAACTTCATTTTTGTCATTTAAAAGTTTTTCTGATACAACGTGGTTGATTTCGCATTTTTGAAAGCATGACGCGATCGGCCTGATAATGATCATTTGATGATCGAAACCCGAGTAGTCGAGATCCAAAAATAAATATCTTCAGTGAAACATCAACGTTTTTTATTTATTCTTGAACATTACCATACTGAAGAATAGAATTATTCATATCAAATCATGTCAAAGATTGAGAAGAATCGGAATATGTCGTAATGATTTACAAACAACAAAGAAATGAGAATCTTCCTTGTTCTATAAATTATTATAATGTTAGGCATTGTATATTTCAAGAAGCAGGAATATTGGTGACAGATAATGCTTCATGCCACGCTTCATTTGAGGAGATCTTTCAGAAAGACGAATTTAAGGACCGCTTGTTTAACCCCATAGAAGCAGTATGTTTAGTTTTTAAAGCAGGAATAGAACGAGACCTGGCTCGTGAGATTCATACAATTTTAAGTGGGGAAAACAGAGGGACAATTAGCCAAACGGAATACAGAATGCGGCGATTGGATGATATTATAAATAATAGTGTCCAATCCATCACTGTCGCCACCTGTACAAAATTCACAGCTCAATTCAACTCATTTATTCATAGCTAGTTCAAAGGTACATCTCACTAGGACTTATAGGCCTATTTTGGCACTGTTAACGACGTCGTTATGAATCGTTTGTCGATTCGCATACGACAATTCGTATTTTGTAAATTCTAACGATACTGTTGTGAACGACTTTCAGGTTTGGTGAACAACAAGCTTGGTCGTTTGGTGAACAACATCCCTGTAGCAGTCGTTTATGTCGTTAGCATGGCAAAATTGAAATTTAAAATAAGTAGTATACGGAGAGCATTGCACAAATTACTTATTATATACAGGGTGTCCCAAAATTATACCGACAAACTGCTAGAATATATTCCTTGGGTCATTTTAAGTAAACGAACATTAAATCCGATTATTCGATTTCTAATGGTTTCAGAGAAATTCAGTGTTAAAGTCCTTTCTGCTTGTGCCAACTTTTCTTAATAACTTTGATAATTTTAAGAGAATACGTTTCAAAATTTCAGACGAGTGTTAGGATTTAATCTCTATTACGTGGTAATAATTTCAAAATTTCCTCAACTTTACAACATGCATTTGGCTGGGTGAGGACTTGCAAGATAAACTGTATTAATTTAACTTTGTGAACGATTGACAAATGCATGTTATGGGGGTATTAAAATTTTGAAGTTATTGTTATGTCATTGAGATTAAATCTTAAGATTTATAAGAAATTTTGAGGCACATCTGCTCAAAATTAACAAAGAAAAAGAAAATTAAGAAAAATTTACATAAGTAGAAATGACCTTAACATCGAATATCTCTGAAACTACAGAAAATCGGATGACAAGTTTTATTTCCAATGTACTTAAAATGACTCAAGGAATATATCCTAGCCGTTTGTCGGTATAATTTTGGGACAGCCTGCATATTTAATTGTAAGTTCAAAATATGTAGGATTAGCGTTTGGCATTACCTTTTGTAAAATTTCATTTTTACAAGTTCAACCCTTGATATGCTAACATTGAAGGAAGCCAGAAGCTCACTGAACCCATTTGAAACGTTGGATTATATTTTTTGAAAACTATGCAGATTACTAGTAAATTTTTCAGAAATGTTTTCTTCTGTTAAATTAAGTTATTTTCCTCAAGACGGTACGAAAATATTATTATTTAGAATTTCTTGTGGTATTATGCTTTTATGCGTAAACAAGTTATCAAAGTTATTTCTAAAACAAAATCATGAAAATTATCAGGAATGTAATATATTACAGCTTTTTCCGGGAAAATAACGCCAAACAACGGATTCTCCAAAAGACAGGTTCTTCATTCACTTACGAATTTTATTTCGAATTTCGCGGGTTCAGGAGAAGTTTTGGGTATTTTGGTAGGAGGCGCTTTGAAAAAAATCATATTAGCGCCATCAGTGTGTCGGAATATGAACGCGCAAGCCGATTTCACTGATCTAGTGAGAGTTGACCTTCTATGTATATTATTTTTCCTATGCTTACGTTATTAATTGTCAAAACTTGTCAAAACGCACACATAAGTTTCCCTCTGAGGTTATTATTATTATTTATTTATTTATTAATGGGTTTTGGAGTTCGAACACTTATGGTGGATTTAGGATATCAAACTTAACCGTAACCTTAGCTGTAATAACCATCAAATTTGCCGTAATTCCTAGACGTTACCTAAACGCTTCTACTGAAACAAAATAGTTGAACTTTTTTTAAATACTAGGGTTACTGCTTGGTTACGATTACAGCTTTTAAGTTTGACATCCTAAATCCACCATTAGTTCATATCACACTTCAGTAACAAGATTTTACAGAGTTGATAGAATTTTTTTTTTCTGATTTCTTATTCCCTTTTTCATTGAAGCACTTGTACTATTTTTTCTCAACTATTATCTTTCTTGAATTCCAAATTAATCAAGTTTTTTCTTTTCAGTGATCTTGTCACTTCCACTCATTTATTTAATTTAACTCATTTCTATGTTATTACGAAACTACTGAACTACCTAATGGTAGTCTGGCATGATCAAATTCATGAAAAAGTATCAGTAATTACATGTTTTTTTCGAAAAATAATGTCAAATAATGGATTCTTTTAAAGATAGCTCTTTCATTCACTGTGTTATGAATTGTCAGAGCTTGTAAAAACGCAGAAATAAGTTTCTCTCTGAGGTTATGTTGTTTGTTCAAAAGATCTAACATTCGATAAAAAGTGACATTTTATGTTACTATCCTAGATATATAAAAACATTATCTTTTGTCGGTACAGTTAAAATTCCTAACAACTGAGTGAGTTACAAAATACGGTTTCTTTAAAAAGTCGTTTGTGAGTGGAGTTGTTGGGCGAATGATGTCGTTCAGAAAAGATAAACGCAAAATCAACCTATTAATATGGAAGATGTTGTATTCTAATGTTAAATTATATTTTATTTATATTGAGTTTTGTTGTTTATTTTTATAATTAAATATAAAATTTGTTCACTAATATTAAATAACTTCTGTGTTTTCCATATACATAAAACATTCCCTATTGATAAGTTCCGATTTGAAATTGATTATTCTCAATCCGAATTGAGTAGTCCCAATTTGAATTTGTAAAGCTATAACTATTAACATATGTTAAATCCCAAGAGTCCCAAATTTTGCCAGTAATTTGAGAGAATTGGTTGCATGACAACGAAGAGTGCAAATTTGCATAGTGTAGCTGGAGCGTTTTCATTTGATTTGATTTGATTCAAATTTGTATGATTCAGTTGACATACAACCAGTTCTCGAAAATTACTGAATTAAAATTTGGAGTTCGAGGGGTTCATGATTATTTCCCACATAATTGAAAATTACATTAAAAATTATTATTTATTAAAATTATTATTATTTAACAGTTTCAACTAACAATTCCGTTTAATCACTTATCAAAACTGGAAGCTAGCTCAAGCTACAAGCCGATTTATCGAGAATATTCAATTCTTATATGTTGGCATTTGAATTTTCTAAACATTTGATTGATTCTTAATGTATGCGGGAAATAAAATAAAAAAAATTTAATATATTTTAACCTGTCGAATGTTTGACCAACTTTAAAAAATCTTCCAGATTTTATTTAGGAAAGTGATTAAATGATTTTTAGATTTATCCGACCTTAAAGTGTTCTATTTTCATTTAAAAAAGTCTAGTTTGTTTAAATTGTTATTGCAAAAATTTTATAGTTTGTAAACTTTTTCACAATTAGTTAACCGAACTTTATAAAAAGTTGACCAAGTTTAAAAAACTATAACAACTTTATTTATAAAAATAAAGGAACGATTTTTACATTAAACTGAACTTAAAAGACTCTATTTTTTATTTTAAAAGTCAAATTCGTTGCAATTATTAAAGAAAAAAATTATTAAATGTGGTAAAATTTTTTTTCAATTAACTAATATGTTATTTTTTTTAACTTTACTGGCTTTAAAAAATCGTATACATTTTATTTATAAAGATTAAAAATGATTTCTGTATTAAATTAAAACAAAAAGATTCTATTTTTGAGTATAAAAGTCACATTTGTTCTAACTGTAGCTGTATTATTTCTCAGCAGTTGGACGATTGAGTATTTTTAATTAATTTTGAAATTCAAATATACAGTATTTTATTCTAAGTTTTGAATTTTTCTTTTAAATCTACAAAAATGAGTAAAAAATCTCTCATTTATTTTAGAAACCCAACTTTTTGGATAAATAACACCTTAAAGTGGATTACAACTAACAACAAGATATATGAAAAATATGTGCTTTTTATATCTATGAGATGCACGATATCATGGAAATCAATATGTGAAAAATGATTGGATGTCACTTTAAGAATATATTATACGTCGTTCAAATATAATAAACACGCCAGTCGTGTCTCCAGCCAGCGTTTTACTACCACTTTTGCACGTAAAATTGGGTTTAGTGAAAAATTTTCAGAAGTCGCTAGACAAACAAAGCATTGCTTTTAAACGTCTTTAACATTTTCCCGAAATAAAGGGAAGCTAAAATAAAGGGTCAATTCAATGAAATCAAATTAGTGTTTTCGTTTATAAAAGATTCTTATCTTTAGGAATGAGCTGAATATTTGCTGAATGGTAAATGACGGGTAGTTTGACGAGGCTCTTTTTGTCCAAATCATCAAATTGCGTGGAATAGCCTTAAAGCTGTTATAGAACGTTATCTAGATGTACAGCAATTTGCGAATTGAAAGGTTATTGTTTTTTCTTATATATATACGAAAGTAATTAAAAGTACATTTCTTCGTCATCATTTAGATCAGTGTTTCCCAACGTGGGGCGTACGCCCCACAGGAGGGCAATTTCGGTTTTTCACGATATGTTTCGAAAATTTTGTTATTCTGTTTCGTAAAAAATTTCCAACTGATTTATTCCTAAAAGGTATCATAAAAGTTTTTTATGTCAACAATTCCATTAAAAATTATTACTTTAAAAACGTGTGACCTTTTTTTTTGGGCATCGATTGTGTCGCATGGCATGTTTTTACATAGATTTAATGTTTCAACTTTATATTGTTTTCATATGTAAACAGGCAAATCAACACATTTTTACTTTGTGGGGCCTCGCGGAACCTTAAGGGGCATAAGAATATTACGAAAACTAACATGGGTCACGGCACAAAAAAGGTTGGGAAACACTGATTTAGATCATTTCAAAAGACAATTTCCAATGGAATCCGATGAACACAATGAAAAATTTTTATCAGATTTATCACCACTTAAAAATGGGCTCAGTAGAAAGAAATTATATTCGTTGTTGACTGATATCTACTGAATTTATTTGAATAAGCAGATAATGATAAATGATGTCGTATTTTTCGAACTATAAAATATACATGTTTATATAGAAAAATACAGAAAAATATTTTTTTCAATAAATGATCATTTTTGATCACTTTTAAATTTTTGCCTTCAATTTTTCATCCATTGTAACTTAATTTGTTGGTGTTTACGTTTTTTAAAATCATAAACATATTTTTTAAAATCCCATTTTGAAATGTAATTTGTTTCGAAAACTTATTTTTTCAATATAAATTAAAGATTTTTACATAGCGCCTTTTTTGGTATAAAAAGGTAATACAATTAATTTTTAGAACAAACATGAAAAAAAAAAAACTTGATGTGTTGGGATGGATAAAATAGGATGTACAGTATTGGAAAAAGTAGAGCAACTTTTAATTTTTGTAAATTAAATTTTAAATTAATGCTTTTCCTTAAGGTTTACGTTACTATGGTAGTGTATATTACATAGCATTTACGTAGTGAAGATTTCACAAAACTAGCCTTATTTTATTAGAAATAAAATAAAATTATAAAAATTGGGTTGGAAAAAAAGTAAAACAACTTTGCTAAGAAATACGAACATATGACAAATAAGAACGGGTTTTTGGTAAGATACATTCGATAATACTAGTCTTAAACGTCCCTGAAAAACCAATAAATGCTTTGATCGAATAATTTTAAGAACAGCTAAAAAATATCCATTTTATTCTTCAGCCTAAATTAAGGCTGAGTTAGAAGAAACACACATTTTGGAGGTATCAACATCAAGAGCAAACAGTAAAAATTTTGCACACTGTATTGTTTTTACCCTGATGATGGTCACAAATCCTGGTAACATTTTGAGCAAAAACTACTTCCAACCCTCTAAAATGTGATTGTCTTGAAAGAGCTGCATATCCTGTGAAGAAATTACTACTTTGAACTTGGTTAATGTTACCTTAACTTACAGATTTGAACTTGCAGGGAGTTAGAAAATGTTTTTTAGTGGCTAAACCGTTTGCCCAACTCAAATTTTATAAGAGAGAAAATAATGTCTAAATTAATGTAGCTATTCAGAAAAGAATTGATAGAAAATTATACAGCTACAAACTAATGGCGTTTTCGGTTGGCAGAACTAGTGCGTGCCAGAATTTGACGTTAAGTGCATATGTCACACTAACTTGTTGCAAAAAAGGGCAAATTCAACGGAACGCGACTAAATCAAACATAGTCATAACTGCCAATCTGATCATAACATCATTTGTAAGTGTGTTCAAGGCTTGATGTTGTTTAAAATGTTTTATAAACTACAATAATAAAATGTAATAGAACACAACGAAATAACCAACATAACACGCTGTTATGCATTGGTGCGCACCAGTTCAACCGAACGAAAACGCCATAAACTACTCTTGCTGCATCAAAAACAATATTTTTCTTATCGAGCACAACTGAATTCGAATTCTTAGATACTAAAGCAACTGTAAGCGAAAACGAGGGAATGTCAATAAACATAAACGTCTTAAAACTAAATTTTAAATTCTAGAGAACATCTCCCTAAACTAGGCAGTTGTAAGCAATACATCCTTTACAGTTACGATTAAAATTACTGCTACAGTTACAGTTAAGTTTGACATCCTAAACCCACCATTCAAGGCGATAACCGTAACTGTAGCAGTAGGTATAGCATTTTAATACGTTTAGCTATATTTATTTAAATGGTATCATTTAGGCAACAGCTTACAATCGCTAAATACAGTAGAACCCCGATTATCCGAGGTAACGTGGGGAGACACCCACCTCGGAAAACTGAAAACTCGGATTATACGGATTAATTCTTTATTTCTTAAAAAAAAAATAAACACAAATGTACTTTAACCGGTTTATTAACGTTTTTAACATGTAGGAAATATGTAGTGTAGATCACCACCTCTACTTATTGAATTATGTATAATACCCCCAATACTGATAATAAAGAACCAGTTAACACCAAGACGGCGTATCAGTTAAACCCTCCTCTACTCGAGATCAAGATAGAACATGGCGCTGCGATAAAGAGACGAACACGTGTTTCCGATATTGTTAATTAAATTATTCGCTTAAGAATTGCTTAAGAATCACAAAGATGGATTTAAAAAATATAATACCACCGTTGGTTACAAGTGGCAATATTGCAGAAAACTGGAAAAAGTTTATTCAACGATTTGAAATCTATGCGTCGGCGGTCGAACTCGACAAAAAAGAAGAAAAAACCCAATGTGCCCAGCTTCTTCATATGGTTGGAGAGGAAGCTATCCAAATTTATAATACATTTAAGTTTGGAGACGAAGAGAAAGACAAGATAAAGGTGTTAAAGAAAAAATTTCAAGACCATTTTACGCCGAAGAAGAATTTAACCTATGAGCGTTATAAATTTTTCACGTTGCGTCAAGGTCACCTCAAAGTCGAACAATTTATAACGGAGCTGAAAAATCAAGCTAACGAATGCGAATTTGGCCACCTGAGGGAGGAACTAATTAAAACAATGATAATAATTGGTGTTAAGGACGATCTTATAAGGGAGAAATTACTGGAAAAAGAAGATACGTCGTTGGAACGAATGGTGGAATGCTGCATCCTCACGGAAACGTCAAGAACAAAAATGAAGCAAATGCAAATGAGAGAAATGGAGAGAAGGGAAGATGTTGGAACGATTCAGAGAGACAGAAATCCTCAACCACATCACAATAGAATCCAGACGAAGCAAAAACGAGTTACGAATACAACACCTGGTTCAGGTATGAAAATAATAAATAATTGTAAAAAGTGCGGAACGACTCATAATTTAAATAAATGTCCTGCTTTCGGAAAAACATGTTCTAGTTGTAGAAAACTAAATCATTACGCAAAATTTTGTTATTTTAAAAATAAAAGAACTATTAACTCATTACATACAATAAATGAAAATGCTTTAGACATAAGTTATGTTAAAAAATTCCCTAAATATAAGCATTGTTCGATTGAATTAGCTATTACAAAAAAATGTAATTATTACACAAAATTTAAAATAGATACAGGTGCATCTGCAAATATTATTTCACTTGAAGAACTAAAACATGCTAATTATAATTTAAATTGCATACATGCATCAAATCAAGATTTGATTGCATATACCGGTGATGTAATACCTGTCATAGGAAAATGTTTTATAGATCTAAAATTCAATCACAAAACTTTCAAGAATATAGAATTTTTTGTAGTTGATCGTAAACAATCACTGTTAGGATTAGATACTTGTTTGAATTTGGGAGTAGTTACTGTTCACAATAAAGCGTATGTTGGAGTTGTCGAAAAATTAGAAAATAATAATTATAGTGAATTAATTAATAAATATAGAGTAGTATTTGAAGGTATTGGTAAAGTAGGAAAACCTTATCACATAGATTTGAAAGATAACGTTCATCCAGACACACAACCAATAAGAAAAGTTCCATTTGCACTAGAAACTAAATTTAAAGAATGTTTAGAAAACTTATTGAAGTTAAATATAATTAAAAAAGTACAAGGTAATACTGAATGGCTTAACTCGTATGTTTTGGTTAGGAAAGACGACGATTCGTTGCGTATATGCTTAGATCCTAGAAATTTGAATGAAGCAATTAAACCAATAAAAATAAAAACCCCAACTATTGATGATATTACATCAAATTTAAACGGGTCCACTATATTTTCAAAACTAGATGCAACTAGCGGGTTTTGGAACATCGAATTAGATGATGAATCTAGTAAATTATGTACCTTTGGAACTCCATATGGTCGTTTTCGGTTTCTCCGTATGCCCTTTGGTATTAACATAGCAAGTCAAGTATTTCAGGAGTATTTTGCTGAAATATTTTCAATGCCAGGAGTTGAAATGTATGTAGACGATATTTTAATACACGGTAAAGATCAGGAAGATCATGACAAAAAATTAAAGCAAGTATTTGAAATAGCTAAAAAACATAATGTTAAGTTTAATTTAAAGAAATGTCAGTTTGGTATAACTGAAGTTAAATACTTAGGCCATAAATTCTCTAAACAAGGTATGTCAATTGACGAAGAAAAAATTGAAGCCATAAAAAACATGCCATCACCTAAATGCGTTAAGGATATTCAAATATTTCTTGGGTTAGTTACTCAAGTAGGTAGATTCATAAAGAATCTTTCAGATCTTACTGAACCACTTAGGCAATTACTTAAAAAAGATAACATTTTTGTATGGGGTGAAAATCAAAGTAAGGCATTTGAAAAGTTGAAGAACCAAATTTCAAGTGATACCTTTTTACGATATTTTGAGCCAAAATTAAAAACAACCATATCAGTAGATGCATCAAAATCAGGAGTAGGAGCTGTACTTATGCAAAATGGGTTACCATGTGCATATGCATCCAGAGCCCTAACTGATACTCAAATTAGGTATGCTCAAATTGAGAAAGAGCTTCTAGCTATTTGCTTTGGTGTAAACAAATTTTACCAGTACGTTTACGGTACGCAATTTAATGTTGAAACCGATCATAAGCCCCTGATATCAATTTTTAAAAAACCATTAAATAACTGTCCAATGAGACTTCAAAGAATGCTTCTTTCGTTACAAAAATTTAATATTAATTTAATTTTTAAACCGGGAAAAAATTTGATTATTGCTGATGCATTATCAAGATGCAATATAAGTAAGCCTTTGGACGACGATATGAATTTAGAAGCTCATGTGTGTTTAGTTGAAAAGAATATCCAAATATCAGATGAGAGATTAGCTCAATTAAAAAAAGATATTGAGAATGATAATGATTTAAAACAATTAAAAGATTACATAAGATTTGGTTGGCCTAAATGTAAAGTAAATAAAAACACAAATTTTTCGTATGATATGAAACAGTATTATAAAATTAAAGATGTGCTCACTGAGGCATCAAACGGATTAATTTATTTTAATCAAAGAGTAATTATTCCAAAACTTTGGAGAAATAAAATTTTAAATGACATTCATACAGGTCATTTAGGAGTAAATAAATGTATTTTGAGAGCGAAAAATACTGTATACTGGCCAAAGATTAATGAAGATATTGAAAATCTAGTAAGTAAATGTGAAATATGTAACAAATTTGCTAATTCAAATCCAAAAGAATCAATGATCTCACACCAAATATTAAAGCAACCGTGGCAAAAAGTTGGAATTGATTTATATGAACTTGCGCATCAGACTTATTTAATTGTAGTTGACTATTACTCTAAATATCCTGAAATTTGCAATTTAAATAACGATTTAACTACTAAAAACGTGATAAATAAATTGAAATCAATATTTGCTAGACATGGAATCCCTAAAATAGTTATGTCAGATAGCGGCAGACAATTTGTTAGTTATGAATTCAAACAATTTGCCAAAGACTGGAATTTTACTAGTGTTACGTCATCACCGTATCATCAACAGTCAAACGGTTTAATAGAGCGACACATACAAACTATCAAAAAAATGATTAATAAATGTTTGGAAAATAATGAAGATATATACTTGGCATTATTAAGTTTGAGAAATACTCCTGTGTATGGAATTTATTCACCATCACAAATCCTCATGTCTAGATATCTAAGAGATAATTTGATATATAAAGAAAGTAGTTTAAAACCGTCAGTAATTAATAAAAATAAATTAAATAAAAAAATTACGGATAGTCAATTAAAAGCGGAACACTATTATAATAAAAAGATAAAAAAATCTAGGAATGAATTCGTTGATAATCAAACTGTGTGGTACCAAGACAAGCCAAAAGACCTTTGGAAAAGAGGCACAATTCTAAAATGCATTAGAAATAGAACTTATCTCGTAAAAAGAGAAGATGATAGTAGCATTGTTAGAAATCAATTATATATAAGACCCAGAGTTGAAAAAGATGATGTAAATAGATATCTAATTTATAATTCAAAATTCATTGCTAATAGCGTTTTAGAAGAACGCGAGATACAAAATGAGCAACAAGATCAATCAGATGAAAGTTCTAACATAAAAGAAGTTGAGACACCTACTATAATTCAAAACGAATCGCAAAATATAACCATAGATGAATCACTTCCAGGAACGTCTTCATCATTTAAAAATTTAATGACTGACTCTAAAATAACAAACCAACCACTATTAAACAAATTAAATGACGTAGGTAAGCCAACTAAAACAAAACGTATTAGTAAGAAACCTGATAAATTTAAAGATTTTATATTTTATAAATAGATAGATTTGGACGAAGTCAATTCGATTTATGTAATTTTAGGTAAATAGTTTCTCTAACTAGATTAAGTATATTATTAACTTAAGATAAGGGATGTAGTGTAGATCACCACCTCTACTTATTGAATTATGTATAATACCCCCAATACTGATAATAAAGAACCAGTTAACACCAAGACGGCGTATCAGTTAAACCCTCCTCTACTCGAGATCAAGATAGAACAAAATACTTTACATATGTATTATAAAACAATGAAATAGTTGTCTATGTTTCTCCATCTGTTAAGAAGAAACAAATCCGCAGGAGTTGCCTCTGATTGTTGTTTGATATACCTTAGAACTTTTTCCAGAGAAGCAAAACCTTCTTGATGGGAGATCCTAGAGGGAGGCTGTTCATCCACCGCTTCGTCGTCTTCGTCATCTGATTTTTCGGTTTCCTGAAAGGCATTCGTTAGTTCTTCAATACTCATTTCTTCTTCTAAATCATCTACTGTAACCCATTCACTAACGTCTTGTCTTGTCACATTTTTGCTACCTTTTAAGTTTTGAATTAATTCAAATAAATTTTGTTCTTCTTCTTCTGTCTCGGTGTTAAAATTTGAAGAAGACACTTCTCCCCGGCTTCTCCATTTCAAAGCCAATTCATTTAATGGAATATCATCTTCACTGTCATAGTTCTCAATATCAATAACTTTAGATTGGCTCGGTT
This sequence comes from Digitonthophagus gazella, assembly GCA_036711955.1. Classification (NCBI taxonomy): domain Eukaryota; kingdom Metazoa; phylum Arthropoda; class Insecta; order Coleoptera; family Scarabaeidae; genus Digitonthophagus; species Digitonthophagus gazella. The sequence goes on from JASCIT010000012.1 coordinate 12,992,886, forward strand.
AATCCGAAGCTCGAATAATTGTGACTCGGATAATCGGAGTTGTACTGTATTACGACAAATTTAATCGTAAGTGCAAAAGTTGGCCAACTTTACCTTTTTATAGCACAAACGTAGTATGTCCACTTCTTTTTAATTTTGGTGGAGGTTCATATTTTAAGTTAATAGGATTTAATTCGTCTTTTTCACCATTTTTTGAAGAAAGAAAAATTTTTTGGACAAATCAATATTTAAAAATCTGATTATGATCTTCTTTTTTACATAATATATTATTTATTAAGATCAAGAAATGACCCTCCAACTCTCGATTTTGGTTCACGGGTCTCCTGAAATAACGCCGGCGTTTTCTAATTTTTCTTTTAGCCGCAAGAACAGACCAAATTGTTCTTGCTACATCAAGAACGATTTACTCATTCATCATAACCGAATTTGAACTCTTACTTAAATTTTCAATGATTATAAACGTCTTAAAACTTTAGTTACATTCCACATCATTTTATTGACTGATTATTTAAAATTTAAAATCTAAAGAAAATTTCCCTAAACTAGACAGCTGTAAGCATCTACATCCTTTACAGTTACGATTAAAATTACTGCTATGGTTACGGGTAAGTTTGACATCCTAAACCGACCATAAGAAATGATTTTTGTGTTCATTCGAAACTTAAAGATCCCATTTTTGCAAATCCCATTATCATCAAAAAAATTTAAATACAAGAGATTTTTTACCGAACTTAATATAAGTTTTTGATATTCGATCTTTTTGACTAATTTTAAAAAATTGCCCAGGCTTTATTTATACAAATTTGAATGTGATTTCTATGCCAAATTGAATTTTCTAATTTGGATTAAAAAGTGTAATTTGTTCTATTACCAAAAGTATTTAAAGAATTCCCAAATTTAAGTGTATTGCGTTTATTTGTAAATATTAAGAAATATAAGGGAATTTAAAAAAGACCGCCTTCCGGTCCGCCCCAATCTCCAAAAGGAAGGAAGACCGGATATGTAAACTGGTGTGAAGCCAGGCGCAGTCGGTGTTTCTCCGTGTTAAGTTAAACAATAATAGTAGTTGTTATATTCGTGTTACAATTGTAATCTACTTGTAATCTACATTATAGAAATAATTTTAACATTAAATAAAAATTTAAACACTCTATTTGATATAACAGATATCAAACTTACAATATTAGTCTAATTGTCCAAAAAAAAAGATGAATCTATTTTATTTCTGATTCCTGGAAAAATAATCCAGTATATTTTTAATTTTCTTCGTTGAAGTATTTCGATAAAAATTGACATCAAAAATAGAAGTGGTGGTGTAATTCGTAAATATTTTAATCGAACTACGCGCAAACACGCGACCTTTGATGAACACGCGCACAAAGAGGTTTTCCCAATCTATTATTTACGTTTATTATTCAACACAGCGCGGCCAAATGAACTGCCATAAATCATGCGAGCTGTCAATTCGAAAGAGGGTTCCGAAAAAACCCTAAAAATAAAACCAATCGATACACTATCCGCTTTCGTTTTCATTAACGCTCGCTATTTTAAGACATTTAATTGAAGTAAATATTCAACCACTTTGTTAATTATTGTGTTGTAGCAGTTCAAGGTGGGTTACAGTTACGAAGCGATTCCTTTGAAGTTCAGAAATGGCTTTTACACTTGGGCAACTCGCAAGTACGGTAGGTACTATAGGTTGAATCTCTAAGGTCTTTGATACAAGTGAGAAAGGTCTAATTACGTACAGGTGCAATTAACTTTTGTCTCAAGTATTGTAAGTACTTGCATTCTTTTAGAATACTATTTATAAAGAAACCACAACCGCAAACAGACGTTTGCTTGAACGGTTCAACGTTAAAACAAAGTTCTCCTACCGCATAAACTTAACTTTGCAAACTTAAAGCTTATTTTAATAAAATAAATAAAGTCTCTAACGTTGTTGTTGAAAAGTTTTATAGTCAGTAGTGTAGCGCGGATTTCTGCCACTCGTGGTTTAATCTAAATTTGCCTTATTTCTAAAATTCCTAACTCTATTTTAGTTATTTTTAGGAGTCCATTAAGTTTTTGCCGGACTTATTATAAAAATGCCAAGAATATTTTCAAAATATATAATAAGTCGCTCAACGGCGATAATAATGTCACAATTCAAAAATAATAATATAGGAAAATCTGAGTTTAAAAATTGTAATAAGTAGAAATATATACACAAGCACTGAAGTCTGGACAAAAATGTAAAATTCATGATGACTAAGGTAGTTATTGGTTGCTATTGCAATTTTAAGCTAAATAGGGTAAATAGCTTAAGGTATAATGTAAAATAACTGAAAGAATGTTATAATAATGACAAGACTTTCTTATAATACCGAATTAAAAAATCTTCCTAACTAAAAAGCATCTATCTGTTTAAGGATCGGTTTATTCACCGTTGGATAAACTAATATATCGGATAATTTTTATTGTTATTGGCTAAATAGTCAATAATATCACGCGAAATGGCAGTAACTATAGAAATTATCTAATAAATGAATTTACCCGAATGTGAATAAACTGGCCCTAAATATAAAATGTTGATGTGAATTGACTTTGAGCTTAATAAGAATTAAGCTTAACATCAGTAGCAAATAGAATTTTAAATAGACCTGGTTTTATAAAGCTCGTTTATACTAATTAATTATACACTGTTCGGCGAAAGATATTTCATGCGTCCTTAATTAATTGTGGTATCCTAGATGAACATTTTCAGCTTTTGTCTCTTTCTGTCATGTAAAATTAGATAAGAAAAAAATATTTGACGTATGTCGAAAAAACGGTGATAAGTAACGACGCATGAGACATCTTTCGCCGAACAGTATATCGATGCTGTCAAGCCAAAACGGCATAAACGACATTTACCTAATTGTTCAGAAAACACAAAAAATGATTGACTTAATGAATCTTAAATGACGTTTACGCAAACTTTAAACCAATTTTATAGCGAATGAAGTTTGTTTGCGGGTATGCCGCTTTAACTGTTGCATGCAGATTTAAAAATCCTACTCAACGGTGCAGCTAACTAAAAATGGCCGTTTTGGCGTTTATGTCGTTTTGGCTTGAGAGCGTCGATAACTTGATTTCTTTTTTTTATTTTGAGTCTTATGTTATTAATGACGAAACATCGTTTAAATATTGAAATTTGAACTGTTCAAAATAAAATATAGAAATTAACTGTTAATTAAATGCTATTTGGATATTGTTGGTTTCTATAGGTAATGTAACTGAACTGCACAAATATACAGTGTGTCCCCGGATAGGTGAAACGACTCTTATAAAAGGTAAAAAATTTTCGATGTGAATTTTCATCTTTTGGAGTTTAGCCCTGCTTGGTTAAAGATTAATTTGTAACATATTTTCACTTAAAAAAAAAACAAGCGAATCTGGACAGTGAAGAAAAAACTCTTTCTGCAGCAGGTAAAGTACCTTTTCTGTTTACCGTACATCAAACTGTTACTAAGATATTTTGTTCAGGATGAAACGTTATGTGTATATGCAAATTTTTGGAATGATCGGCCTATTTTGATAAAACGCATTGTTATTTTCATTAGTGCTGGAGCAGAGACAATCCCCATTATGTAATATTAATATAAAAAGGCAGTATTTTAAGAAAGTAAATGTGTGGTGTGCTGTGTCGTATGACTTAGGAGTCATTGGACTGTTCTTTAATGAAGGAAGATTAAATCAACACATTTATTTGCGGATTCTCGAAAAATTTGTTGACGAACTTCCTTTGCATGTTCGACAAACGCATTTCTTCCAACATGACGGTTGCCCTGCCCATTCAACACAAATGATCACTGACTGGCTAATTAATAAATTTGACGAAAGATGATTTGGAAGAACGAACGCGATATCTTGGCCGGCCAGGCCTCCAGATCTTTCATTTACGGATTTTTTTGTTTGGGGAAGGGTAAAACAAATAGTTTACAAAAACTGGATTTCCAATAACCTTGAAATGTTGAAAAATAGAATAATATGTGCAGTGCGATCTATTTCTATAGAACATGTGCAGGCAGCTTTTAGAGCATTTCGAAATCGTGTTGGAAAATGTGTGGCTTTAGGTGGGGACTTAATAGAAAATTACACGTAGTTTGAAATTATAACTTACTATTATTTCAGTAGTGTGTTATTAACGTTAAGCCTTAGAGTTGCCTTTAATAATTAAGCATCTTCTAATAATCGTGTTTTATAATGATTTATTAGAGTTAAGCCAACAGGTAGCAACTTTAAATATGTTGCAATAATTGTTTTTTGTTTGAAATATTGCTTAACCGGAGGTACTCTCTTTTTTATTGCGTTTTTCTTAAGCTAGTTTAAGAACGTTTTCCTTATTTCTCCCAAAAAGGTATGATACTCGACAATAAAAATCGTGATGTGCTACTAACGAAAATAACAATGTATTTTATCAAAGTAGGCCGATCATTCCAAAAATTTGCATATGAACATAACGTTTCATTCTGAACAAAATATCTTAGTAACAGTTTGATGTGTGGTAAAGAGAAAAGGTACTTTACCTGCTGCAGAAAGAGTTTTTTCTTCACTGTCCAGATTCGCTTGTTTTTCTTTAAGTGAAAATATGTTACAAATTAATCTTTAACCAAGCAGGGCTAAACCCCAAAAGATGAAAATTCACATCGAAAATTTTTTACTTTTTATAAGAGTCGTTTCACCGATCCGGGGACACACTGTATGTATAAAAATATAAGTACAAAAGACAATGAACATTACTGACTAATTTGGCTAGCGTGTACTCCAGGTTTATCGTGGAAATTCTAAGTTAGGTTAAATGAAACTCGAAAGTTTTTAGCCAACGATGACAAATTTTATGAATTATTGTAAGTGCTACGTAAATGTTTCGACCTTAGGCGTCTTCAAGCACATCTAAAATATAATTATGAGAGAAAAATGTGTAATTAACCACTATAAAGTCAAGTAATACCATCAGTAAAAAAAAAAACGGTAAAAAAGTTAATCATCGCGATGCGCAGAAACACAGGTTTTTATATAACAGTAAAAGCTGGAGGCGCGTTAATAAAGTAGCGCAATGGGGAAACAAAATTGTTGAAAATGCTGAAGGCGTAATTAATCTAAAAATATCAAAACTGGTTATAGTGATGTCACTATAAAGTGATGATATCGTCTTTCAAACTGATGATGAAGGGCTCAAAATAAAAAAAAAAACGAAGTATAAGTTGTCAAATAAGTTAACGTATATCAACGATTTTTAAATAGTAATTATCAACGATTGAAAAATATTTATAAGCCTGTGTAGGTTTTAATTAAGTATATCAAATTGATTTTTTTAGTACCTTTTTTCTCGCAAGTAAGCAAAGTACTTGATTTACAAAAGGGTAAATTCAGTTTACAAAAGGACAGATGTGCTTTACAAAGGAATAAATTTAATTAAATAAAGTTTTAAACATTACATACATCATAATAATATATTAGGTTGGGGAAAAGGAAACCTATTATTTTTTCGATCTAGTTCACGTAAAAATAATGGATATCTTTTCCCCCAACCTAATAGCATTCATATTATGGTAAAGTGTCAATATTTCCGAAACGTCTCTCTTCAGTAAAAAATATGTTGGTATGGAACATGAAACGGAACTGATCGGAAACGTTATGTAAATAGGACGTAAAGTGTGCATAGGTCCATTGATTTTCAGCTAAGAATATTTTCATAATAACGAAATGTACGTCTATGGAACGGAAACGGAACGTACAGTGAGAATCAACCATATTTCAGGAGATGGTGCGCTTGCGTGAAATAGACACAGTTATGGTAAATAATCAAATATTAACTTCATGAAGCTTTATGAAAACAGGAAATATGATTATATGGCACTAATGGCATCCTGTGTAGTTACACCGAGTGATTTGTTGCGACAGCGGGTAAACCGCTTCACTTTACATGTTGTTGTTTACTGCAAACAGATTATTTCTAAAAGAACAACTACACATTTTTTACAAATTTTCTACAACTGTTCACATTTAACACTATATTACTTAATACATATTGTGGTATGAGAACGAGAGAATGGTTATTATATAACGCAACAAGTCAGATCTCAACCCAATAGAGCATTTATGCGCAATTTTGAAAGTTTTGTTAGTCTGAACAAAAAGCGCATTTCCAGTAAAGAAATGCTTAAAAACCATTCACTGCTGGAATGGAAGATGATAAACTCTTCATTAACGAATAAATTGGTTAAGTCAATGCCCTACAGATTGAGAGATGTTTTAAATTCAAAAGGTTACCCCACAAAATATTAAAAAGCTGTTTTAATAGCTTTTAAGAGTTACATATTTAGTATTTTAAAGCTATTTTGTATAGGTGGCCGGATACTTTTGTGTGCCTATAATAATGTTATTTATGTTCTTTATTACATTGTTTGCTGTTGTTATATTTGCAATTTGCAAAAGTTGAATGATAATATACTAGCATCATAAAAAAAATAACTATTGGTTATATTATTTAATTCTTAAGTAATATAATGTTAAATGTGAGAATTTGCCAGGCGGCCGCATACTTTTGGGAGCAACTGTATATTTTTTTACTGATACCTGTTTGAAATCTCCATTCTTCAATTAAAAAAATTCACTTTTCCAACAAAGCGTTAATAAATTGTCCCACTATAATACTTAAAGAGCTATAGTGGCACATTTAGTACCAACCTTGCATAGGCAAAAAGCGCAATTTTTAAGTTTCTACGCAACAGTTAGTACGATTTTTACAATTTTTGGGATATGTTACTATAGTCGCCTTTGAATGACTTAATTTTACTCAAATTCCTATAAAAATCGATTAACCTTAAGGCACGTCTCACATTGAGACAATCAGCAACAAGCTACTAACAACCAGCAACACGCGATATTGTCAACTGATAACAATTTAGGCGGGTCTCACACTGAGGCAACAACCAACAAGCAATATTGCCACTTGATGACATTTTACATATAATCAAATGATGTCTCTCACATTGCAGCAATTCGATATCACAAATAGAGAGGCGTTATCGTATTGCTCCAATGTGAGACGTCTGCTTTAATTTTATGTAAAATGTCATTAACACGTTAATCGCCACGGTAATATCAGAAAAATTTTCACATGGGCCATGGTAACTTCTACCAAATCGCGTACGTCAGACATATACAGGGTGTCCCACATTTTAATACGCAAACTTCACCAGGACATAGTACTCATAAAAATAACACAAAAGTTTTATATAAACATGGGGTCGCAACTCTTTTGTTTTCGGCATATGGCCGTTCAAAGTTGGAAGAAAAATGTACATTTTCATTTTTATTTCAGCTATTTATAAACGAAGGAATGTGAATTTTTACAGTTATGTACTACAGCCAAGCATGTTATTTTCAAGCCTTAATTTAGCTACCCCGGCGTGCTTTAAAGGGTTGAAATTCACGATCATTGCTACATTTTCAAATAGAACTTTTTAACTCGGTAAAATTTTGACATGAAAAATTATCCCTTAGAAAGGTCATTCCTTAGCGAGATTTTTTTGTCTCTTACATTTTTCGCATAAAACTAATACTTTTCGAGAAAAAAAATAAAATCCTAGCGCGTGTCGTACCGCACCGCTTCATCCCTAACCAAAAGTTCTTTAAAAGTTGGCCATGGTATTGGTCTGATTTCTTTGTACTGATGAACTGTACGTTGACTAAGATAGAATGCATTTAATTTAAAGTGTAATTGTTAATCTTTTTCGCTTATTATTATTGTTATCACTTATTATTCTAAAACCGTAGTAAACTTTTAAAGAACATTAGGTTAGGGGTGAAGCGGTACAGTACGACACGCGCTAAGATTTTATTTTTTTTCTCGAAATCTATCAGTTTTATGCGAAAAATGTAAGAGACAAAAAAATCTCACAAAGGAATGAGCTTTCTAACGCATATTTTTTTAGGTTAAAATTCTACCGAATTAAAAAGTTCTTTTGGAAAATTGGTCTGACACGCGCTAAGATTTTATTTTTTTTCTCGAAAACTATCAGTTTTATGCAAAAAATGTAAGAGACAAAAAAGTCTCGCTAAGGAATGAGCTTTCTAAGGGATAATTTTTCATGTCAAAATTTTACCGAGTTAAAAAGTTCTATTGGAAAATGTAGTGGTGATCGTGAATTTCAACCCTTTCAGGTACGCCGGGGTGGGTTAATTAAGGCTTGCAAATAACATACTAGGCTGCAGTACATTAGTGTAAAAATTTACATTCCTGCGTTTATAAATAGCTGAAATAAAAATGAAAATGTAAATTTTTCTTCCAACTTTGAACGGCCATATCTCGAAAACAAAAGAGTTGCGACCCCATGTTTATATAAAATTTTTGTATTATTTTTATGAGAACTATGTTCTGGTGAAGTTTGCGTATTAAAATGTGGGACACCCTGTATGTCTGACATGGCTCATGTAGAACTTTATAGCGTCAGACACATATGACTGACATGGCGATTAACGTGCTAAGTAACAATATCGCTTGTTGTTAGTTGCTAGTTACTTGTTGCTGGTTGTCTCAGTGTGAAACATACCTTACATATAATTAGAGCGAACATCTCACATTGAAGCAATGCGATAACGCCTCTATATCTGCGATATGGAGTTGCTCCATTCTGAGAGACATAATTTAATTATATGTGGAATACCACCGAGTAGCAATATCGCGTGTTGCTGATTATTGGTTGCCTCACAATCAGTGTGAGACGTACCTAAAAATTGTAATCAATTTAAAAATATCGTATCAACTTCATATCCATAAATAAGGGAATAATAACACTTAGGTCTTGTATCGTAAACAATAAATAGATCTTCAAATAATTATTAGGCGATTATATCGCTCATTTGCGACAAAGGCGTAATAATTAAAAAAAAACAAAGTTTACAGACAAATCGATTGAAAGTTTTTTCTTTCTTTTTAACATTTTACGCTGGTTAACGTTCAATAACAAAGTCTGTTGTTCTTATGAATAAGAATATCAATAGTGGCGACCGAATAGTAAAGTATAAATAAAATAAGACATTCTTGTGGTAAACAGCACGAGAATATTATATGGAACTACTCAGAACATTTCATAACTGTTGTAGACCGAAAAAAAGTTAAATGGAGGAGCTTTTGATAATACAAAAATTGGAAATACTCAAGCGTAATAATGTTTAACCGTTTGAGTCCCAAGCAGCGCGATCGCGCTGTTCAGATTTTATGTCGAGAAAACCCAGGATACGTAAATATACATATAGGGAAAGCGCGATCGCGCTGCTTGGACAGTGTTCGACAGTGTTTTTTCAAAACCGTCTGGGACTCAAACGGTTAATAACCACTCTAATTTTAGCACACCGCACTTTGGATACTGCTGACATAAATCATGTTACTATACAAATTGTTAAGGTCGAACTGTCATCTGGCTGGTTGCTTGCCAGATTTGTAGGTGTCAATGTAGAATTATCCTAATCCGTAAATCTCATTTATACAAATTTTTTTTTAACGGAGTGATCATTTGGTATTATTACCACAGTTACTAACCAAAAGTGTCGTTACTGGCTATATTATCAGCAGCACCTAAACTGCGGTTTACTGAAATTAAAGGGTAATAACTTTTTTCTGTTTAAATTTTGACCATTATTATTTCATATTGTATTATGAAAAATTGCTTCGTTTAACGTCTCATGCAATCCCAATGCAATAGTTATAAAACACTCGGTGTGCAACAATATTTCATTTTTTTTGCCGTTATCAAAGGGACATTATAAATTTCGTTCTTATAGGAAGAAAATAACATAAATCTTAATTGTAATGCGACAAAAATCTAAAAAAGCAGGAATTTTGAGTTATGACGACCTTGACGCAAATGAGCGATATTTATTCAACAAATAATTTAATAAATCAACCGTAAACTTATTCTATAGTTATTGGTTAAATATACAGGGTGTATAAAAAAGATGCGACAATATTGAAAGGGGTAATTGTCCATGTCATTTTATACAAAAAAGTTTATAATAAACATGGTCTGGAAACACTTCGCTACCGATCTACAGCGTGCTGAAGTTTAATTAAGAAAATCAGTAAAAATTTACATATTTTGAAACGGTTCAGCGCGTTCAAGCATTACTCCCTGCTGATTTTCCTCCTCGCATTGCATTCTGGCAATGGCTTTTGCAGAAAATGGTTGAAATCCCTCAATTCCTAATGTTGATTCTGTTCACCGATGAAGCGAATTTTTCAAGAAATGCAATACACAATTTCCATAATAACGATGTATGGAGTGACGAAAATCTATATGAAATTGTTGAAGATCGTTTTCAACATCAGTTTTCTTTGAACGCTTGGCTTGGAATTGTGGGTGACTGCCTAATTGGACCGTAATTTTTACCAGGAAGACTTACCGTAGGGGTGTATCGCAACTTTTTGGAAAACACGCTCTGGTTTTCTGGAGGGTGTACCATTAGCAATTAGAGATGCAATGTGGTATATGCACGATGGCGTACCAGCCCATTTTAGTCAAGTAGCTCGTGATTTCTTAACACAAGCATATGGAAATCGCTGGATTGGCCGAGGTGGATCTCACTTATGGCCTGCACGATCCCCGGACTTAAATCCCCTGGATTTTTTCCTGCGGGGCCATTTTGAGTCCTTGGTGTACGCTACTCCATTGGAAAACGTAGAAGACTTAAGAAATCCGAATCATTGTTGGGTACAACTCAATTAAAACAGATCCTAGTGTTTTTAAGACAGTTCGCTAGTCAATGAGGAGAAGATTGGATTCTTGCATCCGAGCTCGAGTGGGTCACTTTGCACAGTTCTTGTAATTTTTGCTTGGTAAAATTGTTGGTTGGTAAAATATTTGTTTTTGTCCTTGAGTAAATCCTTGTTCTTAAAAAAAATTTCTTTTATAATAAACTTTTTTGTTTATAATAAGTATGTTTAAACTTGAACACGTTGTAGATCGGTAACGAAGCGTTTCCAGACCATGTTTATTATAAACTTTTTTTGTATAAAATGACTTGGACAATCACCCCCTTTAATATTGCCGCATCTTTTTAAACACCCTGTATACCGTTCAGCCAAAGAATTCTCGTGCGTCATTACTTGTTACCGTTTTCTCGACGTACATCAAACAATTTTCTTTGTCTAATTGTACATGACAGAGATGATAATCGAAAATAGTCGTCTAGAATATCACAATTAATTGATGACGCATAAGATATCTTTTGCCGAACTCTGTATATGTCGATATTATCGTCTCCAGAGCAATTCTTACTAATTTTGAATGGAAATGCCAAAATAGAATTTCAAAAGAGTGTAAAACATTGTAAGTATTACACTGAAAGAACAAAAATAATGCTTTTAAGACCCGGTATTATAAATGACAAATAGATCTTCAAGAAATTATTAGGCAATTATATCGACAAACTGCTAGGATGTATTCTTTTACATAGTCATTTTAAATACATTGAGATTAAAACTTCTTACGCGACCTCTTACAGTTTTATTAGATCCAAATTTTGGTGGAATTTATCACAACTTTGTTGTCTTTGGTGAAATTTTAAATTTCAGTAAAATTTCAGCAATAATTTTTAGTGTAATTAATTGAACATTTCAGTCATTCTTTTATGTCATTTTTTTAAAATAATTTTTACTGGAATTATTTAAAGATTTAAATAACTTTTTTATCAACTTAACGATTTATATGACCTTTGATAAATTTATTTTTAGATACAGGTTACCATAAAATGCATATTTGAATAAGCAAATTAAATACGATCAACTTATAATTGTTGAGGAAACAAGCTGAAATTTTGCAGCAAAGAAGTCTTTTTAACCCATTAAATTTTTAATCAACTTTCAAATTTTTAATCAAAAATTTCGTACTAATCTAAAATAATTTTTACGTTTAAATCAAATTAAAATATTGTAGTTTCAATTAAAAAGTTGTATTTGTTCTAATTGTTACCAAAAAAATTCTTAAAATTAGTAAACATTTTTAACTACTAATTTAACTTTCTAAAAAAATTGAAAATTTTTAAACTTTATATCGCCTTTATTTATAAAATCGAAAAAATGATTTTTATATTAAATTGAAAAATTTTGTCATTTTTGTTAAAAATTTAATTAATCTAATGAAATTAATAAAAATCTAGTAACTTTTAGTTGAATTACTTAAAAATTTTTAAAGTTTACTTAAAGTTTTGTTTTCAACTTAGCGATTTTTATAACCTTTTGATAAGTTTATTGAAAGATTTTAAAATAAAATCTATAACGTCGTTTAACTGTTTTTACTGCATTTTAGCATCGTTAAAGTATATCCGGAAGATTTTATTATGTCACGTTTCTCCATAAAATGTTCTTTCCGGGTTTTATATGGAAAACTTATCGATTACCGCTGGTGGTATAAAATTGAAAACCTAAAATAAAAGTTTCAGCTGACGCTATTTTTGAACATAATTGCGGTATGCAATAGGATGGAATCGCTCGAAATAGTTCCCACTTCAAAGTTCGGCGTATTGCGAAAGTTTTGGACCGAACCGTCCGTCGATGCACTTACTCATCTGTCGGTTTTCAAACATTCATACACTTCGTTTCTCTTCTCTCTTTAAGTATTTACTAGAGATAATTGAAACGTCACTATCAAAAGCAACAGGTTCATCATAAAATAAAAATCTAATTCCTTCTTTCCTTTCTCTTTTTCATTTTTCATTCGTGATTCCAATTTCATTTCAAAAACACAATTTTATTTCGGATTCCTTAAAAAAGTTTAAATTAAAAATTAAAACTTTCTAACCACAAAAAATTAAAAGATAACTTTTTGTTTTCAAAGGGGAAAATAATAAAACCATAAATTTATTATTAAAGTTCTAAAAATACAGAAATTGGTCGTGTTCTGAATGTTATTAGATCGATACAAAACGTGGAATCAATACGAACGGTCGCTGCGCCTTCCGGAAATACCGGAAACTAGGTACAAAGTAGCTTTTCAACGAATCAATCGTTATCTAACTGAATAAAAAAAAAGATAAGGTGAAATATTTGTACTGCGTTTTCAAAGAAATGTACTTTTTTTGTATTTTAACGAGAATATGAAAAGCCTTTGTAGCTTTGAAAGTTTATAAGCTTTCACTTAGATGAAAAAAATAGTAAAACTGAAAAGCAGAGTTTAAAATTAAATTCTCCTTCAAGCTAATTACCTACCGTTGGTTTACACGATAATATCCGAGCGGATTAAGAACTGCAACGGATTAATTTGCTTCTTGTTCTTGTGATTATGCTTCCGTGAAATTTACTTTCAGAAAGCTTATTTGATCTTATTATTTAGCTTTTAGGAGAGTAATCAAAGACAAGTATATTTGTCGTAGTTTTGATAAGGTTTACTATCTTAATTCATTTTCAACTTATATTTTCATATTCAAGTTAATAACAAAAAAAAGTCCTTTTAAGTTTATAATTAAATGTTAAACTGTCACAACCGTTTAGTTCAAACAAATTTTAAACAAATTACTTACACAATTTTGAATAATTAAAATGTTCATATACTACTTTGTAAAATAAACTAATTATAAGTTACTAATTGGTTGTTTAATTAACGTTATTTTTTAATGCATTTTAAATCATTTCTATTTCATATGGCGATTCAAAACTCGTTTTCAATTTTAAGAAAGTTTTAAGATTTAAAATTTTATTTTTTACAATTAGAAAAGAAATCTAAACTTAACATATCGATTAAAAGTTGTAAGTTTTTTAAAATTCATATCTATAAAACTAAATGTTGTTATAATTTAAAACTTTATGACAATTTAGATTGAAACTTATTGTTAGTTTTTATTTTTGCCAAAGATAAAATTCAAACGACTTTTAATTTTCCCTCAGAAAAGAAAATGTAACTTAATGTCGATTAAAATTAGTCCATTAAAAAAAATCATATTCATAAAACTAAATGTGGTTGAGATTTAAATTTTTTTCATGATTTATACTGAAACGTAAGCTATATTTTTACCAGACATATAGTGAGTTTAGGATGTCAAACTTAACCGTAAACATAGCAGTAATTTTAGTTTTAGTTTAGGAGTATTTTCTTTATATTTTTAAATTTAAATAATCATCCCATAAAATCAGGACCGTATCAAGTTTGACTGGGGCCCTAAGGCAGAGATATTCTTGGGGCCCTTAAATTGTTATAAATATAGTGATCTCTCTATATAAGCAACTCCTTTAAAAGAAACATTCTTAAATAAATCAGGGATATTAATAAATAATTAAAGTTTCGTTTAATTGTAAAAAATTAACAACGAAAAATCCGTTTAACCTGTTATTGTTATTGCCCTAGGGGCCCCCTCACGACGGGGGCCCCTAGGCACATGCCTAATGTGCCTAGTGGATAATCCGGCACTGCATAAAATAATAAGGAATGTAATTAAAGTTTTAAGATGATCATAATCATTGATATTATATCTCTTTCCATTTGTAATTGATTTAATATCTAGGAATTCCAATTCGGTTACGATAAATGGGGGAAAAAGATAGTTCTTGATTCAACATCAAATATTGTCTGTTGTTGCGACAAAAAGAAAACTTTTAAGACGCTGACATTTTTTAGAAGACCTGTGAATCGAAATCGAGAGTTGGAAGATCATTTCTTGATCCCAATAAAGGATACATTATGTAAAGAAAAAGATCATCATCAGTTTTTTTAGATATCGATGGTCTAGAACATTCAATTTTTTTCTTCCAAAAATAGCGAAAAATGGTGAATTAAATTTTGTTGATGTAAAATATCAACCTCCCCTAAAATTAAAAGGAAGTGGAGATATTACATCTGTGCTCTAAATCATCGATATATAAGATTGTTATTCTCAAAATTGAAACATTTTGAAAAATTATCAAGCTCTTGCCTACAGAGAACTAATAAGTTTAGCATCGAAGTCAATAAAAATTATCATTATCAATATGTTGACAGAGAGTTATCAGCAAGTATTTAATTCTTTGCGGTCGGCGACTATTTTGGCTTAGCGAGGTGACATATCGCCGTGGCGCTCAAGCGGCACCTTCCGACCGCAAAGTAAAAAGTTGGCCAACTTATGATGGGTTTAGGATGTCAAACGTTGCCGTAACCTTAGCTGTAATAACCATCAAATTTGCCGTAATTAAGTTTGACATCTTAAACCCACCATTAAAAGTGGTAACTGTAACCATAGTAGTGGATTTAGTATTTAACACTTTATTGACCGAGAATTTTACTCAGAAACTATGTCATGTCACCGGCAAGGACTAGTTGACTCGTCACCGGTCAACAACGTTTAGTTATGAAAGACGAGTTAACCCGTCACGGGCCAGCAAAATGTTAAAGAAGTTCAATCATACTTATTTAAATGGCATCCGTTAGGATTTATGACCGCTAAATGTTATGATAAATTTAATTGTATGCGCAAAAATTAGCCAACTTTTAACTTTTTACGGGAGCTGCTAAATATTTGCTGACAACTCCTTTAGCGTATTGACAATGACGACTTCTATTGACTTCGATGCTATACATATTGACCAAAACTTATTAGTTCTTAGGAGGTAGGGACCTAATATGTTTCGAAATATCTGGAAATGGCATTCTTGTATATTTGAAAAACTGATAGCAATGTTATTCTTTACGTAATTTATCATTTATTAAGATCAAGAAATGACCATCAATACTTGATTTCGGTTTATGAGTCTTTTGAAAAACCGCCGATGTCTTCTAATTTTTCTTTCAGTTACAACAACAGCAGCAGGTACAGACAAAATTGCTCTTATTACACCACGAACTATCTATTTTCTCCTTCATTCCAACCTAATTCGAATTCTTAGATAATAAATCACCTGCAAGCGAAAAAGAGGGAATGTCAATAATCATGAATGTCTTGAAACTTTAGTTATTTTCAGCATTATTTTATTGGCTGATTATTAAAATTTTAAATTATAAGGAATGTCTCCTTAAACTAGACATTTGTAAGCACTACATTCTTTACAGTTACGACTAAAATTACTGCTACAATTACAGCAAAGTTTGACATCCTAAACCCACCATTATTATAATGGTGGGTAAGCGTATAATACGCTTACGAATAAATTTTTTGTAATTTTTAGCGGCCGTAAGGTACGTCACACTGAAGCAACCAGCAACTAGCTACCAGTAATAAGTGATATTGCCACTTGATGACATCTTACATAGAATTAAAGCAGACGTCTCACATTGGAGCAGAACGACATCGTCTCTCTATTTGCGACATCGAATTGCTCCAATGTGAGAGCCATAATTTAGTTGTATGTAAAATGTCATAAAATGACAATATCGCTTGTTGCCTCAGTGTGAGACCCGCCTTAGCTGTTGCCTAAACGATACCATTTAAATAAATATTGTTGAACCTTTTTAAATGCTATCAACTATTAATAATTTTTAATTTTATTTTTAATGATACAACTATTGCTACAGTTTGACATCTTACTATACAATATCCTGTTAAGGGATACGCCCTAATATTTTACACATTTGTACTATGTAGTACTTTCTCTGTCCGAAAATAGTTGCTACATTTTATTTATTTATTTATTTTAAGGCGAATCAAAAACAGAAGAATTTTGTGTACAACGGTTTATTGTTTTTAAATGAAAATACAAAATAATTTATGTGACTAAAAAAACCTAAATCCAACACACTTAAGTCGGGCCTATTCGGTGGTTGAGATATCAGTTGAATATCCCAACCATTTCTACAGAAAGCTTGGATTAATGTTGGATCGTCAGTGTACAGGGTGGTCAAATAAGAATGCAGAGTGCTGTATCTCGGAAACTATTCATCGTAGAGACTTGCGGTAAGAAATTTAAGAGCTAAAGTGGCCACGGGAAAATGCTGGAAATTATTTTCAAGTTCCTAAGATGGCCGCCAGGGGACGTAATCGCCATCTTGAATTACAAAATGTGGGTTTCCTCGGAATTCCGCTATATTAAGATAACACAGAAATATGCGCATTTTGATGTGGAGATAAGTATCAATTTCTTTTATTAAAAACTTTTTCCCGTAACTTCAAAAATAAAGTGGTGGGGGGTGTTTGAAAGTGCTTGTAAACAAATGCCTATAATTTCAAAATGGCTGAACGGAATTTAATAAACTTGGTGTCGTTGAAAAGAGCTTTTCTTGGGCTATGAATCCTACCGTTTTGGTGGTGATTGTAAATTCACATGTCGCCGCTAGATGACGTTTTCGAAATTTTTTTAGAAATTGCGAATTTTCTTCGAAAAGTTAAATGGAACGGTATCACTTTCTCTTCACGGAAAAATAGTATAATAAGACCCAAACAAGCTAGTGAAAACCGCACCTCGATATCGTATTCCTAACCTAAGATATTGGTGAAAAACCATTCATCATAAAACTGAACAGATTTCTCCCGGTTTTTTATTCTTTTTTTTTTCAAAAATAACAAAAGAATGCTGTATTCTAAAATTTTTGCTGTGGATTTTGAGAACTTCAAGAAAAAACACTTCATTTTTGTCAAGGCGTTATGTGAATTAGTCGATTTTCTAAATTTGATAAGGAAATCCGAAAATGGCTGTTTTACATGAGTAACCCGATTTTCTTTTAGACAATTAGAAATCATAAAAAATATCAAATCAATTTACTACTTTTAGAGTATATTTTTATAATTTGAACACTTAAGGGGTCATTAAATATAGCTTTAAAGGTTTCTTGTGGGTGGGTTTTTTGTCTTTGGACACACAGTTGTTACGTATCCGTAATGGTGTTTACTTTTTCGATATGCTACATTTTTGCTTCTTATTGGACAAAAACAATAGAAGGTGGCGAGAAGGGAATATAAATAACTTTACATTATAAAACCAAATTTAACTTTAAACCACAAAATGCTTCAAATTACAAACGAAAATTTGGCATATTGAAGAAATAACCACAAATTTAAACAAGCAACAACTGTTTTTATTTGTAAAGAATTGTTCGATTACGATGTTAGATTGTTCTTGTGTCGTTAGCCATTTGTTTTTTCTCTTTTCATTTTTACCCACGACCTACTACGTTTTACCCTATATTCTATAAAAACGTCAAAACCTTAAAGTGATAAAGGGATACCCTAAAAGTGGTAAACTGATGACGATTGATCTATTTATATTTTTTATAATTCATAATTGCCTAAAAGAAAATCAGGTTACCCATGTAAAACAACTATTTTCAGATTTCGTTATTATATTTGGAAAATCGACTAATTCATGAGTTGTCTTGGCAAAAATGAAGTGTTTTTTCTTGAGCTTCTCAAAATCCACGGTACAAATTTTTGAATATAGTATTCTTTTGTTATTTTTGGAAAAACAGAATAAAAACCGGGCGAAATCCGTTCAGTTTTATGATGAATGGTTTTTCACCAATATCTTAGGTTAGGAATACAATTTCGACGTGCGGTTTTCACTAGCTTGTTTGGGCTTTATTATACTATTTTTCCGTGAAGAGAAAGTGATACCGTTCCATTTAACTTTTCGAAGAAAATTCGAAATTTCTAAAAAAATCTCGAAAACGCCATCTAACGGCGACATGTGAATTTACAATCACCACCAAAACGGTAGGATTCATAGTCCAAGAAAAGCTCTTTTCAACGACACCAAGTTTATTAAATTCCGTTCAGCCATTTTGAAATTATGGGCATTTGTTTACAAGCACTTTCGAACGCTCTGCACCACTTTATTTTTGAAGTTACGGAAAAAAGTTTTTAATAAAAAAAATTGATACTTATCTCCAGTTCAAAATGCACATATTTCTGTGTTATCTTAATATAGCGGAATTCCGAGAAAACCCACATTTTGTAACTTAAGATGGCGATTACGCCCCCTGGCGGCTATCTTAGGAACTTGAAAATAATTTCCAGCATTTTCTCGTGGTCACTTTAGGTATTAATTTTTTTACCGCAAGTCTCTACGATGAATAGTTTCCGAGATACAGCACTCTGCATTCTTATTTGACCACCCTGTACAAATGCGGTTTTGCATTATCTTGCTGGATAAATATTGTATGTTTTTTTGAACCAACAGGCCATTTCTCCCATATTGCTTGAATCAATTTATTCAAAATCGTTTTTCTTACTTCCTCTTTATTGATGCTTTCTACAGCTTTGGTTACTAGTGTTCCCTTAGCCCAATTTTTGCTATTTCTTTTGGATGGTAAAGAGTTTATAAATGGCCATATCCCTATCTTTCCGTCAAAAAAATTTTTTTGGTGAAAATCCCAACGTGGACGTGCAACTGCCGCCATGAACATTACTTTTGTAATGAATCTTTTACTTTATAAGTTCTGTGAGGCATTTCTTCTTGCGGAGTGATATAATTTTTTTTTTGTTTTGGTTAAATAAAACCATTTTTCGTCAATGTAGTTTAGTAAATCCTCGTCAGCAATACAAATTTTAAACAAAACTCTATTCGACGCCGTTTATTTTCTTCGGTATGTAACGGCTTAATAAAACTGGTTACTCTGTTAATTTCTTTAGAATTTTTAAATCTATTATGCAACGTATTTTTTTGGAATTTTACTTGAACAATCTAACGATCTTCATGTGGTTCTTTTACACAAAGGGATAGAGCATATATTAGCAATTTGTTGACTGTAATCTTTAACTTTTCGACCACAATTATTTTTACGGGAGTTAATATTAATTATTGCGTTTTTACTTACAATTAAACAATCTTTTATTTATTTCCACAATCTCGAAATTGTTGAACGACTGCAAAAAAACTTACGTGCAGCTGCATTTATCACGCCTCTTTTCAAACTTTATCCTCCACATTTTGCAACAAATAATGCAAAATTTGGTTTCTTTGCTCACTACTAAATTCTCCGCATTTTTCCCACCTCTTTGATTTGTTTCCGAAATATATCGAACCATTTTTGATGCAGAGCGGTTAAAATTCAAAAACTTTTAAATTTTACAGTTAACAATTACTTATCACAAAAAGTGGGCAATAGCTAAGTGGAGGTTAGGGCATGGCACATTTCGATTATTATATGTTCTACCTACTGATATTTAATAAATTAATTTATCTTGTATATTTATAATAATTTTTACATTAAACTAAAATGTAGCAACTATTTTCGGACAAAGGAAGTAATACTTATCGATTGATATCACTTACATTAAAATCGGCGGGGACAACTTTTTGTACAGAAAAAAATCTAACATAACTTGATTAATGTCGATTAAAATTTGATAGTTTATAAAAATTCACATCTAAAAGCCAATTATTGTTGAGAGTTTTTAAATTTTATGGGGCTATTTAGATTGAAATTTAATTATAATTTTTTTGTCAAACATAAAATTTATACGACTCTTAATTTATCCCTCAGACGACAAAATGGATATCTATTAATATTGAATGTGTATTACCAGTTGACTGAATTTGATAATGATAATTAAATACTGATGCTGTATTTATACTGGTTTTACTAAAATGATTAAAATTATTTCATTTCTTAAAATTCATATGTGTAAATATGTTTAAATGATAGAGATTTAAAATTTTATGACGATTTAGACTGAATCTTTATTTTTATCAAACGTGAATTTTTAAAGACTTTTAGTTTTTATTTTCCAGAAACGAAATTCTAACATAACTTAATATGTGGAATAAAATTTAACTAACCATAAGAATTTTTATTCGAAATCAAACTAACATTTTTCTCTAGTTTCTAGTTTTAATCTCAGTAGCTTCCTGAACTTAAATTGAGTGTGATTTTAACTAAAATTCCTACAAATTGAAATATTGATTGAAAAATTCTTTCAATTTCTAACATAGTTTTCCCCCTGTAGACAAATTTCGGCTTCAAGAATGTAAAGAAAACACATCGATATCGTTCAAGTTTGGCGATAACCCGTCCGTCTTGTAAAATGACCCCCCTTGGGGCGCTTTATTCCTCGACTTCCAATAAACCCCGGCATCCAATATTACAGAAACTCGTCTCCCCCGACATGATCGTCGTACGCTTTGACGCCGAGCGTGTTTGATTTGGAACCAAACAACATGAAACGACGACCAACGACCATCGTTCCGTTAAAAAAACACGCCCGAGGCCTACAAAATGACTCTGTTTGCGAAAACACCGCCGTAAATTCCTCTCGCATTCCCAATTCCGTGTAATTGGAAGTGTAAAAGTTTAAAGCGTCAATTGGAGATTTAATGATTCTCGTAATGAAGTTATTTTAAGAATTCGATTTGAAAATAGTATATTAATACGAATGAAGGATATTAAAACGGAAGATGTGAAAATGTAAACTGGTTAAAAGGAAATGACACCTGTTCGAACACGGGTTTGTTTATTCCAATTTATATGCGGATTTTAATCTACAAGCTGAGTTCCGATGAAATATCGATTTCAATTTTAATTAACTTTTTTTTAAGATTTAAAAATTTATATTGAATTTTCTTTTCAAATTTAAGAAAAATTAAGTTTTTAAAATCATCTTAAAGAAAAATTATTTCTTAATCATTCAAAATAACTTTGCTAAAATCACAAAAACTTACTCAGTTTTTGTAATTAAAGGAAACAAAATAATGATACCAATGATTAATGATAAAATCGACTTACGTTTCAGTCATGTTCAAGTTCTTACAAGTTCCGTAATTTAAAACGCGCCATTCTCATCGTGCTATCCCACTAGAACAAGCGGTGACAAGTCCTTCGGGAAGGAAACACCGACGCCGACTGATCGGAGGACGTTCGGCGTCGCGACGCTTTGGTTAGCGCCATGCGCCATCTACGCATCGGATAACGTTATAAACCTAAAACGATCAGTCATTATAAACCACGAAACATGGTCTAACATCTATTTGAAATCAGTTGCAGTTTCATTTTATAATTACCGCAAATAAACTTATATTTTTCAATTTTTAAATAAAAGTTTCATTAGTAATCGTTAGAAAATTAAATTTCTTTTAATTTAAATATAAACAGTTTAAAAGTTATTAACATTTTTAACCTCAAAAATAATTCATTATTCGAGATATTAAATTTTCTTTGTTGAATTAGTGTAACTTTCTTATTTTTAACACTATGCCGTCCGGCGTCACCACGGTGGTGATGTGCGCAAACTAGCGGTTAACGGCCGGCGTCACCACAGTGGTGATGTGCACAAATTAGCGGTAAACGGCTGGCGACACCACTGTGGTGTCCCCAGAAGAACGGCCAAGTGATCCGAATAAGTGCTGCCGGCGCCAAGCGAAAAAATATTTAGGAATCGTGCGGACGGCAAAGTGTTAATAGAAACTAGTTGCGTTTTTAATTTTCAAAAAAACTTTTAAAACGCTTTAGAATAAGATTTTCATTAGAAATCGTTTTAAAAATTCTTTTTATTTTCGATTGAAAACTAATCACGTTTAGCATTAAATTTAACAATCTTTGACAATATTTAAGAATTTTCATTTTAGAACAAAATTCTTATTAGTAATTGTTTGGAAGTTAATCTCCTTTAATTAGAGTAGAAGCACGATATATCTATCATAAGTAGTTTAAAACTTATTCAACCGTATGCATAGCTATAGGCCTAGTAGGATTTTATCATGCTTTTAACAATAGTAACCACTGGTTGTTAATAAAACCATTTTAAAAATAGGTATGCACAGTTACATTTTAACTTATAACCAGTTAACAAACAATTAAACTGCTTTTTCAGGTGGCAAGATCGCAAGATGTGTATATTTCTGGGCATGCTAACAAGTGAAATCAATGTCATGTCGAAAAAATTATGCGACACGGAGGGTTTATTTAATATTAGAGAAGGATTAGAAGCAACTAAATGTAACACTTCAAAAAAACAGTATGTCTCCTATATTAACAGGAAAGTTAATTAATAATGATTAATAACCTAAAAGTTTACTGCAAAGGTGAGAAATTATTGAATTATAATATAAGTTAACTTCTCTTTCAATAAGATCTGAAAGATGACGTCGTTTCTTGAGCTTGAATTTTTATAGCAAACTTAACAACGAAACGCGTATCATACAACTAAAACCATGTCGGTCATAATTTACCTATTATGCAACAACATTTTCACAACAATGACCTCCCTCTAATAGTGAGTGATTAAATTAAGTGATTACTATAAAATCTAAATTATTTTGAAGAACTTTCGGTTTAGAGTGAAAATATTTGCCCAAAACGGAAAACATTTTTATTGTGACATGGGTGACATTCTAGAAAATGAAATTAAAATCTAGTTAAACATGCCTATTTTGACCACTAAAATGTTAGCAGCCAATTAGCGTTAAAACCTTACCAAATATGACCTTGCATACGGGGTTTGCTTAGTAACGTTTAAAAATGACGTTAGTGGCCACTAAACAAACTATACATACGGCTGATTATTTTTAACTTTAAAGGGAACTGATGATACGCCATCTTCAAAATTTTTAAATCCATGCAACTTTTTTTATTTTTGATCGTATGTTAGTCTTGTTTAGCATTAAATTAACCCTTTCGTTACCAGCGTCACATATGTGTGACAATCTGATTTTCTTACCTGAACCCGGCGTCATAAATACCGGGTGTCCCAACGGTCCGAAAAAGCTCCATAACTTGTTTATTATTGGAGATATTGACCTTCTCTTTTTTTTGGGTTATAACTGTAATGGTACTACACATTTTTAAAATATTGCGACTTATATACAGGTGTCTAAAAATTACAAAAAATACTAAAGTTATTATTTTTTAAATGGAACGTACCCGATTTTATTTTATTTTCGAATTCTATGGTAAAATACGATTCACTTTTATAAAGGTCGTTTTTACCTAAACTGTGAGGAAATTTGATTTATAACAGTTTATTTGCCAAAATTTCGAAATGCAATGGTCTGTCCAAAAATTCTTTTCTGTCAAATTTTTGACTTAACTTTAATGTAGGTGACGTTGTTTGACTGCTAAATGTTTGCTGCATCTTTTAAATGTTTACTCAGTAACCTGCTTGATCGCAATTGCTTACTACGAATTTTTAAACATGATGAATCAAATGGCACCCCCGATTTATTATTGTAGTGATCAAACATTATTCTGACAAGCTTTCCATCCACAATAAAGTAAAATAACCCTGTCAAAATAACCTTTGACCAATATAATAACAAATAGGGGTTACCATTTAAAAATGAATAAGTCTTCCACATTTTCAATTTATCATTTTTAAAAAGTCGTATTAGACAAATGGGACTAAACAGGTCGTTGAGTAAACATTTTAAAAATCCAATAAACATTCAACAATCAAACGGAGTTAATTACTTTGACAACAAGGGAAGGATATTGAAAATAAGAATTTTTGAACAAATCACTGCATTTGGAAATTCTGGCAAAAAAGTGCCATAAATCAAATTTGCTGGCAGTTTAGAAAAAAAACGACCTGTATAAAAGTGAATTGTATTTTACCATAGAATTCAAAAATAAAATAAAATTGGGTGTGTTCCATTTAAAAAAAGTAACTTTAGTATTTTTTGTACTTTTGGGACACCCGTATATAAGTCGCAATATTTTAAAAATGTGTGGTACCATTACAGCTATAACCTAAAGAAAGCAGAAGGTCAATATCTCCACTAACAAACAAGTTATGTAGCTTTTTCAGACCGTTGGGACACCCGGTATGTGATGGGTGTTCATTATTAGTTCATAATAATTATTTGCACCAAATCGTCTCGCACACAAACGGGTTATGCTATAAATAAACAATAAAATAAATACAGGATGTCATTGATCTGTGGTGGCTGTTTTTCTCGTGAGGCTGTAATAGTGAAAGGGTTGAAGGATTTTAACAATCTTTTAGAATATTTAAGAATTTGTAACAATTTAAATTTGCTGAACTAATTGTAAGACCAAAACTAACATTACCACTAACCCTAACACTAGACATAGAAGTAGGATCTTTCGGGATTTAGCCGTGCGTCTTTTAAAAAGGCGTTTGCGGGAAGTATTACGTTGGCCAGACCGCACGTACCATCGAGTGCCGGTTTAAAGAACCTGAGAGGGACGTCAGACTTAAGAAAATCCAGTCTTCGGCAGTCGTGAAACATTGCCACACCAACCAAGGTATTCGCTTCGTCTAGTACAGAGTGGACTATCTTGCGGCTCACGAGCCACATTCGGCTCTTTGAAGGATTATTTATGGCTCTCAAAAATTATTAACGTTCCGTGATCTAGGTATAACGTACTAAATTGTTTTGTAGATTTGATTGATCCGATAACTGCATTTCTCAAAAATAGAAAATTACTTATTCTGAATTAGACGATGACGAGTGATTACAAAACTTGATGTTTTTGACTAATGTCATGGAACATTCGCAAACACTGAATTTACAATTGCAATGAAAAGATAAAATAATATCTGACCTCTTACACTGTATACAGGATGTCCCACCGAGTTGGACTGGTCGAAATATCTCGGAAACTACAAATCCGATGACTTTGAAATTTTATACATAGATTTAGTACTTACTAAACTACATTTTGAAAACATTTTCAATCATCCATGACTTCCGGTTATATCAGAAGGGGTTAAGGAATTATTTTATTTGAACGTAATATTTACTTTTCGTTAGGTTGGTTAATTTAAAAATTATTTTGTTTGAAACATTTTTTTGTATCACTTGTGGTTTCAGAAAAAAAAATATTTTTGATAATTTTTACGTTTGATTGAGGTGAAAAAATAAGCTATAACTATAAACTATAAATAAGCAATCCAAGATAGCTACGCCCATAAATTGATGCTATTTTTTCATGGCTAACCTATTTTTTTACCCCAATCAAATGTAAATAATTATGAAAAATAATTTTTTTCTCTGAAATTACAAATGATAGAGAAAAATGTTTCAAGTAAAATTATCTTCAAATTAACCAATCTAACCAAAAATAAATATTGCGTTCGAAAATAATAATTCCTTAACCACTTCCGGTATAACCGGAAGTCATGGATGACTGAAAATATTTTCCAAATATAGTTTACAATATACTAAATCTGTGTGCAAAATTTCAAAGTCATCGGATTTGTAGTTTCCAAGATATTTCGACCAGTCCGACTCGGTGGGACACCTGTATATAACTTTCAAATTAAATAGTATTTTTTTTCAAAAGTACATTAATAATAAAACATTTTGTCATTTTCCTCGAATTAAAAAAATTTGTTTCAATATTAAACAAGAAGAACTCAACGAGTATGTAAATAAGCTAAATGGAATATTAATGGAATTCCAAAATAGATTCCAAGACTTGAAATATTTTAAATCGTCTCTAGATTTTTTGTGAATGCATTTAAAATTAACATAATTTAAGGTGAAATTTCCATTTCCGCTATAATTATGACCCAAAAAGCATTTGGAGAATTAGAATTAATAGATGGAGAGATGCAAGAAAATCAAGCTCTACAATTAAAATATAAGTCGACGTCGATTACCAAATTTTGGAAATTTGTACCAGAATCAAAGCATCCTGAATTAAAAAGGGCTGCTTTCAAATTATTTCAATATTCGGATCTACGTACTTATGCGAATCATTTTATACCACTTTAAAATTCATGAAATCCAAACACCGATCAATGTTAACTAACCAGCATCTCAAAGAATTACTGCGAACTGCTGTCACCAATTATTTACTAAATTTTAAGGAATTATCAAGAGAAGTGAAACAAATGTGTTTAATTTTTAATATTTAAATTTAATAGACATATTTCGTCCTTTTTAACTTTTCAATAAATATAATTTCTGTAAAGCAAAGTTTTTAATACAAATATATATTTAATTGTGGCTCGCGAAACATTTCAAATTTTGAAAAATGTTTTGGACTATAAAAAAGCTTGGCCACCCCTGGTCTAGTAAGTGCTATCAACGTTTGACAAAGGAGGCCACTGAGATTCATCAATACGGAAATAACGTTATCAGAAAAGATGCTTTGGAGCTTAGCCGTACTTAGAAAAGGATGGTAAACTCGATAAACAAAACTGCCAACTCCACACCGGACTCGACAATACAATTACTGAATAATTAGCTTTTAGTTAGTTTTTCACGTATAAATTGTTAACCGCTAACCAATCTTGTCACTTCAAACTTGTTTCTGAAGAAGGTTGC
The DNA here is from genome assembly GCA_036711955.1 of Digitonthophagus gazella. NCBI lineage: Eukaryota > Metazoa > Arthropoda > Insecta > Coleoptera > Scarabaeidae > Digitonthophagus > Digitonthophagus gazella. The sequence goes on from JASCIT010000012.1 coordinate 13,020,037, forward strand.
AACATGGCATTCGAAACGCCAAACGCCTTTTTAAAAGACGCACTGCAAACCCTGTAAGATCCTAGTTCTAGTGTTAGAATTAGTGTTAATGTTAGTCCTAAATTGAGTTAACACCGACCATAAATCCTTCATATTTCTAATTTAAATTTGTTTTAATTAAAATACCTACAACAGAATATAGTTAGCGTTAATAATTTAAAAGTTATTCACATTACCTTTAAAACCAATTGAAGGGTGGAGTGCAAGAAGTACCTAAGTAGCATTTTTATAAAATCTGCCTAGCAGGGTTGCCAGATCGTTCGATTGGATTTCCCCAGTCACAATTGAAAAATACCCTAAATTTGGAAGTTTTCAATAAAAAATCCCCAGAAAATAATTTTATTGTTTTCGTAGGTTATAATTTGTTACTTTTAAATTTTACTCAATTTTCGTGACCGAAGCATATCTCTAAAATACCCAAAAATAAGCCAATTTAGAAATAAATCCCCAAGAATTGGAAATATTCAGAAAATAATTTTTCAAATTAAAAAAATAACTTATAACAGCAATGCACACAGTTGAAGACTAATAAAAAAATTAAAAAAAAGTACAATTCTACTGCATTTATTCTTGCGTTTTATAGTACAGAATTGAATTTTTGTATTTATGAAGTTTATATCATTGAGTAGTGCCAGACATAAAATCCTCTGTTAATACCCACCTAAAATTTTTTTCCGCACAAATAATCCCCAATAAAAACTATCCCCAAAAAATACCCCAATAAAGAAAAAGAACCCTAATTTTTGGGGAAACTCCCCTAATCTGGCAACCCTGCTGCCTAGTCGCGATATCTCGGTTTATCATGTTTGATAGCATGATAAATTCGCAATTAGGCAGATTTTATAAAAATGCTACTTAGGTACTTCTTGCACTCCACCCTTCAATTGATGATTTGCCATCTTGAAAATTTTAAAATCGAAAAATAATCGAGTTTGATACCACATTAAAAGAAATTAAAAGTCTTTGGTTGTAGACTTTTTAAAAATGAAAATTTATCCTACAGTCTATAAAAATTAAATTTAAATATAGAATTTATCCTACAAACTATTTAAAAATAGTTTTGTCATTTTGAAGGGTCAAAAGTGATCAATACTTCTATCCAATTCATTTTCATACACTTTGCCTTTCAAATGCACTTGAAATCGAAGAACCGTTTCGACTCGAGACCTTCAAAGGTCGATTTGAGGAAATTAAATTTAAATTTTTCCAAACTCGAACTGAATATAAAGCAGTTTTAAAAAGTAGATGCGGCACTTTGTAGTAGTTTTATAAAATTTCGCAAGAATAAATCACATTTTAAATATAAACTCACCCAGAACGAATACACTCTATTACCTTTAAAAGAAGTTTTACTCAACAACAATTTCCAAAGTTACTTTACACTCCTTGTATATTTATTACTTGTTTGAAACTGTATTGAAATAAATTTACGGATTTATTGTTAGTTTTGTAAATTCAAATTTCTGGAAAGGAAACTGCTACCTCCAAAACACCATTTAAACATGAAAAAGTTTATTTGCAACATTAAACTAATCTTAATTTATAGTTCTTTCTTATTCTTTTTCCTCCAAATTCTTCTTTTCTTTTACATTCATTTCAAGTTTAAACTTTCCATCTTTCTCAACAACAAGCTCCACATTACTGTCCGTTCCTCTCAAAGTCCTAAAACATTTCCAAAGACCATACCTAACCTCCCAATCTTCAAAAAATAAGTCAGGTTTGTTCCATAAAACGTGATGTCTCGCATATTGGTACAAAACTTGAACCGGTGGATTTAAGTGAGGTGCTAACTCAGCTCTTCTTTGTAAGATTGTGTTAAGGTAGTCATAAAAAATCTTAGGAAATAGATTTATTATGAGTAATAATTTAAGAAACGTAAACTATTATAAAAAAAAGCAGATTATTAATTTAATCATTACCTCGGCATTATGAATCCAACAAATTAACGACATAACCGACATAACAATCGCATGTATTCGATTTGTACATTCCAAATCAACCCCTGAAGTGGAGATGGTTAATTCTTGAATTGCCATCATTAAACAAGCCATCGCTGCTGCTGTATAACCGCATGGTATTTCTACTATTAAGATTGAAATGACGGAATATAAACTTTCCAAATTGATTCTAAAAGATTTTTATAAAAGAAATGTGTCAATTAAACTCAAAGAATCAAATATCCTAAAAAATTAAATAAAATAGAAAGACGAATTCTTTAATTGGTTTAAAATTCTGACTTATGAATGAGTATCTGACGACTGAATAGAGTATCGATAATTCGCGTTAAAAGGTACCCCAGGTGATTCGAAAATCTGTAATCATGCCAACAAAATCTGAATTTACTCTAGAGTCTTTCAATAAGGACGCTTTGAAAAAATAAGTAACGTTTTAAAAACAATGCCAAAAACGATGTGGTGGAGAGATGCAGTATCTGTGCAAAATGTTCACATTATATGAGGATCAATATGTGGTATGACCACCAATATGAATGACTTCATAGTACCTCTTTGACTATATTTCTTCTGATTCTCAGAAAATCTTTTTGGGATACACTTACCCATTGTTTGATTAACTCTAGAAAGCTAAACTATCGGAAAAATTACGAGTGTGTTGTTTTTTGTTTAGTTTCGCCCTCTTAGCCTGCGACGTATCGACCGCGTTGAGGACTTGTAAATTTCCACATTTGACTGAAACATGTTTCCAATGAAATATTTTGGCTAATTGTATTCATTAAAGTTAAAGTTTGTATCTAGAAGTACTTTTTATTAAATCTTCTTTCTAGTCGTAAATTTTACGATAGTTTAACTTCAACGTCACTTTTGAACAGTTTAGCTTTCTAGGGTTAAGGTCCCTTCCAGCTGGACAAGCTACATATGTCCTTTAAGATTCTAACGTGTTCTATCTGATTAAAATCGAAATTAACTTAACAGAAATCCAGAAAAGTGTTCCTTTAATTTTTTGGGCAGTGTACTTGTGTGGTTGAACAATCTAATCCCGTTGTAAATTAGTTCTACGTAAAGAACAACTATTGTCGCTGGTTAATATGTTAAACATTGCAAAACTCAGATCATACAGAACCAGTGATGTCGTGAATGATGAATTACTGACATCCGCGGATGTAACTTACTTTGGCTTCACATCCTCAACAGCGGATGTTATGTTTTGTTTTAGAGATACTTAATTTCGCTGTGAATAAATGAAATATAGATGTCTCAAAATTATATCACTGCTCCACAAACTGTTAGAATATGCTTGTGTAATTTTAAATAGACAGATTAAAACCTGTTATTTGGTTTCTTACACCGATATGCATAGTCCATCGCCAGTGACTCGCTGACGTTTCTCGGTTCGCTTGTTGAAAATTACGATGCATAGTCAAAATCGTCATAGAATTATCGAATCGCTGAAGATGATCGATACCAACTCCGGAGATATGCCGGAGATTGATCAATGACAGAAACTTCAACAAAATCAAAATGTAAGATGGGGCAGTCATACCTCCGTTATTTAATAGCTCAATAGATACAAATGAATTATAAAAATAAACTTAATGAAAGGAATTTGTATTAGATGTGTTGAAATGAATGTGAAAGTACAGATTAATGAACGTATTAATTCATTTAAGTAGTGGTCCCTTGATGACTACGTAAGAATCCCTTTAATTTACTTTAATTTGTTAAAATGAACAAGGGTGCTACGCTACACGACAGAAACTACACTAAAATTCATCGATAATTCGCTAAAACGGAAAGCGCTAAGAGACAGACTATACAACACAAATTAAGTTCCGATCGTTTGCTGACGACTTCTCCGGAGAGTCGCCGAAATTAACTTTAGCAAGTCGCCGACAATCGACTATGCATACGGGTGTTATTGTTTCAGAGATATTCAGCGTTAAAGTGTTTCAAAGTTACTTATGTCAACTTTCCTAAATAACTTTGTTAATTTAAAAGGGATATACCTCAAAATTCCACACGAATCTTAGGATTTAACCTTAATTAGACGGTAATCATTTCCAAATTTTCTTCATTTTATGAAAGATTAACAAGAAACATTTTATGAGGGTAATAACATTTTGAAATTATTACCGTGTATTTGAAATTAAATCTTAAGATCCATGAGCAATTTTGAGACATATTTTCTCAAAATTAGCAATGTTATTTCGAAAAATGAACATTAAGTAGAAAGGACTTTAATATCGAATACCTCTGAAAGTATAAGAAATCGGATAACAGGTTTTAATCTCAATGTACTTAAAATCACTCAAGGAATATATCCTAATAGTTTGTCGGTAAAATTTTGGGGCATCTGTATAATCACAATCACATTTTAATAATTGAGTTGTCTGGTTTCAATATCCCCTAAATCAATTTTTGGGCAAAATGAGATATACAGGGTGTCTCCGAAATGCGTGTACAACGTAAGACCTCAGATTCCTTGGCTTGAAACAGGTCGATTTAAGTTAACTTATCTATATCCAAAGTTGCTTCGTTTTGCTGCTAGAAGGCTTTAAAAATAATATTTTCCCCGAGTATTTCTTAAATTACTCGAAAAATCTTTATTAGATTTTATTAATTTTTTGACCACGTCTTTATATCAGCTGGGCACAGCTTTCTGTGAAACAAATTCGAATTTTACAACATACAGAGTGTTTAGAAACACTCTTACCGCAAGTTATTCATCTAAATCTTTTTAAGCACCCTGTATAATTTTCTAACAATTCTTTTTCCGAATAGCTACATTCATTTAGAAACTATTTTCTCTCTTACAAAATTTCTGTTGGGCAAACGGTTTAGGCACAAAAGAAGATTTTCTAAATGCCTACAAGTCCAAAACAGCAAATTAAGGTAACATTAACAAAATTCAAAGTACCAATTTCTTCACGGGATATGAAAATCTTTCAAGAAAACCACATGTTATAGGTTTAGAAGTAGTTTATTGCTTAAAATTTTCAAATTTTCGCCAGCATTTGTGAACGTTATCAGTATTTAGCCCTTTTAATCTGTATTATGCAGTTCCACCGTAGAATCGAAGGAAATAAAGGGGAAATCATGTTCCTGTAAACTGGTCAGCAAGATCAGTAAACTTAGCACCTTCTGATTTTGTTTATTGGGTATCATAAAAGCAAAAATGCAACAAAAAGAGTAAACAGTAAAAATATTACACACTGTATTATTTTTGCCCTGATGACGGTCACAAATCCTGGCAACATTTTGAGCAAAAACTACTACCAATCCTCTAAAATGTGATTTTCTTGAAAGAGCTGCATATCCTGTGAAGATATTACTACTTTGAACTGGGTGAATGTTGCCATAACTTACAGATTTGAACTTGCAGAGAGTTAGAAAATGTTTTTTTGTGGCTAAACCGGTTGTCCAACTGAAATTTTATAAGAGAGAAACTAGTGTCTAAATTAATGTAGCTACTCAGAAAAAGAATTGATAGAAAATTATACAGGCTGGTTAAAAAAATTTGGATGGATAACTTGTGGTGAGTGTTTGTAAACGCCCTGTATGTTTGGAAATTCGGATTTTTTTCCACAAAAAGCTGTGTGCAGCTGATATAAAGACGTGGTCAAAAAATGAGTAAAATCTAATGAAGATTTTTCAACTAATTTAAGAAAAACTCATGGAAAATATTATTTGTAAAGCCTTCTAGCGTCCAAACGAAGCAACTTTGGATATAGATAAGTTAACTTAAATCGACCTATTTTGAGCCAAGAAATCTGTGGTCTTACGTTGTACACGCATTTCGGAGACACCCTGTATACGCCATATGTTAGAAAAAGTTGTTTTCTATAAAATACTCAATGATTTGTATTAAAAAACGCGCGATTCCCTTAAAAATTCAAATCAAATAGACAACCTTTAGATTCAAATCCCACTAAATCCATTTTTAATAGATGCGCAGTTATAAAAACTGTACAGGGTGGGCCAAATTGGACACTTTTAAAGGGAAACTCAAATTTCTATAAGAGATAGAGGAAAAATAGTATCGGTGTCTGACACTCGATTTTTGTGAAAAACGTAATGGTGAAAACCACATATTGATATCTCTTACGGTTTGGGAGATACAGGGTCTTTTTCGAAAAAGTACGTTTTTGAAAAGTCTTCACAACTTTTTTCTTATTGAAAAATGTTGGTTTCTGTGAAAACATTCTCCAAGCAACTTTTTACGTAGAATTTAATGAAATGAGTTAGATTTCTCTACAAGCGATATTTCGGTAGTTATTGACATAAAAATGAGTTTTTCAAATGGAACACCCTGTATATTTTGACATATTGGGCGAGAGCTTAAAGTTCCCTTTCCAAAAATATGCCACACTTAATAATTCGCTCAAGTCTTTTTTGAAATATACGATTTCAAAAATTTTCAGGTGTAACTTTTAATTACGTAGTAGTAGGCTTTGGAACAAATTACATTATCACAAGTCTTCTCTGAAATATATAACATACTATAAAGCTTACATGCCCAGATTTTGAATAAAACGGCTTTGGATACAAAATAAAAACGAAATTATATTGAATTTTCGGAAACAAACACCAAATTGAAATGACTTTTTTTATCACACTTGATAGTTCGATCAAGTCTTCTTTGGAATATACAATGTCAAAAGTTGCCGATCTTCAACTACGTAGTAGTAGGCTTTGGGCAACGCTCCGATAAAACAAATGAATTGTTTATACTAGCTGTCAAATTTGGCTTAAGTTGCTTATTTCTAGTGTTTTTAATTAAAATTTCAAATTTAAATTTGTAATAATGAGATATGAAAATTATGAAAAATGGGATGTGATAGTTTGTTTTATACAATCCGGGGAAAATTCAGAAGCTGCATCAAATTTATATCATGAACGATATCCAGAGAGGAGACAACCCCATGCTGACATTTTTAGAAAACTCCAATATAATTTAAAAACTAGTAGTCAATTTGAAAAGAAAAGAAACAAGAGTTATACACGAAATGAAAACAGGGAGTTAGAAGAAATAGTATTTTTAGGGGAAGTAGAAAATAATCCAAAAACATCAACACGGCAGTTAAGTACGACCACAAGAATGCCTAGAACTACACTTAGGCAGATATTAAAAAAGCATAAATTTAAACCATACAGAACCGGCAAAGTTCATTATCTCAGAGCGGAGGATTTTGAACGGCGGATGAATTTTTGCCAATGGTTTTGGCAAAAATTTGTTTTTGGTGTCGAGCTTGTGTAATACAAGGCGGAGGACACTTCGAACATCTATAGATAAATTATTTACTTTCGTTGTTTATTATTGTTTTGTTATTTACTGATGTTTTTATTACTGTTATTTGTTATTGTTTTATAATGTTTTATTAACTTATTTTGCTGCTTGTTTCTGAAAATTCAATATAATTTCGTTTTTATTTTGTATCCAAAGCCGTTTTATTCAAAATCTGCACGTGTAAGCTTTATAGTATGTTATATATTTCAGAGAAAACTTGTGATAATGTAATTTGTTCCAAAACCTACTACTACGTAATTAAAAGTTACACCTGAAAATCTTTGAAATCGTATATTTCAAAAAAGACTTGAGCGAATTATTAAGTGTGGCATATTTTTGGAAAGGGTACTTTAAGCTCTCGCCGAATATGTCAAAATATACAGGGTGTTCCATTTGAAAAACTCATTTTTATGTCAATAACTACCGAAATATCGCTTGTAGAGAAATCTAACTCATTTCATTAAATTCTAAGTAAAAAGTTGCTTGGAGAATGTTGTCACAGAAACCAACATTTTTCAATAAGGAAAAAGTTATGAAGACTTTTCAAAAACGTACTTTTTCGAAAAACACCCTGTATCTCCCAAACCGTAAGAGATATCAATATGTGGTTTTCACCATTACGTTTTTCACAAAAATCGAGCGTCAGACACTGATACCATTCTTCCTCTATGTCTTATAGAAATATGAGTTTCCCTTTAAAAGTGTCCAATTTGGCCCACCCTGTACAATAGATTCAAAGGAGTTTTTAGGAAAAACCAAACCGCCATGAATATCCAGCCAAAAGGAATTCCTACCGCAGTGAAACCAAAAGATCTCAAAATGAGAGATGTAAATAACTTGTTAAGCAAACACTATGGAAAGAACTGGAGAGAGGTAGAAAATTTGGCTTATTATAGAGATGTGTTGGAAACATTTCAGAACAATAATATTCCTGGCGATTCCCGAGAAGACAGTGGGGACTAAGAGCCTAGTTTATGTGAATCAACCGAAAATATACCTGATGTTAGAGTTTAAGAGTTTTTTAAGTACAGTTTTTAAATAACATATCTTTCAAAAAATAAAGTTTCCTGTTGTTAGCTACAAAGAAATTTGATTCACTTTCAATTCATGCCTAATCCATTTTGTTCAGATTCAAATGAGCCTTAATCCACAGTTTGGTAGCAAATGCAACCAAACACCATTTTTAAATCCACCCTGTGATTTTTATATCTATTTCAAAAGACGTGGTTATAGAATTTTTTAAACTTCAGTAAGTCTTCTAATAAGAAATAAATTACTTTTGAATTAATAACGCCAAAATCACCCCAAAATACTTTTTTGCCGTTTTCTCAAAATCGAAAAATTTGGACTTAAGGGGATTTGAAACCAAACAACTCAATTCATTCATTTTTGTAATATTATTTGTTTTATAATACAATTTCAGTAGAAAATTGTAAAATTTGTGTAGGAGAACCCGGGGCACAACGGGGTACCGGGGCGGAATGAAGTTTAATGTTTTTCGATATCAAGGAGGCCCTATGTAGCGAACGGCAATAAGTAAAACTAACAACCTATTATTGCCGAAATTTGACAGCCAAAATTAACAAAGCGTCTTTTTTGTACGTAGCCTTCAAATGAAATAACGACCAATCAACAATTTTTATTATTTCGATTGGTTAGCATGGAAATAAAAATATTAAACATTCTTTTTGAAAATAACACATACCATTCATATCGAGTGTTCATTTAAATTTATGTTCAAATGGACTATGAATGTTACTAGCGTCTTTGTCATATACGTTTCCTATGTATTTCTCCGTATTCGTCTATTAACACTTTGTTGACCGGCAATTTTAGATAGAAACTATGTCATATCACCGACTATAACGAGTGCAATAACATCTTGAGTCGTCACCGGTCAGCAAAGTGTTAAACTTTCAAAGCATGCTGCAGCTCGAATTTAAATAAACACCTGATGTGTAACTTAACCAAGGGCTGGTTTATTCACCTTTCGGTAAATTAATCTATCAGACATTTACCACGGTTACTGGCTAAATAGCCAATCACGGCAAGTGAAATTACAGTAACTATGGGAAATATCAGATAGATTATTTTACTCAAAGGTGGATAAATCGCCCTCAGCGGAGTAAATTAAAATTTAAACATAAATAACTGCATCGTTTTCAAGGTTAACCCCTTAACGCACAAGTTTTTTAAGCGTAAAACGTATTAAACGTATTAATACGTTTGTGCGCGTTAAGGGGTTAAAAAAGTTAATTATATCGAAAGTATTTAACCGTTTGAGTGCTGCTAAGCGCGAAAGTGCTTCGTTAATTTGTGTCGAAAATCGCGATGCATCGCTTTTGTGCTAAGAATTTCAGTATGCCTTTGTTGCACCATTGGAATAAACGTAGTCTGACATCACGCGTACTTTGCTAAACTCAACATCAAGTCAAAATATGTCCCGCAGTTTTCGAGCGTTCTTGCAAGAATTCGTAAACAGTCAAACGGTTAAGCTATTGTCCGTAGCAGAAGTCAAATTAGTTCAGTTTAGGGAGCTAAATCAGGAAAAAAATCGGAATAAAGACTGTCATCGGTGATCATTCCTGATTTCTCATTAAAAATAAAAATTGAGCACATCTTAAGGTATTCATTACTCAAATATACCTTCGTTGCGTGCTGCACGAGGTTCAAAGACATTTTTAAATACTAAATTTTAAGCGAAAACAGACCAAATTTTTGAAAAAGAAGAAAGTACTATACTATAGTAAACAGATAAGGCCAGCTCCTATAAAAGGTCATAATTTCTTTTCCAAAAGCCCTTTTGGATTTAACTCGTGATACTTCATAAAATGCGTGACGTGCAGCTTTGAAAGCTGCTCTATGTTACACAGAAATGACCACCAATCATGTCTTTACTCCGGTTTTCAAAGTATGAGCATCCCAAACGGAACTGACTAGACTTTTGGCGTGGAAATAGATAGCTTGTGTCTGTATTCAAGTTAATGTGAATTTCATTTTCTAATTATTTCTCCTTAAAATATTTTTTTAGCATTTAAATAGTTTTTAAGTGTTAATATTAAGAGTAAGTCATACCTGCTTCGAAGGCAATGATTTTGAACGGATATCAATAAAGAAAAGTGAATAGCTTCCCGATTTTTCTTCATGAATTCTTTATCTTCTGTGTTATAAACTCCTAAATTAATGTTAAAGTGGCCACCTTTAAAAAATATTTTTGGCACATCGAATATAGATTTGTTATCGTGCCTATCTAATATATGTTGGAAAATTCTTGTTCCTAAGAGACTTTTTAAAACGTTTTCCGATTGGATGAGTAATAATAAGCTGTTTATGGTTTCTGGAGTAAAACATTCGCGGAATAATTCGGCTTTGTAAAGAATTGAAGCGTATTCTATAACATTTCCAAAGTCTAGAAAAACTTCATTTGTGAATTCTTTTGATAAACACCAATCCAACATTGTATCTAGCTAAAAAAAATATTTTTTTAATTATTACTGTTTGTTTGATTAAACAAAAAACATCTTACGGCAAGATGTAATAATTCTTGTTTGATATTTCGAAATAACGCTCTTAAACAAATTTCCAACCCTTTACTTATGTAAGTATAATCTTGTTCGTCTTCATCCGGTAAAATACTATCTTTATATAAAAGTAAAAATCTAAAAACCAAATCTGATTTCGCATCCTTCCAAAAATCCTTTTCCAAAAGAAAATAAACCACTCTTAAAATTTTTTTCGCTACTGTTGGATTAGATTCTTCAACTAAATCCAAAAGCACATTCATCGCTTTTTCTTGTTCTTTACTTATATTAAATACAACTTCTAATAATTCCGCACATAAAAGTTCTACTCCCCAGAGATGAGCTTCTTCGAAAAACGTCACCATTGAATGAATTACAACCGCGTACATATCTGGTAAGAAAAGTTTCATTACGCGTTCGAAACACTTAGCAGCGCTTTCAGCTTGTCTTCTAAAAGATTTTTTTTTTTTAAATTTTTTAATTCCACTTTAATCGTCGTAATTATAGAAAATAAATATACCTTCGTGTCCACTCTGAAAGACCAGAACCGACTTTTAAACGAATATGAAAATGATGAACAATACTAATTCCACACCAAATAATTCTCACAACTTGGGAAACTCTTAAATCCTCAGCTTTTACTTTTCGTACGAGTTCGTTAAGTACTTTAATACCTTTTAACCTATTTATATGAACCCTGTAAGAATCTAAAAGGTGAGTTAAACAATAATTGTGTAATCTCATAACGGAATCGTGTAAATCCTCTTTGGTAAATACGTTCGAAGATTTTTTAAAACACTTAAAAAACCACTTTTTCGATCGTATCGATGCCACACTAAAAAACTCATCTACAATTGCAAATATAATTATATTTTACTATTATAAAAAAAATAAAAATTTTATAATTAACTTACAAGCGGATTTTGTTGCTGCAAAACCTATTTGACTAACATTAACGGTGTCGCGACGTTGTTTCGCCGTCTCCAAAGTTTGAAGATTCGTAAGTTCTTCTTGACGTTCTTCCATATTACCAAAATTACCAAAATGTAGAAGAAAGTTGTTGCTATCAAAATTTCTTTTAAACGGTTTTGGAAGTGACAAGATAAGCAATAAAAAAATTGTTGTCATAGTTTTATATTTTAATAAACACATTAAATTTTACGTAACAACGGTGAGTAAATAAATAAAAAAATTTATATATTTTGTAAAAAAAAATACATTTTTTTTATTAAATCTAACTTAACAAATAATAGGAACTTTAAAAACTGTTCAACAAAACTTACTTCTTCAATAAAACCCGTTATTCTTTTGTTTGTTATAAGTTATATCAATAAAATAAAAAACTTATCTTTTAAATAAAAAAATACCTTTGGTTTTTTATAAATAACTTAAATCTAAATTCAAACTATCAACAAAAAAGGAACTCAAACTTTTTTAACTAGACATTCTTTACAATTATACGAGTGCTTTGCCCAATCGATTCCCTGAAAAAAAAAATACAAATATAATACGAGTGATAATCACTTCATCTTTACAAATAATAATTACAATCGAAAAAATAAATCTCGGATCAGTAGACTAAAGCATATAATTACGAAAAAGTTAGTACTGATCTATTTTAAAAAGTAGTATATACATTAAATAATAAATTAATTGAAGAGCACTTTTCCTAAACTAACTAACAATAAGTCAAAAATAAGTATTTGTAGATATGACTAAATTTCTGTAAAAAGTTGTATACAACACATTCAGTAGAAATGTGTTAATATATAAATGATATTATATTTTGTAGTGAAGTAGTCACATGAATATTCAGGATTAATTTATATTTTTCTTGCAAACAATAGGTTTCTTGCAAACAACAGGAACTTTTCTGTTCTCTTTTACATTTTCCTCTTAAGCAAAGTTGCACTTGTACATTGTCATCATTCGACATTTTAAATAGTTTATTACAGGCACATAAAAATAGAACGAAATAACCAAATTACCAAACACCTTATTTGACGTTTTTTTCAGTACTAAGCATTGTCAACGCCCTCTAATGAGCGTGACTTTGTCAGTTTTGGAATATAATCTTTTTGGACTTGATGTATATTAGTTTTATGGAGCCCTTACACGGTCAATAATATTGATAATACTAATATTGACCATGTATTAATTACTAACCAGTCTCAATACCACTCAATACTTCACTGCCTTACACGATCACTATTATTTGTCAATATTCTTGTCAATAAGTTTATCCACCACTTATTTTTTGCCACAAGCTGTGAGAATCGACTAGATTTTACTTGGTTATTTGCCGGTTTTTCCCTTACAAATATGGATAATCGTACAAAAGCTTGTGTAGCTATTATTTTGGCGCTTGGAACTACTCGTAGAGTAAAACGCAAACATTGGATAAAAGAGTGGCTGAAGCAGAGAGATGAATATTCTCATTTAGTACTGTTGAAGGAAATAAGTCTTTGTCATGTTGAAGATTTCAAGAACTACTTTCGAATGGATGAAAGTACGTTTAACAAATTGTTACAGATGGTAGAACCATTTTTGAGAAGACAGGACAGTAATATGAGACAAAGTATAAGTGCTAAAGAAAGATTAGCTTTAACTCTGAGGTACTTGGCCACAGGAAGAAATTTTGAAGACTTGAAGTTTTCAGTCATAATGTCTCCAGTAACTATATTTATTAGCTCCGGTAACTATATTTATTAGCCCCGGGCTTTATTTTCTTTCAAAATGCTATGAGACGGTCAAGCGCTGAATTCTCGCTGCCTTGTTGTGATAATTTGGATTTATGGGATTCCATAGTTCGGGAGATAGTTCGTATTGCTCGATTAAATTACGAAGACCATCCTGTTTGTTATCACAAGAACTGTGTGAACTAACAGAATCTTCATCGTTTTCACTAACAACGTCACTAAATTCGATCATTGTTCACCTACATGTGAACAATTATCTAGGTTAAAACAAAATAATATGTTTTACAACGTGTTGAAACACTGATCATTAACGTAAATATTGACACCAACCTTACACTGTCAATAGTATTGTCAATATCCCCTCCAATTTTCAGTATTGATACCCGAAAATCAGAAAATCCGGATTTCCATCAATACTGCATCAATATAGTTTTCCATCTTACACAGTCAATATTATTGTCAATATTCTAAAGTATTGTCAATATTATTGACCGTGTAAGGGCCGCTTTATGAAACATAAACCTATAGATCAAATGCAACTATTTTGTACTTATTTTAAACATAAAAACACGATTTTTAATTTTTTTGGACTTAGTTAGTTTTGCAATACCTCTTCAATTAATTTTGAGCCTTCCTAATTATCTAAAATTTTTTATTGCTTGACTGAAGTTTCATTTCAAAGCCATCCTCAAATTATTGTTAAAATTTATATAGAAATTAACAATTTAAAGTGGTTGAAAACACTATAGATGGTAAAATACTTTCTTAAAATTTTGAAACGTGAAATACAGATTAAAACTTTTAAAATATAAAACGTGATCGACCGATAAAATCAAGGGGTCAAAATAAAATAAACCATATAAGTAATAAAAAAACTGAAATTTTGATTTTTAACGTCATTTTTAATTATTTTGTCTTTTTATTTAATTTCCGTTTTCCAGTAAACTTACGATTTTTTCCGACCTATGTGCCTTAGTCAACTGACTCAAGAAATAAATAAATACCTGGCATTTACTCGAACAATAGACACGTTCACCGCAGGGACATCCAAAAAATGCTATCATATGGCACAGGTCACAACGTTTTTCTTCTCCATGATCAATGTTATGCATCTAGAAAAGAACATTTAAAACGCAAAAAGTTAATAAGGAATAATAAGACAACTGACGTTTTTATTTTATTCTATTACTTACAATTAGTTAACTTAGGACAGGAGTACTTACATAACTTAGGAAAATTAAATAAAACCATGGTCAGGACAGCAAACGACTTAGGATAAAGTGAAAATAAATGGTGGTATTCATAAAAAAGGAGGGAAAAGATAGTTTTGATAATATGAGTAGAAAATAGGAAAAAATAAATAAATAAACTAATTCTTAAATAATAAAATGAGAAACTACAGGAATAAAAAAAGGTTCATCAACATTATTTCAACTTCAAATTAATTTTTAAAAATCTTGAATTAAAAAAAGTTAAATTAAATTGAACTTAAGAGGTTCTACTTTGGAAAAAGTCAAATTTGTTCTAATAATCACGATAAAAAATTGTAAAATGACACAAACGTATCGTATTTTTAACTAACATTAAAAAAGTGCCAGACTATATTAATAAGAATGAAGAAATCTCCCATTTTCAATTTTTAAAAAGCCAAATGTGTTGTAATTATTAATTAAAAAAGTTCTTAAAATTGTCAAAAATTCAGATTAATTTTAACTAAATTAACGTTTTAAAAAATGTTGCTTTTAAAATATTTACTTTTACTTTTAAAATATTTTCTGTGTCTAAAGCCTATACTCAACTGAAATCTAATTAGAGAGAAACTAGTTGAACTAATTAAGGTAGCTTTCAGAAAAAAATGGTAGTGATCATACAGGCTACTGAAAAAATTTGGATGGTTAACTTGTCGTGAGAATACTTTCAAAACTTTGTAATTTTATTCTACAGAAAACAATCTCTGATACTAAAGCATTGCCAAAAAATGAATAAAATCAAATAAATATTTTTCGAGTAATTTAATTTTTATAAGAAAAAAAAAATAATAAATAAAATAAAAATATTCTTGAGATGTTTGTGAAAAAATAAGACAGAACAATTTCAATTAAGCATAATATAATTTCATAATTTTTTGGCCAATGGATAAAATTTTGATGAACCGCTTTTATTCCTGTAGACTTCAAATCCTTCAAAAACCTGTCATCATTTTATAGCAAAAAATAAATAAATAAATAAAATACATAATCCAAGTTTTACAGGTGCTCTGAGTACAGGGTAAAAATAAAATATGGACAATATGCTCTGAATGTGATATCCGAGAATTCCCCGTCCAGACACTCAGCCTAGGAAACATCAAATAAATAACTGTAATAGTATTATGCTCCCCTAGCACTACAATGAAATCTTTTTTAAATCAATTTCTTTTATGGAAGGTAAAAGCGTTCTATATTCTAATGCATAATAAAGGGGTCTGTAACCCGCGGTCCATTCCCGGTTTTTATGCGACCCCCAAGCTATGTAATTATAATAAATTGCTTTGGAAATAGCAATAAAAATTGGTATCCAATTACATTTCTATGGCAATTATTGCGTGGTCGGCTTAAAAATATTATTTTTGAAAATGGACCACTGTATGGAGAAGGTTGCCAACCCTTATTTTAATGAAGTTTATAGATACAGTGGAGCAGGAAATTTAAAAATGCCCAGTTTTTGCGTCAAATATTAAGTCTCCACATTCTTATCTGCAATTTCGAATTCCGAAAATCATGCTATTCTATTTTCTAAAAATAATGGTGCTCAAAAGCAACTTGTTCCTATGAAAACATTCTTCAAATATTTACACTTTCAGGACAATCGGTTTTTAAAATTACTTCTCTAAGCGTCTACAGCTTTCTAGCGAAAGCCATAGCGGTGTGTATATTGTCTTACACAAATAATGTTACATATGTTATATATACGTATTTCAGGTTGATATAATCTTATTTCTATATCTAACAATAAGTGTAAATAGTTCGTAAAAATAAAAATATGTTATGAAAATCTTTTTAATTCTGCCCTTAAGGGGTTAAGCGAAAGTTTATTAATATTTTAGAATTCAAGTCTAATTGTATTCATATAATTCCAATATGATTTGCCCCTTGTTATTCTTCCGTCTCCTCTTTTTAAATCTCCAACGAAAGAAGGTACATGACGATAAATCTAAGACGAAGATAAATCTACACGTTTGTGTAGAAAATGCGCTGCGGGAGTTTTCAAATCATCTTTTTCATTGCCTATTCCCAAAATTCCCCGCTGGCACCTTTTCCTTTGGAGATTTAATAATGATGAATAACAACGTGAACATTCTTTGGGATTCAAAGAATGTTTATGCTGAAATGATCCTAACATGAGGGACGTTATTAAAAAAAAAAAATAAAATGATCTGAGAACTAATACTTGATCAAAAAAACTGAGCACTTTAAAATTTTTCACTTCACTGGCGGACCTGTATTTTCTTTATATTATTTTTTATATTGAACCAGAACACCTGAAGTTTTGTTGGGATCTATTATAAACCATATACTGTGTGATCAGTAAAACATTAATTCACTTTATACACTATTCGCAAACAAAAGAAAAAAAGCAACACCCAGAATGATTGTATGAGCTCAAAATTTTAGTGATATATACAGCTCATACAAAATAATAAATGATTAAAATTTCGTCATGGTCAGTGAGCTCTAGTTGTTTTTTGGCAGGTATTGTATGTTTTAACAGCCATGTTTCTTTTAGAGCGTGTAGCTACGTTAAAGTTTATTGACAACCTAAACTTTGTGAAATCCTTCACTTGTGTATGTGTTATTCCCTCGTCTACCAAATTCAGTCTTACATTTAGGTAATTAATCCATTTTAAGGAAAGTCAAAATACGGCAATGCATAAAGTCTCAACATTTTTTAGCGAATTTGCCAGAAAATTGAATCGAAGTGATTGTACAATCATTCGAGCATAGAGTGTCTAGCCCAGTCAAGTTTAGAAAACACCTAATAGAGGCAGTGGTCGATCACAAATCATGAATACAGTAAAAGCGATATCTTCGCTGAATGCCTTAGTTAACTCATTTGAGATAACTCAGTTAGTGAAGGGCTGTTACTTGGAGGGCTGTTTAGGAAAGTCAGGCATCGATGAAAATAATTTATCGAAGAACCCATTTCTATGGTTTAGCGTCACACCTAGAAAATTTTCAGATCTTTCTTAACCTAGAACATACAGGTTTTACACCCAAGTGGTATAGGTTGAGGGTCATTAGGTCAAAAAATGACAAGAAATCGTCTTTGCTGATGAGTTTCGGATTTGTCTATAGTAACTTGATGGACAATTGTATTTCGGAAGATCTAGAGCTGAAAGTCTACATTTTTATTCGCTTATGGACGTTATTCTGGCTTAACATCTGATGTTGTGATGGGATGAAATATAGTTTTGAAGCCGATAATCTTAAGGCATCATTCAAAAAAAGTCTGACTGCGATCTGGTACACCAACGAATCTTTAGCACCTATTTTGTTGTCAGACTTTCAAAGACCTCGCAACAACATTTTTCAATAAGACTCAGTAACAGTTTTAGTAAGAACAATATTATCTGACTGCCATAGTGCACACAGTCACCAAATTTATCTTCTATAAAACACCTATCACCAATGAAATCAAAAACTGCTCACAATTGGATTCCTTTTCACAGGGAGTACTTGAATGTAAAGCTGATTTCAATGGTTGTCGAGTTTAACAGCAACCAAACTAAAGGATTTGACAAGGTTTTGGTAGGTGGTATTCATTAGTATAGCTACACAGTGTAAAAGAAGTATTCCTAAAAAATACTAAAAACCAGACAAAGAACAACCAAAGAATCTACCATACTATCTCGCCTAAGCTGTACATTTCAAATACACCAAAATTTAAGGCTTGTACAACCATCTTTTCTGGGTGTGGCGGTTTCTTTTTTGGTGAACAGTTTATAAAGATAAAATTCAAACAGGTTTTTGACGGCTTTTATATTAAATAAATAGCCACCATAAGTATACAACAAAAAATTACTACAGTATAAAGAAAATTTTAAATTGACTACACAGTGCCTCCACCGTAAAAAAAATTTTGTGGATACGCACTGAAAAATTTTTCTTTTATCCTTAACATTACACATACTTACAGGACTGCCCCGGCCACTGTCTATTGATTCTGACCGTGCGATTGGTTTCTATAAAGACTTTGTTTAAGTAATTTTCCTATGAAAACTTATAACTAATATTCTTAAAATTAAAAATAAAATAAATAAAAACAAATATACAGTAAAACTTCTCTAACACGAATTATAATTAGAATTAATCTCTAATGAAAAATTATTATTGACTAAAATTTTCTTTTGTGGGATTCTAGTTAAGCAATTTTCACTGTATTTAAAAATTAAAATTACCTCAGGCATTCGACCTGGTACTTTTCCTCTCTCATGTACTTTTTCAGGCGAAAATAAATCATTCCTTACAGATATTGTACTTTGATAATTTTTAGTCGATCCCGTTCCCTTTGACGAATTCATTTGCTCCGTCGAATATATCACATTCGGTGAAATCGTCTCTTTCGTCGTATAATTCCAATTATTATAAACACCATGACCGTGACGTTGATCAAAACCCGGATTATTAACAACTGCCATTTGTTGACCACTAGACGGATGATAATAAGGTATTTGTTGACTAAACCTCACGTTTTGATTCATCGGCTGATTATAATATTGAGGAACTGTCGGTTGATGTGCCACATTGTAATTATTAATCTGATTAATCGTACCATGATTGTTGAATTGGTTCATAAAACTTGGATTGTTAATTTGATCAATAAAATGTTTATTATTGACTTCATTCATTAAAGCTTGACTATGAACTTGATTTATTAAAGCTTGATTGTGAGGTGGATTCATAATTCTTTGATTGTTAGTTGAATTGTTCAGTTCATGATTGGCTACTTGATTTCGTAAAATAAGATTGTTAGTTGAATTGTTCATTTCATGATTGGTTACTTGATTTCTTGGAATATGATTATTACGTTGGTTGTTTAAATTGTGATTGTTAAGTTGATTGTTTACACCATGATTATTAATATGCATTAAATTTTCATTATTGACCTGGTTTAATAACGTAACGTTACTTTGGTTATTTAAGTTAGTTTGTCCACTAATTCCAGGATTGTAACTTAAATGTTGCAGAGTTGCAGTCGGTGGTAATATTTGATTTTTTAATACGTTTACGTTTTTGTTTTCGTAAGTTTTTGGTAAAACTGGAATCGGCAGGTTTGTTTTTGCTATGTTTGATGGTACATTTGCTTTTAATATATTCGGTCTTCGTTTTAAAGGCGGATTTGTTAAATGTTGTCTTGGAATTATGTAGTTCTTATCGTTGAATCGAATCGTCTGATTAGTATCAACGGGTTGTTCATCTGACAGTCTTTGAATATTAACATTTGGACGGAGTTTATCTCCTGAAGTCGATAAATTTAAAACTTGTTGATTATTTGATTGACTTATTTGGGCTTGTGGATTTATATTATGAAATTGTTGATTAATCAATTGATTTTCTTCATGCTGTTTCCCTTGACTAGGTTTTTCAATGTTTGCATTGCTAGTTGTTGAAGTTGTTTGAGTACTTGAAGTTCCAGACCATGATTGAAGACACATTTCTTAAACAACAAGTAAAAAATGTTATAAATAACAAAAAAAACATCTCAAAATTGAAAAAAATATATCAAAATCAACAAAAAATCGACAAAGAAATGTAATAGTTATTTTATTTTAAAAAATAATAAAAAAAAACAAAAAATCATTTCAAATTTAAGGAAAAACCTTTTAAAATCAATTAAAAAATATGTTGAAATTAATTATACACTCCGCATCAAAATTAACGCACCACAAAAAAAAAATCCCAAAATTCAAAGTTCATGTTCTCTCAAGTCACTAGTCTAATTTAATTTTAGTTTTTTTTTGTAATATAGACTTTTTCTTCAGGAACAACCCAGAGTACAACATTTTTATTTAAAATTTAGTTTAAGACATGTACAGAGTGTGTAAGAAATACATCGTTTTTTCATCGATTTTTGGAACACCTGTGGGCCGTTTCAAATGCACCATCTGATGACTACCATAATCAAAAGGTATTCCAGTCTTTTCTTAACCATTTGTTTTTTCAATCATGATCAGTGGTCTCTTAAAGATTAACTGACTAATTTATTGAAAAGGAGTACTGAAATAAAATGATTCTTTGATATCATTTAATTTGACAGTAAAGTAGGCTATGGAACAAAATTGTAATAAGTTACATAGCAACTGCCAAACTTGGTCAGTTGTATCACAAATTTTGTGTGCTTCGAGTTTTTGTAACAAAATATGAAACGCCAAACAAGAAAATTTAAGTCGCGATGAATGTGTAATGGCGACTACCTTGGCCCAACAAGGATTAAGCTACCGTGCTATTGGTAGGAGACTCAGTGTATCTTATATTTCTGAAATGCGAGTTGTTCGTCGTTTTGAAGCAACTAATGTTTATAGCAGACGTCATGAACAGGGAAGGTCTCGGAATACCACACTCATGCAAGACCATTTCATTTCAATTACGAGGTTTGAGAGAACGATTTGTAACATTAAGAAATCTTCAGGTACAACTGAATGCAAATCACAACATTCAAATAAGTTTGTCCACCGTAAGACGTCGTTTAACGGAACGAGGTTTAAAATTTAGGATTCCAGCAAGGGCACCAAAGTTGACTGAAAGCCATCGCAGAGCTCGGTTGGGAGCATGTTCTGTTTACCGACGAAACCAGATATTGCCTTTATTCGTCTGATCGCCGAGTACAAGTTCTTAGACGGGCAAACGAACGATACGCACAATGCAATATTCGTCCTACGGTTTTACTTAATGGAAGTTCTGTGATGTTTTGGGGAGGAATTTCCTTAACCGCTCGAATAGAACTGGTATCATTACGAGAAGCCTCTCTAAACAGTCAACGATATATCAATGAGATTTTAGCAGAACATGTAGTCCCATTTGCTGGGCACATTAGAAACGATTTCTTGTTGATGCAAGACAATGCTAGAGCACATGTTGCTCGGATAGTGCAGGATTACTTGCACGAAGTTGGTATAGGGACTTTAAACTCGCCTGCTCATAGTCCAGACCTCAATCCCATTGAGCACGTGTGGGATAGGATTGGCAAGAAACTAAGAAATCATCAACCGCTCGCTACTCTCTTGATGATGTTGAGAGATATGTAAGAGAAATTTGGGACAACATCGAACAAAATGAAATACGGCGTTTATTTTTAAGCATGAGATGTCGCTGTGAGGCCGTCATACGGTCTAGGGGCGGAAATACGCGCTACTAATTTTTTTTGTTACTTGATGTAACTTCTTAAGTTTAAAAATGTTAAATTTTTTTTTTTAATTTTTCAATTAAATCATTTTTCTCCTTGGCCTACCTTGGCTTACATGTTTAATTTGTTTCTGTACTTTTTCAATAAATTAGTCAGTCAATTTTAAAAGGTCCACTGTTTGCTTGCATAAACAGATAAACACATGATTCAAAAAACAAATGGTTAAGAAAAGACTGGAATACATTTTGATTATGGTAGTCATCAGATGGTGCATTTGAAACGACCCACAGGTGTTCAAAGATCGATGAAAGAACCATGCCTTTCTTACAGACCCTGTACATGTCTTAAACTAAAGTTTAAATAAAAATGTTATAGTCTGGGTTGTTCCTGAAGAAAAAGTCTACATTACAAAAAAAACTAAAATTAAATTAGACTAGTGACTTGAGAGAAAATGAACTTTGAATTTTGGGATTTTTTTTGTGGTGTGTTAATTTTGATGCGCAGTGCAAATCAATAACAATATATTTCAAAGTCGATAAAAAATTATATCAAAATCAACAAAAAAATCATTTAAAAATCAACAAAAATTGTTTCAAAATCAGTAAAAAATTACTTCAAAACCGACAACAAAATTGTTTCGAAATTAAAAAAAATGATGTTTTGACTGAATCTAACATAGCACTTCAAAAAATTCTTGGTAAGTTTAAAATTGACAAGAAATCAAACTAAAGTACCAAATTGAATTGAAAAATCTTTCTTTAAAAATCAAGAAAAAATTATTAAAAAATCTACATAAAACTACTTGATTTGCTAAAAAAAGAAAAACTAAAATTAGTACATATGTATATTAATTTAAATGTTAAAAACGCTTAACATTTAATTGAACACATCAAAATTTAAAGAAAAACATCAAACTTACCTAAATCACTTAAAACGTCTTTACAAGAAGAATCGTTGAGTTTATCTACCCTTAAAAAGTCTGGATCATTCTCTATTATTTCGATTGTATATGTATTATTGTCATCAATTTTGTCCACTTCTTCCAAATAACTATTGACCTTTTTACACAAATCATTTGCTTCAAACCCCTCAAAAATAGCTTTTAAAGCTGAATGAAGATCATCTATAGAAATTTGAACTGAACTATTTTTAAATTTTTTATAAACTTCTTCAATTAATTTTTTAATATCGATGTTTTTTTGGTAGATAACTTTACAGTTTTCTTGAAACATAAGTTTTAACTGGTCTAATTTCGCTGTATACAATTTATTCAGATTATTTTGAAATTTACCTATATCTTTGCTTTCTACGGAAATCTTCGAAAATAATTTTAAATGTTTTATACTGGCGCAGTAAAAAACGAGATGTTCAAAAAAATTTTTAACGATATCTTCAAAATCTTGAGCGATGTTAATCGTCACGGAATCTTCTAAAATTTCATGGTGTTTAGTAAAAGCTCTATAAAAACGATCTATATTTTGAAAACAGGGGGAAGCATGGCATTTTGTGGGCGATTTTGTTCCGAAAGGTTTTGAGCATTCCGTCATACCTTTTTCAAAATTAGTGTGAGCTATTTTTACGTTATTATACGTTTCATGGTGTTCTTTATCGTTGGTATCAGATATTATTGATTCCGCGGGTGAAGCCCGGGAGCATTTTGAAAATTCCGAAACACTTTCTTCCCAACTTGATGGTATGGAAAATCTAGAATACGGTTTATAATCCGGGTCGTCTATGGTTTTTCTTCTTCTTTTCGGTGTTTGAGGTTTTGAAGGTTTAACATTTTCCCACTGTTCAACAGTTGTAGATTTACTTCTTGAAGTTGAACTGATTTTTTTTGGTTGTGGATTCAATTCTTCAAAATTAAAGGAATGTCTTTTATTCGGTGTCTTTTCTCTTTCTTTAATTAACGCTGGATTATTGCTATTATTAGATATAATATCTTTTACCATAATCATCTTTTTATAATTGCGTCTGGGATCTTGTGGATGCAACTCTCTGTAGACTACTGTTTTTTCGGGGAAATCTATTAAGCATAAGTTCTTATATGTTGTATTACAATCACTATAAGATTTCGGAGTTTCTTCAATTTTTTTAATTTTGTGTATCTCTTTTGTACCTTCTTGTTTTGCATCTTCTCGATTTTCTTTCTGTTTTTTATTTCCTTGATCTTTATTTTCTTTTTTATTTCCTTGATCATTATTTTCTTTTTTATCTCTATGATTTAATCTTTCTCTTTTATCCGCTTGATTTACTTTTTCTTGTTTATCTTCCTGGCTTAATATTTCTTTTTTAGCTTGTTGACTTAATTTCACTTTATTTTTATCATTTCCACCATTTTTTAACTCTTCTTGAGATTTTTCATCCTTAAAAATGTTCTCACTCTCTTTATCTGAGGAGTACATCGGCAACCCAGGACACAAATTAAACATTTCCTTAGACTTACTTCTTGTAACACGGAATTCCGTGAAAACTAACATTTCTTTCATTTGTGCAACAGATTTTGAACGTTTCAATTCATTTCTTTCTATCGTTCTATTTTGTTCGATGGATTTACTTCGATAAGAACGTAATTTTCTCTCCGGAATGTTTTGTAAAATTTGGGAAACTTCGAAATCGTTATTATCGCTTTTTTCACTATTTTTCTCTTCTTGATTATGTTCACAATCAGATTTTCTTCTTGTACTGTCACATTTTTCATTTATTTGATTTATTGAAACATTTTTTAAATTTAAATCATTATTTTTCCGTTTATTTTTATTTTGATCACTAACCTCAAATAAATCTTTATTAACCTCTAATAAACTATCATCAACAGCTTGCTTTTTAACATTACAGTGAGAAGTTTTATTTAAATCCGTTCCTTCACAACAACTAAGATGAATAGATTTTCTCCGTTGTCTCTTTTGAGGGACCTCATCTGATTTAATAATAACTTTTAGTTCTTTTTCGGGAAAATTTTCCTCAACGACTGATTTTCTCTTTCTTTTTATATAATGTATCGAACTATCGTCGATAGACATATTATTATTCACTTCAACATTACCCTCTTTTTCTTGTGATCTTGAATTCACTCGAGTTTTCTCGCTTTGATTTTTATTATTACATTTATTTTTATCTACAGCTTTCAAATATGATAACATTGCGATGTTATGTGGGTAATCTGGACTGTCTTCAGAATCACTAACGACAAGAAAGTCGTTAGTTTCTTCTATTAATTCGTTCGTGTTGATTATATTTTCTTTTAATTCGTTATATAATGGGTAAATTTCTGGGAAGTTTCTTCTGTCGATTTCCCTATTAGAATAATACTTTTCCCTCGAAATCTTCTTTCTACAACTATTATAACTTCTATTTTCGCTCTTATTTCCGTATTTTCTTAATTCGTTTTCTCTTCGACTCCTGTAGTTGAAGTATCCCTGGTAATTGCTGTAAAATTAAAATTACGATTTTTAATTGATATTCAAAAACAAGAAATGACATTTAAATAAGACGAGAAAAATGTTAATTATCCATCCACAAACATTTTATGGACTTACTTCATCTGATAATTGAGGTAAGGTCTCCAACTGCCATAACCTGCAGAATAAGTTACCTGATTTTCATTGTTTGGTCTATATACGTCCATATCTTCGAACGACCATGACGAATAATAGTTCCAATACGTCCTATAATTTATCACTTGATAATACATTGCTCAAAAAAATTAGATGGACAGTTTTTTGTATTTCTGTTAAATTGATTCCGATTTCAATCTGATCGAACACGTTAGAGATTCCTTGGATTTACATTGGACAAATGTGTGTGAAAACGATCAATTGCACACCAAATTTTCCTCCAGTCAGAAGAAAACTTACTAAAAGAATAGGAAAATGTACTACAAGCAAATCTTCGGGGAATCATAAGAAGCAGACGAAGGAGATGTTGGGGATTTATTTGTGCTGATAGAGCTTATATTAGATATCCTCACACAAGATCAATTAAAAACGAGTTTGCATAGATAATGCGATAGACACTTCGTTTTCTGGATCTTTTCCTGGATTGATGATAATTGCCTATAAGCAAATTTTTGATTGTGAAATCAACTCATCTACTAGGAGTCTAAAGCAACATAGGTTATGTAGTTTTAGGAACTCAAATGACCCATATGCATATTATTTATACAGTCACTCAAATATATACAAGAGTGCTCAAAAAACAGAGATACAAAAATGTGTTCCTCTAATAGTTTGGATCAGGGAATTTTTCTTTTTTATTAAAAAATATATATATTTTTTTTATTTAATGTTCATAATCTTTTTCATGAAATTTAATTTTATTGATGAATATATTATTTAATTAAACTGAGGGGTTAGCAAATTGGATTAGATTGCTTAAAAAAATAAAAAGAGTTAAACATGAAAAACTTAACAGATAAAATTTTAATTTTTAACCCTTAGGACAGTTTCACACACCACGTTTTTTATCGTATGGAAAATAACCGTATGTTTTCAACCCTAAACAGTCAGTGGTAAACTAACAATATAAATGCGTCTTTTCACGCTGGACGGAAGATGATCTTTTCCGTTCGATTGTATGCAACATTATGGAAGTTTTCATACGGGACGACATTAGTCGTGTTTAACCGTCATCGTACCAAATATTTGACATTAGAATGCATTGAAATTGAAATAAACTGATTGTGAGATTAAAATGAATATTGATACAGAAATGTTAATTAGTCTTAACACATTGGTTTTATTTGGTAATGAAATTTATAAAAATAAGGGTCAAAAACAAAGATTTGAAAATAAATGTGCACCAGGTTAAAACCAGATTTCAATCGATTGGAGAAAAAAGAGAAAAAAAATATTCACTGAGTATGTATTTATTGCTTTTGCATTTCATTTTCTATATTCTAAACCAATTAAAGTGACTAAAACGTATGGTGAAATATCGTTACATATCAAAACAAACCATTCACGAAAGAAAACGTAGTGTTATTTTTGCCATGCGGCCAAAACCAGTGCGTGTAAAACAGGCCTTAGGTACTAACCATACGTTTCTCAGACGGCATTAAATATACGAACACCATAAATTTAACTTCGCTAATTTTTTTTTAATTATTTCAGACCATTATAAAAATCATCAATAATCATGCAAAAATGTATCAATAATCATGCAAAATCTTATTAAAATCGAACTCATATGTATTAATAGTACATGATTTTTATAAGTGAAGTCGACTTTTAGACGTATTGTTAATGTTTGCATTTTTTTAAAAGCCACTTTTTTAAATTGAGGTGAACATTTTTAATTTCATTATCGGTTCTACTTTTTCATGATATTATGTACAGATGAGAGAGGTTTGAGCAAAATATCCTGTGTCACATTTTTGGAACGAAAAATCATATTTATGTCTGTAAGTATTGAAATATTGCTCACCGAGAAATCTAACTTACAAGGAAACCACACGATACCAATCGATAGGTATTAGTACATATAGTGCTGTGCGAAATAATAGGTGCGACCTGAAAATAATATTCAATCATGTTTTACCCTTAAAATACATGAGAAGGGTAAAAGGTAAATATGACAAATCACAACTAGTATATGTTTGTTTCGAAAAATATATAATATCTAATAAACAATACTAATACAAAAGAAAAAACAAAAAAAAACTCTTTAACCCCTGTGCGTAATAATAGGTGTGCACCTATTTATGTCGCAAATTAATAAAAATAATATGGCTTTTTGGTAATAACAAAACATTTAAATATTACGATTTAGTATTTAATTTGCTGTCCACGATTTTTTATTATTTCCGCGCACCGACGAGGCATAGGGTGCACTAACCGTTGACATATTTCCACTGGTATATTGTACCAGGCAGATTCCACTGCATGCCATAAATCACGTTTATTTGAGTAGTGAGTGTTGCCAATAGCTCTTTTTACAACTCCTCATAGATGCCTAATTGGGTTAAGATCTGGGGATTGAGCTGACCATGGCAACACATCAATTTTATTTTGATGAAACCAATGCTTTGCTGCCCTTGAGGTGTGTTTGGGGTCGTTATCTTGTTGAAACTTCCACTGCAGGGGCATATTCTCTTCAGCGTAAGGCAACATGACGTTATCTAATATATTAATCTAGCCATATTGATTTAAAATGCCCTGTAACCAAAAAATTGGACCTACTCCATAGTACGAGAAGCACCTCCAAATCATTATATTACCTCCACCATGTTTTATTGTTTTGGTGGTGTACCTAGGATTAAACTCTTTGCCTCGCGGACGCCTAACGAAGCCATGAAGTCTATCAGACGCAAACAAATTCATTTTGCTTTCGTCGCTCCATAAAATATTTCGCCATTTTTCGATGGGCAATTCTCCATGATCGCGTGCGAATTGTAATCTTCGTGATATGTTATTTTTTGATAATAACGGCACTCTTCGTGGACTTCTAGCAGGCAATTTGTTTTCTAAAAGACGTTTTTTAATCGTAGAGGTGTCTATGTTCAATTTTAATTCATTTTTAATTATTCTAAACGTGACAAAAGGGTCTTTCTTTACTAAGCGAATAATTGCACTATTCGTACGTGTTGATGTCTTTCTTTTACTTCCGTGAGTTTCCATCTTAGCGCGCAGTTTGAGTGTGTTGGTCATGTTTTGTGAGCAACCAATAATTTTCGCTATGTCACAATATGTTTTACCATCTCTACGCAGTTGTAAAACTTTGATAGTAATATCAAGTTTCGTTTCTCTTCACTACAATGGTTTCCTCTACCCATTATATCACTATATCCTACATTTATAATTTCTTAATTATCTGGAATTACAGTAACGGTTGTAACTTACCTTTAAACTGTAAAAACTTTTAAAAGTCAAAGTCCTAATTGAATTTTAACTTTCAAAAATATAAACGCACCTATTTTTTTGCACAACTGAAATTTGTCACATTTTTTAATTTTATCCGTCAAACACAAAAAAAGAACTGACAGGTTATGATATCAAAATGAAAAGTTACATTATGAAGTTTAGCTCTCATTAAAAGAGGGAGCAAGAGTAAATTTTTTATTTATACCAACATTTTTATTGTAAAAGTACGTAAATGAACTCGCACCTATTATTTCGCACAGCACTGTAAGTACAAATGTGTAAAAGAGCACACTATACAGCGATTTGCGAATAAATCGCGATTTAAGCTCGCGATATAAGGCCACGACACTTTACATCATTGGTTAGTTCTTTTTTAATTAATTTAAATTTAAAACCAAGGTAAAAACAAAAAATGTGTTATTGATTTGTTTTAAAAACATATAACAATAAAATATTAGAGAAAGTAATGTGAAATATTAAAAATTTTTATTACATGAAAAATAAAAAAGATTCTTTCCAGGATTTCAACCATCTTGTTTCGCATAGAAACCGATTCGTGGTGAGTCAACAAATGGCGGCTTCGGGTAAGGAAGCCAACCATTTCTCATATAATCTCGATACCTATCGATTGTTGCCACTTTAATAATAGTCGGTGAATACAAGAACGTGTGATCTCCTTGTTAGACCACAATACATTATCAAAGATTTTATTTAAAAAAATTATAAAAGGTTTATAAAATGTATTTATTAAGCACAAACCTTTTATCAAATGCGGTAGAATACCACAGACTTTGATAAAAGATAATTTAATAAACGCAATAAATCTTTTATAGAATACAGTCTATTATTACCGTAAAATTTACTTGGTAGATGTTTTATAAAATCTTTGACAATGTAATAGTGGCCTTACACCGTCAAATTCTATATAAAAAGTTGCTATGGAAATGTACAGCAACGCACATTTTTAACAGTAAAAAAATTATGAAGCCTTTTCAAAAATGCACTTTTTCGAAAAAGAACCTTTATTTTTGGAACCGTAAGAGATATTATACGGTTTTGACTATTCAATTTCTTATCAAAATCGAGCATCAAACACCAATATCAATTTTCTTCTATCTCTTATAAAAACAGAAGATTCCCTTTAAAAGTGATTAATTTATCTCATTGTCAGCCTGAACTTATCAAAAGAGAAAAAGGACTACATATGTATATTACGGTTGCATTTCTTCTTAAAATTTAAAGTGACACTTTCTTTTAATCTCTGCTTAAATTACTCTTTATAAATCAGGAATAAATTAATAAACTTAAATAAAATACAAAATTAAAGAAAATCCCCCTGAAGTATCCAAAAATCAGAAACTATTAGAAATCCCCAACACGAACAAAAGCCATTAATCGTTTATCAAGTTACTCTTTATAAATTACAAATAAATTAATAAATTTAAATGAAATGAAGGAAAACTACATTAAAGTAAGCAAAAGCATTCAAAAGCAATTCGATCAAAAGCCAATTTGTATAAAATGTTCTACAAAGGTATGTTTTTCATGCACAGTAGTATTTCTTACATATTTCAGTATTAAATTATCGTCTGAGAGACCGATTGGTTAGTAACTGCGTTGCAAAAATTTCACGTTAATGCCTACGGGTTTAAATAGTCCAGACGGAGAAAAAACGTGAGTCGAGTTCAAATACAATAAAGGCTCCAAGTTTCTGTTTATAAAAACGATTACATTAAAACCTTCCTTGTGATGTACGTTATTTTTCTCGTTTTTTTCAAGAAATTCATTGAAATTAAAATCAAAGAGATTCTAGATACGATAGGGTCTTTCAATACCGTATTACTTTTAAATGTAAATAACATAAGTTCTACGTAAGGTAATCATTTATTTACTTTTTTGGTTAAAAAAAGTATTTTATGGTATTAAGTACGAGATTTATAGTTGTTCAAATGTTACTCGATAGGTAAAATTTTTGATAATTTTGTCGTGTAATGCTAATTAGAATTGCGAAATGGTATTTAATATTATTTACGTTGAGGGCAACGTTGGTTTGTTGTGTATTCACGGTCATAGACCTGACCATTACGATAACTCCGAAGGAAATGACTCAAAGGGATTAAATTGCAAGATTTCGATAACCGGTTCATATTCGTGAATCATTAAAATAATCGAGACTAAATACGATTGTTGTGGCGAGGATAAAGATCATATAACACATAAGAAGTTTTTTACACGGAGCACTTGAACGTTATTTCCCTCCATCGTTATTTGCAAAACACTAAGGCACAATTCACAACAAATTTATGAATTGTTGTTTCAAAAACATGATTGGTAGAAGTTAAAAAATTTCGAGGGTCCTTTGTGAAAGGCTTTTTAAAAAACAAATTTAAATAAAACGAATTGATGTCAAAAACAATTCTTTTTAATTAAATTTTTTAATAAAAATGAACTGAAGTAAATATAATTTACAACAAATTATTTTTTATTTTATTTTTCATTAATTAATTAAACTCTTTCCATTAACTTATTGATAATATAAAGATATAAAATTAATACTTTTTTCAAAATGTATTTTTTTAATTATTATTTTTCAATATACTTTCCCGTTTTTATTTAAAGAAAAAAACATTTACAAAAATTTGTTGATAATGTTAAGTGTATGTGTTTTTAATAAATAAATATGGAATAAAAAACTACGTAAAAAAAATACCATCCGAAATTAAGAAAATCAGTTTAACTCAAAATCAAACAAACACACCATTTTATTGAAACTTCCCATACTATTGTCACAAGTTACTTTATTTAATAGTGTTGTATATTCGGTTCGCATTCTCAAGACACCATCGGACAAATTATGGTATATTGCAATTATGTTTTTTTCATAGTTATTGATCACATACCCCTATACCCTCTTAAGAAAGGGTTTTTCATTAGTCATTTGTTTAGTGAAAAAATACAGTGTGTAATTGAGCGTTATAAAACTTTTCTTATTGGTGATAGTCCCAATAAAAACGATGGTAAATATCCAAAATTATCTTATAGAAATATTGATGATTTATGAGATAAACAGAGACAAAGGTAGTGACAACTTTGAGATGCATAGCAACTGTCAGAAAATATCATGCAGAGAGGGTAGTTAATTATGTTGAAGAACTTTTCAAATTAAACAAC
Organism: Digitonthophagus gazella; assembly: GCA_036711955.1. Classification (NCBI taxonomy): domain Eukaryota; kingdom Metazoa; phylum Arthropoda; class Insecta; order Coleoptera; family Scarabaeidae; genus Digitonthophagus; species Digitonthophagus gazella. The sequence continues at coordinate 13,051,951 of JASCIT010000012.1, forward strand.
TTCTGTAGAAAACATTTCAACGCCTTTTAGTTAAGGAGTCTGTTTAGATAAGTATGCAACCTGTCAGCTCGCCCTTAAATCTCACCCCCGTGGGAACTGTTTTTATAAAATCTCACGTCACATCGTGGGAACCAAAATCCCCACCCTCCCAATTTATGGCACACAGAAATCGGGAGAGTATAAGAAGAAGTAGCTGGGGAATTCCCGGCCAGTCAAGAGTCAATAGTCGATAGTTAAGGGTCTTTATGTATAGTCTATAATAGGTCTTAATAGTCGTCGAAGTTCAGTAGGTGATTCTATCCGTAATTCTGTCTGGTACTCGAATCAAGAATAAACCAAGTAAGACCGAAGAAGTAATTTTATTTCCAAAACGGTTTTAACCCCTTAAGCGGCTATGACGTATATATTCGTCATAATTACATGTAATTTCAATCCATGGAGCCGCTTAACGGGTTAATAAGAGGAGTATCCTAAGATTTTTACAACTTCAGCTAAATCGATAGCTTTAACACTGGTGCCGCTCCTAACATAAGGGGCAGTTTCCTGACAACTTTTAAAATGTTTGTGCACACATCGATCATCTCTCGGATACCGGTGTCAATTCTAGTGGCACAAATCAAACAATGCAGTCAATTAAGTGAAAAAATTACAAATTAATTGACATTTGAATAGACTAAAACATAAAAGTAATAAAAAACAAAAATGTTTAACCCCAATTTTAATTCTAATTTTAATACGCATATTTTTCTTTTAATCTAAAAAATCAGAAATAGCTTATAAATGCATGAGTGAATTAGATATAAATATTGAAATTTTTTTATTTATCGTCAAATGAATTGTACCAAAAATAACACATTTGATGCACAAATATATCAAATATGCAACCTACGTAAAATAGCTTTTGTTGGTTACCTTACAGTTACTTATAGTTCGACGTAAATCAACAATAAAAGCATTTACAAAAGTCGATTTTTTATATAAAACCACTTGTTCTAACCGTGTAATTATAACTAGGATATACAAAGTGTACTATTGGTTTATATACGGGACATAGCGCCTTTATTTCAATGTTCAACTATTAGTTGATCCTAATATCCGATTTCTGATAAATATGACTTCGTACACTCTTAGGCTGTCACAAATTTATGTAAGATGACGTGTTTGTTTGATTTTGGGTTAATATTACTTGTTTATTTAGGTACTATTATGAATTTTTATCAGATAATTGTATACATTCATACGGGTTTGATCATAGCTTTGAAAGTTATCGCTATTATGATTAAATGGCGGCGGTATTACTGCTTACTTCTTTAGTTACATCAAAACGTTTAAAAAATATTACTTCACTTAATTGCCAATTTTTGTTGAAATAAGCAGATATGTGCTTTAGCTACTTTTTCTCAATAAAAAATGAAAATGTGCGTTTACGGCATGTAATTGCGAAATGTAGATTTCCTTTGTAGAATGAACCCCTCTGGGGTTTATTACATTAACAATATTGTGAGTAACCTGGTGGAAGAAAATTCAAGAATTAACAACTAAAGATATAGCTGAGAAATTGATAACCGATAAACGGACCGCATTCCGCCATTTAACCCTTTAGTACAAGACGGGACATGTGCTGTCCCAGTCTTCCAAATTTTTGATATTACGACTAACAATGACAGTGCAAGGTTTTGGGGACACTGATTTGGTTAAAACTTTGTAGGATGGTAGATTTAGATTCCCCCAATAGCTTTTTAGATATTTGCAATTGAAGATGCGATTTACGAGTTAAATTCAGTTCTGTAGCAAACGATTAAACGTAATGGGTTTAGCGTAATACGAAAAGATTGGTGTTTCTCATCATTATGCGCCGGAGTTGTCATTTTATGTGTGAAAACTTCAAAATTAATACAAGGGTACAACCTGACATTATAATCTTCTCTGAAAAAGCTTAACATAATCGGTATAAATTCGGTTATTTTTTTACATTATCCAACTTGACTTGTCCTAACGACTGAATTACATCCTCCATTACAAATATCTAAAAAATTATTGAATAGTGACCCCTAAAACATATATCTTCATAAGCAGGGAAACTAAATCTACCATCCTACAAAATTTGAACTAAATCCGTGACCCAAAGATCTTGCACTCTTTGTAAGACAACATATGTCCCAGTTACTGAAAAATATCAAAGATAGAAAATAACGCCAAGTTGAGCCTTCAAACTGATTCTAAGGTCGCCCTAATTGTTCCTAGTCCACAAATTTCTCATCTCAATCGTTCCCGATCTAATCAATTAAGCCACAACTGTTAAGATTACTCAATTAATCTAATTTCTTACGTTACTTTATTCATTTTCGTTTAACGCTTGCCCCTTGCATTTTTGCACAAAATTCTTCAGATATTTTTCTCATTTTCTTTCCTTGGGGCGTCGAAATAGGCCGAAAAAAAATTAAAAGGCTTATAAATAAATATGCTAATAAAAATGTTAACGCAAATACACACGAAACATTAAGCACATGTATACGAAATATTAATAAAGAAAAACGTTACCTAAAATAATCAGCAAAACATTAATCAAAAAGTTAAGTAAAAAATCAATAAAAATCAGTTATTGACTCTAGAGTTCAGATAGTTTGAGTTTACAGTGAGATGTATGCTGTCTCATCCAAGAAACTTGTGAAATCATTGTTTTTGATGCGCTGTTAGGAGGACGTTTATGTTTCCAAAACCTTCCACCTTTTAGGCATAAAAGTTATTTTGTCTAATAATCGCTTGGAAGAGAAATAACTGATCCCGGCAATGCGGCGCACTCGGACTGAATTATTCGCAGTATTGAAAAGGTAAAACAGTATTTCTGACGTGGGCAATATCGCCCCATAAGGTATTATAACACGAAATGGAGCTGCACCATGAAGAAAAAGATGAAAAAGTAAGCGCTATTCATAGCAATGCCGAGTGCTCTTTCATATTTCTCTTCAAGGTGCAGCCCATTTAGGATTATAGTACGTCTCACACTGAGGCAATCAGCAACAAGTATAGTAACCAGCGATATTGCCACATGATAACATTTTACATACAGGGTGTCCGGAAATAACGTTCGTATACTGAAGGGGGTAATTCTACAGCAAAAATGATGAAGAAAAGTTCATATAAACGTGTCCGGAAATGCTTCCCAAAGGAGCTACAGCTCTTTGAAGTTGATACTCAGGTGTGGTTTTGTTAAATTATTTCGCTTATCCTACAGAGTAGGATGTTGAATTTTGGAACATCCCCTATTATTTACATAGGAAATATGGTGGTGGTAACCAAAATAATGTACGATGAACAGGCTTCGGTACCGAGGCTGAGGAGCGCATTTAAAGTCCCGTATTTTTTTTGGTTGATAATTTTTTGAAAATGTGATCTCAAAATTGGAATGCTTAGACAAAAATACAAAAAAAAGTTACTAAGATACGATGTCCTACCATGCACCCATTTCGAGAAATTCAACGATTTTGCAGTAGTGACATAACATTTTATGTTCAAAAACTCTTTAGATATCGTAGTAGGTTCGCGCCATGTTATTTGACAATTAGTATGTGTCACCCCTTAATAAAAAATAATGATAAATACTTAATTTCATAAACAAAAACAAGTACAGTTTTTGTGTTTCTGCTTAAATAAATCTTTTCCTGTTTAGTTATGTACTTGTTTTTGCTCCTAAAATTAGGTTTTTGTCATTATTTTTTATTAAGGAGTGACACATACTAATTGTCAAATAATATGGCGCGAACCTACTACGATATTTAGAGATTTTCTGAACATAAAATCTTGTGCACTACTGCATAATCGTTGAATTTCTCGAAATGGGTGCATGGCAGGACATCGTATGTTAGTAACTTTTTTTTGTATTTTTGTCTAAACATTCCAATTTTGAGATCACATTTTCAAAAAGTTATGAACCAAAAAAAATACGGGACTTTAAATGCGCTCTTCAGCCTCGGTACTAGAACCTGTTCATCGTAGATCATTTTGGTTACCATCATCATATTTCTTATGTAAATAATAGGGGATGTTACAAAATTCAACATCCTACTCTGTAGGATAAGTGAAATAATTAAAAAAAAACGACACCATGAGTATCAACTTCAAAGAGCTGTAGCTCCTTTGGGAAGCATTTCCGGACACATGGTCATATGAACTTTTCTTCATATTTTTAGCTGTAGAATTACCCCCTTCAGTATACGAACGTTATTTCCGGACACCCTGTATAATTAAAACAGACGTCTCACATTGGAGGAATCCGATATCGCCTATCCATTTGCGATATCGAATTGCTGCAACGTGAGAGATATCATTTCATTGTATGTAAAATGTCATCAAGTGGCAATATCGCTTATTGCTTGTTGCCTCAGTGTGAGTCCCGCCTAAGGGACGATAGTACATTTCTTATGGACAATTATTTTATTAATCACTTTTGGGGGACGATGACTACTATATAAGGGCGAAAACATTTTGTACAATTATTCATTTATTTTAAAGAAAACTGTAAACAAACTTATTAAGTTTCCCAATTTTTATGTTTTTCTGCTAAATCAATTTCCATTGATACATCTCCATTGATCCAGCAAAAAAATAACGCAGTAACGCAACTGCTAACAAAGCAAAAAAAATCGGTCAAAAATCTGCAAAAGTGATGACTTGAGGCTTTACCTCACCAAGTTAGAACGTAATGTTACGAAACCATGTAAAAGTCATCAACCTCAAAGTTCTCATTAAAACTGTAAGTTTAATATAGGAACTTTTTTATATCTTTTAAGTTAAAGGTAAAATAAAAATATTTGTTTTCTTTTTGTTTTTTAAATTCACTCTTTTACACTAATTAAACCTACCGTATAGGATAAACTGCCCAAAAGTCGGCTCCCCTAAAAATGCTTCCTAAAGTCGACCTTTCTATACAAATCCATAGAGAAAAACTGGAAGGCCGACCTTAGGCGCATGGTCGAAATTTGGTGAGTTTACCCTATGTACAGCAAAAGAATATATCGCGTGAAAAATCTCCAATTTTACTTTTTGAGTTGACTGAACATGCAATTTTCATTCAAGAAGTGTAGAGAGCGATCATTGAAGCAAACCTGACCAATTGGGCAGATTCTTTAAAAAGGTTAAGAAACACTGGGTTAGAAGTACTTGGAATCCGTCTGTAAGTTTAATACGTCAGGTTCCAACTCTTGCTACTTGAATGTGACCATTTCTCCTAGCACATTATATTGAACGTTGCCGATTTTCGGAAATTCGTACAACTTTACATGCCGCAAACGCACTTTTTCGTTTTCCATTTTGAAATAACGTAAAACACTTTAAACTTTTCCGAACAAGTAAAGAAATAAACAACAATATCGCTATGTAATCACAATAGTATGAATAAAACTGTTGATATTCTTAATGGATACTTTTCATATAACAAAGTTATTCGATCACTCCGATACTTTATTCTTACCTGTATAAAAATATAAAATTAAAACATTTTTTTAACAATTTACAAGAAATTATTAATTTTTTACTTTTAATTCATGAATCCCTTCAATTATTTTATCCATAACATAAAGATATACAATTAAAGGCTGGTTTATTCACCTTTGGATAAACTAATCTATCTGATATTTTCCATAGTTTCCAATTTCACTTGCTTATTGGTTACTTAACCTGTAACCATGGTAAATATCAGACAGATTAATTTACTAAAAGGTGAATTAAACCGGCCATAAAACAATTTTCTTTCCATCAATTTAAAAAATCGACAAAAATAACTAAACATCATAATAATGTCATCATCAAGCATATTTTAAAACATTCTTTATAAAACTAAATTTACCAGACACCTGTATTTATCAAATAAATCGCCATCTTCTTGAACAAATACTTTGACCTTGAAAAATTCGAAACATGTTGTACACACGTGTTTCGAGTTAAAACTGGTCAAACAAATAAGGTTTAAAAAAGGGTAGTATAATAAAACCAGTTCAGGGAAAGGAACAAACATAAAGAGACAAAATCTCAGGTTAAAAATGGAAACACCAGAAATTTATACTTAAAAAATTAAGTTTCGTTAAATAAATTAAAGTTAAAATTTGGTTTTAATGTTTTAATTTAGTTTTATTTGCGTTTTAATTTAGTTGCATACCAAGTTTTTATTTAATTTTTGATTTTTCAACTCAAATCTCTGATGGAAGATAAAATTGGTATGAAAAGCAACGTTATTAACTAAACATTAAAACAAATCTTCAATTAATTTTGTTATAATTAATTGTTATTGTCTTGTTAAGTTAGATTTTATCTGATAAATTTTAATAACTTAAATATACAAATGGAAATCACATTGAAAAATATAAATGAATGAAAATAAATTTCATCATCTAAAAAACACCTCCTTTAAATTCTTACCCAGTATTTTCCATTTTAATTTTGTATTATACACTAGAAAGTAACAATTTAAAAAAACCACTAAGAAAACGTAACACAACCAAATATAACAGCAAGCAACAAGTAACTAAACTCAAAAACCTACTTCAAGTCATCTTTAGGGCTAGAAATGCGCGCAAAGTCGAACATGACTGGCTCCCCACTCTTTCCTTTAGATTTCTTGGAAATATAAAGAAGGTTTCTAAAGGCGCAAAAGGAAATATATCCGATAAGTTCCCAAAGCGATAAAATTTACGCCGCGTTATATTTGTTTATAAACCGACAGACACCACAAAGGTTTTAATTGATATTTAATTACGGTTTATATTTCAAAAATCACAAGTCTTTAATGAAACTTTAATGAATTGTCAATCTAAACGTTATCTTATTTTATACAGATAGCATGTACCGAAAATTGAATATAATTCCGGAATAAATAACGATTAAATAAGTAAATAAATTTAAGTATAAAATATACAGTGAAATTCCCCTTCGTGGACACCTTTTTAACCAGACATCTCTCTTGGACGGACAGTTTCTCATGGAACCGTCCGACTTTGATATAATTTGCATTGTGTTATTTGCATGTCTTGGGCGGACATTCTCTTGAACGGACGCGGGCACTACAAAATGTTCTCTTAAACGGACAATCGCTCTTTGAGCCGACTTCACTGTCTGCCATCACCAAGCGATTTTCCCTTTAACCGGTGTTTTATCGACTTCAATATTTGCTAGGTACAAGCGCAGCCTATGTCGTGCCTTTCTGCCTAGCTTGAACCTCGAGTACACCGAAATTTAAATGTTCTCATTATTTCGATACAGACGGGTTTCAATACTAGTTTGATGTCTATGCAGAAAAAGACATGCAGATGTATTGCACTTTGCAAAAACCGCTTGGGGACAAGTAACTAAGGAAACAGTTAAAAATTGCTCCCTAAGGCTAGGAACACGTAGAACGCTGGTTACCAGCGCTGGTTGAACCAGCGTTGACAAGCGTCAACAAGCGAAAAGAATATTGCTGTATTTTTAAATGTACGCAAACACGTAAAAAGCGTGTCTGGACTTGTTGGCGCTTGAAGCCGGCGCCGACCAGCGAACAAGAATGTACAAAACATTTATTATACGCTGGCGAGCAGGTTTCACGGTAGGTTCATCAAAAGGTGGTTGTGCTTAAAATTGATAATAATTTGTTATTTTGATTTAAAGATGAGTGCTATAGACTGCGATCAATTAATTTCTTTTGTTTTCGAACGACCGGCGATATGGGACAAAAGAATTAAGGAACATTCCAACAGAATATACAGGGTGTTCCGTAATGATATGCGAATATTGAAGGGGGTGATTCTACATCGAAAATTAATGATAGTTTCTTATATAAACTATGGTACCAAAATGTTCCGTTACTAAAATACAGGGTATTCACAGTAAACAGATTTTAACTACAAACAGTTAGACAGTCAGACATTTAGGCTCAGTCACCTAGATTTGTTGCAAAATTATATCCTTAATAATTACAATACGTATTATTTCTGTTGAACAACCGACGGTTTTTAATTTTTCTCTCAAAAAACGGCGCATTGCAGTCCAAAAACTCAAGAGGGCTTTTATTTGTCAAATTGAAGGGGGAATTCAAAATATTTTTTATTTGGGAAAAAACCATTGGCGTGCCTTTTTTTTCTTTAAAAATATTAAAGTCAGTGCTCGTACGCACGCCACTGTTAAAGATAGAAATTAGATTTGTATTGAAACATATGCGTCTTTATTAATAGTCACTATATGCCAAATTTCCTAAAAATACCTAAAGCGATTCCAAAAATATTAATTAACCCGGCGTGTGTATACTATATTTTTTGTGACACGGTGTGTATACTGGGTCTTTTAGGTAACAGGCATGTTTTCAAAGTTTTCTAGGCTTGCAAACATTCTGGAAAAATTCTGAGTTACTTATTGAAGCGTCTACTACATGGCCGAGCAGTTCCCAAACTTTTTTTAAAGGGGGTAGCCGAAGCCTACCCTCTATTCATAAGAGAGAATTTCGAATCTCAAATTTTGACTGTTCCTTAAAAGACCCAGTGTACACACGGAGGGTTAATATCCTTTTTTCTAAAACTTTAATACGTGTATTTTAGTAACGGAACATTTTGGGACCATAGTTTATATAAGGAACTATCATTAATTTTCGATGTAGAATCACCCCCTTCAATATTCGCATATCATTACGGAACACCTGTATATTCTGTTGGAATGTTCCTTAATTCTTTTGTCCCATATCGCCCGTCGTTCGAAAACAAAAAAATAATTGTTCGCAATCTATAGCACTCATATTTAAATCAAAATAACAAATTATTATCAATTTTAAACACAACCACCTTTTGACGAACCTACCGTGAAACCTGCTCGCCAGCGTATAATAAATGTTTTGTACATTCTTGTTCGCTGGTCGGCGCCGGCTTCAAGCGCCAACAAGTCCAGACACGCTTTTTACGTGTTTGCGTACATTTAAAAATACAGCAATATTCTTTTCGCTTGTCAACGCTGGTTCAATCAGCGCTGGTAACCAGTGTTCTACGTGTTCCTAGCCTAAAGCAGGGTTTAAGCACGACAATATGCAAAGTGAAGACCAGCTAAATGAGGTTTTTATATCTAATCCAGAAGATGACTTACCACTTAATGTACTTGCAGGTATCATCAAAAATAAGAATTTGTTGAAATTGACTGACAATAAAAACCTTAGTGATTTCTTTAAATAGAATGAAAATTTGTATAGTGATTTAAAGAACTATTCGCTCACCTTGCGATATTAACCCTTTGCACTCGTATGTCGCCATATAGCAGCCTTGTCTACTGAGTGGGAGAAAATCTTTTTAAATGTTACATAAAGATTAGTAGAACCTGTTCCAAGACGATTAGCAGAAGTTATTCGACGAAATGGACGCCCCACCAAATACAAAAATTTAAAAGATAATTTGGTTTAATGTGTTAAAGCTAAATAAGCGAATACTTTTTGAAGATAAAAATTGATCGTTAATTGATTCATAATTTTTTATAACTATTACCCAAATGTTAGAAAATTTTTTTTGTTAATTTCTTATAAGGACATTACTGCGTCTATTTGTGTTAGAATAAATTTTTTTCCTACTAATTATTTTATTTTTATCAAAGTAATACTGTAAGTACCCATGGTGAGCGAATAGTTTTTGGAGTATGTATGTTAAAAACCTAGATTGAGGACAAGAAATTGAAAATTTAGAAGTGCAAGAACTGTCTGAAGATTCTGACGTCGATCAGGTTCCAATAATAGCAAAGAATATCCAAAATTATGGTGATAGAGTCTTTGAAGCTTCTTTCCAAATTAAAAATATGATTTCTGGACGCCAGTTTAAAGAAAAATAGGAGACAAACAACAATAGATGATTTTGAGTCATTAGACTGACATTAATTTCGTCATATCATGTAAATGGGCAAATTTATATTCCAGGTTCATGGCGTGTAAATATACAGGGTGTCCGGAAATGTCGTGTACAACAGAATACCACAGATACCTTGGCCAAAAATATAATGATTTAACCCAACTTATCTATATACAATGTTGCTTAGTTTAGCCGCTAGAGGACTTTAAAAATCATATTTTTCATGAGTTTTTCTAAAATTACTCGAAAAATCTTTAATAGATTTTATTTATTTTTTGACCATGTCTTTATATTAGCAGGCTACAACTTTCTGTGGAACAAACTCGAATTTCGAATCATACGGGGTGTTTAGAAACACTCTCGCGACAAGTTATCCATCCAGATCTTTTTAACCAGCCTGTATAATTTTCTGCCAATTTTTTTCTGAATAGCTATATTAATTTAGAAACTATCTTCGCTCTTGTAAAATTTTAGTTGGACAAACAGTTTAGCCACAAAAAAATATTTTCTAAATCCCTACAAGCCCAAATTGATAAACTAAGGTACCATTAGCAATGTTCAAAGTAGCAATTTCTTTAAACGGTATGAAGTACTTTCAAAAAAACCAAAATTTTCAGCTTTAGGAGTACTTTATTGCTTAAAATATTCAAATTTTCGGCAAGACTTATGACCATCATCAGGGCTAAAAATAACACATGGTGCAAAATTTTTACAATTTGCTTTTTTCGTGGCATTTTTGCTTTATGACACTCCATAAACAAAGTCTTAGGTCCCGCGATCTTGCTGGCCAATAAGGGTTAAATCCTGATGATGGTCGCAAATCCTGGTGAAAATTTTAATATTTTAAGCAATAAAGTACTCATAAACCTATAACATATGGTTTTATAGAAAGAACTTCATACCGCTTAAAGAAATTGCTATTCTGAACTTTGTTAATGGTACCTTAACTTATCGGTTTGGGCTTGCAGAGATTTAGAAAATATTTTTTTATGGCTAAACCGTTTGTCGAACTGAAATTTTATAAGAGAAGAAATAGTTTCTAAATTAATATAGCTATTCACAAAAAAATAGACAGAAAACTATACAAGCTGGTTAAAAAGATCTGGATGGATAACTTGTCTGGAGAGTGTTTTTAAACACCCTGTATGATTCGAAATTCGAATTTGTTCCACAGAAAGTTGTAGCCTGCTAATATAAAGACATGGTCAAAAAATAAATAAAATCTATTTAAGATTTTTCGAGTAATTTTAGAAAAACTCATGAAAAATATGATTTTTAAAGTCCTCTAGCGGCCAAACTAAGCAACATAGTATATAGATAAGTTGGGTTAAATCATCATATTTTTGGCCAAGGTATCTGTGGTATTCTGTTGTACACGACATTTCCGGACACCCTATATATAGATGAATAAAATAACAGTTTTATTCATCTATATTCATATCATGTATTACTACATTCCGCTCAATTGCGACAAAGTTGTCATAAATTAAAATTCAAGTTTTTAGAGATTTTCGTCTCTTTGTAATTAAGATTTGTTTTACATTCTTCCTGTAAGAACGAAATTGACAAAGTTCCTTTAATAACGACGAGAAATGCAAATGTCGTTCTAGTGCTATCTAACGTTCGCGTACCGTTTATGCAATATTGGCTTATTTTGTTATTAGACATTTCTCTTGAAAATATAACCTACATTTTATGTTACTCTATTTCTGTTATAATGGCTTATTGTGTTAAACCGTTTTTGTTGGAAGTAGCGTATATCGGTTTCCAGATCCATAGTACGGTGGTTCGAATCTCGAATAATACATTTTAATTTCCTTTTTTTATACAATATTCTAAGTTTTTTTATAACATGTTGATGTAATATTAAAATATTTTTAAAATAACATGAAATATTATACTCAAAATAAAAATAAAAAAGTTATTGTTCGAGATTCGAACCACCGTACTATGGATCTGGAAACGGATATATTTCCACTATGGCTATTGGGGGGTTGTAGGGGAAATGACAAATCATTGACATATAAGCCGATTGCAAACTTTAACACCAATTTTCTTGCGAACCGCTGAGTATTGCGCCCTAATATTTTATACATTTGTACTATGTACCAATATCTATCGATTGGTACCACTTTCGTTAAAATCGGTGAGGGGCAAGTCGTAAGGTCTCCTTGTCAGTGTATTTCATTTTGGCGATTTTTAAGTTGCCGCAACTAAATCGCTAGTGCGCGCCTGGCCCTAAACTGGTGTTATATTCTGGATGCATTTTAAAAAACGACACATTTATAATTGAGCCGTTCATTTTGAAAGTGACCTAATTCTTTTTTTCTATTTTTTGCCGATTACCATGATTACATGTACAACTTCATGTTATTTATCAGTGAAGCACTTCAGGTTGCCTCTGTTCAGAGCAAATGCCATAAATTTTTTACACATAAGTTTTCAGAATTAACTAAATAGTCGTAAAACGTCGTGTAGTTTGAAAGTGGCCCAACTCCATTTATAGTTAAAGTTAAAGTTTCAAGAAATTGTTTGATGCATCTTAAAACATATTAAAATTCAAAAAGTGAAAAACACATCATAGCTTACGGTGACATATATAAAATAAACATTAAAGTAGCTTTAATGTGGCTGAAAATTGTCCAAGCTTTGGATAATAATGTAGAAATTATAGATCATAAATTTTTAATATCAGGACATTCGTTTTTACCAAATAATAGAGATTTTGGTGTGGTAGAAATGGCATAAAAAAATAATTTACCGTTCGTTGCCCAAGATTATTAAAAACTGTCGGAAGGGAAATAATTTTATTGTAATTGAAATGAGACAGGAAGATTTTGTATCGACGAAATTATTAGAAGACACAATTTTTAAAAGGGTAAAGAATTCTGATGAAGAATCAGTAAACTGGTTAAGAATATGTTGGATGCGTTTTGTCAGAAATGAACCATATAACATTTTCTACAAGACATCAGTGAATGAAAATAAAAATTTTAAAGTCTTAAATTTATCACCACCTCGGGGTAGACCAAAAAGGTTCCAAAAAAATTGCATTCCAAAATATTGTATTGGCACCACTGTATAAAAATATTAGACAAGTTATAACAGCAAAATTTAAGGACATGATTAACCTATTACGATACATACCACCAGAATATCATGATTTCTTCAAATCCCTTTCACACGCACAAAATGTAGACGAATAGTAAATTGTTTTGTAATAAATTTATGTTTATAATTTTCTACGTTCTGCAAATAAGAATAATTTGAATCGTAAAAATGATGTTCTATATGTATATAAAACAAATTCGGTATTGTTTTTTTTTTAATTTGAAACATCTTAAATTATGTTGAATGGACTTGGGAACCTTCAAATTTTATAATGAATCTAGCTGTTAATTTTGAAAGTGGCTCAACTCCATTCTTGATAAGAAAATGCACGTTATTTCCTTATAACTGCCACTATTTTAACAGGAACTTTAAATTTAACATCCTTAAATACCCTTAAGCAGTATGATTCATTAGTATCTCATACGTATATTTTTAAATTCATTAAAACGCAAAACTTTAAATATCTCGATTTGAAGATAAATGGAGTTAGGCCACTTTCAAAATAAGCGACTCAATTATGCCATTCTTTCAGTTACATGAAAACAAAATGATGTAGGAAAATTATCATTATTTTTTTATGACAATCTTTATGGTAACACAAAGTAACTTTTCTGATCTCCTAGGTAGATAATTAGCCAAAATATTTTTTTTAAGTTAATTCGTTAATATTGCTGGAAAAGTCATTAGATCGGCAAGAAAAAAGGGCAGCCCTTCCATGTTCAAGAAATGTACTATGACGATTTTGTTGATTGGAAAGATGCTTGTTCTCAAATAGGTCTAAATGTCAATAAAAATGAGGACAATGAGTTCGTAAACTTATCATATGTCAAAATTTTAAAACTAGAAAAATTATCTCCATGAATTTTATATTACAAACACTCTTATAGCGACGAAATGTTTAAAAAAGCGTTAATAATAAAAAGAAAAAAAAAATCTATAGAAATAGCCCTTAAAAAAGTTTATGATCGTAAACTTGGAATTTCTGAGACAAAAAGAGCGGATTTATTGCTATTATTAAACACAAATCTCAAAGTTAAATATTATGCACCATTCTATAATTCAATAGAAACTCTTCAAATTATTCGATTTGTTTTCAAAATGTTTTTTGTTGTTAGTTTGAATTATTTTTGAATTCTCTGCATTTAAAACAATATGTATTTCCGGGACAGTTGTAGTATCAATACACACATTTTTACTGAAATGTATGAAACACATTTGGCAATAAAAATATTTATCTTAACCCTTTCGTGGATAGTGGCATACATACTTACCGCTAACTTTAAGTGTAATTTTAGTGTATTGGTATACAACATTACCACTACGGATCGATTAATTAACCCTTTCATGGATAAATTATAATTTTGAGAGTTTCGCCACTTTTTAATTAATCGATCCGTAGTGCTAATGTATACCAATACACTAAAATTGCACGTAAAGTTAGTGGCAAGTATGTATACCACTATCCGCGAAAGGGTTAACTGACTCATGGTTTTTCATTAACAAACTAGATTCAATTTATTAGTATAAAAAAATAATAAATAAAAGTAAGAACGACATAATACATAAATGTCGTAAATAATAAATGAGCTAAATAGATAAACTAAATCGTTAGAATTAAGACTTGGCAGTTACTGTCGACAATAAAGATTTTATATTTTGCAGAAAAAAAAAGACAAAACTCAAAAGAATTTTAATTTCTAAGGTAAATATTATATATACAGGGTGTCCCACATTTTAATACGCAAACTTCACCAGGACACAGTTCTCATAAAAATAATACAAAAGTTTTATATAAACATGGGGTCGTAACTCTTTTGTTTTCGAGATATGGCCGTTCAAAGTTGGAAGAAAAATTTACATTTTCATTTTTATTTCAGCTATTTATAAACGCAGGAATGTGAATTTTTACAATAATGTACTACAGCCTAGTATGTTATTTCCAAGCCTTAATTAACCCACCCCGGCGTACCTAAAAGGGTTGAAATTCACAATCACCACTACATTTTCCAATAGAACTTTTTAACTCGGTAAAATTTTAACATGAAAAAATATCCCTTAGAAAGCTCATTCCTTAACGAGACTTTTTTGTCTCTTACATTTTTTGCATAAAACTGATAGTTTTCGAGGAAAAAAATAAAATCTTAGCGCGTGTCAGACCAATTTTCCAAACGAACTTTTTAATTCAGTAGAATTTTAACATAAAAAAATATGCGTTAGAAAGCTGATTCTTTAGCGAGATTTTTTTGTCTGTTACATTTTTCGCATAAAACTGATAGATTTCGAGAAAAAAAATAAAATCTTAGCGCGTATCGTACTGTACCGCTTCACCCCCAACCAAATGTTCTTTAAAAGTTAGCTATGGTTTTAGAGTAATAAGTGATAACAATAATAATAAGCTAAAAAGATTAACAATTATACTTTAAATTAAATGCATTCTATCTTAGTCAACGTACAGTTCATCAGTACAAAGAAATCAGACCAAAAGCATGGCCAACTTCTAAAGAACTTTTGGTTAGGAATGAAGCGGTACAGTACGACACGCGCTAAGATTTTATTTTTTTCTCGAAATCTATCAGTTTTATGCGAAAATTGTAAGAGACAAGAAAATCTCGCTAAGGAATGAGCTTTCTAACGCATATTTTTTTAGGTTAAAATTCTACCGAATTAAAAAGTTCTTTTGGAAAATGTAGTGATGATCGTGAATTTCAACCCTTTAAGGCACGCCGGGGTGGCTAAATTAAGGCTTGAAATTAACATGCTTGGCTGTAGTAGATAACTGTAAAAATTCACATTCCTGCGTTTATAAATAACTGAAATAAAAATGCAAATGTAAATTTTTCTTCCAACTTTGAACAGCCATATCTTGAAAACAAAAGAATTGCGACCCCATGTTCATATAAAACTTTTGTATTATTTTTATGAGAACTATGTCCTGGTGAAGTTTGCGTATTAAAATGTGGGACACCCTGTATAATATAATATTATATATTATTAATTGAATCGGTCATTTCAAAAATCGCATTAGTCACGTTTTTCTCAAAAACGGTTTTTTGCTGCGAACGCTTCCTCAAAGGTAGACGCATATTCACGCATATTAACTTGGTTTCGGACTCCAGTTTAACATTTACAGTCAAAGAACTAAAAACTGAACATGTTTTGGATTTTCAGAAATGCTGGTCAACTTTATACAAAAAAAAAATGTTTATCAACAGAATCGTACGGTAAATGTGTTCCAAAAGAACAAAAAATAATATTTTCTCTTTCCACATATATGTTTTCATTATGATTCAGATAAAAAAGGTACTATCGTAGCCGAAGAATTTATTGATGGATTCATTAAACATTCATTCATATTAATGAAAAAACTATCAACTCCTGTGTCACTTCCATTAGCCAAAGGATATGATTTGAGAGTGCCAATTAATAGTAAAAAATTAGATGATTTAAAGCAAGTTCAGGATAGCATTTTGGAGGAGCATATGCCATTTTATCAAAACATATTTAGCTGACCAACTGCAAACGTTGAAGTTAATTCAGATGAAAATGATGGAGAATACGATTTCGTACCATAATGATAGTAAAACATGAAAATGTAAACATGTAACATGTTAACCCATTTGCATCATCACTCTACTTAGGCCGACGCGCTTAAACAACAGAGCCGAACGACAGACGACTGACGCCTATCACCGCGCGTTGTTGGGCATATGGGAAAAGATAGTCGTGGGTTCGCGGAATATTCCGCCCTTGGTGATAGTAGACAGTCGCGGCTCGCGGAATATTCCGCCCTTGGTGATAGTACACAGTTGCGGTTCGCGGAATATTCCGCGCTAGGATGCAAATGGGTTAATAAGATAATGTTTAAGTGTAATTTTCAATAATATTGATTAAAAATATGATTTATATGACTGTTTTATCCAAATTATATACCATCTAACTCTGTTCCTTGCTAAAACAACATAAGTCAAGAACAGTTTTTCAGGTTTTTTTATTATTATTATTCATAAATTATAAAGATTATTCGATATTTCAATCTTTTAAAGTTCAAACACTATAATCAGCCCAAAAAAGTCCTTCAAAACTCGTTTACTTGTGAATGACAGTTTTTATTGATTACTGAAAAATTCTAATTGTGTGCCTTATGCGGTTTTTGAAATGACCGATTCAAGTAGTAAGAAAACTTTAAATCGATTTTTCTCAAAACTTCGTTTTTTGATTTATGACAACCTTGTTGCAAATGAGCGATATATTCTATTATATGTATGTATTTTGTATGTACCGGGTGGCCAACTAAGAATGATCACCGGCCATATCTTAATGACGGATCATCCTATTTTAATAAAACAAAAAATTTTATAAGGAAAGTGGCCATAAAAAATCGCTGGAAAATATTTTCAAGTTTCTTAAATGGCCGCTAGGGGGCGTAACCTAAATGACTGAACAGAAAATCACGACTTTTTTCATTTTCTTCAAAATTAAGGGGTATTGAAAATAAATTAATTTGAAAGATAAATGAATTTCGACTAACATGTATGAAACACTTTTTATCGCATCTCCAAAAATAAAGTGGTGGGGATGAGTTGAAAATGTTCATTTTCGATGGCCGATTACTCCGGTCATACTGAACAGAATTTAACAAACTTAATCTCGTTGGAAAGGGTTTTTCGTGGTCTACCAACGGCTCCTTACGCTGTTTTGATATGAATATTCGTTTCGACGCCAGAGGGCGATATCTAGAATTTTGACAACTATTATAGCTTTTCTAAAAAAATTAAATGGAACGGTATGTTCATTTCTACACAATAAAATAAAGAATTAAAAGCTTAACATGACGCTGAAAACCTGAGCTCGCTATCTTGCTTCTAACGGTAGATATTAGCCAAAAGGCAAAAACTATAGCATTATAAGATCTAGTTGACCGATGTTACATTGTTGACATATATTTGACATACGTTTTTTTAGCGTCTGATTTCCACAACTTACTTGATATTTTATACCAATTTATATGCTAGCCAACCCCACCGACCGTTCGACTTCGCCTGCGCTCCCGCCTTATTCATCACACCCACTAAAACTATTTCGCATTTATTTTTTTTATACAAGGTTTATAACGCATATTAAATTTTGATTCAATTTAATATGACTGTTAGAATGGCGCCAGTTTCAAACTTCTACGATAACGGCTTATCGAGGTATCGCTATTTCACATAATGTGTTGTTATTTAAACACGTGAGAGAAAAATTAAAAATAAAAATTACCAACATGTTTAGGACACTTAAGGCAATGTGTTGTTGAAATTTCAAGTTTTTTCGACAAGCTGTTCCCGTGTAAAAGAATCGCAAAATTGAGATACTGCGCCGAGAGCCCAAAACTGGGTACATTTTTTTTTTATTAAACCTGTCATAATTATTATACGAGTGGGAGACAAAATTTGAAGTTTCTACTGATAATACAGAGTTAAATCACGCTAAAAACGACAATGATTTCGTTTTTTTCCGCGGGGTAGTTTTGTTATTATTCGCCTTTAAAATAAGGGGCAAAAGCTATAGCTTTTGGTCTAATATCTACCGTTAGAAGCAAGATAGCGAGCTCGGATTTTCAGCGTAATATTAAGCTTTTAATTCTTTACTTTATCGTGTAAAAATGAACATACCGTTCCATTTAAATTTTTTTAGAAAAGCTATAATATTTGTCAAAATTCTAGATATCGCCCTCTGGCGGTGAAACGAATATTGATATCAAAACAGCGTAAGGAGCCGTTAGTAGACCACGAAAAACCCTTTCCAACGAGATTAAGTTTGTTAAATTCTGTTCAGTATGACCGTAGTAATCGGCCATCGAAAATGAACATTTTCAACTCATCCCCACCACTTTATTTTTGGAGATGCGATAAAAAGTGTTTCATACATGTTAGTCGAAATTCATTTATCTTTCAAATTAATTTATTTTCAGCACCCCTTAATTTTGAAGAAAATGAAAAAATTGTGATTTTCTGTTCAGTCATTTAGGATACGCCCCCTAGCGGCCATTTAAGTAAGTTGAAAATATTTTCCAGCGATTTTTTATGGCCACTTTCCTTTTAAAATTTTTTGTTTCATTAAAATAGGATGATCCGTCATTAAGATATGGCCGGTGATCATTCTTAGTTGGCCACCCGGTACTTTGTAAGCTAAATAATCCTTTTTTTTGCAAGTTTTTAAAAAATGCCTGAATTATTTAATCTTTGAAAGAGAGTTTCAGTCCCGTTGAGTTAGTACTTACATCAAATTGTTAATACAGAGGGCAAGAATACTTTTAATTTTACTTAATAAATGAATTTAAATTTTACAGGTTGAAAATTGTTAATAAAATATTAAAATCAAAATAACTCGAAAACGAAAAACGATAAATACCAACAACCCTTATCAAAGTCTACTTATTTTTACATGTAGAATTAAAATAGGCAACAAAAACTATGCCATTCCATTTAAAATAACGAATTTGTATCCTACTTCCGGTCGACCGGAAGTGGCAGCCATCTTGAAAATATTTTAGATTAAAAGATTAGGGTGTATAACCCCTACTGGCAAAATCTCAAAAATCTATTTATAGTGGAACCCAATAAAGTTCTAACGAACCAGTTGTGTGAGAAACCCTGTATACGGGTTAAATATCCGATTTTTTTAAATAATAGTTTTCATTAAAAAAAAAAAAAAACACGATATTTACTTCGGATTTCTCTTAAGCGGACACCTCTCTTGAACGGACACTGTTGGTCGGACCTGTTTATGTCCACACAAGGAAGATTTCACTGTATAGTGAAATCTCTGTTGTGCGGACACCAACGGGACCCACCAAAAGTATCTGTTCAAATCGGGTGTCCGCTTAAGAGAAATGCGAAGTAATTATATGAGATTCGGACGGTTCCATGTGAAACCATCCATCCAAGGGGGTGTCCGTTCAAGAGGGGTGTCCGCGAAGGGACTTCACTGTTTATGTTATAGAATTTCAAAGTTAAAACGTATAAAATTTGTTATACTTTACCTAAACGCAACCGACGTAACCTAAAAACTCACATAAACTGAATAAATGTCAAATGTCAAATTCATATAGGTATTGCCAACCTTAAAATTTTATTTTTAAACAAAAAAAATTTTTTACACAAAAAAAATTTTTTGATCAATCTAATAAAATCTAAATAAATCTTATTTTAACATATCGCCTGACGTAAAAATCATCAACACGTCAAAAATTAATAGCGTATTTACGCTTACTTTAATTTTATTAAGACGATCAACCGCCAACCGCCAACGGCCAACTGCCAACGTTGTTGTTTTTATAACTTTAGAGGCGGTGATGATAAAAAATGTACTCTTAAGCGAAAAAGAAAAACGTTCGAATAAACACCGGGTATATGATCAAATTACTACTTACGTTGTATTTAATCTTCGTACGCCGTGGAAAGATTAGCTAAGCAGGCAGGAAATGTACGTGCTGACGAAGCGATTACAAAATGTCGACTAACAGACGTGATATTGTCGGTTGAGCGTTTTTCTATTGTTTCTTCAGTCGACGGGTCGACGGCCATATTGAAACGTTTGAATCTCAACGAATAAAATCGATTTTTGAAAATTATATTTTTCGAGATCCTATTTTTGGATATTATTCCGATTGGTTTATTTCGATTTTAAATATTGAAATGAACAAAATAGTGAGGTTAGGTTAATAAATAAAAAAGGATTCAAAAAATCATTTTAAAACTAAAACGTCAAATTGGTTTGCATTTTATTTGTGTGAAATTAACAACAAAT
The DNA here is from genome assembly GCA_036711955.1 of Digitonthophagus gazella. Taxonomy (NCBI): domain Eukaryota; kingdom Metazoa; phylum Arthropoda; class Insecta; order Coleoptera; family Scarabaeidae; genus Digitonthophagus; species Digitonthophagus gazella. The sequence goes on from JASCIT010000012.1 coordinate 13,072,695, forward strand.
GTTTAGAAAAATTTAATTTATTATTTAATAATTATTAAATAAATACTTTGGATTATTACGATTTTAAATATTGAAATAAACAAAATAGTGAGGTTTAGATTAATAAATAGAAATGGATTTAAAAAATTATTTTAAAACTAAAATGTCAAATTGGTTTGAAGTTTATTTGTGTGAAGTGAACAACAAATGTTTAGAAAAATTTAATTTAGGCCCGGTTTATTCACCTTTGGGTAAATTAAACTATCCGATATCTACCATGGTTACAGGCTAACTAGCCAATCATAGCAAGTGAAATTATAGTAACTATGGAAAATATCGGGTAGATTAATTTATCCGGTATCTACCATGGTTATAGGCTAACTAGCCAATCATGGCAAGTGAAATTATAGTTACTATCATAGACAATCTATGGTTATCTATGGTTACTATGGAAAATATCGGGTAGATTAATTTATCCAGAGGTGAATAAACCGACCCTTGTTATTTAATAATTATTAAATAAAGGCGTTTTTAATTAATGCTAAAAGTATGAAAAGTAAAAGTCATTTTAATTTAAATACAGTGAAATTCCCTTTCGCCGACACCCCTCTTGAACGGACACTCCCCTTGGACGGACAGTTTTCGTGGAACCGTCCGACTCTCATACAATTACTTTGCATTTCTCTAAAGCAGACACCCCTCTTGAACGGACACTTTGGTTGGCCCCGTTGGTGTTCGCCCAATAGAGATTTCACTGTATTTGATTATCTATTGGTATTCATTTAAATGTGTTCGTGTGTTCTGAAATTTTGTTAGGCAGCGATAGGGAAAAGGTTGGGAAATTTTAACTAAATTCATCTTATTAACAAATTTGGTCTCATTACACTGAACGGTTTACGTTGGCTATTTATCGATAATGTGTTAAATTTATAACAAAAAACCTGATGGTAAGTCTTACTTTTAAGCTAGTTCGAAAGTCGATGAAGTTTGGGAATATTTCTGTACCTTAGAGCTAAAGGGACTTAAGTCCAAAATGACATAATTGTGAAATAACGAAAAATATACTATTTTTAATTTGAAATAACAATTTTCATATTCTCAGCTCTCAAACAATTTACCTCATAATCGCGGATATATTGTTATTTAATACTAATAGTCTGTCTTTGTTCATTAACAAAACATTTTTATGAAAACTTTTTATTTTTACGAACTTATTGGACTTACTACATTTTGGCTTGAAAAAATGATTTGTGAATGACTGTATGGACTTACAACAAAACAATAATTTGGAACAATAATAGCATGTATGAACTTATTACAACAAAGAATAAATTTTAAAATATATTAACTCATAAACTCATTCATCATCAGGGAAATCTGATGCTTCTTCAGTATGGGGTAAGTTTCTGAAATAATCCTGATATTCTTCAGGGACCCACTTAAGGAGAGTTACAAGATTGTCGTACTTTGCTTTACTTATAGATTTTCTAAAAAATCTTAATTTGGTCAAACTTTTTGGTATATTTGACGGTTTTCGAATATTTCTATATAAATTAATGGAACAAAAATTGTCATTAACTGATGTTTTATAAAAAAGAGTTCCATATACTTCTCGCCGAAGTTGAAGCCAAACAATGTTGGTCAGTTTAAACTCTTGGCCATCAGTGCTTTTCTTACTAGATATAAATGGCGCTGTTGATAAGGAGTACAATGTACTAAAATTTTTTAAATCTTCTAGGGCCATGGAGTACACATTAAATGGAGGCTTTTTACGATTGCGAATAAAATTTAGCAAAAAAAAATAATAAAATTAAATTAAAATTAAATAAGTTAAAATAAAAAAATAAAAGGTTAAAATAAGTTTTAACCTTGATAATTAGATTTGTTGTGGACTTACGACTATTTGGCGCTAAAACGGTAAGGATTTACCTTACGTCCCTTTAGCTCTCAGGTACAGATTTATTGTATAATTTTATTGACTATTTGAACATCCCCATGAAATTTTGGTAAACTGACTACTAAAAAGGTTAGCGTTTAGGTAGATTTTAGCTAAAAACAAGTAATTAGCCAATTTCCTGTCATTGTCTGCCTTGTTATAACCTATTGAACATATCAGTGTTATGCTTTAATTAAATTTTATTGGGCATACACTCAGCAGCAAAAGTCTGCGTGCAAAGAACTTTGAATATTCTAACGGAGAAAAAAACTATCATCTAATACGACAAACTTCTAATTGTATTTATTCTATATGTTAACAATATACAAATCTATTAAAAGAGTATAAACCAGTAAAACAAGACCATTCGTTAAAGAATACGAATAGAACTAAATATATTTAAAATAATGTTTATGCAAAAATCATTTCAAGGTGGTTGGTATAGACAATGGTTTACAGGTAAATAAACAACATAACATATACGTTACATACACTCACAATCACTAGCAGAAGTCTGTGTATAGAGAATTTGGAATACTTTAACCGAGAAAGGAATAGCCATAATCTAATACGATAAACTTCAAATCGTACTTATTGTGTATGTTAACAATAAGGTACTGTCGGATAATAAGGCCATGCAGGTTATAAGGCCATACTGTTATACTGCCGATTAAAATCAATCTTTCTTGCGATCAACTACTACAGCTAATCCAAAAAACACGATGGTTAAGCGTAGCAGCCATTCCGTTTTACGACATCAGGCCGTATAGCAGTTAGGTGAAAATTTAAGCAATGTGATATAAAATTTCCTGACGGAAAGTAAGTGATATTTTCATTAATTCAATATATTTGTCCTCCTGTTGGGTTACCTCCTATTTGGGGTAAATGTATGACTATCAGCAATGTATGTAAATGGGTTTAAAGCAACTGGGATCCATTCCTTCAACAAAAATGTGATACCAGAGCATGCATTTGTTTCTAGTTTTCCTACACATCGCCATCTCAATCCAAACTGCTTCCAATCTATCTACAGGGTGATTCATTAGCTCTATGACAAACTTTGGCAGATGAAAGATGATGCGACTCTAAGGAAAAGATGTTATATGAATATGGGTCGGATTCATTTTGGTTAAAGAGTTACAAGCCTTTGAAAATTTTACACTGTTTAATAGGCAAATGAAAATGTAACATAAAAAATAAGTTTAAAAATTACAAAAACTGTTCGAAATGTCCACATTGACGAAGTAAAGATTCTGTCACACGACTTATGATATTTGGATCATTCCGTATGCTATTAGTTTGAATTCTGTCTAATAGTTGCTGACGGGTAGTAATTTCTACATGGTACACAAGCTGTTTCATTTGTCCCCGGAAATAATAATCCAGCGGATTTAGATCTGGGGATCGTGGTGACCAGACTACTGAGCCTCCATTGCCAATCCATTTGTTTGGAAAATGTTCATATAACCAAGCGATGACTTGTCTTCCTCGATGTGGAGGTTGGAGGTGCACCATCGTGCTGATACCATATATTTTGAACGATGTTAAGTGGTACGTCGTCGATAAAACCGAAAAGGTTATTTTCCAAGAAATTTCTGTACATATCTGCATTTAAGCGGTCATTTATCACCCATACAGGTAGCAAAGAATTGTTAAAAATGCCACCCGAAACGTTTACACTAAACCGTTGCTGGAATCTTCGTGGTCTAATTGCATGTGGATTTTGCAAGGACCATACATGTTCGTTATGATAATTATTTATGCCGTCCCTAGTGAAACACGCTTCATCAGACCACAGAACTTGTGAAATGAAGTTATTATTTTGAGCATGTTGCTGAATAATTCAGTGACAAAATGCTAAGCGTTGCTCAGTATCTCCAGGATATAATGCTTAAACATTTTGGCGATGAAACGGATGTAACATTTCTCGATTCAATACACGCCATATAAAACTTTGGGATATTTGTAGCATGCTCCCTATACGCTGACTACTAATTGAAGGTTCGTCAAGTACTAAATCAATAACACATTCTTCATTTTGTACATTCACTTCATGGAGACGAACGGAATGTGGTGGAGCGGGGTTACCTGTTTCTCTCAGTCTACGAAATGATGCACTAAACACTGTATGGGCAGATTGATGCCCATTTGGGAACCTACGAAGGTATTCTCTTGCTGCTTGCCGAGCATTTCCGTTGCAAAACCCGTATACAGAAATAATACTTGCACATTCTTCAGTCGTAAATATATGCATTTTCGTCTACGATCAAAACTCTGACCACTAATTGTCAGAACTCAGCTTTGTTATTACAGCCAACTCTGTATTTGTGTTTCATAATTATTGTTGCGAATCTTTACTTCGTCGATGTGAGGAATGTGAAGAGGCGTGCATTCAAGCTGAAGGCGGACATTTCGAACAATTTTTGTAATTTTTAAATTTATTTCTTATGTTACATTTTCATTTGCCTATTAAACTGTGTAACATTTTCAAAGGTATGTAACTCTTTAACCAAAATGAATCGGACCCATATTCATATAACATCTTTTCTTTAGAATCGCATCACCTTTCATCTGACAAAGTTTGTCATAGAGCTAATGAATCACCCTGTATAATCACATCATCAATGTGGAAGACCGCTGGGATCCAGAAGATGAAATTCCATTAGCTCAGCTAAAACAAGGTGAAGCACAAAGGAAAGACAATCCTTTTTCCGAACAGCTCATACCTCCTGATATGCAATCAGTGAAAACATACAGCACAGAAGAAAGTATTGAATTATTGAGCTCAAGAAGTTAAAAGGGATATATTATTCAAAAACTACAGTTCTAAAAAAGTTAAAACCACTTCGACAAGAAAATCGCCTACATTTCCGAAAACCAGTAAAGGTGCAGCAGAAGAAGCTTGGATGTGCTCGGTTTGTAATACGAATTATGTAGCTGATAAGCGATCTTGTGCATCATGTAAAACATGACTGCATGAGTAATGCTTTGGCTTTACTGAAAACGACAGAGAAGAATTTATATGTAATAAAACCAAAACGTTATTATTTGTTCTGAGTGTTTATATAATGTTTTTGAATATCTCTTTTTTAACATTCTTTAAGAAAAGCTACTTTACTTATTTTTTTATACACCAAATTTTCAAGTACTGTTTGGTCTTATAACCTGGCTACATTGCTAATAAGGCCAAAGCTCATTTTTTTAAATTCTATTTTCTAGGCATTATCATACTTTTTGTGTTTGTATTTCAACAAATTTATGAAGAATAATAACATCAGATCCTTTGTTATATGTCAAATGTTGAATATTTTTGTGCGTTATTGAATCAAAAATAAATAATATTAACCTGGCCTTATTACCCGACAGTATCTTATACAAATCTATTAACAAAATATAAATCAATAGAACGCAAAAGTAAATTAAAAAAATAAAATCAAAACCAAAACCATTTCAAATAATGCGTAGGCAAAAAACTGTGTGCAAAACAAAGCAGCTTCTATAAAAAAATATATATTAGTAAATAATCGAACAACACTTACGTTTAATGACTTATCTTAAACGTTTCGGTATGAATTGTGCAAATTTCTTTAATTTGTCCGAATTGATATTGGCTCATTCGTTAATTATAAATTGTTTTAGCACTTCTTTCAATGTTATGTTATGTTAACGAATTCTGCGTTTCAATAAATCTCATAAGTGCTCAATGAGATTTAAGTCAGGTGATTGTGGGGATGTTTTCTTTGTATTGGAATGTTATACAGCAGTCAAAGTTTGATATTGTGAGCAGAATGTTTTGGATCGTTATCTTATTGAAAAATATATCGTCGTTGTCATTTTAATAACTCCTATGTGACATTGCCATGAAAGATATGGTTTTAGTACTTTAACATTGCTCTCGTGTAGCATCATGAAACTAGATAAATTATAATATCAAAATGTCGAAAAACATTATTAAGGTGCATTGAATAACAAATAAAACCCCGTAAACTTCAAACAATTTTTAAATAGTTTTTGTTAATTTACTTAAAACAATCTGTTTTGCACATAGAAGATATTAAAATGACAACGACGATATTGGGATCCCAAACACAAGTTGTTGATGATTGGCTTAAAATTTACCTTTAAAATGTTTATGTACATTTTATGGTCCATTGTGGACAGCGATGGGCGATGGGTAAACACCTAATGGGTAGATAAATAAAATTTGGGTATATACCTGGTATATAACCACAGGATATGCCCTTACGGGTATATAGGGGTGAGTGGGGCAAGACGGGGTACTTAAGATTTGGAGAGTAATAAAATCCAGAATTTCGTTTATAGAGAAAAATACTTTTAGTTTATATAATCCTCGATGACTAAATTTCAAGATTTTTGGCAAGAACGGAATACTAATTCACAAACTTTGACATAATCAACGATTAAACATAAGAAGTCATTTCACCCCATCTTGCCCCACGTGCGGGGCAAGATGGGGAACAAGATACAATATACGTGGAACAAGATAAAGTATAACTAAATTAACATTATTAAAGGGTGTTTATTATATTCACAAAATACGCAAACATAGAGTGCCTCATCGACATCATCATTTAGCAAAGTACATTAAATTTCTACGTTGTCTTGTTTTTTGGGGTTTTATCATAAAATGTTCCCTCTTTTACTCAGTTTTTCCTCTTCCTTTTTGAGTCTTATATTAATAAATTTTTAATCTTAATGGTTTCTGTTACAATTTTTTTCTCGAAAACGGTTCATTTTATCGACACTGAATAAGAGTACCTTTTCTTTAGCTAAATATTCAAAGTATCTAAATTTATTCTTTTTAACTCCTCACCATACAGGGTGTTAAAAATGTAAGCGTTAAAATGCACAACCTAGTACGCCCCTGGTAAACTAAAGAGACTAATTATGTTTTAAGGTCATCTTTTTAAGAGGTCCTTACTACTGTTTATCATATTAAATTTTCATTAAATTAAATTAAGTACTTTGAAATTTATTCAAGAAAAATGTTTTCCATTGGCTTCTTTTAGTACGCCGTATCTCCGAGGGGAGGGCCGCTAGGAAAAAAAAATTATGGGAACTTGTAATCATATTTTTTAATGTTCTATTAGAATCCAAGAGATTTCCCACATTTTCCAGGACACTCTGTATAAACATAAACCTATAAGTCCCTCAATATTATTGCAGTAGGCTAAACTGCTTTCACTTGAAAAATATTTTTGAAACCTCTGATCTCTTTTTCTATATACCGTTACTTTTGTCCCAGGCAAAAGTATATTCCGTTCCTTCAATCTTGAAGCGCAAAGTTCCGCCTTGTTTTTTGGAAGATTGAGATCGCGAATGAAGTTATCTAATTCACCTTGGTCAAAGCGCATAAGTCCTTCGTCACTAGAAGTATCTTCAAAATCACTGTTCTTTTCTTCATCAACATCATTACTATACATTAATTCAAATATAGTAGATTGGGAAACTTCGTCGTCAATTTTATGTATTTCATATTTACTTGGTGTTACACTTTGAACGTTACGGTAAATAAACATTTTTTTAGTTTTGTTGTTAAAACTTTCTATATCGCACAAGCAAAAGTAACAATCTTTATCGTGATCCTTGGGTTCACGCCAAATCGTTAGTTGAAAAATAATTCTTTTTCCTACTGTTTTATCATCCCATCTAGACAAACTTAGCTTACACGAACTACAAACTGAGGTAGGTACCCATGGCTTGTCAAAATTTTTCATATTCATCTTAAAACATTTTACGTATTGGGTTTTTATCAATTCGGTAATAAATCTACGCTCATTTCTTGTGTCATAACGTCCACAAATTTAACAAAATTTATTAATGTTTTTCACACAGTTGCTTCTAGAGGTCATTGTTGTCTGCAAATTAGCGAAACTGTGCAGATTACGCACGCTAGAATGACATTACAGGCCTATTCTATCGACAACTATTGTTGCTTAACCTCCATAGCATCCTATAAGTTGACGATAGTGCAAAAAGTGATGTTATATAAATTATATTTCTTCAAGAAGAAATCAAGGTATTCGAAAAATTCAAAATACATTTTATATGGGAACAGTGGTACATTCAGGTGCCGCATAGAATTATGTGAAAGAAAAATTATTCGGTACGTTATTTTATCCCGAACATGTTTAAAAGCCAAACTTTTTGCATCTTTAGGTTAGAATATTTCAAAAACCTGACGTGATTGAGCAATTCTGAGGCTGAATTTGAGTTCAGCACGCCCGAAACTATTAAGAAACTATTGTCTGATCTATGGGTCTGGAAAATGTTGACCAGTGTCATTAACATTATTATAGTGAATTATTTAAATTAAATTATTAAGTAGTTGCGATGGTTTCGATAATCTTTTATATCTAACCAATATGATCTAATAATGACAATTTATCGAAACCATCGTAACAAGCTAACAATTTAATTTAAATGATTCACTTCGATTATATAAACAATAGGTAAACGTTTGTACTAAACTTCTAATATTTCGAAAACGAATCATTTTTGGACCCATGTTAATTAGATCTGATTTACTTATATTTTAGTTAGGGAATGCGCCAGTAAACGATTGAACAATCAAAACGAGACATTCTGTATATAATATAGTTCAGATATCATTCTGAAATCCGGAAATGGAACGAAACCTCGCTCAAAGGTGACTTAATGGGTTGTTGTTCAATGTGATCGATCCCATCTTGCTTTGGTACCAACCTCTGCTTTAATATATCAGTATTACCACTACGTCAAAGCAACAAGTTGATGCTTTAATTGAAGCATTGAAATGCAAAACTAGGTAAATATAGCTACACAAAGGTGATTTGATGTGGTCGCGTCGTCCTCGCCTTCCTTTGTACTCTAACACTCTAATTGAACTGAACTCAATTTTGCATATACATCGTCCGACGAAAAATGTCTCATGCATCATCAATTATTTACGCTATCCTAAACCAATATTTTCAGTTTTCATCTATTTCTGTCATGTACAATTAGATAAAAAACAGTATTTTACATACAGTTAGTAACAGTTATATTTGTACACCTCAGTGTCTAAATAAATTTGTATTGAAATCAAAGGATAGAAATCAAACTAACGTGTTTTCTTTAATTTTTTTTTATTGCAAGATCAACAATAAATATTAGGGAATATGAACTGAAAATAACAAATGTAGAAACAGCATAATTAATTTTTTTTTTATTAAAAATTTATTTAAGTACTGATCGAAAGTTTTTTGAAACGCAACATTCTTATTTGTACATTGATTGAAGGACTCGTATTCTATTGGATAAACTACAAACGCATGCTCACTACTACGAAAAGTGCGCATGCATTACTTTCGAGGGTGTCATTCTAATTAATTGATTCTAATTTGACATTTGGTATTTGCTTTTTTGAGTTTAAAATAGCTAAAGGAAGGGAGTTAAGTAATGAAGTGAAAAACATGATAATTAGTCTAGCATTAAAGGGATATTCACTCAGAAAAATCGATGGAATTGTAAATAAACCACATTCTACCATAAACTACATAGTGAATAAATTTAAATATAATGGAACAACGAAAAACAATCCACGAATTCCTAAAAAGAAAAAAACTTAATAAAAGAGACGAGCTCTTCATCATTAGACAACTTAAAATAAATCCGAAATTAAGTGTTCCAAAAATAACAAAAATGTTAAAAACATCTTTAGGTACGAAAGTATCAACTCAGACCGTTCACCGAGTATTATGGAACAATGAATATCACGGAAGAATCGCAAGACAAAGGCCATTTGTTAGTAAGAATAACTGCATCGTTACATTGAAATTTGCTACAGAGCATAAAAATAAGTCGCAATCTTTTTGGGATAACATTATTTGGTCCGATGAAACAAAAATAAACTTATTTGGGTCAGGTGGAATTGTCAGAGTGTGGCGAAAGAAGAATAAAGAATACAATTTTAAGAATACTTTACCTACTATAAAACACGGCGGTGGGTCAGTGTTAATTTGGGACTGTATGTCATCTAAGGAAGTGGGTAATATTCAATTTATTGATGGCATTATGGACAAATGGGGATATCTGGACATTCTAAAAAAATAATATAAAGCAAAGTGCAGCAAAAATGGATATGGGTGCGTTATATATCTTTCAACAAGACAACGATCCCAAACATACAGTAGAAATAAATAAGTTATGGCTCATATGGAACATTCCAAAACAGCTTAGAACACCGCCACAGTCTCGGGAACTTAATCCGATAGAGCATTTATGGGCAATTTTGAAAAGGAAAGTTCGTGAGATGGCCACTACCAACAAGAAAGAATCAAAAGCAATTATTGAACGAGAGTGGAATCAAATAGATCCCAAAATTTGTAATAACCTCGTACAGCCAATGCAAAAGAGGTGTAGGGCTGTAATTGAAGTCAAGGGCTATTCAACAAAATATTAAATTTTGTTAAACTTATCTTTTTTGGACAAATTATAAATGTAAATTCTAAGTGTACAAATAAGAATGTTGCAGTTAAGAAATTGTATTTCGGTACTTAAGGAAGTTTTTATTATAAAAATATTACTTATATTGTTTCTAGAATTGTTATTTTACGTTCGTCTTTCCCTATATTTGTTGTTAATGTTGCAATAAAAAAATCAAACACAACACTTTGTTAGTTTGATTGTTATCTTTCGATTTTAATACAAACTTATTTAGACACTGAGGTGTACAAATAAGACTGTTACTAACTGTATCGCTGGTTTGCGAGAATAATGACGCAACGCAAAATTCATTTAAATTGAACTAAACATAAAAAATGCACGTAAATCCAAAATATTTTAACATGAACAGAAACAATGGTTCGTTTTATTTTTATTTTATGTTATGACGATATAAAGTTATGATGTAAAGTTAAAAATAACTTTAGAGTAAAAGTTTAGCAAAAAATCGATAGGAGATAAATTCGGGTACAAAAACGATATATCTAGCTTAAATAGTTTCGAAGTTATTAGGGTGAATAGATTTCTCAACTTTCAATGCTGTACACATGTGACGCACATACATATCAATGGTAACCTACAATTAGTTAAATCAAAAATGAAGAATTATAAATAAAGACGACACGGAAGTTTGAAACAAAAAATTAACATTTATTTTAAGGTATAAGTAATATAAATACGTATGTACCTATTTATGTTGCATTAAATACCTACAAATATTTTTCTGTAGAACGAACTTTCCTAGATAATTTCAGATTGTTTTGAATTTTCAATAAAAATGGTTCGAATGTACCTATTAACTATATTGCACCAAACAATGAGTAACGCTTTTAGGCCATCCGCACACGGCAACACTAAAACAATAATATTGTGGGGTGATGTTGACGATACTGCTATCGGTAACATGAGCAACAGGGATCTGCACACGAAGCAATTTGTTTGTTAGTCAACTCGTAGTTTCCAAGGAGAGAGTGCTACTAAATATTAAGTATTAACAACGTTTGAACACTAATTGAGCCAATTTCTAAGATTTTTCTGAAATGGTGGCTAAATGTTTAGTACATACAAAATGAAAATTAAAATACAAAAAATATTCTGCAGTTAAAAGATACAAATTAATATTAATAATGTTTCTGTAAACAATATTATACAGGGTGTTTCAGAATTGGACGGCACCATTTCAGGGATATGTTCTCCAGCAAGAAATAAACAGGAATGTTTATTTCTTATGTATAAACATAAGTCTCAAATTAATTTTTTATCGAGATATTGAAAAGTTAATTTATTTAACAATAAAACGTTCAGAGTAACTATTACCTCTGAGTAATTATTATTCTCTGGCACGGCTTATAGCATCGGGACGACGCCTCATACTAGCTGCTGCTCCTTCGATGCGATTTCTTAGCTCTTTTTGCGTGGCAATAGACGTAGAATAAACCACAGACTTCATCCAGCCCCACACAAAATAATCTAACGACGTTAGATCAGCAGATCGTGGTGGCCATTTAACAGGTCCGTTTCGGCCAACCCATTGGTTACCACATGCTGTGTTTAAATAATCGGTGACAATATGAGAAAATTGAGCAGGAGAACTGCCATGCATATACCACATCTCCTCCCTGTTGGCAATCGGAGTATCTTCTAGAAGCTCATACAGATTATTTGCAAAAAATTCAAGTAAGATATTCCTGAAAGCCTTGTCGGTAAAAATAAAGAGCCGATGAGATTATCACCAAGAAGACCACACCAGATATTTAATGAAAAGGTATGTTGGTAATGCGTAATAGTAATCGTATGAGGGTTTCCGTCGCTCCAAGTATGAATGTTTCGAAAATTAGTAATTCCATTTCTAGTAAAGCACGATTCATCGGTAACTAGCAGGCAGCTCAGGAAGCTAGAACAACCAAGAAGCGATATCACATTGCCGTAGAGTTGCTTTCCGGTTGCTCCATGTGCGTACGGCTTTAGAGTGTCAACGGTTAGTTGAGATTTTTCTTTGGTCTAAATGTTGATCAAAGAAAAATTGAAAAAGTTCTTTCTGCAAGAGTATACATCCCTGATAGACAGTAAAACCTGAACCACTTTCAAAATGTTATTGAATGGAATATGTTCTTTAAGAAAATAAAAAACTTCTAACCACTTTAATACAAGTGACGTGTTTTTTAACACACGCTTAATTTTATCTTCAGTGACATGCTTTTTAAAAAATGTAAATGTCCATCAAATAGAAGATTTTCATCGATTATGTGTATTAGAAAACGGTGCGATATAAAAGAAATATAATTCTGAACTGAATTCCACGTAAGTATGTTATTTAGTTGCGTCCATTCAAAACAGTATATTTCTTTAAATTGTAGTGATCATAAATTCAAATAATGTAAACATTTTTTATAAAACATGCTTACATGACAAATAAGTTATTTCTTCATCATAATTCGTATCTCCTTATATTGTTGATCACAAGTTCAATAATAAGTAATCTTACCGTTATGTTTACCATATGGTTATCATTGTCATCTTACCCTTATGTTTACCGTTCATTGTACAATTCATACGATATGGTCAGATATTGAACAACAGAAATTAAACAAAGGAAAATCAATCCAAACGTCGATATCTAATCATAACACTAGATTAAGTAATAGTAATTAAGAGACTCCGCCAAACGCCGAAGTCAGAGTACAATTAGTTCTTAAACAGTCAAGAAGTTAAGATTAGTTGTATTCACACGTGTAAATTCTGTAAACTCTTCAAGTTCGTTAAAATAAATATTTTAAAAACACAAATCCGTGTTTGAGAAATATAAGTAATACATTGCGCATGCTGTTTGTTTGCTATATACGCGAGTCATCTTACCCTTATTTTTACAATATAATTATCATTATATTATTCATAAACTATGGTCAGATATTAAACAAAGGAAAATGAGACCAGATGTTAAATGTCTCATCCTGAACAGATGTTAATATCTAATCGTAAGAAAAGATTAACAAATAGTATTTAAGGGATTCCGCGGCAAACCGAAAACAGAGTACAACTAGTTCTTAACAGCAAAGTTAGTCTGTCAACTAGAATTAAGAGATGTTGTATTCTCACGTGCAAACTGTAAAATTCTTCAAGTTCGTAAAAAATAAAGGTAACATATTTTAAGAACACAAACCCGTGTTTGAGAAATATAAGTTGTAGGGTAAACTCACCAATTATTTTTATAGAAAGAAGAAAAATATTGGATGTAATCCAATGCATTTAGTAAGAATATGGACTTTCATTATCCTACATCAGGTGGTAGTAAGCTTGGCGAATTTTCTATGTTCAACAATGTTTAAGAATTCATTAATTAAAGATGTGTTGTGAATGCAGTGCTGGACCGTCAAAATTGTTTATTTCTTAACACGAAAAGAATAATTATTGTCATTTTCCTAACTTTGCAATCGTTTTTAAACAAAAACGACAAATTGTGTTCTTCGAATATTTTTGAGTCACTAAAAGTACTGAATGAAGATTTTCGTTATCGGTTTCAAGATTTTTATGCAAAACAAACAGACATATTAATATTTAAAAATTCTTTAAAATTTGATATTGTAAAAGCATCAGACAACTTACAGTTAGAGTTAATTGATTTGCAATCTAACAATGTACATAAAAATAATTTTGATGAAAATAATTTAATTGCATTTTATTCAAACTAATCAGAAAAAAATCCCAATTTAAGAAATTTTGCAAAATCAATAATTTGTATTTTTTCAAGCACTTATTTATGCGAACAAACATTTTCAAGAATGAATTTCATAAAATCAAAATATAGGACGAGGTTGATGGATGAAAATTTGCAAAACTTGTTGATGATTTCAGTATCCCAAACAGAACCATTTTCTATATGGATTTTTATAGAAAGGCCGACTTTAGGAAGCGTTTTTAGAGGGGCCGACATTTGGGCAGTTTAACCCAGGTGTGAAATTTAAAAATGCGTTGTATTATTCGTACAATCTATAGTGCAAGTGACTCATCGCTTAAAAGCGTATGAACAGATGTACTAATAATATGCAGCCTCTTTCTAACACACATCAACTTATTTGTACTGTATGCGCAATATTGTACCATAAATGGATTAGTCACTTTCAGTATAGATGGTACGAATTATATGTATAAAAATTAGAAAATCAAGGCAAAGCGAACCACACTGCACGAAAATGGGCGTTTTATTAAAATAAATTTCAGGCGCCACAGAGTAGTTCGAAATTGAAAAAAGGGGATATGGAATTTTGCTTTACAATACTACGCTAGTTTATGGTTCATGTTTAATTTTTTTTAACAATTTGTCTTTTATTTCCTTGAGGCTGTAATGAACGACTGCAACGTTATTTTCAAAAATTCTTTTATTTTTAAAGATTCTTAAGTCGAATACAGTCAAGTTTGATAAAAGATATTTTCTAAAATAAATCTGTTATAAAATACAGCTTATTTATAAATACAGCAGACACGCATTCGTCTCAAATTTATCTGATTAATCTGATTTATTGTTTGAAAAATGAAATGTTACTTTACAGTCAGAACTTAATTAGGTCTACTTTGTTCGATGCGGTCTGTTCGGTGTTATTTTATGATCTACTTTTTCTATCCCTGATTCTCAGTTCATCGGGGTTCGAGCAATTGTCGTGTGATTTTTATTAACCAATGAAATTGCAGCAAGTCACCACACCTAACAAGTGCATTGAACTTCTAATATACTGAATTTGCAAAAAGAACTTGTGGAACTGGGAGTCAGCGATTCACTTATGTACGTATCTTCAAGTTGGCGGAAAAAGAATTAAGGTAAGGTGGGATAAGTGCGACACAAAAAAATGATAAGTATAACTTCCAATCGTTACAACATCGATAATGCTTGCTAACGAATGTTTTCTTTTATAAGTAGAATAACTTGAGGCATACTCTAGCGAATGAAAGATAATTGATTAAATAAAGTATTGCTGAATAAATCATTTCTATTTTTTAAATTTTATTCGTCGTGGACGCACTTACTCCGCTAATGTGGGGCAAGAGCGACTACTAGGGCCTCTTTCTCCGAACAAGTAGGGCGGATTTTTTCGGAAAGGTTAGGGCGTAATTCTGAATGAGTTTGTACTGTTGTAAATGACCTGTATTTGTGTCTTTTTTAAACATATTTTCGTATTCTCATATGATTTGCAATTTTCAGTAGTTCATAGAAACCTTATCGTAAGTTAAGATTATAGAAAAGTCGCACGAGTAATTCTAAACTCAGTTCGCCCAGACTCAAGTCCCACAAACATTTTTCCGAATTCTATTATTCTAGCTTTGCAGTGAAGTAAGTTTATATATGTACAGAAAGATAGATTTAGGTATGTAATGAAATATCAGTAAGAACAAAAATTAAATCTTTTCGAATATCAAAATTACTTTCCGAAATGGAATACAAAAGACTTTGAGTCTGGAACAGAGATTTAGATTTACTTAGATTTACACGCGATTCGGATAAAGAAACGTTTTTCGATAGTAGAATAAGTTCTGTATGTAACCAGTTTGATTATTACAATAAAAGCTCTGAAAAGTACGGCATCGTGTTTTCATTCCACAACAGTAATAAAGGTGCCATGATTGGAAATCATTGGAAAAATTGAAAAATTACAATGGGAAAAAAAGTAAAAGTAGTTATACCTACCCTACATTAGCAGAAATCTGATCTAACGAACCATCAGTAGGTGTATCATCGGATGAATGAACAGTATGCCTGCAAATACGAATACAAAATTTGGAAAAGGGTACATACATTTATTTATACAATACATTTATTTATAATATATGTATAAATAATACGTTTGAAACGAGACATTTCAAATTAATATAATATTCGACAAGCTAGAATATTAAGGCCCGTTACTACCAATTTAATGCTATCCAAGGGATAGGCTATCTATTAGATAATAATGCAATTTAGGAACAATTTTGAGGAATTATTTTCAAATGGTCAGAAGACATGATAATTAGGTATTTTCAACGTATCTTGTAAAAACCACGTCAAAACATTGGTGAAATTTGCCTCTAAGATAGCGTTAACTAGTGGATAAAGTTATCCACGACGTTAACTATGATTGGTAGTAACGGGCCTAAATCAGATATAATATTGGGTGTTACACTTACCTGTTCTTCGTCCTAACCTTAAGTACTCGCACCTTTTTTGACAACACCTTTGAAGGTGGTTTTCTTGATTTGGCCATTTATTTATAGGGTCAATACCTCAAAGCTAACTAACTAGTAATACACTAAAAACACTGCAATAACTAAATAACTAAAAAACACTAAACTATAAAATTAACACTAAATAATTGTTTCTCGTTTTTATGCGGTATGGCTAAAAATAAGTAACGACACGAGGTTTAGTCAGGACAAATCTAAAGGTGAATGTTTCAAAAGGTTGAAGATCTTCAGTTTATAACAAGGGGTCCCAAATACATAAACAGCAGGTAAAGGCATATCCACACCAGACGCAAACAAAATATAAGTGGGTACAGTACTTCTATATAAATAATTTTTTTTTTAAGTCCCAAGAAATTTCTTTATAAAAACACTTCTATATAACGAAAAAAAAAACTCCTATATAACGAACTAAAATTCTCTGAAGAAGGGTCAATTACTGAAAAGAGAGGGAGATTTTCCAGGGGATCACCGAGAGGCTCTTATTGTGACGTACGGCAGTTCATCGGATAGTTCAGTAGAATAGCAACTGTTATTGTGTTAATTCTAATTTCATCTGTCATAGTCTAACAATAAGCGAAAGGTTTTTATTTGAAGTAGTTAAAATAATGTATACTCAGTTCGACGAAAGATGTCTCATGCCTCTTGTCACCGTTTTCTCGACGTACGTCAAATACTTTTTTAGATATACTTCCATATCGTTGCTGCCAAGCCAAAACGGCATAAACGCCATTAACCTAATTTTTCAGAAAACGCAAAAAATGATTGACATAATGTATCTTAAATGGCTTTTACGCAAACTTTAAACCAATTTTATAGGGAATGAAGTTGGTTTGCGGGTATGCCGCTTTAACTGTTGCATGCAGATTTAAAAATGCTACTCAACGGTGCGGCTAACTAAAAAATGGCCGTTTTGGCATTTCTGCCGTTTTGGCTTGAGAGCGTCGATATGACAGAAAGAGACAAAACCTGAAAATATTCGTCTAGGATACCAAAATTAATTAATATATGTATATGTGCCTAAATACATAGTGTATAATCTATTAATGTGGGATGTCCCTCGATATAGGAAGCTGGTTCGGATGAGAGAACAGAAGACACGTAAAGTCAGTTGACGCAAAACGTCAGAGGACAGTTGACGACAAACCGCCGAGAAGAGAGGGCGACGCAAAAATAGTGGAAGACGAGAGACGCGCTTTCGTGGAGAAAAACACGGAAAGATTAAGTTTTAAGCCGGCTCCACACACTCGGCGAGACATGGTGAGGGTTACCGAGACCGAGAGTGTGGATAATCCTAGTTCGTCATCTCGTCATACTCTCGCTTCGCCTCGCTATGTCTCCGCTCTATGTCGGTATTTTGGTCCGAGTCAAAGGGCTCTCACCAAGATTCGGCTCGGCGAAGAACAACTCCTCCACACTCTCGTTGGCAACGAATAGTCTCGTCGAGAGGTTCGGCGAGCGCTCTCGCCGAGTGTGCGGAGCGGGCTTTAGTTTAACAAAACGTATTCTGTATTTGATATATTTTGGTTGTTAAACGTCATTAAAAGAAAGCTTCGTCACGATTTTTCCATAATCCCACATTAATACTGTATTGTTGCCATATTATGTTTTGATTTACATAGCTAATACTTATTTGTAACCCCACATTTATTAATAAGTGTAGATTACATATTTTACACCCTTTTAAATATTGCGTTGGCAACTAAGTAATTGCGGATTTCACCCATACAATGGAAAACACATTTTGTTATTTGATAGTTGGCAATTTAGCAGTCAAAAAATGGAAAATAAAAATGAATATTTTCGTCATATTTTGCTTTTTTATTTCCGCAAAGGGAAAAACGTATCACAGGCTCATAAAAAGTTATGTACTGGATATGGTGATGAAGCCTTAAAAGAAAGGCAGTGTCAAAATTGGTTTGCCAAATTTCGTTCCGGTGATTTTGCACTGAAAGACGAAAAAACGCTCTGGTCGTCCAGTTGAAGGTGATGAAGTCCTAATCAAAGCAATAATCGATTCGGTTCGTTACAGCACAACACGTGAGATTGCAGGAAAGCTTCATGTATTACATACATGCATTTTCCCATACATTCTCACATACATGCACACCCTTACCACCCAACGAACGATCAATTCTGATGTCTACATTGAACAACTAACGAAATTAAACAATGCAGTTGAAGAAAAGCGGCCCGAATTGACAAATCGAAAAGGTGTTGTATTCCATCATGGCAATGCAAGGCCACACATATCTTTGGTCACTCGGCAAAAATTATTGGAGTTTGGTTGGGATGTTTTGCCACATCCACCATATAGTCCTTACCTTGCACCATCTGATTACTTTTTGTTTCGATATTTACAATACTCCTTGAATGGTAAAAACTTTAATAATGATGATGATGTCAAATCGTACCTGATTCAGTTTTTGCTATTAAAAACCAGATGTTTTATGAACGTGGGTATGATGCTGCCTGATAGATGGTAAAGGGTCATGGATCAAAATGGGCAATACATTACAGAATAAAGTTATTTAGTTCCATGAAAAAATTGTCTTTGATTTTCTAAAAAAACCGCAATTACTTAGTTGTCAACCCAATAGAAAAAATACGGTTTCGTTGTAACGAAGTTTCTATATAACGAATTTATTCTTTGGCACCTTCAAGTTCGTTATACGGAGGTTCTACTGTATACCGTAGAAAAGTATACAACACGAAAATATAGAATTAAAGCACTTGATAAATTCTTAAAAAATTTTAACAATCTTAGTTTTTTTTTAGTTCAACACAACATTTTATTTCAAAAACCTCGAAATGTTTAAAGCATTTATTAGATTTTCCACAAATAGTAAAATCGGTGAAGTCAGAACTCCAAATCGTTCTCGAAAGTATTTATCTTCAGTTGTGAATGAAAAAGTAGAATGGACAAAAACAAATAACTGATGTCTTCTATTTATCTCGGCCGTCTACGCCACACGTTCTATTAGGGCGGAGCTATTTGGCCGAATTAAGAAATAATTCGAGTTATTGTACCGTGGGAATTTCCAATATTGCTAATTTATTTTGCAAAATATCAAAAAGTGGTAATGTTGTAAACCATTTGTACTTATGTCTTTTTAAAGATACTTTCGTATTATTTCTCATATGTCTTGCAATTTTCATTTCTAGTTCGTAGAAACCTTATCGTAAGTTAACCGTTTGCGTACCACGAGCCACTTTCGTGCTCTCCAAATTTTGTGTCGACAAAAGCCAGGGCATTTTGTCAAAACAGACAACCGACGACCCACTGACACGTTATGGAAGGAGCGCTACCGCTCTTTTTGGCTTTTTTCGGTACATAATCGAGGAGCGCGATCGCTTTGGTGCTTTTCAATCGTGTTTTTTCAAAACCCTCTGGTACGCAAACGGTTAAGATTATAGGAAAGTCGCACGAGTAATTCTAAACTCGGCTCGTCCAGGCTCAAGTCCAACAAACATTTCTCCGAATTATTTTAGTTTTGCAGTGAAGCAAGTTTAGATACAGGCCTATGTAATGAAATATCAGTAAGAACAAAATTTAAGTCTTTTCGAATACCAAAATTGCTTTCCGAAAGGGAATACAACAGACTTTGAGTCTGGAATGGAGATTTAGATTTGCTTAGATTTGCTCGCGATTCGGATAAAGAAACGTTTTTCGAAATTAGAATAAGTTCTCTGTGTGAACCAGTTTGATTATTAAAATAAAAACTCCACAACAGTAAATAGAAACAACATTCGTTAAATACATATTTGTCTATGTCCCCACGAAGTCCGTTTAAAAATTGTTCTTAACAATATCTGGTATTAACAATAATTGCTCAAAATTTCTCTTTGTGTGGACTTAAATTTTTCATTATCATCAACTTTCGTTTGAAAATTTTTTTGATATCTCAAACGGTTAAACCGTATTATTGAAAAAACTTTTTCGGGTCTGAGACCGCAGCCTTAAGTTGTGACTTATATAAGTGCATGCATGAGTAACCATATAGAAGATATTTAATATTTCACCAAACTGATCAAAAACGTGTTAATAGTCAATTATGAACATATAATAAATCGACGCTCTCAAGCCAAAACGGCATAAACGCCAAAATGGTCATTTTTTAGTTAGCTGCACCATTGAGTAGCATTTTTAAATCTACATGCAACAGTTAAAGCAGCATACCCGCAAACAAACTTCATTCGCTATAAAATTGGTTTAAAGTTTGCGGAAAAGCCATTTAAGATTCATTATGTCAATCGTTTTTTGCGTTTTCTGAAAAATTAGGTTAATGGCGTTTATGCCGTTTTGGCTTGGCAGCGTCGAAATGTAATATTGTACGAAATTGGCTGTGTCTAAACAATATAAACAAATAAGTATATTTAACAATAATATGTACAATGTACAATAATATGTATTCCGCGTCTTCTTAGAATTTCGTCTTTACACGTCATTCGTCGTTGCTCTCGTCTTAATTTTCTACCCAACTCTCGTCGTTACACGTTTTACGTCGTTATACATCTAAAGCGGCCCACACACGTAACGATTTCTTTCCAAATACAGGTTGGACAGAAAATCGTAGAAATTGCAGTACTGTCGTTTTCTCTACACACGGTTCAAACACATCGGACTACAGTAGTTCAGATTATTGCAGTAGTAGTCTCGATGAGTGTAAACTACACATACATCCTTAAGCTGCGTTTAGACTACGCGAAACACACTCGCGCAACTGTTTCGCGAAACATGATTCGCATAGTGTACACGCCTTCTTCGCCCCGAAACTCGTTGCGCGAAACAACCTCGCGGCGAGCCAGGGGTCTGTCGGTTTTTGGGTGCGAATCAAAGTGTTTCGCTTTACCTGATTCGCATAGTGTAAACGTCATCGTTTGTCCTGGGGTGAGTTGAAACACGACCACCACTGCGTCAAATGACCCATACTTCACATATGCATTAAATTTAGCCAATAAACTCAAAACATATGATGCTCAAACACTTGCACACGTCAAAAGAGCCATTGCAAACACTTTGTTTAAGGCAGACATGGGAAGGATGTCATCTATGTCATCTTATGATAGCAATCTACACCCACAACGAGCATATAGGCCCTATATTATAGGGCATTACCTAGCACCTATACAATTGAGTCTGAAATATCCTCTGGACACACAAGTCCTGTATTGACTGACTTGCAACCAATGCAACAGGGGCAACATAGTCATAAATGAATATAATAAAATATTTTTTGATAATACTTCAAAATACTTAATAAATGATTGTTTGTATCTTTGCATATTCTTGAAGTGTTTCAATCAACGCATCACACACTTCCGGTATAATTCCCGATATTGTGCTTTTCGATATTTTAAATAGATATTGCAAACTGGTACACGAATCACCTGTTGCAAGAAACCGTAGTGTGACAGCCAACCTTTCCCTAACAGTAATTGCGTTTCTTAGCTGTGTGTCGATTCTTTCAATTTTTGGTCCAACAAGTGCTACAAGATATTCAAAATCTTCGATGGTCGTGCGGATGAAATTTCTAACAGTATCATCTATGGGTTCTACTGCAATTTCCTTCATTAGTTCATTACCATATTGGCATCGCCAACGAAACAATTCCTTCGTCCACCAGCGGCGATGTCGTCTTTTTTTATTTTTCTGATTTAAACACAATATCGCCATGACCGCGAACGTAGAAGCAGCACCCGATTGTACCACAGACATGTTTGTCTCGCCCAAACTGGCGGCTCACCATCTTTTGTGCAAACGTTTCGCTCTGTGTAAATGTATCAGATGAGACGAGCATCAAGTGAAACAGCCTCGCGAAACAGTTGCGCGAGTATGTTTCTCATAGTCTAAACCCACCTTTACACACAACTCTCTACACACGTATCAACTTGCTTCCAAACACGACCGTTGATACGATATTTTATGGCAGTGCCGAACTGCAAACGATTCGATCACTGCGTACTACGAAGCATAGGATTTGCCTACACACGCTACAATTTATCCTTACTGCAGCAGTTTCGACTAATGTCGCACTGCGTGCAGTACAAGAATTCGTTACGTGTGTGGGCCGTTTAAACCCAACTCTCGTCTTTACACGTTTACGTCGTTATACATCTAACCGAACTCTTAAACGGCCCACACACGTAACGAATTCTCGTACTGCACGCAGTGCGACATTAGTCGAAACTGCTGCAGTAAAGAAAAATTGTAGCGTGTGTAGGCAAATCGTATGCTTCGTAGTACGCAGTGATCGAATCGTTTGCAGTTCGGCACTGCCATAAAATATCGTATCAACGGTCGTGTTTGGGAGCAAGTTGATACGTGTGTAGAGAGTTGTGTGTAAGGATCTATGAGTAGTTTACACTCATCGAGACTACTACTGCAATAATCTTAACTACTGTAGTCCGATGTGTTTGAACCGTGTGTAGAGAAAACGACAGTACTGCAATTTCCACGATTTTTTCTCCAACCTGTAGTTGGAAAGAAATCGTTACGTGTGTGGGCCGTTTTATCTTTTCTCAATTCTCGTTTTCATACGTCTTAGGTCGTTATACATCTAAACCCAACTCTATTCCTGTGTCTATTCTCTACCCGACTCGTGTCGTTGTACTATAACCAGAAATGGAGCTGCAACATGAAGAGAAAGAAGAAAGAGTACTCGGCAATGTTGCGGAGAGGGGACTTACTTTATTATTGTTCTCTTCATGGTGCAGCTCCATTTCGGGTTATAGTACATCTAAATCTAACACCGAAGACACACACGCGGATGCCCAAAAATAAGCTTGCTTTCACACACAACGTTTTATTCCCGTTGATTGAGTTCAGTACAATATTTAAGATTACTTAATTAGACGTCTTACTAGACTAGAGTGACCAGATTTTTCAACTTTCAATGCTGTACACATGGACACTTAAAGGGAAACTCCTGTTTTTATAAGAGATAGAGGTAAAATAATATTGGTTTCTGGTACGCGATTTTTATAAGAAATTGGATGGTCAAAACGAGATAATGATATCTACGATTTTCTTACGATTCCAGATATACAGGCCCTTCTTCGAAAAGTTGCAGTTTTCTTATTAATGTTTCCTTCTTAAGATTATGACACACGATATTTTGCTCAAGTCAAATTTGTTATAAATGCTTTATCTCTGAATGTGAGTTAATTCAGATTCACTAAGAACATAAGTATGGAATGACGAAGACAATTTTTTTAATTATTTGCGGATGTCAGCTGCATCTTTTGATGAGTTACAGGGCAAGTTGAAAGATGTTCTTCAACGTCAAAATAATAATAATCTATTATTAGTGGCATAATAATAGTATTTATAGTTATAATTTAAAATACTATAATGATATAACTTTATAATATACAGGTGTCCGGAAATAACGTTGGTATACTGAAGGGGATAATTCTACAGCAAAAAATATGAAGAAAAGTTCATATGAACATGTGTCCGGAAATGCTTCCCAAAGGAGCTACAGCTCTTTGAAGTTGATACTCTTGATGTGATTTTTGTAAAATTATTTCACTTATCCTATAGAGTTGGATGTTGAATTTTGGAACATCTCCTATTATTTACATAACGACCTATGCAACGAAGACTATTGTAAGTCATTTTTGATAGAACTGAGTGAGATATAAGCGTTTAAAGGTTTTGAACAGATTGCACTTTAAGAAATAAAATTTTCTATGTCAAAATTTCCTGCTTGGTTGCGATAGATCTTATATAGAGGATTCTGAAAGGATTCACCATAGAAGAATAGCAATTAATTCTGTTTTCTTTTCAAATTTTTCAAAATCATCATTTTTGACTTACGACAGTTTTCGTTGGATAGGTCGACAAGAAATATGGTGATGGTAGCTAAAATGATCTACGATGAAGAGGCTTCGGTACTAAGGCTAAAGGTGCAGTGTCAATTTCGCGACTGCAGCGGCGATCGTCGCGCGGCTGCAGACTCGCGACTTTTCTAGCGCGTCTACAGCCGCCTTATTAATTGTCAATTGTGCGACAATAGTCGCTTTCGGTTTTTTCTCTTTCGGATTATCCATATATCCATCCATGTATCCATATAATTCAATGCAAACGAGTGGCTGACGCAGAGCCACGCGACGATCGCCGCTGCAGTCGCGTGATTGGCACTGCACCTTAAGGAGCGCATTTGAAGTCCCGTATTTTTTTTTGTTGATCACTTTTTAAAAATCTAATCTCAAAATTGCTATGTTTAGACAAAAATGCATAAAAAAGTTACTAACATAAGATTCAACTGACTCTCTTCGCCTAGCGTTTCAGTACTACTCAAACCTAATTCCAACCCAAACCTTCTATATCTACTTCTGCGCTTTTACCAATAAACTTAACCTATGTTACAATAAAAAATAATCAATTCCTACAAAATACAATTATGAAATATTTTATAATTGTCACAACTTGACATTTCATGTCAAACCCAAATCTTTGAGGTTTTTTTAAGAAAATTGTTCTTTGCAAATTTTCGAGCATAAAGTTTATGTAAATAACAAATTCTCTTACCTTTTTTAGATAAAATTAAATCAAAAAATTTTCACTAATACACATTTTTCTTTTTTCATTTACTTCATTCTCCTTTTTGAAAGTTTATAACACACACAAAATAGCACAAACATAAAATTTTAAATTATAAAAATTCACCGTCCAAGCATCTCAAGCATTTTATTTACAAAAAAAAAACTTAAATTATTTTCTAAAATTATAAATAAGTCTAATAAACATCATTATAAATCTACAAAAGATATTGAACCAGCTCTTCTCACATCAACACTGGCTTCTATCTCTCCATCTAAACTAGTAATAGCCGTAAGAGCGGCAAATCCATCAGTAGCTGGAGTTATAGTGTAATTATGACCAATTTCCACCAAACCTTCTATACTTTTTTCGTCGAAACCGTTTTCAAATTCTATAGACATTGGAAATAATTGATGGTGGAATCGTTTCTTTAAAGATGCTTCTTCTAAAGGTAAATTAAACCACAAGTTTCTTATAGCAACCTACACAAATAAATAGTATGAATTAAAATAAATCATTTTATAAAATTTTTGAGTAAATACCAAAGCTGTTGATGTAGTAATTTTTGTTCCACCTGCAGCTCCAATAACCATTCGAACGTCTCCGTTATCGTCTATTATAATACTTGGACACATCGAAGAAAGAGGTCTTTTACCGGGAACGATGTAATTCGCCGGAGAAGGCGGCACGCCAAAAGCGTTTGTTATGTTTGGTGCGGAAAAATCGTCCATTTCGTCGTTTAAAATGATTCCTGTACTTTGAGATCTAACATCTGAACCGAAACTATAATATAAAAATTATTTTTAAACACACAAATAATAATAAATCTTTTTATGATTTAAAAGTATTATTTTAAATAACTTGCGTTTAAATCACAACAAAATAAGAGGTAAAGTGGAGTGGAGGTCAGGTAAACGAAACTATAATATAAAAACTATTTTTAAACACAATAATAAATCTTTTTATGATTTAACCCTCGCCTAGCGGTTGCCGGGTCATAGCGACCACAAATTTTAGTAGGTACTCTTTTACCTGAGTGCTGTCATGACTCATTACTTTACCTAATTAGAAATTTATTTGTATATTTGGGTCAGAAAGTCAGTGTTGTCCGTGCTTTACAGTTCACTTCAATAGCAGCGAAAATATGGAAAATATTCCAAATTTTAGAGAATTTGTTGCAAATAAAGAAGATTAGTTTTAAGAAGAAGAATCATAGCGATGTAAGTGATGGGGAACCCGAAATTCAAGATAATGAGGCGGATATATTTACTGTTTCAGAAACAGACAACGAAGATTATTGCAACAAAATCTGCTGAGCTATCACAGTATATTCATCAGCATGGTTCTTTGACAAATAAAAGTCAAAATGTAAAATCTATACAAGATTGTTTCAAATTATTCATGGACGATGATATCGTGGGTTTAGTACAACAACTAGGTAATTTTACTTTTTTGGGAAATAGCGTTACATAATCGTTCGTAACACTACGATTCAGTTCTTTCTAATACTATAACTAAATAAGTCGTAAGACATTCCAATTGGTCGCGCTTAATGTGTTTAAAAAGAGGTACCTCTTAAGTCGAAAAAATTCTCGTTACTACAACTAGGTATTTTAAGTTGTCTAGTTCTTACCGGATGAAGACCTACTACATCCAGTAATTTAGTTAGTTTAGTTTAGTGTCTGAGACAAATGGAAAAAGGGGCAGTTGTGAAATAGCGACATGTTTGTACAAATATTTTCAATCGCTTCCTCCACAAATTAATCACATATCGTGTTTCAGTGATCGATGCGGAGGACAAAATTTAAACAGATTTCAGAGCTGCCACATTTAAGTACTATAGATTTGAAGTTCTTGGTTGTTCGTCATAGCGAAATGCAATGTGACTCCATGCATTCCGCTATAACCACTGAGCAACTTTCCAGCTTTCCAGCAGAGAGTTGGAAAAATTAATTGGCCGGCAGATTAGAAAACAATTGCCCGAAGTGCGAGAAGAAAAGTAGACAAACCATACATTGTTCACGAAATGTCCTTTGAGAATTTCATAGACTGGAAATCCTATGCCAATACTAATTTGACTATTAGGAAAGAAGATGTAAATGGTAAGGTGGTGAGCTGGCAAAAAATGTGTTGGCTAAACTTTTCTAAAGAGCGTCCATTTACTATAAGATTTAAAGAAAATTTTGAAGGAGAGTTTAGAACCCTTCACTGTACCAAAAGAACAAGGAGCAAGAGCAGATATCGACAGTCTGAAAAAAAGAGGGTTTGTATGTGGAATCATTAACAATATCAAACGAAAAGTATTCCAATTTAAACTCTCTGTTTACAACTGTTCCTCCAGCAATAAGTTTGAAATACAAACCATTTTAGGAGAATATTCCTCACAAAGAAAATACCAAAAATAAGAAATCCACAAATTCACGTAATCAAGAACTGGAAGAGTGTGGATCTGGTAGTGACTAGTATCTTTTTTTTTTTTTTAAATGCAACAGTTTTAAGAATATGTTCGTTCTTTCTTTTTTGTAACAATAAATATATTTAAGAAGTAAATAACGCATGAACCTTATTAACAACTAGGTAACTGGCTAAAATATTAATTAAGCTGTTAATAGCATAACTGGATAACTCACTTTGACTTAAAAATAACAAAAAAAAAATGGGAAGAAATCCTTATTGATCTAAAAATTACATGTTATTTAATAACCAAACACAATAACTATCAATTATTCAAAATCAGATAAAAATGAACAATCCTAAAAAATATCGATTTTTTTTCACTAGGATTTCCCAGAAAACGGATTTTTCTAGATACCTAATTGTTGTGCTAAACCCACGATATAATTGCAAAAATTGTTACATACACCAACCAAAAAGCCAATACACATTACACTAATGATCCTGCATCGCGGAAACAAATTGATTACATTGAACTATATGTTTTACTTGGTCTATTATTGCTGATTGGAAGGTTTAGAGAATCTCGTGAAAGTAAGAATGATCTATGGAGAAAAGATAACTCACCATCAAAACAGATATACACTGTGGTTATGGCACGTGATAGATTCAAAAACATTTTGAATTTCATCAGATTTGATAACATAGAAACCCGAGCAGAAAGAAAAAAAGAAGATAAATTAGCACCCATACGAGAGATATCAGATATATTTGCAGCAAGTTGTGGGGAATCTTATGACGCATCTAGAAATGGTACCGTGAATGAACAACTCATGATACATCGCGGACGATGTCGTTTCAAAGTTTATATGCCGTCAAAACCGACAAAATGTGGAATAAAAATATGATCACCTTGCGATGCCAAAACTTGCTACTGCTGTAATTTGGACATTTATCTTGGAAAAGTTGGACAAATTCCCGAAAAAGATCAGGGTCAACGAGTTGGAAAACTACTGATTGATTTTTGGAAGAACTCTAATCGTGTAATAACCACAGATAATTTTTTTACAAACATTACATTAGCAGAATATTTATTGGATAATGGTTGCTTACTTGCTGGGACAATTCGTAAAAATAGAAAAGATCTGCCAAAACCCTTGGCTCACGCGTATTACAGAGAACAGTACTCATCTCAATTTTTTTTTACAAATAAGTTGACTTTAGTCTCATATGTACTATAAACCGAAATGGAGCTGCACCATGAGGAGAAAAATGAAAGAGCACTCGGCAGTGCTACGGAGAGCGAGCTCACTTTTTTATCTTTCTCTTCATGGTGCAGCTCCATTTAGGGTTATTGTATCTAAAAAACGAAAGTGTGTTGTTTTACTTTCTAGTGTACACCATGAATTCAGCATATCTAATTCTGAAAATAATTTCAAACCTGATATCATAAACTATTATAATTCGAGTAAGAGTGGAGTAGATACCCTTGATAAATTACTAAGAGAATATACATGTCGTGGATGTACAAGACGGTGGCTACACTCGCTGTTTCTGTATCTTGTAGATATTGCAGCCTATAATGCTTTAGTAATTTGAATGATCAAAAATCCGGAATGGGAGCCGAAAAATTCTATGAAAAATAAACGAAAACAATTTCTTGAGATCTTGGCAAAAGAGTTATTTGCAGAAAATATTGAGCGACGTGCACGTCGGTTTGAAAATGAAGTCATAGTATTAAGGCCGATTTACATTAGACGAGCGAATGCTGATTCTGTCCCCATTCTATCAAATTCTTTTGGTATAAACAGATATAGAGCATTCTTTTATTGTTCTCTCTACGTTCACAAAAATTCTACGGAATATTCTAAAAATGCTCGCTGGCTTGATTTAAACGGCTCTAGAGCGTGCGAACAGCTACTTAGAGCGTTTTTGCGCGTTCGGATGTGTTCGCTCTCCGGAGCAGTCTCTTCAAAGTGTTCTTAAGTTCTAGCGATTTGAATACATACTTATCAAGTTAATTGATCTCAAGAAAAATGTCTATTAATGATAGAAGCCTCTCGAGTTTGCAGATGTCTATGGGATCGGACTTTTGAACACTCTAAAAAGACAACTCATAAACAAGGTGCTTGGCAGGAAATTACAATTCTACTAGAATGTAATGTTGAAGAAGTAAAAAAAAGATGGACTCGTTTCTTGCATGTTACCGCCGAGACAGGCAAAAAATGATGTATTTTCTCTCTTTTCATTTTAAGTTTTTGAGACAAAATAATAAATGCAGCACTTGCAATTATAGCATTGCTGTCAGAGTCGAGCATAACGAAACGCTATAAACCACAGAATTCACATGAATGAGCAATGAGCATTCGTTCGGCTGATGTAAACATTTATTGTATAAAAATTCTAGTTCTTGGTTCTCATTTTTGCTCGTTAATATTTTGGTGTAAACGCTGAAAACGAGCTTTCGTTTACACTAAAAGATCTAGAAAGAATGCTCTTGTTCTGACTCTAGCTCTTTGTTCGTTTGGTCTAAACACACCTTAAGAATTCTAGTTCTTGGTTCTCATTTTTGCTCGTTAATATTTTGGTGTAAACGCTGAAAACGAGCTTTCGTTTACACTAAAAGATCTAGAAAGAATGCTCTTGTTCTGACTCTAGCTCTTTGTTCGCTTGGTCTAAACGCACCTTTACACAAATCTGTAGCACAAGTATTTGAAGCTTACAATAAACCTATCAAGAGAAAGAAGGTAATTCCACAACCATCTTCAAAACGCTCACGTTGACATATTTGCATTGGAAATGACAACAAATATAGTAAAAAATTTGAACAATGTAATAAATTTATATGTAATAATCACATATACTCTTTTCGCGGAAAGATGTCTCATGCGTCATTAATTAATTATATTATCCTAGACTACTATTTTCGGTTTTCGTCTCTATCTGACATATATGATTAAATAAAGAAAAAAATATTTGACATATGTCGAGAAAACGGTGACAAGTAATGACGCATGAGACATCTTTCCGCGAAAAGTGTATAGCGTTTACAACTGTTTTATGTACCATAACCCAAAATGGAGCTGCACCATGAAGAGAAGGATGAAAAAGTAAGTCCCCTCTCCGTAACATTGCCGAGTACTCTTTCATCTTTCTCTTAATGGTGCAGCTCCATTTCGGGTTATTGTACTTATTGTTTTACAAAATAAATCTAATAAACTTAAAAAACGATAATAAACGAAAACGATATTATTTAGAAAGTTTGTATAAGAAACTTTTTATTACCTGTTTCCAGGCATCCGTCATTCGAGGGTTAAGAGTATTATTTTAAGTAACTTGCGTTTGTGACAAAAAAATAAGGGGTGAAGTCAAGTGGATATCAGGTAAAAAGAGAAAAGAAGAAAAGACCCAAAAGTAATAAATATGTCTAGATAAGTGTGGATTTGTGAAGTTTCTCTTACAAAGACCTCTTAAAAATATAAAATAGACACGTTCAAGTGTTTAATTCTGATAGGAACTAAAAAACACGTTTTAAATTTACGACACGACCGGAAAGAAGAATAAAATGAGAGGCATTTAAGAATTTTAGAAGAAAAGTGAGTTGTGTATCCGCGATTTTATAACTTAATTTTCTAAGAAAAACTTGGTTCTTAAAAAAAATTAAGTTTTAGATCACGTATAAGTTTAAAAGTCTTACGATTTATGAATTTCGTGATGATTTTCCGAATTAGTTAGTGGTGAATACAGTTTGTAAAATTTGAAAGATTATCGCCTAAATTACTAAAAAGATACACGGTTTTGGTTAAAATAATCAAAAAGCCAATAAAGCCATATTAAAACTTTAACAAAACCTGAACATAAATTAAAAGATAAACTAATTTAAATTTTTAAATTGATTGAAAGATTTCTTTACTCTTAATTTAATACATACTATAAGTTAATAGTTCCCGTAATAGAAACAGCATCACCATCTGGAGAAAGTACCGAAATATGTGCTGTACCATGATCTTCAGTCAAAGTCGTATTAGCACCGTAATGTTCCGGATCTTGATACGTAACATTATCCAAAATAAGCTGGCGAATATCCCTCGCGTATTCCTCCGAAGTTAAATTAGCCAACAGCTGCGAAAATCTACAGAATGAGACGATCAACCTTAAGAAATGACCAACGTGACACTTACATTTTCGATTTCAACGTAATTTGTATCGCCCAATTCCGTTCTTTTACCGTACCCGTACTTAAAACTTTCCACTATTCTTTGTAAATTTCTTATGGATTCTCCTTCGTCAAGATTTAAAAAATCTTTTAATATATTCATAATAAAAGCCATTATTACTCCTGAACCAGGTAAAGGTGATGTATATAATGTTTGACTAAATGGAAGATCTACTATGATCGGTTCTTGCCATTCAGCTCTAAAAATTAAATTGAAATGTTAAAAACTAAATTATAGATACAATTATAAATTTAAAACTTACTCGTAATTGTTCATGTCTTCCTCAGTTATTATCCCACCGGCTTCTTGTATATCTTTCACAAATTGTTTAGTTAAAGTTCCATTGTATAAAGCTTTCGCTCCTTCTTTAGCGATTATTTCAAGAGTTTCGGCTAGTTTTGGTCGTTTTAACATGTGCCCTTCCGGATAACTTTGATTTGTTTCTGGATCAATAAATATTTCTCTGAAAAAAAAAATTGTTATCAAACTATTACATAACGATAGTATAGAAACAGTATAAAATCTTTATAATATATTGTTAGAAACTTAAGCTTGATTTAATTTTAGTAGAAACACGATCTATCCATCTTAAACATTTTCAAAAATATTATTTTTAATAGCCGTTTAAGAATTTTTAACTATTTTAAGTATGTAGTAATTTCTAATATTCTAACGATTTTTTAAAAAACTTTTCAAAAGTATTATTGTATGATTGATGAATAGCACTATGAAGAGAAAGATATCTTTTCCCTTTTCCATAGCTTTGTTGAGACGATTAAAGCGTTAAACGTTTAGAAAACAGATCGTACATCTTTGTCTTCATGGTAATATTCATCTATCATACGATAGTATTTTTATATACTTATTTAATGAATAAATTTAGAGTTTAAATAAATTAATATCTTATTTTTATTTGATTTAATATAAATTTGTATCGAGGTTAAAAGATACTTTTTATTTTAACATTGATATTTATAAATGAAATAATTTTATAGAAGAAAAAAATTTCAAATGTGGAGAACAAATCATTAATTGTAAGTTTAAAATCAATTTTATTTATTATTTTGATAATCCTTGTTTAGATAGGGTGACAGGACGTACGGAATTTTGCTGTATTGTACAGCAATATGATACGCAGTAGAGCATAAGCGTGTGTACAGCAAACGCACAGCTTTCACAATTTATTATTAAATTTGTGATTGATTGGTGACATTTTGCAATGCGTAGAGTAGTAAATAGTGATATTCATGTTATAGATTTTTCTGTTATCGGCAGGAAGAACAGGCACTTCTCTGAACTATATCAATCGTATGTTATTTTTTATGGCATTGCTAAAGTTATGTTCTTAGTGAAACCCGGATTAACACACATTCAGAGATAAAGCATTTCATTATAACAAATCTGACTTGTCATATTTTTGAAAAGCAAATTTTATGCGCTCATCGAATATATAAAAATATACAGGATGTTTCATTTGAAAAATCATTTTTATGTCTCTAACTATTCAATTATGGTTTACAGAGAATTCTAAACTACACCATCAAATTTTTCACAATGAATGAAGACTTTTCAAAAATCCATTTTTTCGAAAAACAGCCTGTATCCCCGGAATCGTAAGAGATATTATGGTGTTTCGAGCTTTCAATTTTTTATAAAAATCGAGCATCAGACATCGGTATCAATTTTCCTTTGTCTCTTATAGAAACAGGAGTCTTCCTTCAAAAGTCTCCAATTTAGCCCACCTGTACATGCGTTGCATGTCTACAGCATTAAATGTTAAGAAATCTTGTAGCCCTGGTTTGGAATAAAATGATTATCAAAAAATAAAATTTTCTTTGCATGAAGTACAAACGACCTACCTAGCTAAAATAATTTAGTCCTACAGTGCAGAGTAATGCATATTTGCATCAACCAAAACTGAATACACATTAAATATGTAATATGCCTCTAGAAAAAGTATAGATGCAATGCCTCGTATATACCAATCGTACTGTAAATCCTAGCTATAATAACACAACCACAAGTGGTTTTATGATAAAAATCAACTAGTTTTGGAAATGTTCTTTATACTGCGCGCACATAAAAATTTATTCAATTTCTTTTGCGATTTACGTCACGCAATAACTTGTAAGTAAGAGTAACTTGCATACATTTGCAAGCTATTTGTGGTTTTAAGATTAAAAGAGAGAAATATACTCCTTTCGGCGAAAGATGTCTCATGCGCCATTAATTAATTATGTAATCCTAGACTACCTAGGCTACTTTGCAAGCTATTTGTGGTTTTAAGATTAAAAGAGAGAAATATACTCCTTTCGGCGAAAGATGTCTCATGCGCAATTAATTAATTATGTAATCCTAGACTACTATTTTCGGTTTTCGTCTCTCTCTGACATGTACAATTAAATTAAAAAAAATATTTGACATATGTCGAGAAAACGGCGACAACTAATGGCGCATGAGACATCTTTCGCCAAAAGGAGATTACGTATTGTAACGTTAAAAGTTATTAATATTTTTAACCTTTAAAGCAAGTAATGATTTACCATCTTGAAAATTTTCAAATCGATGTAGCTTCATTATGTTTAATTGAAATATAGCAGTGTTTAGTATCAAATTAAAAAATTTGTAATGAACTTTTAAGATTTCTTGGTATCTTTTCTTTTCGATTTTCCAAAAGTCAAATGTTTTAAAAGTTAACTTTATTTATTTATTTATTGAATGTGTACCACACGAGTGAAAATTCGTTTTTTTTATAGGTATTTTCATTTATTCGTCACAGTAGCGTTGATGTAATGACATGAACTTTTTCTTTAATATAACATTTTCTCTATATTTAGTTCTTAGGCAAACTTAATTTTTTTTAATTTGGATGAATAAGCAATGATAACAAAGAGGGGAGATATAATATTTAATCTCCAGTCAGTCAAAAGATTAGCAGACGTGCAATATTGGATTAGATAACAACGAACTTTTTTATATTATAAAAAGTTTGTAATATAATTTTTCAACGAGCATTTTGTCAACATTTCAATCTTCCGCCTGGAGGTCGTGTATTGACAGAAAAACTATATATCCGGGCAGATTAGAACATCTGCTCGGAAAGCATGAGATCTGGGTTCGGATCCCAGTGCAGTAATGAGACATTTTTTCTCTTTTCACACATATTTGAGGGTCGAATTATTATTTAATTATTTCGTTTCAGAAAAACTATAATCAGACTGCTAAAGGGAACTAAAGCTAATTGTAAGACTATTCGGATCACCGAGACAGTGGAAGCTGCGCGAGTAACGATTGAAGGTCTTCGAAAATATGCTCAGCGCTATCCAGTGTTGAGCAAATATCAATCGTGGTGGTGATTGACGATTAATTAATTGTAATTCCAAGTGAAGACGATTTACGATTAATTAATTGTAATTCCAAGTGAAGACGATTTACGATTAATTAATCCTAATGCCAAAAGGCGATTGACGATTAATTTAATCGTAATTCCGATTGAATGAAAATGACATTTCGTTTTTATCGCTTCACCGAAATTCGTTCGAAAATCCTTAAAAAATAATACAAAACTATCTTAAAAATGTTTATTTTCCGTTCTGAGATGCCGAATAATCGATTGATGCCCGACATTGGTGCTATCACATTGTTCTTACAATTATACTTCCAATCGGATAGTAAGAATATTGTACTATACTTTACTTTTTGTGAGAGTATCTTAACCCGATAACGCCAGAATTTTTAATTTTAAGAAAAAAAAAAAAATGCGATCTTTTTCTAACTGGTTATCGTATAAAATTTTGTTCAAGCATGTTGTAGTTAAGAGGTGTGATTTGAGTTATGTATTTGTGTTACTGTTACTTACACACTTACACTTGTGTAAGTGTGGCAATTCTCGCCCAACCTCACTACAACAGTTGAAAGTACGTATTAAAGAAAAAGTTCATACCATTACGCCACCTTACTACGTGGTGTAAGGGACATCATTTACAAAAATTGATTTTCAAAAATTGGACTGTTCTTTGTTTAAAAACAAATTTACATCTATACACCACACAATTCTTCTAAAACATTTATTTTATTTTATTTTTTGGTAATACCCTGTATATAGTAGTCGTAAAAATGGTTATTTATGATCTACAAAAGATCTCTGAACTTTTTTTGACAGTTCTCACGAATACCCTTAAAAGCATTTCTTTGTAAATAACTATTTCCTGGATAAGATAGGCGTGAAGTGGCGCATCAGGTATAAATTCCAACCAATGAGGGATGAGTTTCAAAGTTTGGTGGTTCACTATATAAGCTTTTGGTTCAAGGGAAGAGACGCCAGTCTTATTTTAGAACAAGTTAGGGATAGTTTTATAACTGAGAATTAAAGGGGCATACGTCTAATTTTGACAGAATTTAGTTAAAGCTGTTCAAATATACACTGTCTGGCAAAATATGTATCTTGTGACGTCAACTAATTCTGCTATCCTAGACACCTAGAGTGTTTTTGGTTTTCGTCTCCCTCTGTTATGTACAATTAAATAAACAAAAATTTTTGATGTGCGTCCAGAAAACCGTGAAAAGCAATGACGCATAGGATACATTTTGCCGAACCGACATTTAGGGTCGGTTTTATAAAGCACAAATAATAAATAGAAGGATAAAAAAAATGAAATTAATTCTACAGGGGTGCCATTTTAATTCTCTTATCCTTCATTGGGCGGATGAATCCTAACCCAAAACAAGTAAAAAGTCCCAATGAACATAGGTTCGAAAGTGATTCGTTTTCGAAATATTCAAGGTTTTAATTCCATAAGTTGATCTGTTATTAACATTATTGCAGTTAGTTATTTAAATCAGGGCTGTTTAAATAGTACACAATGCACATGTGCCGGTTGTTGTACAAATGTGCTACGCACTGTGCCCATTTATACAACTTCTTATTGTAAGGCAAAAATGGTTGGGTACCTAGGATGTCAAATAATTCGAACTTATTATAATTTTCTGTTTGAGTAAATTTTCTTAAGTTTAATTTTAAGTGACTGAATTTCCCGGAACAACGAATAATTAGACTTTTTTAATCCAAAATAGAGGATCTTAAGTTCAATTTATAAATAAATACTTTATATTTTACAACTTGACTTTTATAATTTGATTTTGATAGTTACATAAAAATATAAAAGATTCCAAAAAAACTGTTCACCACGGTCGTAATGAAAATAAGTTAAACGTCAATTATTAGCTCGTTGCTTGGTTACAATTGGATGTTTCTCCAAGAGAGTAATGTGCACATCATGTGCACAGATTATGCAATGCACACTGAGCAGCCCTAATTTAAATTGAATTATTAAGTAGTTGCGATAAAATTTTGTAGCTAATCAGTGCAAGCTAGTAATGAACATAGGTCGGAAAGTGCTTCGTTTTCGAGATATTCAAGGTTTTAATTTCACATGTTAACCCATTATTAACATTATTACAGTGAATTATTGAAATTATACTATTCCGTAGTTGCGATGGTTTCGAGAAGCTTTTGTACCTAACCAGTGTAGTGTACAATGACAATTCATTGAAACCATCGCATAACGAGTTAATAATTTAATTTAAATAATTTACTTCGATTATGTTAATGATAAGAAAATGTGTGGAATTAAACTTTCAATATCTTGAAAATGAGTCACTTTTGGACTCATGTTCATTAGAACTTTTTTACTTATTTTTAGCTAAGGAATACGCCAGTAAAGAATCGGACAATCAAAACGGGACAGCCTGTATTGTAGCGATTTTTCGAGCTCATTAAAACCAACGGAGGTCCTATCTACTAATCACGCCATAAATTGTAATGCTTTTTTACTGAAATGAGTTTTCTTTTAAATTCAATTGTCAATATGAGTCTTTAGAAATGCACCATAAAAAAACAGTGAAAAACTAGTAAAGAAGTAATATCACCTACGAAAATTAAAAATAATGATAAATTTATAAGCTATAATGGGAGTTTATTTGTTATGAATCTGTACTAATATCTATCGATTGATACCACATTAATCAAAATCGGTGAATACAAGGTCGTGTGGTCTCCTTGTGAGTTAAGATTTTGTTTATTATTTTACCTTAAAGACGGATTATTAAGAAATTTCTCCTCCCTCGATTTAAACAATCTAGCTAAATAAGGCGTTACAAGATGTCCATTTCTACATAAATCTATCGTTGGTTGGACAACTTTAGCCCATTCCATTAATCCAAATCGTTGATGTGCCATCCAATATCCACGCAATTCACCAGGAACAGCGATTGCCAATCCACCTAGTTTAACAACAAGAAACAAATAAATATAAAAATAATAGCATACTTAATAAAATATTTGGAAATTTTTAACGCATGAATATTAATAGAAAGAAATAATTAAGGAAAGATTTTTACCGCTAATGCGTTAGAGGAGAAAAATATCTCTTTACTGCACTGGGCATCTCCTGCTTTCTGGGCAATGTTCTCAGGAAAGCAGATCTGGGTTCGGACCCTAGTGCAGTAAAGAGACATTTTTCTCCTCTAACGCATTAGTGGTAAAAATCTTTAACGCATTAGTGGTAAAAATCTTTCCTTAACTATTTTTCCTGCTTTCCTGAGAACAATTGCCCGGGAAGCAGAAGATCTGGGTTCGGATTTCAGTGCAGTAATGAGACATTTTTTTCTCCTTTAATGCATTAGTGGTAAAAACCTTTCTTTAATTATTTCTTTCTATAAAAAAGGCTAAAATTTGTTATAAAACAACCTTTTGATGACCAACTGGAATTTCCCTCAAACATATCTTCATGGGCATTTCCAGGTGCCATTTCTCGAGCGTTTAAGGAATACACCAAACCAGTCGATTTTTTATAAACAGTCATTAGAAAACCACCTCCTAAACCAGTACTTTGAGGCATCGCTACTCCTTCGCAAAACATTGCCGCTATTGCTGCATCAACAGCAGTACCTCCATCTTCCATAATAGATCTATTAAATTAAAAAGAAATCATTTAATTTAATTTTATTATTTTATTTTTTTAGTAATGAATAAGTGGAAATGTGTCATAGAAATATGTATAAATAAAAGGAAAAAAATGTACAAGGCCGTTTTCGGAATCGTAATAAACATGGTTTAATATTTAACAATAGAAATATTATTGTACTTCTATACAGAGTGTCTCACCAAAGTGGAATAGTTGAAATATTGAAATATCTTTAAAACTACAACTCTTATAAATTTAAAATTTTATTCTTACAATTAAATTAGGTTTAATACATGGTAAGCTACATTTTGAAAATATTTTCAATCATCCATAATTTTCAATTATACCGAAAGTGGGTACGACGAAAAATAAATATTACATTAAAATTTTTTTAAATCATTTCCTGTATAATCGGAAGTTACGGATAACTGAAAATACTTTTTAAATGTAAGTCAATATGTACTAGATCTATATATAACATTTTAAATTAATCAGAGTTGTAGTTTCCGAGATAATTTAACTTCTTCACATCGGTGAGACACCCCGTATATTTACATGTATTTAAATTTCTTTTTACGGTACTTTTACTTAATGATAAAAGAAATTCTTTCGTAATCTTTATAACAAAGTGTAAATAAACCAAGTTTATTTTCTCTAAACGTGGTCAGCCTTCAATTACCGCAATAAGAGAAAAAAAAAGACATTTATCTGATCATACATAAGTGTTATTAGCTAAATATAGCATTATGAAGGTTTTAAAATTTTACAACGAGATTGTAGATTGTAATCGTTTAATCTTTAGAGATGTTATTTACGATCGTTTTTATTATTAACCATTTTAATCAAGAAATTTCTTTCGTCTACCGATAAAAAATTCCATATTTATAAATAACGCAGATAATCAAGGGGAAATTTAGATTTCACCTAATAAAAGTAAAAGTGTCTATTATTAAATCCCAATTTAAAGATCTATAGCGCAATAAAAATTCCTAACTTTCTATAAAGCGATCTTTAACGGTTCACTAACAGTAGTAACAGTGTCCGTTCTTGCATAACGTGTTGAAATTGACGTAGCGATTCGAGAAGGACATTCGCAAACCGTAATCGTAACTCTCCATTGAAATAACAATGCTCCATACAAAACGACGAATGATGAATTTATTGTCGCAATAAAAATATCGTAATTATTACCTCGTTTATCGCTGTATCGTTTCTCTCTGTTTTTGTTTATCGGTGTTAATAATTCATGCGGGTCGATAAATAACGAAAATTGTTGCGAAATTTAAATTAATTTTTTTTAAATTAAAAAACAAATACAAAAAAATTCTATAGTGGGATTTATTTAGAATTGGGCGGTTTTAAATAAGTACTACAAGATAAAATATCATAGTAGATTGATAGTTGTAAACGATAAGTTAATTGAGAGATTAAAATTTATTGTTATATCAACCTTGAAAATTTATAGGTACTTTAATACTTCCCAAAATATCGTAAAAGTTTTTAAATTTGTTAGTTTTAAAATTTTAGAAAATGAAAAATATTAGTGTACAAGGAAAAGTACTTTTGAGTTATTAGCATTTTAATTTTTGCTTCTGGTTATACATTGATTTTACAACCAGATTTATTTTGCGTGAGATTAGTTTATAATGATTTTTATAATTAATGTATAATGGCATTTTCGGATTTGCTCATTTTTTCTATAAAAATAATATTGGATTTCAGATACATAAACATTAAAACCAAAAAATCTAGAATTTTGTATTTGTTCACTTTCTCTTTATTGGCTATTGACCAATAAATCTTTCGACTATCGGTCCTACCGTCACAAAAGATTTATACAAGACATAAATTATATTGATATTTATATCATGTCTTAATATATCGTGTAAAGTTCTTCGTCCATTTGTCTGGTTTTGTCTACAGCACATTCTGTCCAATATAAGTCTGTTGTAGTCTTTTTTTATAAATCCTTATCTTAAAATTAGATGTCATTCGTTAATTGGTGTGATTTGTGTCAGTCTGTAGGGGAAAATGGTATGACAGAGCCAATTTTAAAAAGAGGCCAAAATAGTATAAAAATCACACAAAAAATGTTTTACTATTAACCATAATTTAATGAATTTATTTGTCCTCACTGCTCAGTATAATCAACCGAGAACGTTTTTTCGGTGGAACGATAACGCCTTCACTTTCAGAAATTTTTTCGCTATTTGAAGTTTTTTTGTTTTCCCTTCTTAAAAAATTTCCAATCGAATTTTGCTTGTTGGTTCTTACTAGGTCATTGTAAATTTCCCGGTATGGAGCTAAACAGTTTTGCAGCTCCCTTTTAAATTTTCGACTTCTTTCCGTGGAAGGGTCTTCATTCAAGAAAAATGACTTAAGATTTTCCGTTAAGCATAGCCTTTCTTGTAATTTTTTTAATGTTAAATTCTTAACTACACAATCTCTATCAGAACTAGCGTCCTCAAAATCGATTTGATTTGCATCTAGGGATGCAATTTCCATCAAATCCGCTTCGTCAATTTCTTCCACTAATAAATCTTGAATGTCTTTGGTAACCATATCCACAAAACCTTCGCCTTTGATTGATTTAGCGACTTTTAATATGGCACCAATTTCATTTTTAGACGTTTCATGCATGTTTTCTGTTTCAACTGCAAAGAGCCATATTTTCTTCCAAAACGCATTTAAGGTTGATGTTTTTATTTCTTTCAGCGACAAAGATATAATTTCGATACAGTGCTGGATTGAAAATTTCTTCCAAGCTTCCATTACGCTAATTGATTTAGAATTGGTTGCGTCTAAAATCCACTGTAAGGATCTACTTATATAATATGTTTTAACGGTATAAATAATACCTTATTTGATCCAATGGTTAGAGCAACGAAGTAGTGTTAAGTGGTAATAACACCATTTTGACGTTGGGATGTGTCAAATCTTGTGGGTGGAATGGAGCATTATCTAACAGTAGTAGCGTCTTGAAGTTCAAATTTTTCTGCCTTAAATAACGCTCAACGCTTGGCATAAAACAATTTGAAAACTAATCTTTAACCCTCCGGTGGGCGCGTATGCGGCAGTTAGCCACATTTTTTTCCCAAAATATTTCTAAGTTTACTGTGAAACCATTAAATATCCTATTGCGGTTTAAAAGCCGCAACACGCCTATTCGTGTAAGTCCGATAGGCGCGCCCACCGGAGGGTTAAATAAATTTCCTGTTACCTAAGCTCTTGAATTTCCTGTGCAGTATACCGGGAAGGTATTTTTATTTACGTTTTTCAGTGCACGAGGATTCAAAGATCTATAAACTGGCAAGGGTTTTGTTAGACGATTTTTGGACACCTTAAATCCGGGTGCAGTTTTTTCTTTTTTCGATATAAAAGTTTTACTAGGCATTTTTTCCACCACAGCCCAGTTTCGTCGGCATTGAAAACCTGATCGGCTGTGTATCCTTGCTCGGCTATGTTTTGAATTTTTTCTGGATACGTGCTAACAGTTTCATGATCAGCCGACGCAT
Organism: Digitonthophagus gazella; assembly: GCA_036711955.1. NCBI lineage: Eukaryota > Metazoa > Arthropoda > Insecta > Coleoptera > Scarabaeidae > Digitonthophagus > Digitonthophagus gazella. Next base: position 13,114,943 of record JASCIT010000012.1, read on the forward strand.
CCTCTCCTTGGATTCTTATGCTATGAATTGCAAAACGCTTTTTGAATTTTTCAAACCAACTTTTTCATTACGGGCGAAACCGTGTTATAGGATGCGGTGCTGTAGGAGGGTTCCCGGAATTAACGAATCGTGTTATAGCGAAACCGTGTTAGAGGAGGGCTACCTGTACCTTGATCAAAAATATAATGATTTAACCCAATTTATCTAAATTCAAAGTTGATTAGCTTAGCCGGTAGAGGACTTTAAAAATAATAATTTCGTGAGTTTTTCTTAAATTGTTCAAAAACTCTTTAGTAGATCTTATTCATTTTTTGAACATGTCTTTATATCAGCAGATTGTAGTTCCCTATGGAAAAGATTCCAATTTCGAAAATTACAGGATGTTTAAAAACACTCTCACAAGTTGTCCATCCAAATCTTTTGAATCACCTGTAAAATCTTTTATAAAATTTTTCTTGAATAGCTGTAATCATTTAGAATTTTATATCTTAAAAAAAATCAGTTGGGCAAACGGTCTAGTCATAAAAAATATTTTCTAAATCCCTGCACACCTAAATCGGTAAATTAAAGTGTAACATCAACAAAATTCAGAGTAGCAATTTCTTTACGCCATTTGAAGCTCTTTCAAGAAAACCAAACTGCACAAGTTTAAAAGTATTTTATTAATTTTTAATATACTCAAATTTTCGATAGAATTTGTGACCATCATCAGGGCTAAAAATAATGCACTATGCAAAATTTTTACAATTTGCTTTCTTCCTTGCATTTTTGCCTTATGATACCCTATAAACAAAATCACAAAGCGTTAGATATAGTCATCGTGCTGGCAAATTAGGCCTAAAGCTTGATGATGGTCATAAATTCTGGCGAAAAATTTAAAATTTTAATCAATAAAATTGTTACTTTGAACATTGTTAATGGTAGCTTATTGTTGTGGTACAACCACATAGCCTTAACTATAATTAGCGTATATTATATTAAATATTAGTTTAAGTTATGGCTTTGTAAATTCCCACGGTCTTACGACCTAAACAGGATGTGCGATCACGCCTGACAAGAAATCTGGAAACACACGCAGTTATAATATTTATAGTTAAAACAAATAATATAATGTAAACTTTAAACTCGCGTCCCCAAATTTCCTGGTCTTACGACCTAATCAGGATCCGCGATCAGCCCTAACAAGAAATCCGTAAACACTCGAAATTGCAAGGTTTATATTTAAAACAACTATTATGTAAACTTTAAACACGCGCCCCAAAAAATTCACCCCCGTGGGAAATGTTTTGTTTATAAATCCTTCCGCTTCGTGGGAACGAATCGCCACTCTCCCAACTTATCCAGAAATCGGGAGAGTATAAGAAGGATCAGAGAATATTCAGAGTCATCACAAGTCATTCGTAGTCATTACATTCGCAGTCATTAGCAGTCATTATATTAGTCCTTCTTAGTTATTATTATTCTTCAGTCATTTTTAAGTCATTGAGTACCAGTCATTCTATCAGCCGTACCCGTAATCGCGAGAAAAGAAGAATTGTTAAGTGTACAGTTATACCAGAATAAACAAAGTAAGACCAAGAAGCAGTGTTTTATTATTCAACGTAGACTTAACCCTCCGTGTGTACACTGGGTCTTTGAAGGAACAGTCAAAATTTCCGTTTTTCTGACTTTTCAGACGATTCAGACGATTGTTTCATTTTTATTGACAACACTTTTAAACTTTTGAATTTGGTAACTGCTCGGCCATGTAGTAGACGCTTCAATAAGTAATTCAGAATTTTTCTAGAATTTTTGAAAGCCTAGAAAACTTTGAAAACATGCCTGTTCCCTAAAAGACCCAGTATACACACCGTATCTCAAAAAATATAGTATACACACGCCGGGTTAAGAAAAGGAGAATCTTGAGACTTCTCCAACTCCGGTGAAGTCGATACTCTTAACATTGGTAGCCGCTCCTAATATCGGGGGCAGCTTCCTAACATTGGCGGCAACGGCGAACTCCCTAAGATTAGCGGGATCGTGAGCTTTCTAACATTATCTTACCGATTTGGGCTTGTAGGGATTTAGAATTTTTTTATGGCTAATCCGTTAGCCCAATTGAAATTTTGTAAGAGAGAAAATAGTTTTTAAATTAATGTAGCTGTTCAGAAAAGAAATTGATAGAGGAGTACACAGGCGATTAAAAAGATTTGAATGGATAACTTGCCACAAGAGTGTTTTTAAACATCCTGTAATTTTTGAAATTGAAATTTATTCCATAGGGAACTGTAGTCTGCTGATATAAAGACATGATGGAAAAATGAATAAGATCTAATAAAGATTTTTCAAATAATTTAAGAAAAATTCAGGAGAAATATTATTTATAAAATCGTCTCGCGACTAAACTAAGCAACTTTGTATACAGATAAGTTGAGTTAAATCATTATATTATGTATTTTTGATAAAGGTATTTGTGGTATATAATGCCATAAACCAAATTGTAAAAATTAACAAGATAATCCTGCCTTTTTAATTTTCTTAAAATCGTACCGTTACAAGCCGATGAATTGGAGTTGCGGTTTACCTTGTTTTTGTTGTTGAATGGTTTTATGAATTTATTGTTTTATGTCTCTTTAAACTCTTTCTTTCTTTTTATATTTGTTTCTTGAACAGGAAAAAAATTGTAAAATAATTTGTTTTAAAAATAAACATTCCTAAAAGAATTTCGACAGAGAAGAAATTATGTTCAGTTCGGTTCAATTATCTCGGTTTAATAGAGTGCCTATGGTACATAGATACTATGATCATAGAAGCAACCTAATGATACTGAACTAACAGGATTGCTCAAACCCATAAGATGTGTATACGCGGTTTTTTTAATGTGTTAGTTTCACGTCAGTTTTCAAAGTGAAAATGTTAAAATTTATTTCATTTACCTTATCATTAGCATCCTAAATAGTTTTAAAGTTATTTCAAAATGCATTATTACCATTCTATAAAGTATTCGGTAATCAGGTTAACAATAAAATTCACAGTTTGAAGTGAGACAATCGAGTATAAGACAGACACGATATTCCTGGCAGTGACGTCAAAGGTGGCGTACGATTATCGCAAATTGAGCTATCCTAGTTAGTCCCGTATCCTTGGAATCAACCACCTTCGGATCTACATTGTTTAGTTTTAAAAGATCCCATCAGGAAAAAGCCGGCTTTTTTCTTAACAGGACAGCCCAGCTCTTTCAAAACATTTCTTGTCAGAAATGATAACATAGCCAATATGACATGAAAGCTTTAATTACGACACTTTTACGTAAATAGAGGACAAAATGTGTAAATATACCCACGGTATGATTATTTTATCGTTTTTTGTTTATTTATTACCAATAGAAGTAAAATAGAATAAACACAAATGTTTACTTTTTGGTGACAAAATTATTAAAATGTTGCACAAGCATCGTTTATTTCAGGTGAACTGCTAAATTTTTATGGGTAGTAGGCGTCTCGTATTGCCATATAAAAACAAAAATTCACCCAAGAATGATTCAAACAATTTTGTATAAACGGGAGTTAGTAACTCTTTCAAAACATGACTCTTTCATGCCACTCTTCCCCTATGGTTCATCGTTTCGTATATTATGAACTGAGTTTCGGGTGTTTAATTTTAGTATTTATTGTTAAACATTTTCTTTCTACCTTTACTATTACCTCTTTTATTTTTCTTGTAATGTTCGCTGTTAGTAGATTATCCATAGTTCATTAATAGTCAGCATATGGATTTGTAAATTTTGACGATTTGTTTTGTTGATGGTCCCTTGTTGTTATATCGCTTACTAAGAACAATAGTGGCGTAAGCGCAAATTAGCGCTATGGAGATAATCGCGTTCAAAATTTTGGTTGCATTTTAATGCAAAGTAAAGAGTAACAACTTGTCGTTTTAAATTTTTTATTTTTTATTTCGTTTTACTGTTATTATATTTCATGCAGAGACATAGATTTATTGTAAGATTTCAAAAACAACATTTTTTTTGTGGTTTCGCCACTATTGCGAAATAGTGGCGAAATATATAGGTATATATCGAGTGGCGTATGTCGCGCTCCATCGGCAACGGTTTAAGTTATAGTTTCGTCATTTATGCACGTAAAAGTACGCTGATTTTTAAACAAGTTACCCTTTAAAAATCAATAATCAACTTTTTGTAGTTTCGCCACTAAGATTCTCAACAAGCGATATGTCAGTGTTCAAAAGTATTTTGCTCGCTTTATGATTTCGGCGTGGATATTTTTGTAATGTTTCGTGAATCTTAGTTTGTTGTCTAATATCAGGTCTTATGGTTGTTGCCTCTGTATCAATGGTTGGTAAATTTTCTGATTTAATCTTTTTTTTTAACATTAATAATTTTAGAGCAAAATCCTCACGATAAATAGTTAGGAAATAAAGTTTCCTTTAACTACAAACACGAGCCATTTTTTGAAAAAAAACTAGATCTATGAAGCAATCATAGAAGTATAAAAACTTTTGCAAATTTTGTGACTCTGGAATGTTTAAGTTTGACACAATTAACATTCCTTTTCTTCCCAAACTGGTGGTAATTTATCTATATCCTAACGACGTTACCTATCAGTTTGACTTCTTATGAGTTTGCAGTTGTTCTTAGATCAAGGCGCATAAATTATTATAATTCAAGAGAAACTGAGACGATAGAAAAAACGATATAAAAGTAGACAGAATGTCGTTTGCTGATATTGCTCTTTGAGTACATCCGAAGTGTCTACCTTCGTCAGATGTTTTAGAAAGAATCTTATAAAAGCCATTCCACGTGTGGATATACATTGTCTAACTGAAAATTTGGATTCTCCAACTTTCAGATGTACGAGTGAAGATTTGATTCCACCGGTTTTTGCATATGCTGCTGAGATAGCTAGCATATGCCATGAGACCTAAGTTCTTTCATTTGTGACCAAAGGGTATCTACTGATATACGTGTTAATTTCCCGGGCATTTTACTGCCCAATTAAGTGTTTTAGGCTCATAGAATACCGTGAGTTACAGAATATTCCAAGGCCAAAGCCAATGACTCATTTCTGCAGTGTGTCCAAAAATTAGCATCACTGCAAATCCAAATATTTCTTCTCCACTTAATCATAGACGGGTGAACATAAGGGGCACGAAATTTTCTGATGTAATTTAATTTTGTTGCTCTTGGACGTTTTGACACATTCTTTTAGTTAAATTAACTCTTTTATGAGGACAGCGCTTCTTATAAATACATCGCTGTAGTCTTTCTGTAGCATTATTTGAATAAAAGTTCACACGACAATGAGTTTGGTTACTTGTTAATTTGGGATCAGGATGTCAAGACACCATTAGGTAAACATGAAAATTCCTAAAAACCGCAATGAATCACTGGCTTTGGCCTTGGAATACTCTGTATGTCTTACTGTTAGGTGTTAATAAATTGTTTAAAGTAACGAACAAAAAAGACTTAATTGGTCATTGAGAGACGTAGGCTTGACTTCGACAATAGATACCAATCAAATGCATGACAACCTTAAGTTGATTAGATACTCATTTTGTATACAAAGTGTCCCAACTTAACTCAGTTGCCAAATGCAAACCACGCATTCCAGAGTTGATTTCATGCCGATTCGATGAAAAAGTCCTTATCCGAAATTGCTTCCTCAAGGTGCTTTGTCAATCACGCGACTGCAGCGGCGATCGTCCCGCAGCTGCAGACTGGTGACTTTTCTAGCGCGTCTACAGCCGCCTTATTAAGTGTCAATTGTGCAACAATAGTCGTCTTCGGTTTTTTCTCTTTCGGATTATCCATATATCCATCCACGTATCCATATAATTCAATGCAAACGAGTGGCTGACGCAGAGCCGCGCGACGATCGCCGCTGCAGTCGCGTGATTGACAACGCACCTTAAGGGAACTAGAGCATCCTGAAGGTGACGTGTCTGATCATGTGTTTTCAAAATGTTTTAATAACGATTTAGCTATCACAATGAAATTTTGAGCGTTTGTAAACTTCGAAATACTTCATCGTTTGTTGACAAAACAATTTTTTATTGCCATGGTAAAGGTGTTAAGCGCTACCAGGATAAGTTCTCTTAGGAACTAATTTCGGCTAAAGACTTTTTCGTTGAATCGGTATGAAATCAGCTCTAGAATGCGTGGTTAGCGTTTGGCAACTGAGTTATGGAACACCTGTATAGTGTAATATAGCGTTAATATGTTCATCCATGTCCATTCATTGTACTGTTGGAATTGTGATATGGAACATCATTGTTTATGACAGTACATTGCCTTTGATGTGAACTGTACGAATTTATAAAGTCTAGTAACACAGAGTAATCCGCGGAACTCACTTTTCCACTGTTAAGGAGTTAGAAAAGTCAATTTTACAGCAATTAAAAGCGCACTCACACATGGTAAACTTTTTAGAAAGGTTTTTCTGCAACATCTGGGATCAGTGAAATGAAATGAAATGAAGTCAAATGAAAAATAGTCCACTTTCATATCGTTATTCCTATCCCTTCAATTTCTTTTAAACGACTAAAAAATTGTGTACTGTTGGTTTACGAATAATAGATACCTCAGAAGTCAAATTGAAGAACAACCCCGTCAAGAAATACCCAAATTACCGCCAGAATAACAAGAAATTACTAAAGTATTTACAGAAAAGAAAAGTTAGTTTTGCCAAACCCATGTTATTTAGGACATCAAAATGTTAATCAATTGTTATATTCCTATAGGGTAACATTTCTACCAAATTCGATCAAAACATGAACACTCCTTCTATGTGTTGCATAGTCGTGTTTGCTATGAAATTAAAGGATTTTTGCCAATATTTAAGAACTTTAAGGAATGTTCAATGTTTAAATTTTAATTAACCGTTTGACTACTATGAGGCGCAAAAGCGCTTCAATGGAGTAAACGTAGTCTGACCTCATGCGCACTTTGTTAAAGTCAACAATAAGTTAAAATATCGACGCTGCCAAGCCAAAACGGCATAAACGCCATTAATCTAATTTTTCAGAAAACGCAAAAAACGATTGACATAATGAATCTTAAATGGGTTTTTCGCAAACTTTAAACCAATTTTATAGCGAATGAAGTTTGTTTGCGGGTATACCGCTTTAACTGTTGCATGCAGGTTTAAAAATGCTACTCAACGGTGCAGCTAACTAAAAAATGACCATTTTGGCGTTTATGCCGTTTTGGCTTGAGAGCGTCGATATGTCCCGCTGTTTTCGAGCGTTCTTACAAGGATTGCTTAGCAGTCAAACGGTTAAAAGCAATGAACTTTTCAAAAGTACTTTTTTATAAAAAAAGAACATTTTCATAAAAATTCCTTAGAAAATGATCAATCTAGCATAAAAAGTTTAAAAATTATCAACATTTTTAACATTAAAAATATTTGAAGATCCATCATCTTAATTTTTTTAAAATCGAAATGGCTTTCTTATTTTTAATCCAAACCTATCTAGTCGTGTTTGGTATTAAATGAAACGGTTTTTAATAAATTTTAAGAATATTAATTTTTTTTTTGTAGATATTTTTTTAATATTTATTTACTTTTTTAATGATATAAACAAATTCAGTTTACTTACGTTCCAATTTTTGCACATTCATGTCCGTTTGTAACCACAGCTCCTCTATGTATTACTTTTTCAGTTCCCAAAAATATTCCTAAGCAAACTCCCAAAACGACGATTCCAGCCAATAAAATAGCGCAAAGAATCGAAACTTGAACCTTTCTAAAAATTAATTAATTTATTTAAGTATTTAATAAAAATTAACTTTCGCTTTTTTACTTACGTTAAAGTACGAAGCATCATTTTGAAACGACGGTTATTGAGAAATTAAGGTCTACACTTGTTATTTAGTTCACACGTGTTTTTTTCTATTTAGTACAACATAGGCGTAAAAGAAAGAGGTCAGATTTGAGCGATACAACTACCATTCCGTTTGAAGGTTTGGTGCTCACTGATTTTGCGAGCATTGCGCGTTTGGTTTTATTATAGGTAAGTATAATAGCAATTCACCTGGACAATTTTAAAATTTATCTATTTTAATAATGACTTAGGAATGTCGTTAATGATAAAAATAAAGTTAGATTTCGCAAGGATGTTTTTGTTCTAATTCCCTGTATTGATATTTTGACATTGATTATTTTTAATTTTATCCTAAACAGATTTATCAGTCGAACTAAGTACGAAGTTAATTTTCGCGTGAGGTTTCATCATTTGATAAGAATGACTTAGCTAAAAAAAATTACTTATCGAAATCGACAATGATTTCATTTTGTTGATATTTTTATTTACACAGACTGAAGCACGTCCGCTTTTATTATGATTATCAATCAAATATTTGTATAAAAATTAACACTTCCTTCGAAGAAAAAAAAAATTTGGATCCTCGAAAAGTGTGTTTGTCGAACAAACTGGATCTTGTTGGTAAAATCCAGCCCTAATAATAAGTCGATAATTGTATTGTTTGAAATGAATTTTAAAAAAAGGTTCGATTGGCATAAATTTAAAGCTTATTAGGAAATTTTTAAGGAAAATTTTACGAGGAAACTAATTGATGATAATCAAAAAGAAGCGGATAATCGTGAAATGGCAATTTTGAAAGACGTACGTTAAGTTTTTTTAGGTAATTAATAATAATTTTATTTACAAACTGTATTAATAAAAAGTTTCGAAACACAAAAGATAACATTAAAACAACGTCTTTTAGAATTGTATTATTCTTAGAACTTGGCTAATTTTATTTAAATAAATATATCAAATTGAAATTACATTAATTTTAGTTAATTTAAATGTGATGTTTTAATTATATTTGAATTAATTTGGGAAAAATTATGTTTATCTTTTTAAATTTAGCGCTGTAAATTACAAGTAACGCCATCTTTGTACAAAATCAAAAGTTAATGTAATTCAATGAAAATTCTACTTTAGAACGTAGCCTAATTTTTAGAATGTTAAAAAAATTCAATTAAAGACATTTAGTTACATTTTCTCTTCTGAGGGAAAAACTAAAAGTCGTAGAAAATCCATATTTGGTAAAAATAAAGATTAAGTTTTAGTCTAAATCCTTTATAAAATTTCAACTCTCAACAACAATTACATTCTTAGATATGAATTTTTAAAAACTGATAAGTTTTAATTGACATGCTAATTAAGCTAACAAGGACACCTTACGACTTGCCCCCCACCGATTTTAATGAAAGTGGTACCAATCGATAGATATTGGTACATAGTACAAATGTTTAAAATATTAGGGCGCATACTCAGCTGTTCGCAAGAAAATTGGTGTTAAAGTTTGCGAATAGCGTATGTCAGTGATAAGTCAAGCCCTTTAAGCCCCGCCCATAATCGTAGTAAACATGTATAGGCTTCCACATACGAGGTTCGAATTCTGAATAATACTTTTTTTTTATTTCCATTTTTATTTTTAATGCAACATTTCATTGAAATTTATGTCGGAAAATTGGCTGGTAGCACGTAACGATCGACAAAACAGTCATACGCCCAAGAGTCAATCAATTTATACTTATCGATAATCGTTCTTCCTTTTCTGACATGTTCTTCCCATCTCTTTAATTCTCTTATGCTTTTTAAGCGTCAACATCCTTTCTTCTGAAGAGTTTGCAAAGGCCAATAGGGATGTTCTTTAGCGCGATTCATATTATTATTATTATTATTATTCAATATTATAATCGTCCTGTACTTGTTTTATCGGTAGTTCCGGAGATAAATTTGTGTCAAACGGAAACACGAATTCGGAAGCACATTCCTCGTCAGTTTAGTCCATGAGTATTAAGTCATCCGTACTTACAAATGTTGTCTTTGTTAAGATGTCGAGAGCAACACTTCTTCGCCAATTTACAGAGCTTCTTTTGAAATTTCCACGGTTGGTTCCACAGTCACAAGATCACTTTTCATTAGCAGTTTTTCAAAATGCAACTCTGTATCACTCAAGAGTAACGTTGATTTGCTAGTTTGAATCATTATCATTACAATCATAATATCGATACCTAGTGTATATGTAATATCATGTACATAGATTATAAGTAAAGTTAGATTTAAGCAATATAATAAATTATTTTACATTACTTATGTGCGTATTTTTATTATAAAACGTAATACCATTTTAAATGGTAAAGAAGAAATTGGAGAGAATGATTCTAATAAAAGTACTTTAAGTTTCCTGAACATAGAAGGAGAGAAATTAAAAAGTAGGATAATGAAAGAGTGTCCTTAATTTACTATATTTTGTAATATCAAAATATTATAAAAAAAAGTGAAACGTTGCATTCAAAATAAAAATGGAAATAAAATAAAAGTATTATTCAGAATTCGAACCTCCGTATGTGGAAGCCTATACATGTTTACTACGGTTATGGGCGGGGCTTAAATGGCGTGACCTTATCATTGACTTACGCTATTCGCAAATTTTAACACCAATTTTCTTGCGAACTGCTGAGTATTGCGCCCTAATATTTTATACATTTGTACTATGTACCAATATCTATCGATTGGTACCACTTCCGTTAAAATCGGTGAGGGGCAAGTCGTAAGGTCTCCTTGTAAGTTAGAATTTCTGTTCTGAAGAAAAAACTAAAAATTGTAGAAAGTTCATTTTTAGTAAAAATAAAGATTAGATATCAATCTAAATCGTCATAAAATTTCAAATCTCAATAATAATTAGTTTTCTAGGAATGAATTTTTTAAAATTTACAAGTTTTAATAAACATGTAGATAAATCAAGATAGGGACGATTTACAATTAATTAATGGAAACTCCCAGTGAAGGCAATTGACGATTATTAATTAATCCTAATCTAGAAACTTTTTTCAATCTAACAATTTTTTTGAAAATTCAGATTAAAATCTAACTTCCTTTTAGATAGAAAAATTAATTCTGACTGAAATCTAACTTTCAAAACTACATTTCGTTAAAATTGTTTAAAATCTAGTAATTTTTAAGAAACTTGAGTTAAAAGATGGTAACTTTTTTGCAATTTTGATAAAATTTAGTAATTTTTTGAACAATGTGCCTAAAAATTACTGACGGTTTTGGTAATTTGGTTAAAATCTAATCATTTTTTGATAAGTCGACTAAAGTCATTCTTCGTTAAAATTTAATTAAAATCTATAATAATTTTTTAAGAACTTAAGCAAAATATCGTCGGCTTAATTAGTAAATCACATAAGTTCATTTTTACTCAAAATGAGATTTCTGTGTAATTTATTGCAGAAAGCAATAAACTATACTCTAAGAAGTTCGCATGTACCTTAACCCCTTAAGGACCAGACCCGAGATATCTCGGAATAGAGTGTACGGTTTTAAATGACCGTAAAAAAAAATCGGTCCTTAAGGGGTTAATATTAATAACAATTCAAAGATAATTATTCTTCAACAGTACCCAACAACATCCTTATATAGTTCATTCGGCAATAACAGGTTTTTTTGCTCCCCTACACTATTTGTGATTTGGGACTTATGTGATTTACTAATTAAGCCGACGATATGGCATTTTGAGGTTGTTTCAGTTCTTGGGTTAAAACTCCGTTAATATCTGGAATACTCCGTTAATATTCATAGTTAATAATGGAATAACTTTTATTTGAAATATTTTTTCCTCACTCGCTTACTTTTTAAATTAGATGGAGACAAAGTTGAAATATGTCATTTTCTGGTTGTTCCACTTTTTGGGTTATAACTCAGTTAATATCGAGAATAGGAAATAAATGTTTATAATAAAAGATATTCGCAGTTAATAATGGATTAACTTTTATTAGAAACATCTTTTCCTAACTCGCTTAGTTCTTGAATTAAATGGAGACAAAGTTGAAGCATGTCATTTTGGGGTTGTCCCAGTTTTTGGGTTATAACTCCTTTAATATCAAGAATACGAAAAAATGTTTATAATAAAAGATATTAGTAGTTAATAATGGATTAATTTTTATTTGAAACAATTTTTCCTAAATCGCTTAGTTTTTGAATTAGATGGAGACAATGTTGAAGTGTGTCATTTTGGGGTTATTCCAGTTTTTGGGTTACAACTCCGTTAGTATTGAGAATAAGAAAAAATATTCATAATAAAAGATGTTCGCGGTTAATAGTCGAATAACTTTTATTTGAAACATTTTTTCCTAATTCGCTTAGTTTTTGAATTAATAGAGACAAAGTTGAAATACGTAATTTTGGGGTTGTTCCAGTTTTTGGGTTATAACTCCATTAATATCAAGAATACGAAAAAATGTTTATAATAAAAGATATTCGTAGTTAATAATGGATTAATTTTTATTTGAAACATTTTTTCCTAAATCGCTTAGTTTTTGAATTAGATAGAGAGAAAGTTGAAATATGTCATTATGGGGGGTTGTTCCAGTTTTTGGGTTATAACTCCGTTAATATCAAGAATACGAAAAAATGTTTATAATAAAAGAAATTTGTAGTTAAAAATGAAAGAACTTTTATTTGAAACATTTTTTCCTAACTCGCTTAGTTTTTGCGATTTTGACTAAAATTTAGTAGTGTTGTTGGAAATTACCTAAAAACAGCAGAATTATTTTATAACTTTCAACGACTTCGAGAAGAAATGTGATGACTTTTTTATGAATGATCTTTGTGTGATAATATACTATTTATTAAATAGTATTCTTACATTGTAAACTAATTTACGATAAAAATCAATATTAATTTTCTTTAATTTGGCGGTATAAATTACAAGTGGCGCCATCTTTTGAAGAAATCGATTAAACTCATAGAACTGTCATTTTATTAAAAAACTTTTCTGAGTTTATAAAGTTTTTTTGATTAAAGAAAAATGGATCACAATAATTTTGTAGCAGATTATTCTAAATATACATCAGTAAGTGTACATATTGAATATCACATGATGATAATTTAATGTTTGTTTATTGTTTTGAATTGAAATATTTTTATTTTATCTCTAACATAAATTTTGGAATACCCCAGTTTATAATCGCGATAATAATTAAGTAAATACCGAAAACCCACACGCAGAAAATTCCTATAACGTACGTTTAAAATCTTTGACTAATGTAAAACAATTCTAATTATTAATTTTAAAATCAAAGTGTCAAACTGAAATTTTTAAATTCAACTTGAATGTCATTAAATTTAAAGAGAATTTTAGTTTGATTATGAAATTGGGTATTAAATTTTTTTCTGAAATTAAATTGCATCAATTATATTTTAAAATTTATCGTAAATTAATTTAGAATAAATATTTAATTTTCTTAATTTGGCGGCAAAGTCCACACGTAGCGCCATCTTTGGAGTAAATTGATTAAACTCGTAAAACTGTCATTTAAAAACTCCAGGTTTTATACATCTTATTAAAAAGTTTAAATTTTTCGAGTTTGTAAACGTTATTGATTAAAGAAAAATGAATTATAATAATTCTGTAGCAAGTTATTCCAAAAATACGTTAGTAAGTGTACTTAATAGTAATAAATACTTAATTAGTAAATGTATTTAATATCACAAGGTATTTAAAATATTTCTTTTTACTTTTTAGAATAATTTTTCGAATTCTTCAGATTTTAATAACGATAATAAGGTAAAAACCGAAATCGAATCAACGGAAAATACCTATAAGGTAAGTTCAAGATGTAATAAAAAATAGACTTAAGGTCGGTTTATTTGTTTACCTTTGTATAAATTAATCTATCCGATATTTACCATGATTACTGGCTAAATAACCAATCATGGCAAGTGAAATTGCAGTAACTATGGACAACATCGGATAGATTAATTTATCCAAAGATGAATTAATCGACTCTTGAAATAATTTTTAATTACACAGCGTGTCGAAGAATACGGACGAGTTTTTACAGGATCAGTGGAAAGAGTAATGAAATGGCATCGAATTTATCCTCATTTTTGTTACTACGAAGTCATTGGTAAAATTAAAAAATAATTTTCGGGGATTTTTAAGTTTCTTAATTTATGATTGTTTTGATGAAAATGCACTATAATCGATGCGAAATATGTACGCGGTACATCGGTTACATTTGGTCTAATTGTACCTACATAACCAACATAATTGTTTCTTGGCCAAAAATTAAAATGTACTTACATGTTTCTTTCCTATTTTTGTCTAATTTTGTTTAATTAAGATGTTAACTTCATTTTACTTTATGTCGTTTTATGTCCAAAATGTTTCGAAAAAGGCAGTAATTATGAAAATATACAAGCCGTCCCAAGGGATCGAAAAACCTTCATAACTTGTTTATTATTGGAGATATTGACTCTTTTCTTTTTCCAGATTAGAGCTAGGATTCTACTACACATTTTTAAAATATTGTTACTTGTATACCTCTGTTTCAATATTACAAGAATGCTAAAGTTACGATCTTTTAAATGAAATATACCTGGTTTGATTTCTTTTTCAATTTATAGAATCGCAGCTATACTCCAAAAAAGACAATACCACCAATAATAAACAAGTTATGAAGCTTTTTCGGACCGTTGGGACACCCGGTATATACTACTTTTTTGCGTTGTATCAGTGTGAGATTTGACATTTTGAGCAAGTGTTGGTAAGACTGCTTTGTTACTTACAATTATTAGTAACTAAAAATGTAAATCCAAGGAAGTATTATTGTAAAATATATTGATTTATAAAATGTTTAACATAAAAGAAAAAGATTCTAGCAAAACGTTTTTACGGTGCTTAGTTGATGTCAAAAATTACATTCAACAAGTTAGAAATGAGTGAACGAAAGTTTTTCTCAATAATAGCTCAATCCAACCTGACTCTCAAACCGCCTAAACTTCGGTCGAATAATTACATACGACGCCTCTTCGAGCTGTGCTTGATCGACAATAGACCAACTAAACAGTCGAATCTCGCAAATAATCACATACCAGCGACACTTCAAGGCGCAACCTTTAACAGTAGCCCTAGTGATCTCAACTCGAACTTTAACAGTAGCCCTAGTGATCTCGGCGCTCTTTTTTAACAATAACTCTACTAACCCAAACCTTAATCGCTCCACGCCCCCCGCCAACCCAACACAACCACTGAAATTCAGCCCGAATAATCATATACTATCAAACTTTTCCGGTTACTTTTTTCCACAAAAGATCCAACCCGACCCTATACCGGCCAAAATACATGTGAAATATCACATATTAGTGATATAGCAGTTCGTTCTTTCTTAACTCTTTGTTGATCAGGAATTTTATTTAGAAACTATTTCATTTTACCTGTAATGACGAGTTGACTCGTCACTGGTCAGCAACGTTTGGCTATGAAAAGACGAGTTAACTTGTCATCGGTCAGCAAAGTGTTAACAGGTCAGCTCGATCTCGAAAAATTACATCCTAGAATTTCTAAATAAGTATAGCCATCCTTAACGCGTTCACTGCCAACATCGCATTCCGTGTGCCATCGGCTATTTCCATGAAAGACCGACATCACACAAGGTATGCCACGTATATATGGATATATCATCGCACAGTATTTTGTCGTTTTCAGGCGTACGCATTGCAAATCTCACTGGCAGAGAACGTTAAGGTCATTTTTTTTAACCCTCCGGTGGGCACGCCTATCAGACTTACATGAATAGGCGCGTTGCGGCTTTTACACCGCAATAGAATATTTAATGGTTTCACAGTGAACTTAGAAATATTTTGGGAAAAAATGCGGCTAACTACCGCATACGCGCCCACCGGAGGGTTAAACTAGCACAAAGAAACCAAATTTGACTCAACCGCTGATATCCATATCATTTTACACGCATCCTCCTTGTCATTCATTCGTAGAAAATGTTATTTTTTTTGTATTAATTGTCATGCATTTCACGATAATACCCCCTGGTTCCATACTTTTATGGCGAATTCGATTGGGAAAACTAGTGTGCACTGGTGCGCACTCGTTGAGTGCAAAATGTGACATATGTCACACTAGCTTAGTGCAAAAAAAGGCAAATTCAACAGAACGCGATGAAATCAAACATAATCATAACATCACTTGTAAGTGTGTTTAAGGCTTGATGATGTTTAAAATGTTTTATAAACTACAATAATAAAATGTAATAGAACACAACGAAACAACCAATAGAACACACTGCTATGCACTGGTGCGCACCAGTGCAACTGAGTGCAACCAATCGAATACGCCATTAGTTACTAGATTAGCAAGCAGTTTCTATAACTACTAACCGAATATATCAAAACTGACACTGATGCATTTCAAAACATATACAGGGTCTTCCAGAATAAGTAGGCAATCTTTCAGAATCTGAAAGTTTGAGTCAAAATATCATGTATGTTCCTATAAAGATTTTCGATACGTCGTACGCCCGTGGAGATATTAGCCCTTATAATAATAACAAATCGTCGATGCGCCTGCAAAATCCGCTATGCGCCTTTTAACAAATTTTACAGGAATGAATAAAAACTAATTAATTTTTTATAAAAGGACTTCCAATATCTAGTTGTTTTTTTACAATACACAGAGACTTTTACTTTTCACAAAATAATAATACAAATGAATGTTTGGTATATTATAGCGTTTTGTCAGATGGTGTATTCCCATCTGATGAGTCTATTGCGCTATATATCGCGTTTTCGGGAAAAATGTCACATAGCGGATTTTGCAGGCACATCGACGAAATAATAAGTTAAAAACAAAGTAAGAACACCGACGATTTTTGAATCAAATACAACCGCAAACTTTTATCAACTTGAAAAAATCACACTGGATTTATTTTCCGGAATTTTTCTAAATTGAGAGAATGTCAGGTAAGATATATTAAAATGTCTACTTTTGAGTTAAATTATCAATTTGTTCTAATTATTACCAAAAAACTTGAAATAATTTTTGAAGATAGAAAGGTAACTGAACCTAACATTACCTTATAAAACTTGATTAACTTTAAAAAATCGCACTGGATTTATTTATAGCAATTATCCAATAATAATAACAAATATGTATGCTTTTCATTGTCAGTAAATTCGTCAGATTTGTTCTAATTATTTAGCTAATGTTCGTATCTTTTTTGGCTGAACGTAACCTCATAAAATCGTTTCAGCCGCAACATTAATAAATCATACTGTATACTAAAACCCTGCTAATCGATCTTTGGAATTGAGGGTATAGTTGGAACACAAAAGAGATTGTATCATCCGAAAATTACATTTCTAAACCGTTAGAGATTTTACAAAAATTGTTGTAAAACTTCCACAGGGCTTGCAACGTTCTACTTTATTAACCAAAAAGCACTTATACAGAGTGTTCTATAATGGACAAGTAACATAATCGAGTGTTTTCTTTTTTATTTTTTTTTAATACAGTATGCTTATTATTGGCGTATGAGATAGTACTTTAAAAAACAAACATTTTGATGTAACATAATCCTTATCAGAAATTAATTTCTTCAGAGAAAATAACATTCGCAATTTTCTAAATACGCTTCAAATGCTTCACGGTAGTGACGATTTTAGTTCTTAAAAAAATGAATTAAGAAGTAAACGTCCTTCTTATTCTCAAAGAAGTTCAATTTGGAATTACAAAATGTAAGTATATGTGTAATGTGGTATAATCAAAAATGCCCAGATGACATGTCAAGTAACTGAGGACCTTGGTGCAAGAACGGGATAAGTCACTATTTTTGCGAAATTGAAATATATGTTTTACAACATTCTACAAGACTTTATTTACCTTTTGGCGCAAAAACGGGAGTGTGCTTTCATAAATAACAATAAGTTAAAGAAAGTTTTGTATAAAGTTTTTGCGCCAAAACGTAAATAAAGTCTTGTAGAATGTTGCAAAACATATATCTCAATTTCGCAAAAATAGTGACTTATCCCGTTCTTGCACCAAGGTCCTCAATTATTGGAGATTAACGAGACGCAGCATATGTGGATGACTAATATTTAAGAAATATCTACCCATATTTGTAATCTATGAATGCAGTTTTTTCTAAAACTATTAATTTTTGATAAGCATTATATCAAAATATTTGTTTTTCAAAGTGCTGCCTAACACGCTCACAATAATCATAGCGTTTTAATACAAAAAGCAATCGCTTATATTGCTGCTATGTTATGAAACACCCGGTATAAATGTTTTTTAATCACAAAAAGTTTGTTGATTGATCCATGTCTTACCAGTTGAAATATTAGAAAACGTTGATTCAAATAAAAATCTGTATATCTGTTCATTTTATAATATCATGTCCGCTAAACAGCATGTTTTAATCTGTTGTAACTTTACATGTAAGTTTTGGAATTAATATCGACGTTCAAAATTTTTTATCTTTGTGTTAATTTGTGATTACATTTCATCTCAGAGGATGGCGTGAGCCGAAACATGTAAGACGTAAATAAAATTGAAAAGATCAGTAAAAGTACAGATTTTTATTTGAATCAACGTTTTCTAAATGGTTTTTGTTTGACAATGTAGAGTATTGTATGCCCTATCAAACCCTTTTAACAATTTTTGTAAAATTTCTAACAGTTTAGAAGTTACAGAGGGAGAGGAGCTTCTCCAGTATCACCCTGTACAAGTACAATATCCAAACAGCATAAAAACGATTGTAGCAGCCTTACAAGCTTTTTGTAATTTTTCTGAGAATCTATAGGCTAATAATGCAACCTTTAACTACCTTTAATATTTTTGAGAGCCATAAAAACGGATGTCATGTGGGGTAAAAATCCTTTCTGTAAAGGGCAGTGAAGAATTAAACATAACATATTCTCCTCCATATGTATATAGTTTTTTTTGTACTGTTTAAAAATGTTGCACTGAATATCTATACCCCTCATATTAATTTTCTCGAAATTATCTTGTAAAAGTTTGTATTTACAAAATAGGAAACTTCTTTTCATTTATCTAAACTAAATCATCAAATATAATTTATATGGAATTGGTTGAAATTTGATAAAGTCTTTCTTTTGTTAGTTCAAAGTATTTTTGGAAGATTAATTGAGTGAAGCTTACTTCTAAAATTACACATTACTCTAATATATGAAGGCTATAAACAATTCACCCCTTTTTTCACTTTAGATCAATACTTAATATTTTTTTACCGTGATTATGGATTCCTTCTCACTTGAATATATCAAATCATCTGAAAATTAAATTACACATGAACAGGCCTATTTTGTAACTGTCAACGCGGGCGTTATAAATCGTTAGTTGTTCATGACGAACGACAGGAATGACTTTCAAGTTAGATTTGGTCGTCTAATGAACGACATCTCATAATTAGTAACAGTTGTTTACTTCATTAGCATAGCAAAGTTGAATTTTAAAATAAGTTGTAAGCTATGCACAGAAATTACGAATGTTACGGTTAATGCACATTTGTCTTCTAAAAATATGAGTTCGTTTCCCGCCTTTTAGTCCTCGATATGCCAACATTGAGGGATACCGCCAGCCCATTGAACTCATTTGAACCGCCAGATAATTTTTTTCGACAACTATACAGAATTTTAATGAATTTGGACTACATTTTTTTCCTAGAGCATGGTATTTATATACTTGGGAGTTATCAAAAATCACCAGAAACAAACAATCGTTGCTCATCGTCTCAAACTTTTGAAAGCAAATTCATGAAAAATATCAGTGATGTAACATTAAGGTCTTTTTCGGGAAAATAATATCAAATTTCCAACTACATTACAAGAAATTACAATAAACAATAAATTTACCCAAAATTGGTTTTTTCGTCTACTTGTGTTTAATTGCCAAAGATGTCAAAAAACCGAGACGTGTTTCCCTCTGAGGTTATGTTGTTAGTTCAAAAGAACCAATGTAAATTTACTCAATGTATGAAAACAAGAACTTGTTATAGCTAAAATTTCTAACGACTGAATTACAAAATACGATTTTTATAAAAAGTCTTTGGGTTTGGATTTGTTGGTCGGATGATGTTAAGGAACGACAATTACAAAATAACCCTGTTAAAATAAAATAAATAATATCTGATTTTAAAAATACTCTGTCTCTCAAACTTGAAAAGTATTGAAAACCTGAAACATGACCAGATTAATCGGAATGCAGAAACAACCGAGGTTGGATTAGCAAAGTTCCACCATATTTTTATTTTAGAACTGCTTGGGATGTAAAACGACACAAAAAAACTTAAAATAAAATTAACGTATTCCATAAATTAAACAAAATTTAATAAAAATAGGAAAAATCTCATCTAACAATAAGTACATTTTCAATATTAGTCAAAAAAGCATTTATGTAGTAATCAGACCAAATGAACAAACTTCGAATCAATTAAACAGGATTTTAATCGAAAAAATCATACGTTACGAAACTTAACACCAGCCTTAATTTCAATCTTTCATCTAAATATGTCCATTTATTTTAAAATCCAGCTTCAGTCATTGCTCTTCAAGAAAGTACAATTAAAACCCAACGTACGATGTTATTAAGAGACCGAAAAGGTCCAATTTTACAAGTTGTTTACTACACAAACGATCGCATCAATATTACCGATTTCTTTGTAGGACAAACATTAAGGTATTCTTTTATACTTTTCACATCTTCTCTTTAACTAATTTAATTTTCTTTGTTAGGTGTTTGGGTCACATGACCGGAGCCAGTACTCTTCATGCTTTAAGCATTCGAGCAGCTACCGACGAAGAACTAAGTACCTTACAAAGGATGGCTTACATTTGCGATCATGCAATTATGAGTTCTTTATCTTAATTAATCTTATTGTTACTTGTTCTTATTGTTACCATTGTTAAAAGAAAAAGTTTGTTTTTGTGAAAGTTTGTTTATATAAAAAAATTAAATAAATACAAATCAATTTATTTATACATTTCGAAATAATTATACTTATCAAAAAATAATACATATTTATGAAAATATCAAAAAAGAAAAATGTGATCATCAAATTAGTCCGTTTAAGACACTTGTCACTTAAAATTACTCTTATTTACCTTAATTATCTACTTTGGTCTCTTTGGTTTCTCCGCTTTCACCTTCTTCCAACATTTCCTTTATAAAAACAATTATTTTAAATATTTAAACCTCCCAATATAAAAATAGGACTTAAAAAAATCTATTTTTACCTGTAAAACTTCAACAAGTGTTTTTGACTCATCCAGCATTTCTTTACATATCCTATTCTCCTCTTTGAGATTTTCAATATGATCCTTTAATAACTCAACTTCATGTAAACTTTCGTTAAGTGCTTCTCCTCGTTTTTCAGCTAATTTCCTCCAATAATTCTCTGAAGGTTCATCGCCAATTAAATCCTCTTCAGTAACTTCCGCCTTTTCCGTTTGTACGCTTTTATGTATTAATTTTCGTTTTTTCACCTCTTGATCACTATTAACAAATAAATTTAAACTATTTTTTTTATAACATAACCTCAAAACTTACACTGCCATTTTAGCATCTTTTATAGTTGATCTACCGGCTAAATTCTCTTTATCCGTAGCTGAATGTTGGAGGATCTTTAATCCTTTCCGTCCGGTTCTTAAATTCTCCTAAAATAAACCAAGCTTTATAAGTTTTTTATGCCTATTTTTTAACAAACTAAACATAACCTAAAAATACTCACATGTTCTTGTACGGCGGGTTTGGATACTTTAACTACACCTTCAGTCTTCATTTTCGGACTTCGTTAATTACAAATAAATCGTTAAATACTCGAAAAACCTTCCGAACGGTGATCAAAACACTCTACCGAACGAATAACCGTTATTTAAACAGTTTGACATGCGCGTTACGTTTCAATTTTCGCGCCAAATTTTCGAATGTGAACAGGTTTTCAAACATTAAAATTATAAAAATTAAATTTGATGATTTAATAATTTATTTCTTTTTATTAATTAAAAATAATGTTCAATATAACTAAAATAGTCTATCGAACAAGTAACTGTTATTTAAATCGTTTGATATACGAGTTACTTTTAATTTTACTTCCAAATTTTTTAATGTTGGTGATAATAATTATAACAAAAAATTAAATTTGGTAAGTTTTAAAGATTAATTTTTTATTAATTAAAAATAATTTCGTTGAATATGATAAAGAAATTGTAAAGAAAACAAAATTATTAATTAATTAATTTTTGAATTTTTTTATTGACATGCAGCTTTTTAAATTTTACCGCTAATTTTAAAATGTATTCCTATGGCCACAAGAATCACAACAATAAAAAATATGACAGCTTTTAAAAGTTTGGTTGAAAAGTATTTTTTGTGTTGGTTAAAAAAGGACTTTAATTAAGTATAAATTTGTTAATTATTAAACTAATTAACATGAACTGTGATAGTTCTAGTGGTTTAGTAGATAAGTTCATTATGAATAAGTAAGTAGTATTTTTGATGTTTATAATTTTTATATTTTATGTATAATTTTTTAAGTTAATTTTGAATTTAGTTTCCAAAATACAATGAATCCGGCTATTTCTTGTTCTGGATTACAACTTCCCGTCCTTGTTAATGAAGTTCCATCACCGTACAATAGTGTTTTTTCTCAATATGAGTCATTTAATCCCATTCAATCGAATGTATTTCATGATGTTCTTTATTCAGGTGCTTTTATAATATTTTTATAAAATTATTTTAGTACATTATTTAGTACACATATTTTTAATTATTATTTTTTTTTTAGATAATTCCTTGGCTGTATCAGCACCTACAGGATCAGGTAAAACTGTAATTTTTGAATTAGCCATCATAAAGCTCTTAATGAACGAAGATTCAACAAAAAAATTTAAAATAATTTATAGTAAGTTTTATTTCTAAACTAATTCAATAAAAAAATCAAGTTCAATAATAAAAATCTTTAGAGTGTCATGGATAATTATCCAGGTTGACATACTGAAACTTAACAATTACATTTTTTGTGCTTAGAATATTGAAGTTAATCCAAGGATACTGGACTAACAGCAATGCTCAATCCTATAAGATGTGTATACGGGAAATTTTTGGTGCACAACCGTTAGTTTAACGTTACTGTTAGTACTGTAAGTTTTAAAGGTGAAATATTAAAATTAATTTCATTTCCCTTATCATTGGCATCCTAAATAGTTTTAAAGTTAATTCAAAGTATATTGTTACCATTCCATTAAGTATTTGGCAATCAGTTCAACAATAAAATTCACGGTTAAAGTGAGACAACCGAGTATAAGACAGAGACGCTATTCCTGGCAGTGACGTCAAAGGTGGCGGACGAGTATTGCAGATTGAGCTATCCTTGTTAGTCCAGTATCCTTGAGATTAACCCTTAAAAATCTATTTTAACACATGATATTCAGTCGACTTTTTTATTTAATAATTTCAAGAAATATTGGTTGTCTAAAATTAGGATGTTTACTATTGAAAATAGTATAAAAATTTGATGTTAAAATGTTGAAAAATATTTAAAAAATTTTTTATTTTAATAATAACAAGTACGTTAGTTGATTAGTGGAGTAAAATATCAGTAATTTTGAAGTGAAATTCAGAATTTATTTTAATAATAATTTAATTTAAATTGATGTTTGATAAATAGGACCGTAATTAGGTTCTGGAAAATTTTCTCTTTCAACGTTTTTATACTTACTTTCTTATCACACCATTTTAACATACAACTCCTATTTTTTTTTTTATTTCTGAAAGCCAAATACGGAGGACTTTAAAGTTCTTTAATGTTCGTAAAGTTGTGTATACATTTGCGAGCCGAATCGTTTGTAAATCGTCCGTTGAAATTATTTTTACAACGAATTCCTTTCGATTCATCGGAAACGGAAGGAATTGCGAACCATTTTTAGTGGTGCGGTGTGCTCACTTGTCATCCTGTATTTCCATTTTAAGTGGTGTGGCGTTAGTGATGGTAAATTTATACAATAGTAAGAGAAAACGGCAACGTTCGTGCCATACCGGTCTGTATAAAAAAAACATACTAGTACGGAGATAATAATCAACTTGAAATCACAATTAAGAGGACAATATAAAAATTTTACTTTAAATCAATAAGTTTTAACATAATTTCTTCTGGCAACTTCATAATTAATCCCATCAATATTCGCACGATTGGAAAGTTGGCCTAGAACTAAACTACTTAGCGATAAACAAAAGTCACGAAGTTCGCTAACACGAGAATTGTGCGTAAAAGGCGTAATAATGTGAGCTCTGAATCCCTTTGTGTTCGTTGAAAAATCGACGGGTGACGATTCGTCCAGAGTATTTCGCGAGCTGTTCGTTACTGGTTCTAACAAAAAGTTACGCCCCAATCTTGAAAACAGATGGTTCGGGAAGGGTTCGGTTTGTAAATGTATGTTACTGGCCAAACCCGATTTTAGGATGAACTAATTTCGCCAAACCAATTCTCCCTATACGGGATAGGACAAATTAGTATAGCCTAGGTCTAGGCCAAACTCGTTCATCCTGTTGCCTATAGGATAAATCAGTTTAGCCTAGGTCGAATCGGTTTATTCTAGTTTGAATTTATATGCTTTAGGATAAACTGGTCCCTCCTAGTCTGAAGTAATTTACTATAGTTTGTGTCTTCTATAAGTTTTTCAAAGTAATCTGAATAAACGAATAGAAATAAAATAGTCAATATGATTTATTAAAGTTATTCATTAGCTATTCCGTAAACGAGAGTTCATTTTTATCACTAGATCAACTTCACCCATTCATCCACAGAAATCACCTTATCTGTAATTTGCTTACTTATTTATTTTGCGAGATTTACTCTTGTGATACTCAGAATTGCAGAGTACTTTGTTTTTCCTACAACTGTATTTTTTGTTGCACAGCTTTTGATTGGCTTGTCTACTACACGAAGGCTTATTCATGATAAAATGCCTCATAATAATTATACTACGATTATAATAAAATCTGTTAAACGCAATTAGCAACTTAACTCGCGCACTCGTCGATGCAAAATACCGTTCAAATCAACGAACAGGGCGAGCAAAGAGCGGTTCGGTTAGTTTGATGGGCGTGAGGGGTGAGCCAAAGATAAATTGTGGAGTTCCTGTTCGTATAGGCAGCGACATGCGTTATGGCTACTTAGGCTAAACTGCTTTATCTTATCGGTAACAGGATGAATGAGTTTGGCCTAGGCCAGTGATGGCGAACCTATGACCCGCGGGTCAGACACTGGCCCAAACAAACCTTTTAAGTGGCCCACAAAGCTCTTTTAATCCCAGAAGTAATGACCTTCCTCTTTTCCAAGTGATTTGAAATTAGTGACCCATGAGGAAGCACTAAAAAAATACAATCAACGAAATTTTACCCACTTCTCAAAAAGGTTCACCATCACTGGCCTAGGCTATACTGATTTGTCTTATCGCGCGTAGGGAGAACAAGTTTGACCTAGGCGAAACTAGTTTATCCTAAAATCGGGTTTGGCCGGTAACAAATACAGGGCTTAAAATATTTGTAATTAGCCAATATTTTTCATATGTTTTGTTAAAGAAAACATTCTAGACTGTAATTTCTCAAAAAATCTTTTCTTGATTCCTAGAAATCGAACCTGAATGATTTTTTTAATTAAAAAACTATGGATAGATGAAAATATAGATATCAAAAAAATGTTTTTTCTCAATATTTTTGTATTCTAACATATAGATTTTTATACGTTGCATTAAAGAAAACATTTTAGTATACAGGGTGTCCTGGAAAATGTGGGAAATCTCTCAGATTCTGATAGAACATTAAAAAATATGGTTACAAGTTCCCATAAGTTTTTTTCCTAGCGGCCCTCCCCTCGGAGATGTGGCCTCCTAAAAGAAGCCACTGGAAAACATTTTTCTTAAATAAATTTCAAAGTACTTAATTTAATTTAATGAAAATTTAATATGATAAACAGTAGTAAGGACCTCTTAAAAAGATGATCTTAAAACATAATTAGTATCTTTAGTTGACCAGGGGCGTACTAGGTTGTGCATTTTAATGCTTATATTTTTAACACCCTGTATGGTAAGGAGTTAAAAAAAATAAATTTAGATACCTTGAATATTTAACTAAAGAAAAGGTACTCTTATTCAGTGTCGATAAAATGAACCGTTTTCGAGAAAAAAATTGTAAAAGAAACCATCAAGATTAAAAATTTATTAATATTTCGTAGGTACCATAGTAACGTTTGTAAAAATAGAGCTAAATTTTTTGTCTGCAACATCAGTATTAAAAAGGCGCTGTTTTTACAAACGTTTCTATGGTAACGTTACTGTTAATGCGAAATATTAATAAATTTTTAATCTTGATGGTTTCTGTTACAATTTTTTTCTCGAAAACGGTTCATTTTATCGACACTGAATAAGAGTAACTTTTCTTTAGCTAAATATTCAATGTATTTAAATTTATTTTTTTTAACTCCTTACCGTACAGGGTGTTAAAAATGTAAGCATTAAAATGCATAACCTAGTACGCCCCTGGTAAACTAAAGAGACTAATTATGTTTTAAGGTCATCTTTTTAAGAAGTCCTTACTACTGTTTATCATATTAAATTTTCATTACATTAAATTAAGTACTTTGAAATTTATTCAAGAAAAATGTTTTCCAGTGGCTTCTTTTAGGACGCCGTATCTCCGAGGGGAAGGCCGCTAGAAAAAAAAATTATGGGAACTTGTAATCATATTTTTTAATATTCTATTAGAATCCAAGAGATTTCCCACATTTTCCACGACACCCTGTATAACTATCGAAAAAATCTTTTCTCGATTCTTAAAAACCAAATTGAGGCGGTTTTTTAAAGTTCTGTTATGTTGACGATTGTTAGATGAAAATATTTAGAAAAAATGTTTGTCCTAAAATTTTCATAATGTAACCTCCAAATTTTCACATTTTATATTAACCCTCATCCGGATTTTGTGTCAAATTGACACAATTTTCAAAGTTAATTGTTAACCTTTTTGTTATTTACGGTCGAATCCACTAGATATTTTGGCTCAGTGAAATAGCCAATAGTCAATAAAATATAAAAAACTAAAGAAAGGTCCTTATTTTCAACTATTCAAATGCATTCAATCATAAGAAAAATAGGCATACAATTGTTACCTGGCATTGTGTCAATTTGATACACCAAGTCCGGATTTGGTTCTAGAAACGAAGTCCGGATGAGGGTTAAATCAATCAATACTACAATAAGACAATCAACACTATTATTTTACTTAAAAATGTTCTGTATATCTAAATACTTCGAAAAGCATAAAGATTGTTTTGTTGAGATATTATGTCCACAACGTCTGGACAAAGGACTCGGCAAAGAACAATATAATGTCCACAATTTGTGGACAAAAGACTTTTAAGGGTTAATGTTAACGAGTAAAAATGGCGTTAACATAAAATAGTTAACGTTTTGTCTGACGTTTCACATTGTGGATTAAAATGTAACCAATTTAAAGCAGAACTGCCAGATCATTGGATTGAATTTTTCCCAGTTGCAATGGAAAAATTTAGAAGTTTTTAATAAACATTCCGCAGAAAAATTATTTTATTGTTTTCGTAGATTACGATTTGTTACGTCTACATTTTAATCAACTTTTGTGACCAAAGTACTTTCTACAAATCTCTAAAATACTCCAAATAAACCAATTTAGAAATAAATTCTCAAGAACTAGGAAATATTTAGAACATTATTTTCAAATTAGAAAAATTACTTATAATTAACAGTAATGCATACAAAAACACCGTTAGAAATTTTACAAAAATTGTTGCAGCAATTTAATAGGGTTTTTACTAACAATAAGTCAAACAAAAAACATTTATACAAGGTGCTCCATAACAGAGCAGTAACATAAGTAAATGTTTTTTGTACTGAAATGCTATACTTATTCTAAGTGTATTGGATAGTACTTTGAAAAACAATTATTTTAAGGTAACATAATTACGAAGTTTTTATATTATAGAGTAGTATCAGTTCTAAAATCCCTATTATTATCCACGTAAATTTTTTCCCCAGAAGTAATTCCTATAAGTAAATATTCCAAAAAAATACCCCAAAAAAGAAAAAAGCCTTAATTTTTGGGAAAAATTCCCTAATGTGGCAACCCTACTATAACGTAAAAATAAAATGTAAAGGTATACGTCAAGTCATGACATTCTAGAATTTTTATTTATTATTGTCCTATCAAAAGCCTTTGTGTAAAACGTTTTCAATTTTAGTCGCGCCGATGAAAGCTTTATGCGAGGAAAGATTAGTCGATTGGCACAATAAATTTAAAGATTTCGGCGTTAATTGTATTTCGGTAACCGGAGATTCGGAAAACGTTGACATTCAAAGTTTAATGAGACATCAATTAATTATAACAACCCCGGAAAAATGGGACGTTGTTACTAGAAGATGGAGAGATAACGATAACTTGGTTAAATCTATTAAACTCTTTCTGGTAGATGAGATTCATTTGGTTAATGATGAAACTCGTGGAGCTACTTTAGAAGCTATAGTAAAAATATTTTTTATTTATTTTAGTTCCTAATTTATTGATCAATAAAAAATCATATTTCCGTTTAATGATTTTGATATATTTGTGATGTTTTTAGATAACAAGAATGAAAACTGTCTCTAATTTCGGTGGTTTTGAATCTCAACCTTTAAGATTTATTGGAGTTTCAGCTACCGTTTCAAATATCATCGATATAGCTCAATGGTTTGATTCGCCACAATCACCAGGAAAACATTATCAATTTAAAGACGATACTCGACCGATTAAACTTCAAAAAATTGTTATCGGTTATCCTTATAATCCAGCGACTTCTTCCCCGTTTAAATTTGATATTATGCTCGGTTACAAATTACATCAAATCGTTTTACAATATTCATGCGGAAAACCAACTTTGGTATAGTCCTTAATACTTTGTTAAGAATATAACTTTTTTTATTTAAAAATATATTTTTTAGGTTTTTTGTAGTACACGAAAAAGTGCTGAAATGACTTCAAAACAACTCGTTCAAAACTTAACAATCTCTTTAAATAACGATCAAAAGCGGATATTAGTCGAAGCAGCTAATAACATTAATAATCCTAAAGTAACGGAAGTTTTGGTACACGGAGTTGGTTGTCATCACGCTGGAATGTTGCCTGATCATCGAAGATTAATTGAAAACCTTTTTAAAGACGGATACTTACCCGTTTTGATAACTACGAGTACTTTATCGATGGGAGTTAATTTACCGGCACATTTAGTCGTGGTAAAATGGACAAAATATTATGTTAACGGGGAGTATAAAAGCTACGAAGAAAGTATGATATTTCAAATGATTGGGAGAGCTGGCAGGCCGCAATTTGATACTTCTGGAACTGCTGTTATTATGACTACAACTGCTGAAAAGGTAAGGAAATATTTATTTTTTAAGGAATAAAAAAAAAAAATATATTAGAAGAGAAGCGGAAACAATGTATTTTTTATTAAGCAGACGTTATATAAAGAAGGAGGTTAGATTTTTAAAAAGATCTTCCAGGGTTTGATCCGGAAAAAGATATTTTCGGTATAAATCCTGTTGCGTCAGCTCGATAATCAACCGTCATTGTTCTTCCGTCGGGGAGGAGGACGTAATATGATCCCGTTTTGGTATTTGCTTGATCTCCGCTTTCGTTTTGACCGAAAAAGGTGTTTGTTGGGGGATTTTCTACTTTATATTGGAAGTTATACTGTAATTTAAAAATAAATATTTCAAAAATATGTGATATGATCTATTAAAAAGGAATTTATAGCTTCAAATTAAGTTTAAAATTTGTTATAAATATTAGTAAATAATACAAACAATGAAAATTTGTACCATTCAGATTGTAATAAAATAAGTCATGGTTTATAGTTAGTCCAGTTTAACCTTGTTTGTTGAGTAAGTAATCAAAAATATTAAAAATAGATCTGTTGAGACTTTTCTTTTAGTTAATGCAGTATTAATAAGTCTAATTATCATATTGAGTAAAAACAAATTTTCAATCGAAGTGAAATAAATTACCACTTAGGTATACCGTGTGCACACCGATGAGTTGCGGATACGTTTAACGTAAGTGGAAAAAGGACGACAATAAGGCTTCCGTTAGCTAACACAGGACAGATATATTACGTTTACTTATCTGGCCGCTTGGAGTTGATTTGTGCCTCTTTATCTAACTCATTAAAATCGTATGCAATTTGATGCCTTGTCTAACACATTGATCTGCCCTATCCGCAACTCGAATGTGTGCAGTCTGTATACAGATTTTAATGAGTTAGATAAAGAGTCACATACCAACTGCAATCGGCTAAATAAGTAAACGTAGTATATCTGTCCTCTGTTAACTAATGGAAGCCTTATTGTCTGCCTTTTTCACTTACAAGTATAAAGTGTTTCTATTTTTGAAGAAGAAGAAGAAGGTTGTAACATGCCATCCGAAGCGTCAAACGCCTTTTCAAAAAACGCACGGCTAAACTCAAAAGCTCCTAGTTCTAATCCTAAGTCTAGTGTTAATGGTATTTTAGAAATCTATCACCGGGAATTAAACATCAAGTATTTTAGGAACTCGTAGGGATGTTAAACCGTCAGTCTTGTAATCAATAAGAAATCTCAAAAAAATTGTTTGTAAAGTCATATTTGATGAATTATAATATTTCACATCCATTAACAATAAAATTCCAACCTTAATTCAAAACTGAGTTTTAAAAATTGGAAATTGATTTTAAATCGTCGATTTCAAAATCTACCAAAGAAGGAAATCGTCCAAAAGATTTGTCCAGTGTTTAATTTTATCAACTATATCATAATATTAAACTGATATTAAATCGTCGACTTTATAATCAGTCGAAGACCTCATAGAAGTAATAAAATTCCAACCTTAATATAAAGTGAAATGACTGACAAATGAATTCGAAGGGGATGTTAAACCGTCGGTTCTGTAATCTGTACTTTTATCAGTTAACGTAATAACATTTCACGGAGGAATTCATGGGGGAAGTTAAGTCGTCGGACTCGTAATTAGCCAAAAACTTTAATGAAATAATCCGTAGAATCAAATTTAACATACTACAACATTCTACCACCATTAATAGTAAAATTCCAACCTTAATTCAGAGTGGGACTTTAGAAATTAAAAAGGGAACTTAAGCGGTCGGTTTCATAATCACCAAAAGAAGAAAGAAAACTTCAAAATTTATCTAAACTTTAAATTAGAGCAGGTATTTTAGAAATTTATGGGGGGTGTTAAACCGTCGGTCTTGTAATCAGTCGAAAACTTTAAAGAAATTATCTCTGGAATTAAATCTAAACTACTATAAGATTCCATCACCATTTACAGTAAAATTCGAACTTTAATTCAGAGTAGACGTTAAATGTATCCACAACTCATCGGTGTTCACACGGTATACACTTCGGCGAAAGATGTCTCATGCGTCTTTAATTAATTGTGATATTCTAGACAAACATTTTCAGTTATTGGATTTTTCTGTTATGTATAATTAAACAATGACAAATGATGAGGCATCTTTTACTGAACAGTGTATAGTCGTTTTGACGTTATTTCAGGTACATCATTTAAATTGATATTACTTTATTGTAAACTTTATTTTTTTTTGTGTGCCGTCGTCGTACAGTGGACGATATCGTAAAACGTGGATATCAGATAAATATTCGAAATCCACTTATATACTAATTCTTTCTGCTAATGTGTAGGTCGTAAAGTATCTTTAAAAAAAGCTGTAATTAGCTTTGAAGAGACATAAATTCGTCGGTTATAATATCACCGTCATATTAAATATCATTTAATATTAGTAACGTATTTAGGACAAAGTTTTAACAGAAATATTTTTGTTTGTAAGCTAGTTAATAAAAATCGTTTTGGGATATATAAATACATGTTTACCTATGTTCACAAGTATGTACTTGAGAAATATCAAAAAAGATGAGTGTGTTAAAACGAACCCAAAATGTAAAATATTTCGACGAGTATAAAAAAATCCTTAAAAGTGCTTAGTGAACTATTAGCATAGGTAGATTAGTTGCAGTGTCTAGTGTGGGAAGTTATCTTTATCTTATCCGTTCGTGTCCGACCAAAGGATATTTTTGATATAATTTGCCTCGAAGCGCTGTTTTTCCCCTAAAAACAAATGTTTCTCAAGCTTTTTGAAGAAATGTTCAAAGATGTAAGGTGAATTATTAGTACAGATAGGTTGGTTATAGTGTGTAGTATGGAAATATACTGATATTATTTGTCCCGAAGCGCTCTATTACTTTCAAAAAAAATTTTGAAAAAGTTGTTCAAGGGTGTACAATGTATACTTAGTACTATGGACAGATTAGTCATATGCGAGAGGGTCATTCCCAAAAGCAAAAAAGGATCGTAGCCAATGAAGATACCATGCAGCATCTGTTGATATCATCAGGTACCATTTAAATTTATTTTCAGACACACAACAACTATTTTTATTACGGACCAATTGTACAACATTGATGTTTGTATTATGAACACCTGTATACAGGGTGTTTAAAAAATACGTTCGAATATTTGGCCCACTTATAGATCTCATCAGTACAAACAAAAAAGTCAAAATAAACATAAGTCCAAAAATCAGCCGTTTCCTAATTACAGCCTGTTTTTCAAATTAAAATAATTAACACTCAAATATCAGTATAAATACATTTTAATTATTACAAATTAATGATTCTTAAAGAAGATGTTCAAAATGTCCTCCTTCCATTTGTATACACATTTCACATCTCCGTAAAAGTGAACGCCGGCCGCACTCTCTCAAAGAGTCCCGGATTTAAATCCGGGAACAGTCTGGCAGGCATGTTCAATTCGTTCTCGCAACTCATCTAAATTATTCACAGGACTTGAATAAACTAATGTCTTTAAATACCCCCAAATGCAAAAATCGAGTGGAGTGAGGTCGGGAGATCTAGGGGGCCATGCAATTGGACCTCCTCGCCCTATCCACCTGCCATTGTAATTTTCGTTTAGATAATTTCTGACCAAGACTCCGTAATGCGCAGGAGCTCCATCGTGCATCAACCACATATTAATTCTGTGGTTGAGGGGCACATCTTCTAACAGCAGTGGTAATGTATTCCGCAAAAAGTCAAGGTACAATTGACTAGTCAAACGGTTAGGCAGGAAACAAGGTCCTATCAGATGGTCTCCTAACACACCAAGCCAAACGTTGATTGCAAATCGGTGTTGATGATTCGATTCAACAACGGCATGCGGATTTTCGTCGGCCCAAACATGGCCGACAATTATGAAAATTAAAAATGCCATTTCTCGTGAAACCAGCTTCGTCTGTAAATAAAATTTTCGTAACAAAATTTGGGTTCTCCGCGACTTTTGTCAACATGCTTCGACAAAACACCAGTCGTGCGGTATAATCAGGCACAGCTAGAGCCTGTATCCTTTGAATATGGTATGGGTGCAACTGCTGCTCCCGTAAAATTCTCCAAATTAGGGAAAAATTAATATGTATTTGTTTCAGTAGAGAGTCTTCTAGTACTAGTACCAGGATTTTCTTCAATTCGTCTTAAAATGTTAAGTTCTGCGTCGGGAGTACAAACTGATCTAGGCCGACCACCATCACCGTTCCTTGATTTAAACGATCCAACTTCGGATAAACGTTGATGTAAATTTGTAAAAAGTTTGTCACACGGAAGTACCCGGTTTGGGAATGCTTCGGCATAAAGGCGACGTGCCTCACAAGCATTTCCATCGGCTTTGCCATACATAAAATGCATGTCTGCCATTTCTGCGTTGGTATAAGGCATATTCGAAAATTTCAACAATGGGTTACAGCAACAACTACTTCAATAAACACTGACAATAACGGACACACAATAATTACAACAAATGTGGCAACTACACTAACAGAAACGAACAAAATTTGTTTTGTTATTTCCATGGATGACTTCATAAATACGCGAATCACTCCTACTGAGTGTAAATTATTTTAATTTGAAAAACAGGCTGTAATTAGGAAACGGCTGATTTTTGGACTTATGTTTATTTTGAGTTTTTTGTTTGTACTGATGAGATCTATAAGTGGGCCAAATATTCGAACGTATTTTTTAAACACCCTGTATATAAAACAAATTCGGTATTGTTTTTTTTTTTTTTAATTTGAAACATCTTAAATTATGTTGAATGGACTTGGGAACCTTCAAATTTTATAATGAATCTAGCTGTTAATTTTGAAAGTGGCTCAACTCCATTCTTGATAAGAAAATGCACGTTATTTCCTTATAACTGCCACTATTTTAACAGGAACTTTAAATTTAACATCCTTAAATACCCTTAAGCAGTATGATTCATTAGTATCTCATACGTATATTTTTAAATTCATTAAAACGCAAAACTTTAAATATCTCGATTTGAAGATAAATGGAGTTAGGCCACTTTCAAAATAAGCGACTCAATTATGCCATTCTTTCAGTTACATGAAAACAAAATGATGTAGGAAAATTATCATTATTTTTTTATGACAATCTTTATGGTAACACAAAGTAACTTTTCTGATCTCCTAGGTAGATAATTAGCCAAAATATTTTTTTTAAGTTAATTCGTTAATATTGCTGGAAAAGTCATTAGATCGGCAAGAAAAAAGGGCAGCCCTTCCATGTTCAAGAAATGTACTATGACGATTTTGTTGATTGGAAAGATGCTTGTTCTCAAATAGGTCTAAATGTCAATAAAAATGAGGACAATGAGTTCGTAAACTTATCATATGTCAAAATTTTAAAACTAGAAAAATTATCTCCATGAATTTTATATTACAAACACTCTTATAGCGACGAAATGTTTAAAAAAGCGCTAATAATAAAAAGAAAAAAAAATCTATAGAAATAGCCCTTAAAAAAGTTTATAATCGTAAACTTGGAATTTCTGAGACAAAAAGAGCGGATTTATTGCTATTATTAAACACAAATCTCAAAGTTAAATATTATGCACCATTCTATAATTCAATAGAAACTCTTCAAATTATTTGATTTGTTTTCAAAATGTTTTTTGTTGTTAGTTTGAATTATTTTTGAATTCTCTGCATTTAAAACAATATGTATTTCCGGGACAGTTGTAGTATCAATACACACATTTTTACTGAAATGTATGAAACACATTTGGCAATAAAAATATTTATCTTAACCCTTTCGTGGATAGTGGCATACATACTTACCGCTAACTTTAAGTGTAATTTTAGTGTATTGGTATACAACATTACCACTACGGATCGATTAATTAACCCTTTCATGGATAAATTATAATTTTGAGAGTTTCGCCACTTTTTAATTAATCGATCCGTAGTGCTAATGTATACCAATACACTAAAATTGCATACACTACAAAACTATATAATTTATAAAGGCAGCCGTCCACTATTAGGGCGCGTCTACACGAGCGATGAAATCGCAACGTCAAAAACGTTTCAAGACGCTCGTATAGACTGGTCTATTAAAATAAATGTTACACTAAGGCGGGTTTCACACTGAAGCAACCAGCAATAAGCGATATTGCCACCTAATGACATTTTACATATAATCAAATGATTTCTCTCACATTGGAGCAATTCGATATCGCAAATAGAGAGGTGATATCGGAATATTCCAATGTGAGACGTCTGCTTTAATTCTATGTAAAATGTCATTAGGTGGCAATATCGCTTATTGTTGGTTGTTTGTTGTTTGTTGCTGGTTGCCTCAGTGTGAGACGTACCTAATAGTTGCGATTTCATCACTCATGTAGACGCGCCCTTAGGCTTGGTTCACGTAGCAAAAATTTAACGAGCACTTTGGAAGCGCACGTTTAGATGTCACGGTGTTTAAATATCACGCGCTTATAAGTCGCGCGTCGAAAATTTTGTCATGTGAACATACAGTTAGGCAATTAATAATTTTTTGGCAACTTCATACGACTTAACACTTTGATGACTAGGAATTTTACATAGAAACTATGTCATGTCACCGGCAATGACGAGTGCAATGATGAGAGTAGTCAGCAACGTTTGGTTATGAAAAGACGAGTTAACTCGTTACCGGTCAGCAAAGTGTTAAGACGATCCTTTTGCAGAACAATTACAATCTAATAAATTCTTTCATATATCGCGGGTGAGAAATGAACATTTAAGAATTTACTGAATGGTCATTTGTTTGCAAGAATGCGAATGTAGTTATGTGAAGTTGTTAAAAAGTTTGTCAATTGCTAATGTACAGTGCAATACACGTCTGCATTAAAAGCAATGTGTTAACAGATGTTTATGTTACGTAAAACGCTAACGTCGTTTGCAAGGGTATTTAAGCCCTTTTTTAACAAATCAGTTGAAGTTAATGTTTTAATTAATTAAAATTATCTATAAATAAAAATAAAAATTTGCATCATTCAGGTTTTAAAGATCAAAATCATTTTTTGAGTTAGGTTAAAATAATTCTGCATGTTGAATAAGTAAAAAACTTTTGATTCAGACTGAACGTTTTTGTAATATATTTTTACTCATTTTACAAACAAAATTAAAATTGAAGAAATACAAAGAAAAATTGAAAAGTCAAATTAAACTGGTTAACTTTTAAGTGGATTTTTTGAGCCTTTTTAACAGATTATTTCACATCAAATTCATGATAATTTATCAAAAACTTTAAAAATTACTTTGTTGAGATTAATTTTTTAATTAGTTATAATTACCAATAAAAATAGAAATAAAAATTTATATCATTCAAGTTTTAAAGATCAAAAATATCATCATTTACTGTTAAAGTTAGTCTAGTTTGACTTTGCACATTGATTAATTAACAAATACATTTCCATTAATTGACTTAACAAAAAATTATAAAAGTGATTCCCAGTTATTATTATTATAATTAATTTATTGATAAGAATTTTTTCCAAAATAAAAGTAAATACTTACAGGTTCTGCTGGTTCTTCTTGAAATCTCTGTCCAAGTTGTGGTTTGGATAAAACGATTCCAAACGAAGCGCAAACAAACAGTAGATAAAATGTAGCCCTCATTATTTCAAACCTATTAACCGAATGGAATAAAAATAGCGATTAAAAACGGTTACCGTATTAACAAGTACTTAAAAAGAGGTACTAATTGCGTGGGTACGATTTCAATACCGCTGTAAATTACAAGATCGCGAGGTGTTGTTGTCAGGAACGCTCGTCGACCCGGAAAATAACGGGTAATACTTACGATGCGTGCAATTTCCTATCCGGTGATGTGCCAATTTAAATACTTCTTTTTATTTTTATCTCTAATTCACACTTTATACAATCTACACTTTGAGAAAATTGTGTCTTCTTTCGTTAAAGACAAATGGGCTTTTATACCTTCTTCTGATAGATAAGTGGGAGTTGTGGAAATAAAGAGGGGATGTTTGTTGCGTGTAGACGTCGGGAAATCTTTTTGGAATTTATTATTTTCTCATTTATAACAACTTAATAATGGTTGTTTATTATGTTGAAATTTATTTAAAAAGGAAATTTGCTCTTGTTTGGATATTAACTAATTTTATTTTTTTTAATGTAGGAATGTATGGGAAAATCGGTTGGGATGGTGCGTCTTCCCACGGTTTACGCCTAATTGTTCGTTTTGCAAGGTCTCGGGACGTTACTAACCTTTTTCAACGTACGCATTTTGTAATCCAGGTGGGATTTTTGGATTTCGTAAAAAAAATGAGTGATTAGGGAGTTTTGTCTTGTCCGCTAACAAAAAGGATATACATCAAAAAGTTTTTTCTTTTAAACGGGTCTTGAAAAAAATTCTATGGTAATTTTGGTGATGAAGCAACCGAATTCCTCAATACCTCAATTTACGAATTGTAAACGCCTAACTGCATTTCCTATGCAGTTATGTTTGGTGTGGGCTCGGAGGGCGTGTATTCTTCTGACGCATCAATACCCTTGACATTTCGTAGATTTCATAAAATTTTATGTAACGTAAACAGAAATTAATAATTATTTAGTTGGAATCTCTCGAATATATTAACGTGGAATAACTTGTTATTTAGTTCTTATGATTAAAAAGCAAATTTAATTCAAAATATATACAGAGTGTCCTATTTTGATTGTCCGAACATTTACTGGCATATTCCTTAGTAGAAAATAAAGAAAAAAGTCCTAATGAACATAGCCTCGAAAGTGGTTTGTTTTCGATATAAGTTTTAGTTCCACAAGTTGACCTATTATTAATAGCTATACATCGTATTAAAGTATGACGTTGAGTGTAATATGCATGTGTAAATTGCGGAGAGAGTAGAAATGCTGGAATGTTTAAAGATACACCTGATGATACAATATCTTTTAATAGAAATTCTTTATCGGCAAATTTCGTAGTTGTTATGTTAAATCTTAATAAACCCATGAAACTATAAAAAACCTTTCTAGGCAACAATACATTTATGTTTTCATCAAACTTTTACGTGTTTCTGGCATTAAAATTAATATAACTCGAGGTGTTAAAATTATATTCTATTTACCATTTTTTGTAGAAGCCGGTGTATTACACTGCTGTAGTCATTTTTTGTACCTTAAATATATCACTAACTACTTAAAAAAAATTGTTTCTCCTTGTGCTCTTGAAATACCCTACTCTAATTTTGAGGTCATTACGGTGCATACTTCACACCAGCTTAGTGCAAAAAAATACAAATTCAGAACACATTTAAATCAAACATAACCATAACTCTAACTTGTCTTGCCATAATATTGACTTCTACTCTACTTATACAGGGCAAGTAGTATTATTCCAAACCCAAACTTAACTTATACGAATTCAAGCTAAAATATAAATAGAGTTCATCTAATTTAACTTTGTAAGTTGCGTGAGTAATAAAAATTGTTAACTTAGAACAAAATAAATTAACACTTTATCATTTTAACGTCGTGCAGTTTTTTCTATTAGCGGTAGATGATGAAAAATCCAGAGGAAAACTTTATTTCTAGGTGAATTTTTCTGTAACTCGCCTTCTTTACACATGTCACGTGAAAAGCTAAATTGGACGAACTCTACTTATATAAAACATAAAGTCCAATAGATAAAAATATAATTTAGTACTCTACATAACTTCCAAATTGTTAGAGGCTTCACAGAAATTTTCCAAAAATGTAGGGGAAAGGTGTACGAGATGATTGGTGTACGGGAGGACAATCGTAATCTGTCTATACCAACCGCCGGCCCGCGGGCCAAGTCCGTCCCTCGTGAGGGTCAAATCCGGCCCTCAAGACCTTTTGAAAGAATAATAAATAATTTTTGTTTTAAATCAAAAATGTGTAATAGAAGGAATAATGAAAGAAAGGTTTTTACCACTATTGCATTAGAGAAGAAAAATATCTCTCCTAGTCTTATGAGTAAGACAAAAATTTGTCAGTTTTCTACTCCGGTCCGCGTACGAAGAGTAAACCGTAATGGGGCCCCACTATACAAAGGGTTGCCCACCCCCTGGTCTATACAATACTGAAATGAATGTAAAAACAACATTACAAATGTAAAAACGTTTAATGACAGTAAATTTATCTGTCTATCTAGTCGTACATTCAAAATATTTCATTTATTGATATTTCATTGTTTTATTTTAATATTTTTAAAACACTACAAAGAGACACCGGGGTGTCCAAGATGATCCCTGCCATATGGGCAAGATGATCCTGGAGATAATCTTGCCTGTATTTTGGAAATGTTTTGGGTTTGGTAGAATTAAATGAACTTATTAGGTTTCTTAGAGATAATAACATCTTTGTTTATGTGAATTGAAGTTTGAGTAAAATAATCCTTATATTTTTTTGGCGTCTTGAACGGCTTTCAGCACGAAATAAAACCTATCCCCTACATGTTTATTAAAGGTGCGCGCTCGAGCAGTGGAAGTGGACTTTGATGAAGGAAGGGTTATGTCTGGATACCGTTTAAGAAATTCTCTTAGCCAATCATAGCCAACTTTTTCTCAATGAAAAGGGTGGGATATTGCTGTTAAGACAGGTTGATATACCAAACTTAAAATATCTTGTCGCGAAAACCCGTACATCCGTGTTTCCATATCTGTTATATGTTTCACCAGTTCGATTTCCTGTTCGGCCGTAAACACTATTTTTTCCCACCTAAATATTTTATTGTGCTAATAGCTTCTTTGTTTTGTCCTTTGGCTCGTCTTTTTAACGACATTACGGACACTGTAAACTATTTACTTGGCGTTCTCTATGGCATACCATTTTTTCAGTATCCAATGCTTTAACCATACAGTCTTCCAACCACGCACCGCGGTTTATTTTTCTTTGATAATTAAGGGGCTTAGTCTAAATTACGAGTAATAATGGATTTTCTGAGGCAGCACATACATTAAAAGCGTTTTGTTAATTGTCGGATCGATGATGATGATTCGCATGGATCATCTCGTACAGCAACAATATAATCATCTCGCCCCAATTCCATCATATTGATACATAATTCGATAACGTAACCTGCATGCTTTCTATTGTTACCATATCATTCGAAAAGCTACATAGAGCATTCGCAAAGATGCTTATACAACAATCTATGCAATTGACACTCTTCAACAGACGTTACCTCAACTTAAAATAAATCTTATCTTAGATCGAAATCCTAAAATTTTTGCGCTTTCGTACAAAAATGTGTTTATCTATCATACCGCCATTCAAATTTGACAGGTGCGAAGGGCTATCGGGAAGTATGATTTGCTAATGAAAACAACTAATGGCGTATTCGTTTGGTTGCACTGGTGCGCACCAGAATTTGACCTTGAGTGCATGTGAGTGCATACATCACATTAGCTTATGGCGTATTCGAATGCCA
Source organism: Digitonthophagus gazella (assembly GCA_036711955.1). Taxonomy (NCBI): domain Eukaryota; kingdom Metazoa; phylum Arthropoda; class Insecta; order Coleoptera; family Scarabaeidae; genus Digitonthophagus; species Digitonthophagus gazella. The sequence continues at coordinate 13,155,635 of JASCIT010000012.1, forward strand.
GAACTAGTGTGCACTGGTGCGCACTCGTTGAGTGCAAAATGTGACATATGTCACACTAGATCAGTGCAAAAAAAGGGCAAATTCAACAGAACGCGATGAAATTAAACGTAATTATAACATCACTTGTAAGTGTGTTCAAGGCTTGATGATGTTTAAAATGTTTTATAAACTACAATAATAAAATGTAATAGAACACAACTAAACAACCAATAGAACACGCTGTTATGCACTGGTGCGCACCAGTGCACCCAATCGAATTCGCCATTAGTACAAAAAAGTGACAGGTCAATAGAACACGCTATTATGCACTAGTGCACACCAGTGTGCACCAGTTTTACCAAACGAATACGCCATAAGTGATGCTAATATTTCGTTATAATTTAAAAGGATCATCTAACCCCAATGGATCATGTCGTACACCTTTCCTCTATAAAAGTTTATTTTATCAAACAAAAAATATACGCGGAGTTTTAATACCAAACTGACAAGGAGATTACAAAGTGTTAGGGTCATGTATTTAGTTCAAATTTTGTAGAATGGTAGATTTAGAGTCCCTGTTGATGAAGATATATGGTTATAAGAGCCACTATTCAATATTTGTTTAGATATGTGCAATTGAAGATGCAATTCACTTATTACGACGTCCGAAATTGGATAATATTAAAAACAGCCGAAATTATACGGATTAAGTCAGGCTTTTTGAAGGAAGGTTATAATGTCAGATTAAAATCTTGTATTAATCTTGAAATTTTGACAAATCCAAAGTGCTTCGCACATTCAAAAACTGTTTCGGAGACGCAACATTTTGTGGGGACTGATGACTTTATGTGTAAAAATATACATAACATTGAAAAAAAAATTATTCACACTCTCCGAACTCGAAACTGACGCCTAATGACGAAAAACAAAAATCTGTTGCTGTTACACTAAACCCATTACGTTTAATAGTTTGCTACAGAACTGAATTTAACTAGTGAATTGAATCTTCAATTGAAAATATCCAGAAGCTATTAACTAATGCCCTCCCGCAACCGTATATTTTCATCAACAGGGAAACTAAATCTACCATCTTACAAAATTTGAACTAAATCTGTGACCTCAAGACTTTGCACTCTCTCTGTAAGTATAAAGTTTCTTTTTTATTAAAGAAAACGTAACATAATTGTTAACAAAATTACTATACAAATTTTTGTTACATTTGTAATAGTTAAGAAATTATAAAGTTTGTGTATTTATCTTGACTCATTCTGTATAATAAGTAATCAAGCTTTATTTTAAATTTAAAGTTCTCTCTAATCGTTTGAATTAAGCTGTTAGATTTTTTTGTTGTTTGAATAACAATTTTTTAATTCTTCATATTATCGAATTTAAACATTATTAAACTTGAAAGTCATTTCAATTCTGTTCAAATATTTAAAAAAAATACCAATTGTATAAATCACCTTTTGTTTGAAGAAAACTGAAAGTTTGAAAGTAATTTAAAATTCATTTAATTTTTGATATTAAAAAAAAGGTTATTAACACTTTACCAACCGACAGCTTATTAATCGCCTTTTGGTCGAAATGAAAATTTCATTATCTGAGGCCAAGCGGTCAGTTCATATTTTGTTGAAATACTATAACTTGAAATTGTATGTAAATTTTTACATAAACAATTTGTGAGTTTTTTATGCTAAATTAAGTTAATTTTAAAGTTTGGCTTGATTTTCTCAAGTTATACTGTATATAAAATTATGTACTCATAAAATTCTTAACTTTTTTCTTTATTTACAGCATAAATACGAAAATATGATCAGTGGTGAACAACCAATAGAATCGTACCTTCGTAAACACTTGGTAGAGTTTATCAACGCCGAAGCAGTACTTCAAACGATAACAGATATAAGCGTAGCAATGCAATGGTTATCTTCAACGTTTTTATACATAAGAGCAAGAAAGAATCCTAGACATTACGGTTTACCCCTTGGGTTATCATTAGAAGACTTGGATAAAAAACTTATAGGTATAAAACTTATATTTTAAACTTTATATTGAGCGATCAATTGAAATTAAAATTGTCAACGAAATAAGGTGCAAAGTATGGTAAAATTTATATCGTTTTTAAACCTCATTTTTTTAAATAGCTATGTGTCAAATTGAAGTAAATAAACTTTGCCGAGCTGGAATGTTAACGATTGACACAAATGCGTCGATTTTTCCTACCGAAACCGGTCGTTTAATGGCCAAGTATTGTGTTAGTTTCGAAACGATGAAACTTTTTACTGAAATGACCGGAAACGAACAACTTCATCAAGTTTTGGAATTGATTTCAAAATGTTACGAGTTTCAAGAGATCCGATTGAGATCGGCGGACAAATCGGCGTTGAACATTTTGAATAAATGTAAAAATAAACAAACGATTCGGTTTCCTCTAAGCGGAAGGATTCGTACTGTAGATATGAAAATTAATTGTATAATACAAGCAGTTTTGGGTTGTTTGGAAATTAGGGAAAGTGGATTGTTAGTTGAAGCTCAAAGGATTATGAGGATTGGAGAAAGACTGCTATCATGTAAATATTTAAAATAATTAGAAAGATTTTATTTTATTTTATTTTATTGTGGTTTAATTGAAGGTCTTACTGAATATCTAAAAACAAAGAAGAAATGTTATCTAGCTATATTAAGTACGATAACTCTTTGTAAGTGTTTTCGAGCACGTATTTGGGAAAATTCGATTCACGTAGCGAGACAGTTAGATGGAATTGGTTCTACTTTATCAAATGCTTTAGTAGCAGCTGGAAAAACGTCTTTTCAAATTATATTAGAAGCCAATCCACGAGATTTAGAAAGAGTAATAATATTTATGTAGGTGTCCCAGAATAAGCGGGCAATCTCATTTCTTGATTATAGCTTTTTATTTGTAAATATATTTTCATAAAATTTTATGTATTGCTATTGAGATTGCAGATCAACTAAAAGCTCTCTTAGAGAGAGCGTAACGAGCGACATTACCAGAACGTTGTTGTGGATGCTTAAATATGAATGGGCACGTCCAGCACACGCGGCTGATATAAAAAGCAGCCTTTGTAATGACAGTAATGGTAGGCAGCAGGTTTCTGGTCATTAAAACGTAATTCTACCCACCATATTTTTGACATATTTAAACAGTGAATTTCTTACTTCTCTTGAATAGCTGAACTTCACGTGGGGTAAGCCTTGCAAAAATTTAATGTATAGAAGTAATAAACGCATATTAAATCGTATAGAAGTTGTAAACGTTTTATATTATCCTCATTTCATTTTGCTTCAAACCTACTTCCGTTTAATTGTCAAACTAAAACACTGTTCAAAATTGACAGCGCTGAATCTCAACAGTAAATCAGTGATATCGTTCAGAAGTCTGATGTCACTTAGCAACCTAGCTATGTGCGTTTAACGCGCCCATTGTTGATGATAAGTAAAGAGAAAGGGTGGAGGTGAGCTCGGTTCCCATGGTTTCATTTGATCATTGATTGCTATTGTGAACGTAGATGGTTAAATTTAAATTAGTGCATAAATCTTGCTAAGAAATAAAAGGCAAATGGCCAGGGTATGCTACCCGTTTGTGTTTTACCCCAAATGTGTAAGGTCGTCAACTTGTAATATTTTTAAATAATTACGCTCCAGTTGTAATCGTTCAGTACTTTTCGACAAAATTCCATCCAAACTTGAAATTTCATTATTGTACATAATCCGAACACAGTTTAAACAAGGAACACAGTTTTGGGGCATATTTTAATTCTTGAGGGAGTTCCTTGATGTGATTGTTTGCGGTGTGTAATAAACTCATTTTACTTCTGTTTACTGGAGGGTGATTATCCAAGCTGATTAAGCGATTATCGTTGATGAACAACCAAATTAATCCGTTTAGATGTATTAGAGTGCCGTTTAGATATCTTATTCTGTTATGCCCTAATTGTAATCTTGTAACGTTGGTGGAAATGCTCCTGGTGTCTATTTCATCCATTGGGTTTCCTGGTAACAAAAGTGCTTGAATATTGTCGAAATCCTGCAAAATGCATTTAAATATTTTAATGTTGATTTGAAATGTTGGATTTTTAATTACATACGTTTAAAGCATTTTCTCTTAAGTGCTGGACTCTCATTCTGGCAAGATCCAATGTTGTTATATTGAGTATTATTCTCCTTAGGATATTTGCATTCAAGATAGTTTTTTTTTTTAAATTTATTTGAAAAAGTAAAGGTATTTTTATTTTATTACAGTTCGAAAAAATGAACTATTTTCGAGAAAAATTTTCAATTATCTTTACAGATAATCAACGGCAATAGTTTCATTTTATGAATGATATCCATGGCGACATGTTGAAATTCAATTAACATATCAACTTAATATTCATAGGTACTCTAAGAATTTTTTAATGAAATTTTGAATTATTTGGGAGATAATCTTTATATAAACTCCTGTAGCTCCAAGTTTTAATTCAGTAAATTTCGAGAAATGGCATGTCAAATGTATCGTGTAATCTTGCAAATTAACTGGCAGACCTTGAAACCCTTGGAATTTACTGATTGCACGATGATTTAGTTATAATCAGGGCCGACGTCGATTGCGTCTCATGACCTTTTTTTTAGAAAGATTCACTGTTTCAATATATAAACAGCCAAATAAACATTTTTATTTAAATTTTCTGGGGCCCCGCGAAAAAAAAATGTAATCGGGCCCCGCAGTTACTGGATCCGCTCCTGGTCATAATAGTCTCTTATCAACATACGATCCCAGAAATTTCACTTCTTCCTAAATATCTCTACTCAATGAAAACAAATCTTCAACTATCTTGTTACTATTCATTAATTGAAGGTCTTATTGAATGTTTAACCCTTTCCTTGCGGCAGTCCGCTCCGCTGGAGTGACGCCACTGAACGCACTCGTACATACAGGTCGTCGCGCGGCCGCCGCCTATAGTCGGCATCCGTACACACAGATCGTCGCGCGGCCGCCGCCTATAGGCGACACCCGTAATGAAAGGGTTAAAAACGAAAAAGAAATTTTAACGAGCTATATTAAGCACAATAACTCTTTGTAAATGTTATTACTATTCAGAGATAGTCGTTTTGCGATACAGCGAAATCTCCCTTGGGCGGACACCAAAAGTGTCCATTCAAAAGGGGTGTCCGCTTAAGAGAATTGCGAAGTAATTATATAAGAGTCGAACGGGGGTGTCCGTTCAAGGGGGGTGTCCGCGAAGGGGAATTGCATTGTAAATCATTCCATAGCACAGTCCTTAGAAAAAAATATTCTTTCAACTCTGACAGCGAACCTCCCTGAGTTAATAGAATTATTAATAGTAGGGAAAGGTGGGTATGTTAGGGACACTTTTTATAATACATTTAATTGTGGCCATACCAGCAACATAAAAATTTTAAAATGTATACCATCGAATAGCTTACTGTTTATATTATATTTTGGTACTTATTTGATGTCATTTTTTCTAATGGTTAGAGTTTTGTTGCAGTAGAAGTGATCATTTGTACTTTTGTCCCAAACGTACCTTGCGTTGGTATGTTTGGGACAGTCACAAAATGACGGAAGCATAATTGATTTCTTCATCTTCTTCCGTCTCTAATTTCTTTTTACGCTGTGTTTAACCTTTTCTTCCCTTTTTCGAAATTTTTCATTCTTGATTTTTAATGTTGCTTCTATTAGCAGTTTTTCGGGTGTGCTTGTTAATATATTTGTAATATCTTTGTAAATTGTAAGTATTTTGCACGGGTTATTCAAGAACCAATTACCAAGAGCCGATTATGTATATAGGAGGTATATCTGGGATGTCTCAAATATCCCATCCTTTCAATGTCCCAAACATACCTCATTATAGTTTGTCTACATTTTATTATTTTTTAATTTTAGTATAGGACACAAATAAAAGACAGCAAGGTGTATTGATCAAAAACAGTTTGTAGACTTCACCAATAATAATTTATTAAGTTTTGTAGATAAACATAGTTATAACCAGTACTTATCTGATGCACCCGATTTTTACTTTGAAACAACATAAACGCAAACATCCAATTTTTAAGGTTAAAATAACTGACTGCATTTCAAGTTTCGACGATGTAGTACTGTAAGTAGCACTAGTAAATTTAAAGTAAGAGAACGGGGTAAATTCAAATAAGTTTTCGGTTTGGATCAATTGTCCCAAACATACCACCGTCCCAAACATACCCACCTTCCCCTAATTATTAATAGTAATTATTAATAGTTAATAGTAACATTAGGGTACAATATAAACACAATTCCCGAATCGGACACCATTATATTATTTATATAGATTTAAAAAAAATTAATTAAAACTTTAGTGAGGAGGTGATATTATTATAACGAGTACAGTGTTGTCGAGTTCGTAAATAGGATCTCAAGCGGTTTACACTGCACGAGCAAATATTTTAATTGCTGAATTTGTGAAACATAATTTTATGATCAAGAATATTAAATGCCTTAGATAGATCGCAAAATATACTTTCCTTGATGGTCGACTTATAAGCTTTGTTTTTCTACCAATCAAATTGGTTCGTTTTGATCAGATGCAAAATTTTTAAAACTTGATTGGTTGAAAAAATTAGAAACCGTTGGAAATCGCTTCTACGAACAAACTTATAAAAACTTTTTTCAATCAAAAACACCAGCCTTTCAACAGCAGTAATTGCTGAACAAGATTTCCTACAACGAAATTGACTGTTGTTAAGTATTTTGTATTTTGTATTATTTTTGTTTTTATTCTTTGTGTTTTTCCAGGTATTAAACGTTGCGACACTTTAATGCTTATTCGAAAATTTTACTCTAAATAGTAGTGTTTACTATTGGGCCAATAGTAAACATAGGCCAATAGTATTGGCCTATTATAATTCAGTAATTATAAACGTTTGTAGGATCAGCTTTCGACACTGGAATACATTTAAAACATTTTAATTTAACACAAACATTTAAATTTAATAAAAAATAAGTTGAATCCTAAACATTTTTAATGTCACGTGAAATAAGATATTGAAACAAAACAAAGTGGCAACAAGAGAGAAAGATTATTAAAATTTTCAACAAAATTAAACAATACAATATTGCTCGAATAACCTAGTTTTTCTAAGGTTGGATGCAGCGTTAGATCTTTATACTGTGCTCGTACACTCAACAAACGATTTTTTAAAATTTTTTAAATTAAAATATTTTTAATTGCTTAATTATTACAACAATTAATACGAAAGTCGCTATGGCTATCGTTGGACAAATAAAACCATCCGAGACGATTACCAATAAAAGTAAAAGTAACGATGCATTTTTTCAAAAATGGCTATTTTTATCGAAAAGCAATAACAGTAGCATTTTATTTCAGAGGAGTTAAAAATTTGAAAAATAAACTATCAAAAAGGCAGTTATTCTCTAATTAAACTTCTTTCACTTACAATACATAAAATTTTATGAAAATATCTTTACAAATAAAAAAGTTATGAACAAAGGTAATATTTTGACCCAAACTTTCAGAATCTAAGAAATTGCCCACTTATTCTGGGATACCTGTATATTTTTTCATATCGAAATCTTAATTTTATTAACAGATTCTTAATAGAAAACCACCTTTTGGAAATACAATTCAAGATCAAGTAAAACTAATTCCTAAATATTCAATGAATACGTCAAAAATAGAAGACGGTGCATGTGGAATTATTACAATTGTTATAACAATGGAAAATGCTTCTAATTTTGATCACAATATGACTGTTAATCCGTCAGCTTTTATGCATTTAATTGTTGGAGGCGAAGATAATTTATTATTACATAAAAAGTTTAGGTAAATAATTCTTAAAACATTTAGTTGTTGTAGTTTGTATTTAATAATTATTTATTAAAAAATAGTCACTTAAACATGGCACAACTAGTTAATATCGTTGAAAACGTTGAAGTTTCAAGCGCTGGGCTTGAAATTGAAGTTGGAATTAGTTGGATTAGTGAAGATTGGGGTAAGAAGTTATTATAAAGAGAAAGAAAAAATGTGTTAAATAATGTTATGTATTAATTTTTTTTAAGCGGGAATTGATGTTTCATCGAAAATAATTTTGTTTGAGGATAAAACGAAAAATACCCAAAATCTAAGTCAAGATTTGATTTTGAAACAAAGCGAAGTATTTTTTAAAAATTATTTATTAAAATCGATTAAGTTTCTTTTTAATTCAAATTCTTTTAGAAAAATAAACGTTCTTCGAAGCCGAACGGAAAAGTAATTGGAATAACAAAGAAAAAATCTAAATTTTTACAACAATCAATGGATAAATATTTTGGGAATGTTAAATCAGTTAAAAGAAAGGTTTTTATTAGTTTATTTTTTAAAAAATTATTTAAAAAATAATTTTTTTTTGGTTTTTTATTTTTTTATTTTTACTTTTTTAATAGAGAAGTGACTCAAAAATGAAACAAGCTGAAAAAGAAAAATTAAAAAATTCAATGATGACATCAGTTGATGACACAAACCCGAAAAATAAAGAAGACACCGATGAATTAAACGATCTGGTTTTACCTACTCAAATTGAAAATGAAATTTATATTCGAAATCAACTAAAAAATCATAATAATAACCTTCAAATTCAAAATAATATTCACGCCAAAAATAATCAGAAACAAAATCTCCTTCAAGCACAAAATTATATTCAATCTGAAGGTCAAAATAAAAATCAAATTCAAAATATGAATCAAGTTCAAAATAAAAATCAAACTCAAATTAAAAATCAAATTCCAATTAAAAATCAAATTCAAAATAAAAATCAAATCGAAAATAACGTTCAAGATGAAAATCTTAGAAATCTACTTGAAGATGAGTTTTACAATCAAATTGAAAACAAAAATCAAACACAAAATGAAAATCAAACTCAAAACCTTGAAGATGAAAATCTTCGAGATCATACTCAAAGTGAATTTGAGGATCATATATTTGATGAATTTGATGGTTATAATCTAATTCAAAGTAAAGATCAAGCTCAAAATAGGTTCCAAGATCAAAATCAAACTCTAAATCAACTAAAAAATAAAATTCATGATCAAATTCAAAACAAAAATCAAGCTCAAACTAGCTTCCAAGATCAAAATCAAATTCGAAATCAACTAAAAAATAAATTTCATGATCAAATTCCAAACAAAAATCAAGCTCAAAATAACTTTCAAGATGAAAATCTTCGAAATCAGCTCGAAGATGAGTTTTATAATCAAATCCAAAACAAAGATCAAATTGACAATGGTTTTGAAGATGTTAATCAGGTTGGAAATCAACTTCAAATTGAATTTTTCAATCAAATTCAAAACCAAAAGCAACTTCAAAATAAAAATCATGTTCAAAATAGCTTTGAAGGTCAAAATCTTCGTAATCAATTTCAAAATGAATGTTATAATCAAATTCAAAATCAAGTTCAAAATAAAAATCAAGCCCAAAGTAGTTTTGAAGATCAAAATCTTAGAAATCAATTTCAAAATGAATTTTATAATCAAATTCAAAAGCAAAATCAAGTTAAAGCGCAAAATCAAGTTGAAAACCAACTTCAAAATAAAAACCGAGATCAAAATAGTTTTGAAGATCAAAATCTAAGAAATCACTTAGGAAATCAAGTTCAAAATCAACTTCAAAATGAATATCAAGGTCAAAATAGTTTTGAAGATCAAAATCTTAGAAATCAATTTCAAAGTGATTTTTATAATCAACTTCAAAAGCAAAATCAAGTTCTAGCGCAAAATCAAGTTGAAAACCAATTTCAAAATAAAAACCAAGCTCAAAATAGTTTTGACGGTCAAAATCTAAGAAATCAATTAGGAAATCGGTTTTATAATCAAAATCAAGTTCAAAAGCAAAATGATGTTGAAAATCAAAATTACAATCACGTTCAAAATCAAAATCAAGCTCAAAAATTAAATCAAATCCAATCAAGTGAATTAAAAGTAGAAGAAGGAAATATTTCAGAAGATGTTCGTAAAAAATTTAACAATAATTGCATAGCTTCTTATATAAAATGTTTAAATAAAAAAGTTTTATCTGAAAAATTAAAAGAAGGTAATTTTAGCGATAAAACAGAAGAAATTTCTTCAAATATCAATCCAGGATTAAAAGCTAAAACGGAAACTGTTTTAAAATCAATAGAAAATAATAAAATAAATTCAAACTTTCAAATTAATTTAAACAATCAAAAACAACAAAGATTAGTAAATCCGATTTCTCGAATAAAAAAAGAAATGATTGCTAAAAGAAAAGACTATTTTGATTCTACAAAAACGATGGAATTTGAGGCTTCTTTATTAAATTTAAGTCAATTTTCAAAAGAAAACAAGAAGAAATTAATACCGGAACGTAAAGAGTTGGAATCTCAAAAAAATATTACTTGGAAATCTCCCTTAGTTGAATCTACAACTCTGAAATATTCCCCACGTGTAGAGAATCCACCAAAACCGACTTTGGATTTAATTAGAAGAAAATTTCAACCTCATATTAAAGGAAATATTCAATCTTATTCTTTAGCCGATAAAAACTGGGATGCGAATTTTAAAAAATGCGAAGAAGTTGTTTCTAAATCACTTTTAGAACTTCTTTTTAACGAAGAAAAAATAGAAAAACCGAGTGAGATTGATTTAAACGCCACGATTTCATCAAACGCTTCAATTCCAAAATCGGTTAAAACCACTTTTGTTGACTCAGTTTCTTCGTATACTTCTATGAATGTTAATTCAATGACTAATAAAATAAAATCCGCTATTCCAAAGATAAACAAAGAAATAAATGAGGAAAAGAAAGAAAAGGAACGAAAAGAAAAAGAGATTGAAACGATTAAAGAAAATGAGTTGTTAAATAAAGAAAAATCTTTGGAAGATTTTTTTGAAAATGTCGATATAGATCAGTTTTTTGTAGATTTTGAGCAGGATAAAAATAAAACTAATGATAAAAATAAGAAAGAAGAGGAATTAAAATTTAAAAAATTTAAAGAATTAGAAGATGCGATTGTTAAATCATCTGATTTTCAATTAGATCCAAAACCAAGTCAAAATTATCAAAATTATTTAAAACACAAAACAAATAAACGAAAACCTTTTCTTTTTGGTCACCAAGAAAGATTATCACCTAGTAATTGTGCCGGATTTTCTGTGTTAAATCAATCTGACAATGAGATTCATTTAAGAGATGTTCAAAGAGAAAATAAATCGCATAATAATCAAAAATTAATCAAACAAAACGAATTTATTTTTGATAAAGAAGAAAAAGTATCTTTAAATGATACCCAACTTTCTTTATTAAGTGAACCTCAACAACTGGAAAAGAGAAAAATTGCACAAGAAGAATTTTCTGTTAATAATTACGGACTTCATAAAAATCCAATAACTTTTGATTTTATTGAGGAAGATTTTGAACAGAATCTTCCTCAAAAACGACGTTCCTGTTTTCGAAAAAGTTCTAATTTAATAAATCAACCAATTGTTAGCTACAATCAACCTAATACTTTAACACCTATGGATCATTTGAGAGAATATGAAGAAGGTAGAGCTTTTGGAAATGTTTATCATAACCAAAGACAATTTACTTATCAAAATGATTATGATCTTGGACGAAGATATCCTCCAGTTGAATATAACCGACCATATTATTCACAAAATAATTATTATCATTCTCGATATGAACCTTACAAACAACACCCTTCATCTAATCCATCTTATCAAACGCAAATTTACCACGAACGTTTTGTACCAGAAAACCATCGTAATTTTCAAAATGAAGATGTTAGAGAAAGAAGAAGGTATTATGAAAATCCACCTCAACGACATCAATATCATCAGTCAAGGTCTTATTTTGAAGAATATCCGATGGATTTTCAAAGGACTCGTCATAGTTATGGATTTAGGAATGAAAGAATTCAAAATCCACGAATAAATCCTTTTGAAACTAGCTTCGAAAACAAAGAAGATTTGGATTTTGTGCTTTCATTCGAACCAAATTATGAAGAAAGGTCTAACTTTAGTGATCATAGAATGGATTTTGTTGAAGGTAGAAATCTTCAACATGGAAGGAATGATAATCAGTATTTAATGAGAAGATTTATGGAATCACAATCGGGTGGTGATGATTTTGATCGATGTATTCATAATAAATATGACCGGTTTCAAGAAAGTTTTCCGTAAGGATTTATTTAAGTTTAATAAAGTATTTAAGATTAATGTGTTATATTAATTATTGTTGTTAATATTATTATTGTTTCTCTTTTTTGTTAGAAATATTTATTAAACGGTTAAAAAAAATTTAAGGAAATATTAATTCATTATCACAACTTGTTAAAACGTGTTCTTTTTTTGAAGAACAAATATATATTTTTAACCCTTATATTTTAAATTGATAGCTAACCTAAAAAAAATCAAAGTTGAACTTTAAAAAATCACCCATCCAACCCACACTGCGACTATGGAGGAGAGGGGATGTTAATCGCATATTCTATGGCTGTGTTAGATTTGACGAAGTTAGAAGAAGATTGATTAATATACTATTGAAATTAAGATGTTATTTTCTCACAAATATGATTTCATTACTAATAAGGGAAGTATCAGAAATGTCACTCACCGATTTTGATAAAATTTGGTGCAGTTATAGAATGGATCAAAATAAGGTTGACGTATTTTTTCTTATACGTGCGGTAAAAATCTCTGGGGCAAGTTATAAGGGTTGAAAGTTCAGGATCGAAACCACCTTTTCCCTTATAACTCGAAAATTAAAAGTTATAAATGATTACAGTGAAACTCCAAAGGACGCGTTATGATAGTACCTTTCGAACGATGTGCCACTGGATACCACATCTACCGTTGGAGGTGAAAGGGAGCGAAAAAATGAAAATATTTCGTAATTCACCCGCAAGATATTGAGGGATATTTACAAAACTAGGTATAGCGAAAGTCTAGAAAAAAATAAGGTTTAAGTGTTTTCTGTTTTGAGCGAAAAACTTCAATGGGGGTAGTTGTAAAGATGAAAAGGCTTACTTTACTTTATACGTTGTAATTAGTTTATTTTGTGTTGATTGGGATTGTAAACACGTTGGTCTTGATAGTAGGGGTGTTTAGTAGATACCTATCCATTAGGGTGGTGAATTTACTAATAATTTCAAAAGGGTTAGGCAATTTTTAGCAACATTTCCAAAGACTTTTTGTGAAAATATGCTGGCATTAAGTTATGCATATTAAAATTTCGAAACGTCGAGCGGATAAATATTTTGGCAACAAATTTTAATACATACCCAAGCAGCAATTTTGGACAAATCGTCGACACTGTCTCGATACATAAGCCTGAACACAATATATCTTAAGGGCACAGTGTCAACCCCCTGCCCGGTATGTTTGAGAAATGTGTCCAAAATGGTGACTGAAATGTGTACAATATAATGCCCAAAATGTATCCAAGTTAGTGTTTAAAATGCGCCTTTATTTGTACTAAAATGTCTCCAGAATGTGCCGCATTTGTGTCGTATATGTTTCCAAAGTTAACGTTTAATGTGTTCAAAATGTTTCTCTTTTGTTACCAAATAGATCTTCAGGTGTCAATTATGTTCCTACAAGCAAATTTAAGTGTGGCTAATAAGCGTCGGTATTGTGTGCAGTAAATCAAGGTACAAAAGTCACACAAATAAATCGAATTTTAGTCGACACAGCCTGACAGGGCATTATTGTGTGCTAAAATGTGTTTAAATAGGTACAAGTTATATTTTCCTTGGAAACATTATGGACGTAATGTCGACACTAAATTAAACTATTGTGTACTTCTTCTCACTTTAGTTGCAAATGAAAACTGCTAAGGTATTGTATACTGGTATGCTATAATTGAAGTTTCGCTATGTCTGAGGGTTCAAAAATATTGCGAATTCAAATTTTCTGATAATAATGTGTATGATACCTTTAAATAACGAAAGCGCCTCAAAAATATTGATTATTTTTAACAAACTAAAAAAGTCAAACATTTTTAGTTATTACAAATTTCAAGAAATGTTGTCAGAAATTAATGTGAAAAAATTTGGGGTGACACAAAAAACCTATTTGCTCGAATATTTATGTTTATTAACGCCAAATATTGTAATTAAGAGCAAAATATAGATATCCGCCATTTTTTCCATCTCGTTGGCACAACTTTTCAACGAAAATATGGCGCATTCAATGATTGCGTTCAAACAGGAACACGTGTCCGATATTTAACCAATTATTCTAAGAAAATGGTTCAAAGTAACACAAGAAACATAAGGGCTATAATTTGAACTCGTGTTTCCAAAACTTGACCGATATGTTACCTAAAAGTGTCTATGCACACAGAACAAATTTGGGCAAATCGTGTCAATTAGGTGTCGACTCATCTAGGATTAAATTGCGTCTACTTAACGCATTTTGGAAACAAATTAGAAACGCCAACTTAAAAACAAATTCAAACACATTGCGTCAATTAAGTGTCGACTCGTCTGTTACTAAATTGTGTTTTGAAGTTGAAAGTAACACATAATGGAAACATATGAGACACATGAACCCAAAATGTGTCTGTTTAGATTTAGGTACACATTTCTTTTCTGACACACTGCGTCACACTGCATAAATTGGATACAGGACACAAAAACTCCGATAAGTGTCAACGATATTCGGACTCAAAGAAATTGTGCCCGATATCGGACACAATTTGCTGCTTGGGTAGAGCTGAAAATACCTATAATTCTAACCATAGTGGCTTTAATTTCGAGTTCCAGTCAGGAAGAAGTTTAAACAATATAGGGTTCAGAACTATAGCGAGTGTAGTCCTGTCAGAATCATCGACAACGCATAGCTACACAATTCAGTCCATTATTTCAGTCGATAGTAGACTATTTTCCCCACTTTTGGTTGTGCTAAAGGAAATGTCTGGTTTTGGCCCAACGTTAGTAAATAATATGTTCTAAACAAATAATTTGTTTGTTTTGGCGTCAAAATCCGAAAAACTTATATCAGAACAACATGTAGGATTGCCCCGAAGTCGTTAATGAAGCAAAACCACCTAACACTGACTGCAGGTACAACAGGACAAATACAGCCTTTATATGTATAAAAGGTAGAAATCCTAAATCTCAAACATTAACTCTGAAATTCTTGTCCAGGCACGAAAACCAGAGGGTCCTCCTGATCCCATGTGTAAGTTGAGTCACCGGACCTTTGGCTCGCAAAAGACTTTTATCCTTTGTTAATATGTATTTGTCTTCTTAATATGTTCATTAAAAAATCCGCGAGGCCGAAGATAGAAAATAACAAGAATTCCCTTTCCACGAGATGGATCGAGATGGAGTGTATGGAAAAATAAATTTGTAAAATCTGCTGCTGGAGTATAATGTGAGTTATGGGTTGAACTTCAAATCCTTACCAGAAGAAGAAGAAATCTTCCACGTGGTATTTTTGGAAATTCAAAAAATACTTTTTAACCCTTTCGCGGATAGTGGTATACATACTTACCACTAACCTTACGTGCAATTTTAGTGTATTGGTATACATTACCACTACGGATCGATTAATTAAAAAGTGACGAAACTCTCAAAAATATAATTTATCCACGAAAGGGTTAATTAATCGATCCGTAGTGGTAATGTTGTATACCAATACACTAAAATTGCACGTAAAGTTAGTGGTAAGTATGTATACCACTATCCGCGAAAGGGTTAACTAAGTGGTTTTTTGTCTGGTATTTTATGCTTTAATAGACATATTTCTTTTAGAGCATGTAGCTATACTAATGATTATTGGCAATCCAGACTTTGGCAAACCTTCGCTTGTGTATGTGTTATGCACCCCATCTACCGAAATCAGTCTTAATTCAATTGACCGCTTTCAAGGAGAGTCGAAGTATGGATACGCATAAAGCTTCGAATACATATTCTTTCACGAAATTGCCAGAAAATTGAGTGGAAATGGCTTTACTGTCATTTAACCATGGAGTGTCTAGTCCAGTGATGGCGAACCTTTTTGAGAAGTGAGTAAAATTTTGTTGATTGTATTTTTTAGTGCTTCCTCGTGGGTCACTAATTTCAAATCACTTGCAAAAGAGGGAAGTCATTACTTGTAGGATTAAAAGAGCTTTGTGGGTCACTTCAGGGTCGGATCCAATAAGTGCGGGGTTCCATCCACTAAGTTTAAATAAAAATGTTGATTTGGCTGTTTACATATGGAAATAATATAAACTTTAAACATTGAATCTTTCTAAAATAAAAAAAAGTCATCATTCACAACTTAATATTTTTCTATATTATAAAATGTCATTTGTCATATCCGGTCCTGGGTCACTTAAAAGGTTTATGTCAGAGTCTGACCCGCGGGTCATAGGTTCGCCATCATTGCTGTAGTTCAATCAAGTCTGGAAAACACATAATAGAGGCAGTGTTCGATCACAAATTATGAATAAACAGTAAAAGAGATATCTTCCCCGCATGCTTTAATTAACCCGTTTGAGACAACCCGGCCAATGCAGGTTACTTGGAGTGCTATTTGGGGAAGTCAGGCATCGATGTAAACAATTGATCGAAAAATTCATAGCAATAGCTTAGCGTCACACCTACAAATTTCTTAAAGTTCTTTAATCCCAGAATATCAAGTTTTCAGACCTAAGTGGTATAGGTTGAAACGGTATCAGGTCGGAGAATGACACCAAATCATTTTTAGTGACCAACAACGGTTTTGTTTATAACAATTTGATGGTCAGTAGTGTCTCAGAAGATCAAGAGCAGAAAGGTTAAATTTGGAATTCGCTTGTGGACGTTATTCTGGCTTAACGTCTGGTGTTGTGATGGGGTGAAATTTAGTTTGGAAGCCAGTAATTTTAAGTCATTATTGAAGAAGTCTAATTGCGATCTGATACATCCACGAAATTTTAGAGCCAATTTTGTTGCCATACTTTTAACGACCTCGCAGCAATGTTTTTCACCAACACCACACTGAAGCGCACTCGTCAGTATGATTCACACTAACATTTTTAATAAGAACGATGTCAATTTACTGCCACAACACACACAATTTTTAGATTAATCTTCGTGACCATAGTTTAATCATTTACTATTTCGTTTCAATTGTACATATTGTGGCGAAATCGCATAAGTGATGTGCGCGAAATTGGAGACTGGCCGGTGACCAGCAGACGATGATTCTAGTAAACACCAAAGAAATAGAAAATTGAAAAAGGAACTGAATTGGCATAAAAAAGGACTAGGAACGCGGGGGGCTTCGAGGGACCTTCGTGGCGACACCGTGTAAAAAAGGACACTTGTAATCAGACGATCATTATAGCAAGTTGTTACAAAAAATGTTGTAAAAAGATAATAAAAATCTGTGTGCGTAAAATCTATTTCTTTTCAATCGAGCACCTCTAATCCTCACATCTGTCACAATATCACCAAAATTTCAAGTCCGCACGATCTTCTCTTCTGGATGGTGAGTATTTTTTGCGAGCAGTTTATCTAGTTTTAAAAAACTTTTAATGATCATTAAGTTATGTTATAAAAATTTTCAGAAAAAGATTTTTTTGTACTTCTACATTTTCAATTCTTACCTGCACTTACAATCAGCAGCAGAAGTCGAACAAGTAACGTACAAATAACTTGGTATACTTTAACCCAGAAGAGAATAGTCACTATACGATAGTTTAGACGTAAACGTTGGAAAAATTTAATTTTCCAATCGTAAGTAATAAAACCCTTTTAAAATATTTAAATTTTCCTCTTAAAATCAATTATTTATAACATTTCTCAATAGGTGTCACAATATTACAACATTCTCTCACTGTCACAAAAAAAACTTCATTACTCAATGAAACCTAAATTAAATTTATCATTAAGCCTATTTGTAAAATATTATTTTTTTAAATTAAACCTAAAAGATTTAATTTTTCTTTAATATTAACAATTTGTAAGTAAGAAAATCTTTTAAAATGTCATATCCCGATAGATGTCGCCATGTTGCCACATGCTTTCACCGTCACAAAAAAACTTCGTTATTGAATTTTCCAATTATTACACGTTTACAAGAAGAAAACCCACCTTAAAACGGCAACAAAATGAGTACGATTTTGGAAAAAATAGCAGCCATCGAGGCGGAGGTAAGTCAAACAAATTTTAAACCTTGAAAGGAAATATAACCTTAAAATTTGTTTTAATTTCTAAATTAGATGGCTCGTACGCAAAAAAATAAAGCCACAGCCGGTCATTTAGGTTTGTTAAAGGCCCGCTTGGCTAAATTAAGACGGGAATTGATCACTCCAAAAGGTGGTGGTGGTGGAACAGGGGAAGGTTTTGATGTAGCAAAAACCGGAGATGCTAGAGTTGGTTTCGTGGGCTTTCCCTCGGTGGGGAAGTCTACTTTACTTAGTAACTTAGCTGGGGTTTATTCAGAAGTGGCAGCATATGAATTTACCACTTTAACAACTGTACCTGGTTGTATTAAGTATAAAGGGGCTAAAATACAATTATTGGATTTACCGGGGATTATTGAAGGTGCTAAAGATGGTAAAGGTAGAGGCAGACAGGTTATAGCTGTCGCAAGAACCTGCAGTCTTATTTTTATGTGTTTGGATGTTCTTAAACCAATCGGACATAAAAAATTAATCGAACATGAATTAGAAGGGTTTGGTTTAAGATTAAATAAACAACCACCTAATATTCATTTTAGAAAGAAAGATAAAGGAGGAGTTAATTTAAATGCAATGGTATGTTTATTTTATTCTAAATTAAGAAAAAAATAATTTAGAAAAAAATTAAAATAAACATTTTATTAGGTTCCTCAATCTGAACTTGATGCAGATACAGTAAAATCAATTCTTTCCGAATATAAAATACACAATGCCGATATTACTTTAAGATATGATGCGACAAGCGATGATTTAATTGACGTTATTGAAGGAAATAGGATTTACGTTCCTTGTATTTATCTTTTAAACAAAATCGATCAGATTAGTATTGAAGAATTGGATATTATTTATAAAATACCTCATTGTGTACCTATTTCTGCTCATCACCGATGGAATTTCGATGATTTATTAGAGAAAATGTGGGATTATTTAAAATTGGTTCGAATGTAAGGCTAAGATTTTATTTTTATTTAATAAAATTGTAAATGTGATTTTTTTTGTGGTTTAGTTATACGAAACCAAAAGGACAACTTCCGGATTACAACTCGCCTATTGTTTTGCATTCTGATAAGACTAGTGTTGAAGATTTTTGTAATAAATTACATCGTACGATTGCCAAAGAGTTTAAATAGTAAGTTTTTGTATAATATTTTGCAAAATAATAAAGATATTTAGCTAGAGTTTTTTTCGGTTTTAATTAATTGCAATATTTTTTATAGTGCGTTAGTTTGGGGATCATCGGTAAAACACCAACCTCAAAAAGTGGGTATTGAACATGTTTTAGCAGACGAAGATGTTGTACAAATCGTGAAGAAGGTGTAAGTTTTTAAATAATTTAAGCTTAAAAGAAGCTGTTTATTGGTTTTTAAGTTGTATTACTTATATTAATTTGTTAATATGGGTAAGGAATAAATGAATAATTTTTTTTTACTTAATATTGTGGAATGTTTTATTCAAATTTTATCCTGAAAAAATCAGAAAAATGTTTAATTTCATTCTTTTTATTTATTTATTTTTCTTCAACGTTATTCTTTAATCTTTTCGTTTATCCAATTGATGAATTTGCTCACTTTAGTGTAAACAGATGGACCACCTGGTACTTCACAAGGGTTAACACCCCAGGAAACGACTCCAATTACCATTCCGTTCTGAGCTAAAGGTCCACCGGAGTCACCGCTGCAAGCGGTTTTTGGTGGACCATCGTTTAATGTACAAAGATTTGTGTCTCTGATGGTTGAGTTTAGACCTAATTTGCTCCAAGCTTGTGTACATTCTAAAATACATGATGTCAGAAAATAACGTTTAAGGATTTTTAGAGCATGTATTATGGCTGAAAGTAAACTAATAAGTCTTCGTAACTGTAACACATGTAGTGCTTACAATTGACTAGCTTAGGATGACATTCTTTAGATTTTAAAATTGTAACCCCTTAAGCGGCTATGACGTATATATTCGTCATGATTACATGTAATTTCAATCCATCGAGCCGCTTAACGGGTTAATAACGAGCCAGTAAAACAATGCTGAATTTAGTTAAAATTTTAAGCGAAAAAGTTTTTCCTTTTTCGCTTGGAGTTGATTTAGTATCGTAGAATTCGAATTTCGTTGTGATGAATAAGAAAAACTAATTCTTGGTATAACAAGAACAATTTTGTCTATAGCCACAGCTGTTACTGAGGTTTAAAAAAATTAAAAGAGATCTGTTGTTTTTCAGGAAACTCATGAAGCAAGAGATTGAGAGTTTCTCGACGTTTATAAAAGATATGCAGATGTCCCACCATAATGGGCTGCTCGAAATATCTCGGAAACTACAAGTCCGATATATTTCAAATTTTTATAAGTGATAATGCTAACATGTCTGTTATAATACGCGCAACCTATGGTCACTAAAATGTTAGTAACCAACTACTATTAAAAAGGTATTAAATACGATTGTCTAAGATATTTCCTAAGCGAAAGTATTTAAATAAATATGGTTGAAACTTTTTTAAATGTTACAACTTCTGTTACGGTTACTATGTACTGATACCTATCGTACCACATTCATCAAATGCTGCGTATTTAGGGTTATTAAAAAAATGTAATAAACATTAGTAGTTAAAGAAATTTTCACACTGCAACAACAAATAGAACATTGCAAAAATGCTTGTTGATTGATCGATGGTTTTGAAATTTAGACGTAGATTTTGAATGAAAAAGCTGTACTTTTATTAGTATTACAATTTATTATCGTCTTACATGATTCGACTTACGTCATCATCGGAGACGAAATTTAAATAATATGTCTAAAAGTTAACATGAAAACTCTTTAAGATCTCGATATTGAATGAAAATGGCATTTTCATTTCATTGTCATGTCAGATTTTACAACGTGCACATTTCTAGTTTTGCAACGTATTTGATCACATTCACAATTAGAATTTTAACTTGTATTCTTTTGGAGTCAATATTGAGAACTTAAAGATTTTTCATGTTAACTTTAGGGCATACTATCTAAATTTTGTCTCCGATGATGACGTAAGTCGAAACATGAAAGACAATAATAAATTGTAATACCAGTAAAAGTACAGCTTTTTCATTCAATATGTACGTCTAAATAGAATACTATTGCTAGATAGTTTTGCAGCGGAAATAAAGTTTGATCTGTTATTACAATAAAATCACTGATATCTTGTAAACGAATGGTTTCCGGACATACAGTGGTTCACAGCTTATTTTAACCACCCTCTTTTAAGAAGATATAACTCATATAATTTCGAAACGAAACAAGATATTGCAAAAATCTAAATCAGGGTTTATATCGACCTATGCAACGAAAACTATTGTAAGTCATTTTTGATAGAACTAAGTCAGATATAAGTGTTTAAAGGTTTTGAACCGATTGCATTTTAAGAAATAAAATTTTCTAGGTAAAAATTTCCTACTTGGTTACTATAGATATCTTATAGAGGATTCCGAAAGGATTCACCATAGAAAAATAGCAATTAATTCTGTTTTCTTTTCAAATTTTTCAAAATCACCATTTTTGACTTACGATAGTTTTCGTTGCATAGGTCGATATAATACTTTTCAAATTAAAAAAAAAGTTTTATTCAGTCTCAAATTTACATTTTCAAACATTTACAAACTAAAAACCAAAAACATACATACATAAGTAGCCACAGCTTATTTCAACCACCCACTTCTAAGATCTGTTAAGTTGACTCTTTTTGGGCTTATATTTCCAATTATGTAAATACATATGGTTATAGTGTGATTTGGGCAGTTAAGTAAACCAAAGGCGTATTTTGTGACAATGGGACGACGTGTTACCATAGAACACAGGGAATTGGTTATTGCCCTTTTTAAAAACGGCCATTCGCGTCGGAAAAGTGCTCAAAATGGTTCGCTTTAGTGATTCGACAGTGCAAAGCATAATATCTCGCTTCGTTCATGAAAATAGGATACATGATAAGGGCAGAAAAGCTCCCAACAAAATTTTTAACGAAATTGATGAGCACTACATTGTCAGGAAAATAAAGAAAAATCCAAAGCTATTAGGTCCAAAATTGGCTACAAAAGTTCAAAATGAGCTGAATAAAACATGCAGTGCGGAAACTATTCGCCGTGTATTATGAAACCATGGTTTTAATGGTAGAGTAGCGCGGAAAAAACCATTTATTAATAAGAAAAATCAAGCAGCGCGCCTAAAATTCGCCAAGGAACATATTAACAAAGATTCAAACTTTTGGGAGCAAGTTATTTTTGCGGATGAGTCTAAATTTAATATTTTCGGCTCGGCTGGTCAAACTTACGTCTGGCGTAAGCCAAATACAGAGTTCCAAAATAAAAATTTAAAAGCAAGAGTAAAATACGGTGGTGGTAGTGTCATGGTGTGGGCTTGTATGTCATCAAGTGGGGTAGGAAACTTACAGTTTATTGCAAGTACAATGGACAAAAATAAATACCTCGACATCTTAAAGTCCAGTTGATTAGAAAGTGCCGAAAAACTGGGTAGAAGAGAGGGGTTTCGGTTCTATCAGGACAACGACCCGAAACATAAATCTGGTATTGTGGAGACATGGCTGATTTGGAACTGTTCCCACTTGATGCAACCGCCGGCACATTCACCTGATTTAAATGTTATTGAGAACTTATGGGCAATTTAAGACCAAAACATCCGCCAACACCAGATCTCGAACAGGAACGACCTTATAGCAGCGCTAAAGGAGGAATGGGCAAAAATAACTACTCAAACCACAAGAAAGTTAGTGGAATCCATGCAAAGAAGGCTGTCATATTAAGTTTTGAAATTAAATAAATTAAGTTAAAATAAGTGGTTGAAATAAGCTGTAACTACTTATGTAGGTATATTTTTGGTTTTTAGTTTGTAAATGTTTGAAAATGTAAATTTGGGACTGTATAAAACTTCTTTTTTTTTAAGTTTGGAAAGTATTATGTAAACCCTTATTTAAATTTTTGCAATATCTTGTTTTGTTTCGAAATTATGTGGGCTATATTTTCTTAAAAGAGGGTGGTTGAAATAAGCTGTGAACCACTGTATTTTATCAAGAGCTTTTTGCTTATTTTCAATCATATTACATGCGCTTAAAAATTTTAAACGTTATTTGCTGATCTCCGTATAAAAGTTATTTTAAGATTTACTTTCAATTACATGAGAAACGTATTTAGTTAGTTATTTAATTTTGTTTTACCTTGATTAGTGACAACCGGCACATCAGCTTTCATCAACCAAAGACTTGGTATTTTGATTAATGAAAAAAATAATCCCCAACCTGTTAAAACAGCAGTTGAATTACTCGGTTCAGAATTAATTGTAGGAAGGTCGATTTTATTTGCATTTTCATTAAATTTAATTTTTTCTGTTAGTTTTAAAACAGCTATATCGTTGTAAGCCACTGAACTGTAAAAATCAAATTAAAAAAATGTTATATAAATAATGTTAGCTAATTTTTTCATTAAGGTAATTTACCCTTCTGTTGTATAATTAGGATGTTTAAAAATTTTTTCAACATCAATTACTTTTGCAGTAAGATCAATAATCGAAGATGTTCCGATTTTAACCCGTAATTTATCAAAAATACAATGTCCAGCTGTTAAAATATGTTGATCCGTTATTATAGTTCCTCCACATGTGAATCTATAGTAGCCAAGTAATATGTGTCTTTCTATAACTACTTGGTAAGGATATTTATCTATTGTTGTTAATTCACCACCTACAATTCTCTTATCACCATGATGTTTTTTATGGTGTTTATCATGTTGAAAATTATGTTTTTTACCTAAAATAACGTGTATAACTTTAGTTTCCCAACTTACTTTACTAATTTAAAAAGATTCTTACCATTTACTTCAATTAAAATAAATAACACCAAACAAAATTTTATTTTATTAAAGTTACTCATTGTATAGTTTGAAATGTTAGTTCTACTTGTCTACTTATTGTGCTGATTGTGACTAACAAACACGAGCAAATATATGAAATAATTATCTACAAAGCCATAAAAAAAATGGAAAAACATTCCATTCGCAGCCATATTTAAGACAAAAGTCACCTAGTTATAATTAACGGTAATTTAAATGTACATTTTCAAGAAAAGCATTATCGTGAGGTTCGTGTAAAGGTTTTTTACATTGTGAACATTATTGAAATAACATTCCGATGTGTCTTTTTTTATTATTCATCACTAATGGATGATTGACGGATACGAAAGCAATCTCAATATAGGTGTACATAAATTTCGAATTGAAAATGTTAATGGAGAATGTTGAATGAATCAAATGAATACATTTGGCAACACTGTGATCGTGTATTTAGAGTTTGATGTGTTGTTTCCGAAGGTTTTTGGCATCTGTTGCAGTGGCAGATTTTTCAAACGTGTTTTTCGTCCTTGAGATGACCAAATCGGATCCATAACGCAAATTAATTTTTGTTGTTAATTGACAGTTGTTGTTAATTGTTTTGTTGTTAATTGTCAAAAAAACAAAGAAAAAATGTAACGTTTGGATGGAAAATTCTTTAAAATTATTTAATAAGTTCTCAAGAATGTCGAATTAAAAACATGAATCTTAAAATTAATTATCATCAAAAGTGTTTTACAACTTTTAATCGAAAACCAAACATTTACGAATAAAAATGTTATTAAATATTTTGGTACTTATTTAAACCAAAGTTTAAATTGCAACTCTTCATATCAACAAATATGAAAGGAAAACGTTTACTTATAGGCTAAAATTTTAAACTTCATGAAGTTGATGAAGACTTATGAAGTCTAATACAAGATATTGAAATTAAGACTTTCGATTTACAATTAAAATCAAATAAAAAATGTCGGTACGTGTAGCTTTTGCGGTACTTTATGTAAACCTGTATACATGGTCCCCTTCATAGCTTCAATAATTTCGTGGTAACGAGTTAACTTTCCGGCTTGCATCAACATTCAATCGGATTCATTACTATTAGTAAATCAATATTTAATATGTAACCTGATCTACGAAAAGGGGGCTTATGTTCGAAAATAAATTTTCGAAAAATAAGCTGTTACAGATAAACAACTTGTTTCGTCAGTTTTTCTTTGATTGTTCTCTCTTCACTGCGTCGGCCGGTGTTGAAAGACGTCAGTGTTGTTTCAGTTTAAAACGAGTAACGTAGAAGAAGCGAGTTTATGCATTTTGCATATAATTTTTTTACAGTATAATTTACTTAACCGTTAGACTGCCACTGCGCTCCTTGTTTCAATATGCTTATTTATTAAACTTTCGCATAATTAAACTTTCACATTAACTTCGGAAATTGATTTTTTTGGCGAAAATAAACGGAATTTTTCAAAAAGAAAAAAATACCAGGTTATAGTAAACAGATGAGGCTACATCCTACAAAAGGCCCGAATTTTTTCTTCAGCGGTTTCCGAGAAAAAAATTCCCAAAGTCTGCGCTCCTCGCGGACTGGTCAAAAAACCGGTCCTTTTTTCATTTAACTCGCGATATTTTCTAAACCGCGCGACCTACGATTTTCAATCGATGATATGTTACGCCGAAATGATCACCGATTATGACAGTCTTTAACCCGATTTTTTTCGACGAAAACTTTCGGAGTACGAGCATGCGAGAAAGTTTAATAAATAAGCATATTGAAACGAGGAGCGCAGTGGCAGTCTAACGGTTAATAGATGAAAAAGATGAAGTGGGCAAAGGACCGAACTACGTTGTGAGCATCTTGCATTACCACCTGCAAACCTACAGTAAAGACTTCCAAACACTCGTTCTTTTCTGCGACAATTGCGTTGGACAGAATAAAAATAACGTTCTACTATCAAAGGAGTTTACAAAACGATTTTATTTAATTTTCTCCTTACTGGTCACAAGAAGTTCGCGCCCGATCGTTTTTTTAGCATTTTTAAGGCTAAGTAGGCTGTCAGTAACATCAACACGTATGAAGATTTACTGCAGTGCGTGGTACAATCGTCACCAGGTGGTTATAATAAAGCTGTATCGTCCGAGAATGTTGTTTGGTATGAATGGGACAGCTATCTTAAACCGTTTTATAAGTCGCTGGTTGACATAACACAATTTCACCATTTTATTATCGGTACAGATTGTGTAAAAAGTAAGCAATTCGCAGGCAGTTAGATATGGTAGCTCCACTACCAAAGATCAAATTGACATCGAAGAAATGAAAGGCGAAGGTTTGTGGTTTTCTCGAACCAGGAGTGGAAAAAGGTCAATCTTCCTCGCAACCTACACCTAAAAAAGTTACAAGAAAGACGACGGGGAAGAAAAATACAAAAATTACTTAGTATTGTAAAACGTGTTTTTTTGCATAGAATGTTTTTTTTTGGTGCTGGAATACATTTTTTTTTTTGAGTAAAATTACGTTTTTTTATCCTATTACTCAATTAATTTTCCCAACAACAAAATTCTGTTTCTTTCCTATTTGTATTCTCCTTTCTCTGCATTTTCAGTAAACTTTTGAATAAGTTACGACTTTGTGGTTTTCACCATATAAAAGAACGTCTCAAACTTACAATTAGTCTGAATCGGTAAAAAAGTGAAAAATGCTTTTTTGACACGTAAGCCCCCTTTTCGGAGATGAGGTCATATATAATAATTCCAAATATTGCGGGCTCTAGTTTAAACATTTTTTAATTTTGTGTTTACACATTTGTCAAGTTCAGGTAGAGACTCGGATTCAAAGTAATAAATTTATGTATAAACTTGTCAACGATGTCACGTCCTTATGTGTTTAGAATTCTTTGAAGAAATTTTAAGTTAAAGAAATTATCTTGTTGGTGGGTTAATGAATAAAAGATAAGTTGCAAACGTTAGAAAAATTAAAGAAAGGGTCATTGAGTATTGTGATTTTTTAAATTTAGCTAGTGGCGGATGGTTGGTAGAAAAGTACCCGCCTTAAAAAATCCGTCCCGTGTGCGACATTACTTAAGTCCAAATCTTCATTCATCCTTCTCCAAGGGCGAAGTTACTTCAGGGAGAATTCACGTTTTTAAGTTAATCTCCAACTGAATCTTGAATGAATCTCCAATTGAATATCAGAACTGAATCTCAGAGAAACTCTGTCAAGATAATCTCTCTTTCTTTTCTTTTGATTTTACGCTATCAAAGTTTTATTCTTTGTGTTTGGTTAACTTTTCTTTGAGTGGGCTCTTATCAGACACTTAACGAAATGTTGGGTAAAACTGTAGCTGGTTAATCATCATTTTCCGATTAACTTTCCGTTTGTGTTCGTATGATCGAGATTATGCGCGCTCGTCTTTTGTGAATATTCTATCAAAGGTGTATCTCCAGCCATAGGACGAGCCACCCACTGAGGTTATAAACGCAACCAAATGGGGGTTTAGTGTTATAAATTTTAGATTACTTTATTTCGTCGTGACAATTGGGATTTCTCCCTTTCAGTCATCGCCCAGTTGTAATCGTTAAATTACCGATCCGATATTCGCCTACTCGCGAATTTAAACCTTGTATTTTCAAATAAAATTGTTTTGCTACTATCTGAATTAGTGTTATTTTCTGTCTGAATCTTATTCTTAGTGCAAAGTTCCACGGTTTCCGGAAGGTTTGACTTATTGTTAGTTAAAGAACCTTGCATTATTAATATCAAAAGTTTTAATTTTTTATCATTTCATGTTCTTTATTGATATTACGATTGGAATTAGGCTATAATAGATTTGTTCGTGTATGCGATTTCCAACAGTTTTTGACTTTTTCATCCAATCAAGGTTTAGAATTTTTTGCATGTGATCAAAGTTAAACAATTTGTTTGGTTGAAAAAAATCAGAAACTGTTGGAAATTGCCTGCACGAACAAAACTATTGTATCAATGTAATTATGTTTTCATGGTAGTTCAATCTTTGTTAATTCACAGTCTTGAAGACCAAGAAGCGTTATAAATTTCAAATTTTATTTCGTTTCCATTTAGTCTGAACTCACGTAATAAAGGTAAATGAAACGCATTTGGTTTATATTTATATAATTACTTTAATAAACGACTTCAGAAATAATGTAAACACTATAAAAGTAGAATTTTTTAATAGTACCCTTGGCGTTCAATACCATTAACTAACTCAAGTTGATTTACAGTAAGAGTATAAATACAGTGACTGTATTCATATGAACATTGTAAACATTGTTGAAATAACAGTTCGCTGTGGTTTTTTATTGTTATCATTGATATTTAGTGCCACAGGCATGTTCAAATAATTTTTCAAATATTTACCATTTATTGGCGGTTTTATGATTTGTATAAGTGAGTCAAGTTTAACTGTGTTGAGTAATTAAGTAAATATTTCAAATTAAAATGCTTTTTAGAATAAATAAAATTTTACCATTCTGGTTATAAAATATTTATTTATCAAGTAGTAGTACGAGAATTACTGTGGGTTTGGAAAAACAACATTTACATTGGGGATTCGGGTTTGGGAACTTGTAAAGGTAAAATAGTCGAAAATGTCTCGTTTACGACATTCGGTAGAGACACCTAGAGTTGAGGAATTTTAGGGCGAATTATGTATCCGGAATTTTATAGTTTTCGGGAGGAAAATAACCGTTGAAAAAATAAGTGTTAGCTTGCGTAATGGTTTGATGTGATTTCGCAGCTTAGAAATTACGTGTGAGGTTTTGCGATAAGCTAATGGTACAAATGTATTGCTGAACAAAAGTGTCGACGTAAGGTGTGTTAGGGATTGGTTAAAAATTATTGGAAAAGCGCTCGCCCGAACTTTGTAGACTGGTCTCCTGCGAGGGGTTGTCAAAACGTATTAATACTTGATTAGTTTACTGTCTTAACTGGTCTTAACCAGTTAAATGTATTTGATGGTTATATCCGTCATGGAGATGTGTCAGAGTTTTGTATCTTGACGACTATATCCGTCATGTGTAAAATATTTCAACAGCGCCACATACTCTGTGTTTGACGACTAAACTCGTCATCGCTTGATTATCGCGACACACACTGATGAACGTTTTGCAAAATGATCGTCACAGTTAACTGGTTAAGCGTCTTATCTTTCATTAGTTTTAGCTCCAGTAATACTTGTTTACCACCCCTCTTGAACCAAGATTATCTGCGTGAGAGGTTGCTGCTTTTTGTCAATCCACACTGAACCTTAGTAATACTTTTATAAAATCAACACAGAATCTTCATACATTTTTTATAACAACTAACTCTTAACTTGAACTCCATCACGAGATTGAATCTCAGTATTCATCATCGAATTTCTGTATTTGTTTTCTTAAGTTCCCTCAGACTTTAGGAATTTGGAAATAAACCGCGACTTCTCAGGTATTCCGATGTGGTGTATCCTTTTGCGAGGCATTGGATTTCTACGAGCAGTCCAGTTCGAGAAGACACCAGATGAATCCAGATCCAAGATCAGGAAATATTGCATAAGGTTCCACCACAGGTCTTGAGTAAGTCAGTTTCCCAATTCTCATGATCGTGTAATAATTCCAAATATTACGGGCTCTAGTTTAAACATTTTTTTGTTTTGTCTTTGCGCATTTGTCAAGTTCAGGCACTTGGACCCAAAGTAATAAATTTATGTAATAAATATATCGATAATGTCATCCTCAAGTGCTTAGATTTGTCTGAAGATGTTTTAAGTTCAGGTAACCATCTGACGGGTCAATGAATAAAGGATAAGTAAAGAATGTTAGAAAAGTTTTAAAAAGGGTCATTGAGTTATTGTGTTTTGTTTTAATTTAACTAGTTGTGGATGGTTGATTTTCAGGCTCACAAACCTCCAAAGTTACGAGAATTTTCCGTAGAAAAGTAACCGTCTTAAAAAACCTCACCACATGGGTGACATTGGTGCTGTTGTAGAAAAATAACAAATCGTTAGGAATGCCAAAATGTTAATCCACTCTTCCTCAAGGGATTCAAAGGGGGGGAGGAATTCTACTTCAGAGAATTCGTGTTTTTATATCAATCTCCAATTGAATCTCAGACTGAATCTCTCAGAGAAACTCTCTCAAGATAATTTCTATTCTTTTGATTTTGGGCTATCAAAGTTTTATTTTTCGTGTTTGGTTAACTTTCCTTTGAGTAGGCTCTTAGCAGACATTTGACAAAAAGTCGGGTAAAGTTTAGCTGGTTAATCATTATTTTCCGATTAATTTCGGCGTTTGTGTTCGTATGATCTACAATCTAGATCAACGGTGGGCAACCTCCGGCCCGTATAAGGGTCTAATCTGGCCCGCGAGACCTTTAGAAAGAATAATAAATCATTTTTGTTTTAAATCAAAAAAAAGTTAATAGAAAGAAATAAATAAAGAAAGTTTTTACCACTAATGCGTTAGAGAAAAAAATGTCTTCTTGCTGTACTGACATTTGAACCCAGATCCCTTGCTTTCCGTGCAGTAGTTCTACCAAGTAAAGCAGGAAATCTGGGAGATCTAGTAATTAACTTTATTTTTTATATGGAAAAAAAGCTTATAAGTAACAAAAATTTGTCAGTTTTCCATTCCAACCAGCGTCCGAAAAGTAAATCGTAATCTGGTCCCTATTATATAAAAGGTTGCCCACCCCTGATCTAGGTTGTGCGCGCTCTTCTTTTGTGGCCATTCTACCAGAAACGTATCCCCAGCAATATGACGAGTTGCCCACTGAGGGCATAAATGCAATCAAACCGGGGTTTGGTGTGGTGAGTTTTAGATTCCTTTATTTCGTTGCGACAGCTATGGTTTTCTCCCGTTAAGGACTCGCCCGTTTGCAATCGTTAAATTACCGATACGTAATTTGTTCACTCGCGAGTTTAAAGTGTATCCAATTTTCAAATAAAGTTATTTTGTTTATTATACGAATTTGTTTCACTTCCTGCTCGAACATTAGTGTAAGCACTCCCGGTTTTCAGAAGGTTTCACCGGGTTAAAAAAAAAACCTTGCCCTGGTGGTGGCTACGACTACTCCGGTTATTACAATCACTTATTCAGGGACTTTCCTTGCTGTTAGATTATCACGCTAAATACGATCAAGATCTATG
Source organism: Digitonthophagus gazella (assembly GCA_036711955.1). NCBI lineage: Eukaryota > Metazoa > Arthropoda > Insecta > Coleoptera > Scarabaeidae > Digitonthophagus > Digitonthophagus gazella. Next base: position 13,186,779 of record JASCIT010000012.1, read on the forward strand.
TTCATATTCAGAGACGTAAGCGAGGAGCAGGTCAGCGAGATTTTATGCTCAACTGCGTTTACCTGCTTTGAAAGGGCACTCTTTGTCGCAACTTGGTTATTTTGGCCGAAGGATCGGTCGATCACACTACAAGTACAATCGGGTACTCCTTTCATTTTGTTTATGTATTTTGTATGAATGGTTTTAAAGGGTTGGTCATTGAAACTTCTTAATACAAGAATGAAAAACCTGAAAGGTATCAAACGGTACCATTTCCAAAATTTACAAATTGATATTTGAGACAAAATTAAATACTTTAAATAAGATTTTAATAAGAATTTTGTTTATTTTATAAGAAAACTGAAATCAATTGGCGGCGTCTCTCAAAATTATTGAAAATTTGATCAAAAATTTTTAAATTTGATCCTTCTTGTAATAACTTTCTTTATAACCTTTTGTTAATGGGGATACCAAACAGGACATAACAAAATTCTATAAATATAAGTGGGATACTGTTATGTTCGGGGGGTGTTGTTCTTTATGGATAGGGCTAACTCGCTAGCTAAGTCGAGGGGTATCGCGTGCCTCATATATTTCATTAATAAAAACTTCACTTACCCTTTAATCTTAGAATCACTCTTCCGGTACTTCGGGCTCAGTGTAGGGATTTCCAGGGTGACCAACCAATATTTTTCTACACTTTTTCATTTGCTTCAATTTCTAACATCGAACATAACTCTAAGGTGGTCGAATCGCGAGTCCCTTAGTATCGTTCCCAATCATCGGTCGTGGTATTCTTTTTACCTTATTTAGCATTTTTGTACAACCGATATTCGTGAACCCTACTTTTTATCATGACCGTTCGCGGCAATACTTTCTGACAAGGGAAGTATCAGAACTGTAACTCACCGATTTTGTTTAAATTTTGTACAGTTGTAGAATGGGTCAAAATAAGGTTGACGTATTTTTTTATACGTGCGGTAAAAGCCTCTGGAGCAAGTTATAAGGGTTGAAAGTTGAGGGTCGAAAACACATTTTCCCTTATAACTCGAAAACTAAAAGTGATAAATAATTGCTGTAAACGCCAAACGACGTGCTATGATAATAGCTTTCAAATGATGTGCTGCCCGATACCGTATCTATTGTTGGGGGTGAAAGGGGGCGAAAAAAGTGGTAGTTTTTCGCAATTCTCCCCCAAGATGTTGAGGGATATTTCCAAAAATAGGTATAGGGAAACTTTAGGGAAAACTAAGGTTTACGTGTTTTTTGCTTTGAGCGAAAAACTTCATCATTGGTAGTTGTAGGGGTGGAAACGTTTACGTGACGGGGCTTACTTTTATTATTAAAATCGTAGTTTATCCGTTGTAATTCGTTTATTTTGCGTTGATTGAGGTTGTAAACACGTTGATCTTGTAGTAGGGCTGTTTGTTACCTATCCATTAAGGGGTTGGGGGTGAATTTACCAATAATTTCAACCCTAATAAAAAAGACGTGGTTTCAAGTTAGCTTTACAAAGATGTTCCTCTTGATATTTACTGGAGATGCGAGGGGGTGAAAAAGGGGTAGTTTTTTTAATTTTCCAATTAGACTTGGAGAGATATGTACTGCGATAGAATTCGTTTACTTTCCACTGTAAGTGCGTATGTTCCTTTTAACAACAGTGGTGTTTATTATGTATTCATTGAGGGGTGACAATTACGGTGTGTGAATTTTCAAATAATAAAGACATCAAAGAAAATAGTAGTTTTTTGCAATTTTTACAAAAATGTTTGTATTAAAAATGTTCTGGCATCAATATATGTATATTACAATTTCGATACGGGGTTGAACGATTTTTTTTAAATTAGGGTTTTTAAACTTACATCAGAACACATGAAGGATTGGCTTTGAACTGTTTCCCAACTATTTCCCAAATATTGGCCCGAAATCGATACAATTATTAGATTCGTGGACTGGTCACTGCCCCGAAGTCATTAATGAAGCAAAACCACTTAACACTTACTTCAAACATGTGTCTATTCCTGCAGGTATTATAAGCTGAAATGCAGCTGCACCATGAAGAGAAAGACGAAACAGTACTCTACAATGTTACAGAGAACAGGCTTACCTTTTCATCTTTCTCTTCATACTGCAGCTTCATTTCGGGTTCTAGTACAACATGACCAATACAGCCTTTATATGTGTATGGCTTTGGAATAAAGAAAAACTTTGTTAGAAGGCTTTCCGATCATGTCATTCTTTATCAGTAGGACGTCAATTTACATCTACGAGATAATATTCTAAAATTACAATCCTTAACGCATAATCAGTTACCTTCTCCTCTGTTTGTCAGTTTGTTTAAATATGCTTGGTTTACAAACGGTTATATAGGGTGTCCGGAAATGTCGTGTACAACAGAATACCACAGATACCTTGGTCAAAAATATGATGATTTAACCCAACTTATCTATATACAAAGTTGCTTAGTTTAGCCGCTAGGAGGACTTTATAAATCATATTTTTCATGAGTTTTTCTCAAATTACTCGAAAAATCTTCAATAGATTTTATTCATTTTTTGACCATGTCTTTATATTAGCAGGATGCAGCTTTCTGTAAAACAAATTCGAATTTCGAATCATACAGGGTGTTTAGAAACACTTTCGCGGCAAGTTATCCATCCAGATCTTTTTAACCAGCCTGTATAATTTTCTACCAATTTTTTTCTGAATAGCTATATTAATTTGGAAACTATTCTCTCTCTTATAAAATTTCAGTTGGACAAACAGTTTAGCCACAAAAAAATATTTTCTAAATCCCTACAAGCCCAAATTGATAAACTAAGGTATCATTAGCAATGTTTAAAGTAGCAATTTCTTTAAACGGTGTGAAGTTCTTTCAAAAAAACAGAAAATTTCAGCTTTAGAAGTACTTTATTATTTAAAATATTCAAATTTTCGGCAAGACTTATGACCATCATCAGGGCTAAAAATAATACAGGGTGCAAAATTTTTACAATTTGCTTTGTTCTTGGCATTTTTGCTTGATGACACCCCATAAACAAAATCTTAGGTCCAGTGATCTTCCTGGCCAATCAGGGTTAAATCCTGATGATGGTCACAAAGCCTGGCGAAAATTGAATATTTTAAGCAATAAAGTACTTATAAACCTGTAACATCTGGTTTTATAGAAAGAATTTCATACCGCTTAAAGAAATTGCTATTCTGAACTTTATTAATTGTATCTTAACTTATCGATTTGGGCTTGCAGGGATTTAGAAAATATTTTTTTATGGCTAAACCGTTTGTCCAACTGAAATTTTATAAGAGAAGAAATAGTTTCCAAATGAATATAGCTATTCAGAAAAAAATTGAGAGAAAATTATACAGGATGGTTAAAAAGATCTAGATGGATAACTTGTCGTGAGAGTGTTTTTAAACACCCAGTAACTTTCGAAATTCGAATTTGTTCCACAGAAAGCTGTAGCCTACTGATATAAAGACATGATCAAAAAATGAATAAAATCTAATAAAGATTTTTCGAGTAATTTAAGAAAAACTCGCAAAAAATATTGTTTTTAAAGTCTTCTAGTGACGAAACTAAGCAACTTTGTATATAGATAAATTGGGTTAAATCATCATATTTTTGACCAAGGTGTCTCTGGTACTCCGTTGTACACGACATTTCCGGACACCCTGTATAGAGAAAAAACCGGAGCATTTTGAAAACCCAATTGAATTCTGTTTTTCTTGTGAAAAGCCAGCACGTGATACTTGTGGTGATATAGCTGTTATAACTTGCGAATGGTGCAAGAAATCTCTATGTTTAAAACCCCCCTTGGACGGACAGTTTCTTATGGAACTATCCGACTCTCATATAATTACTTCGCATTTCCCTTAAGCGAACACCTCTCTTGAAAAGATACTTTTGGTGGGTCTCGTTGGCGTCCGCACAAGGGAGATCTTACTGCATATATTTATTGTTATTATACATTGTATAATATACAATACGTTAGTACGGTTGATAGCATTATTTGCTATATTACGAACAGTGGAAAATAAACGAATTCTATCGCAGTAAATTTCCCTCCATATCTAATTGGAAATTGAAAAACTACCCCTTTTCCACCCCTAGAGGTTTCAAGTTAGTAAAGCTAACTTGAAACCACGTCTTTTTTATTAGGGTTGAAATTATTGGTAAATTCACCCCCAATCCCTTAATGGATAGGTAACAAACACCCCTACTACAAGATCAACGTGCTTACAACCTCAATCAACGCAAAATAAACGAACTACAACGTGTAAACTACGATTTCAATAGTAAAAGTACCTCTCGGTCACGTAAACATTTTCACCCCTACAACTACCCCCGATGAAGTTTTTCACTCAAAACAAAAGACACGTAAACCTTAATTTTCCCGTAACTTTCCCTATACCTATTTTTGTAAATATCCCTCAACATCTTGGGGGTGAATTGAGAAAAACTACCACTTCTCTCGCCCCCTTTCACCCCCAACAATAGATATGGTATCGAGCAGCACATCATTTGAAAGCTACTATCATAACACGTCGTTTGGCGTTTACAGCAATTATTTATCGCTTTTAGTTTTCGAGTTATAAGGGAAAATGTGTTTTCGACCCTCAACTTTCACCCCTTATAACTTGCTCCAGAGGCTTTTACCGCACGTATAAAAAAATACGTCAACCTTATTTTGACCCATTCTACAACTGTATCAAATTTAAACTAAATCGGTGAGTTACAGTTCTGATACTTCCCTTGTGAGTAAAGAAGTACTATAACCCGAAATGGAGCTGCACCATGAAGAGAAAGATGAGACAGTACTCGGCAATGTTACGGAAAGGGAGCTTACTTTTCATCTTTCTCTTCACGGTGCAGCTCCATTTCGGGTTATAGTGCAAGGTTCGTAAAGAAATTAGACGGAATTGCGTTTTATTATGGGTAAGCTTTTATGTCACACAAGAAAATTAAAAAAACCAGCATTTAGAACGAAATATTTTTTTATTTTTAACCTTAATTCCTTTCTATACACATTTTAACACATTACGGGGTGCTAACCTATTAGTCAGTAAAGTGTTAATTGTTAAATTTTTGAATGATGAATTGACTCATTGAACAATTATGACATTTATTTAAACTGTTTTTGAATTTATTGAAAATCATAATTTTGATGGAATATTTTGCAGTTGTACGAAGATTATTTTAACGAGCACATCGACGCTCTCAAGCCAAAACGGCATAAACGCCAAAATGGCCATTTTTTAGTTACCTGCACCATTGAGTAGCATTTTTAAATTTGCATGCAACAGTTAAAGCGGTATACCCGCAAATAAACTTCATTTGCTATAAAATTGGTTTAAAGTTTGCGTAAAAGCCATTTAAGATTCATTATGTCAATCATTTTTTGCGTTTTCTGAAAAATTAGGATAATGGCGTTTATGGGAGCGTCGACATATTAAAACGTCTTTATATGCTCATTTGAATTATGTTCGAACTATTATTCGTATTTTTTCTTACATATATTTATGTGTATTCCCTTACAAACTTGAGCATAAAGTGTCGCTAAGCTGGGCCTTAATCTCTCTCTTTAAAGTAACTCCGGGTCAATTCAGTGAATGCTAGGATTTTAATATTTTGTTTTTATAACTGGTTTTAATCAATTTATTATTAAGTATTGTTAAGTGTGGTTTTACACTTGAGTTTTATTTCTTATAATGTATTCCATTATTATCGTAAAAATACTGCTTCTGGTGATAGTTCAACGTTACCAATATTTAAATAGTTACTCAACTAATAATAACTATTTAGTGCCTCACTACATTAAAAAACTTAATTAAACTTATTAATTATTTCAAATGCCATCCCTTTTTTTAATTTAATTCATTTTTTTTTACTTTTTAAGTTGTTCATTTATCCAATTAACAAATTTACTAACTTTAGTATAGACAGATGGACTACCTCTCTTTTCACACACTAGAGGACCAAAAGAAAGAACTCCAATTAGTTTTCCATCTTGAACTAATGGTCCACCGGAATCACCCCCACAAGAACCTTTTCGACGCCCAGCATTTAACGTACAAATATTTGTATCTCTAATGGTTGTTTCGTTTACTGTATTCGCTTTTTTTATGCATTCTAAAATATCCAATAAAATTAGTAGGATTTACTTAATTGTGTAGTTTTATCTTAATGTATTATTTTTTTAAGTCTTACCTTCAGCAGTTAAAACTGGTATATCAGCTTTCATCAACCAAACACTCGGTATAGTAGCATTAGAACTAGTTAAACCCCAACCGGTTATAACACCAGTTGAATTAGTAGGTTCAGAATTAGGTGCAGGGAGAGAAATTTTATTGGCATATTTATCAAATGTTATGGGTTTGCTAAGTTTTAGAACTGCTATATCGTTATAATTTATGGCACTAAAATTTTTTTTTCTTAATTGGATTAAATTAAATTAAAACTACTTACCGTACTGTGACGAAGTCAGGATGTCGATAAATGGCTGTTACGTTTATTTCCGTGCCGTCGGTACTGTTAATTGAAGAAGTTCCTAATTTAACCCTTAACTCATATCCCTCAGTAAAACAATGACCAGCGGTTAAAATATGTTGGTTACTAATTATACTTCCACCACATATGAAACTCCAATAAAAACTGAAATTATATGATGGATCTCGTATTCCTACAGCTACTGTGTAAGGGTAGTCTTGTATAAGTGCTAAGTCACCACCTACAATCCTTTTATCGCCTACATCATGATATCGGTGATTATTTTCAGTGGGATTATTTCCTGAAATATTGCATTAGTTTGTTTTATTGTTTAGTCTACTTTATAAATGACTTTATTAATAATAAAAAAACATTACCATTTACTCCCAATAAAGCACAAAGTACCAAACAAAATCTTTTTGTGTTATTCATGGTATAAGCTTTTTAATACTTACTGTAGTTCATTCCGTTTGTCTTATTTATAGTCGTATCGTAGCAAAAATATGTGGATATCTATATAGCTATTAAGAACTTAAAGATTGTCATAAATGTAGAAAAGTTGCATAAGTGATCATATTTGAATCAAAAGTCACCTAAAAGAAATTTACATTAGTGCAAGTATACATTTCTAAGAAAAATGAGGTGAAGAATAAGTTTTTCAATGTCACAAAGGAATTATTGGAATATCATTTCGATGTGTATTTTCTTTTAGTTATGTAATTTTAAACTGTCGTATAGTGGGATCGATTACGATTATAAAAGAACTAATAATAAAGGGTGCCCGTAACTAATTAAACACAGAGTAATAGTGAATTCCTTATATCAAAATGTTAATATTAGTCAAATTTGTCTTACAGTTAGTAATTGTTAATAATAACAAAGGTAGAGACGACTGAAGTCAACATTCTACTTTCGTTTTCTTCAATAGTTTCCCTTGTTTTCAGGATAAGTTTATGAAAATTGATGAAGCGACGAATTTTAAGACGGAAAATATTATTTCGAAACCAATTTTGGTCAAATAAAGATGATAATTTTTTGCAGATGCAATAAACCCAAACAAGCTTTAATTTAAATTTACACAGATGTATCTGTTCGATGAACATAGTATAAGAAGGAGATCTAAATAATTAAATACCAGGAAAAATACATGATAAGAGTTTCATTGATTAATACTAGTAAGCTGGTAAAATGGATCTAATATACGACTTTAACTCATTAATTATTTTGTGCCTTAAAACTTTAACTGTTTCTCTCTTTTTTATTATTAACAATTCCACTAAGTGTAAGAAAAATTTGGCTAATATTAATATTTTAACGTGATTAATTTACTGTGAAGACGAGAATACAATACCTAATTTATTGTTAAAAGTTAAATATAAAGAGAACGGATAAAAAATGGGGAGTTTAAGGAGAAAACATTAAAATTTGGTAAAGAAGGGAATTAGTTTGGGCATCATTAAAACAACATTTCCAATAAAGGAATATCACTTTTAACATGGATAAGGTAACGGAGGTAGCAGATGATTTTGTGCCGGTTTTTCATCCGACCAGTGCAAATCTCATGTTGACGCAATATCATGTGGAAACGAATTTAGAGAAAGAAAAATGGCATTATATGAAGAATCGAATCAAAAAACCTTTCTAGTGAAATTATAGAATAGGTAAGTCAGTGAATTGTTACGTTCGAAATAAATAAATATTCAGATATGATATTTTAAGGAATGTATTGTATTGTTTTATAAAAGTACATCCGGAAAATCGGAGTTATTTACGAACTTATCCGAAGGTAACGATCGAGACGGATTTTTAATGTGTTCGGGGTTGTAAGTATTATATATGTTACGGCTAATGTGGATATTTGGCTAATGTGTATACTATCTAGCTAGTATGAAAACTGTCCAACTCGCTTGCTATTTTAGTAGAATCAGCTGTCTCTATTAAAATAGCATACAACAAACAGTTAGTTTACTTACTATCCAGCTAGTTTATATATTATCCTGCTAGTTTGTAAACTCTTTTTAGAAGCTGGTTAATTTATAAAAAGTATATTAAAAAGCTTACATGCATAGATAATTTATGAACTTTTGATACATTTACAATATATTTGAGATTATGTTCTACCGTTTGTTTCACATAATAATTTGCATATTGTATGTGATATTACTATGTTGTCTTTCCAAAGCTTTAGAAAATTTACTAAAACATTTTGGTGAAGACTTAAACATCCAAAACAACGAAGAGAAAGTATCAGAAGGAGTGTCAAACGTCGTTGCAGAGCTTTAACCATTATTAATCGTGGATCCAGCAGACAATAATCATATTCATATTTCAGAAAATGCCATCATTGAAATTTCAGACATTGCTCATTTCGATATTTCATGGCCTCTCGAAGAACCCGAAGTTGAAACTGGTACGGACCCCGAAGCTGAAGTTTTCGAAGAACCCGAAGTTGGAACTTTCAAGCAACCCAAAGTTGAAGCTCTCAAAGAACTCGAAGATGAACCTTTTAACGAACCTGAAGATATACCAAGTGATACGAAAACTGATGATAGCTTAAAATGTTGTTTATGTCTGGAGTCAAAATCCATATGTTCGCTTTGTAAGAAAGCTGAGGATATACAGAATATTAGATTTGAATGTAACAAATTTCAGAAACGACAGGCCGAAAAAATGCTTTAATCATCAAAAAGAAAATTTATTCCTGCTGAAGTTAGTATGACTGTTAGAATCCCTGTTCCGGATGTTGATCGGTCCAAAACAGACCATAGAAATGTTTTAGGGATTATTATGTCTATAAAACAATACGATGTTTATAGATTAGGAACGGTACATGGAATCTTAAAACAGTTATTTAGCAGAAACCAATTTTATGTTTGTAAACAACAACTGTTATCTTTAAATGATGTTAAAAAGGATGAAGAAATTACTCTTCGGACTCTAGTGGGTAAGAATTCCATAATGAGAATCACTCAGGGATATGTACACTGTTAAAAATAAGGAGTTAAATTTAACTCAATTTTAACTAAATCTGGAAGTTCCCTCGCGACCATCCGTTTCGGAGACAAATTTATATGTAGTGAAAAATTTAACTAATATAATTTGTGACATGTAGTGAAATTCCTTTTAAAAAGTAGTTAGGGTTTACACAGAGATGGGAGGAAAGTAATTTCAAAAAATTGGTAATTAACTACCTATAGTTTGTTGCTCTAACTAATTATAGTTTGTTAATGCAAGATTTTTCGGATGTTTTAAACTCTTTGTACGAATACAATTTACTCCTTTTTGTAGTTAAAGATATCTTTAAGCGTGTTAGGTACAACCCCTTAAGGGATAAGTCGAACTCTTTATTTGTAGTTAAACTTTATATTATTTTAGTTAAAAGTATTCTAGAAAGAGTTACATATCCAGGTCAGCACTTAGGTTATAAAGGTTTTTGGATAGGACCGTATTGAAATAATAACAGTTATGTTTACTTTTTAAAAATATATTAAACAAATAATCATTTATTACACCAGCCGTACCTTTACCACGTTCTATTAAAATGTAATCATTATTTCATTTTTCTTTGTTTTTTTTTTCATGAAATTTGACCAAGATTATTGATGATCCGACAGCAATGAGAAACGGTTGATCTGTTTTCTTTTCATGTAAAGCCTCATCTAAACTTTTGGTTAAGTAAAATATCAACATTATTAGATTTATTGGTGGCTAATAGAAACACACTTTCACCTACATCATGAAAAATAATCAATTTATGACTTGCATCAGCAATTGATTCCTTTTTTGCTCCTCCTCTTCCTTTTGCATTTGGTGATAGTAAATGTAGTAACGTCAAGATTGCATTTGTGTTACTATCCCAATCTGTAAAAATAGGATATCAAAAAAGACGCACAAGAGTTTTACTTTTGTTATTGCCTTTTGGTGGTTCCTTATGAGTTCCAGATCTGTATATATTCAAAACTTTTTCAATATATTTTGGAAAATTTTCCCGTATTGTTCCAAAAGTTTCAAGTTTTAATCGAAAATCTAATGTAATCTAAAAAGAAAAACAAAATTTTTATTAGGAAAACTGAATATCTATCTTGGAATATACGATGATACGTCCAATGAAATCGTAAACGTCGCCGATTTTTTGTCTTTGATGGCGTCGATGGCGCCAAACCATACCGACGCGACGCACGGCATCTTGGCACCAGCATCGGCGAAAATTTTTAATTTACCTTTACAATTTGCATTAATAATAATAATTTTATTGAACATAAGCTCAAAGAATGAACCTATGTATCTAATAAACAATATATAGTTTACCAAAAACTCCTTAACTAACAATACAACAAAATAATTCTGTACTTACCGGCCACATCAATTAAATCTGTAGATAATTGGTTTCCACTTATTTTCACACACTTCTTCCGATCAGAATACTTAACACGTATATACCAGTGGTACATTTCCATTGTAAGAATAGGTAATGTAAGACACTTCTAACAAATCAATTCGTTTACGCTCAACGATCATTCGTCTAAATAATCGCTAACCGCCATCATCGATGTAGAAGAGTCGAGCAAGAATCACGTGATGTGATCATGTGACTATAACAACATAATGTAGGGGTGAAAATCGTATTAAATGTAGTTAACATATTTGTATTTTAATTTCAACGAACACGTAGAGTTAAAATTTGTTAAGTTCATCTCGGCGGAGTAGAAGTGTTAACACCGTATTGGTAACACTTCTAAACAGATGATTTTCACTCTGAATGGAGTTACTACTTATCGGAATTTAGTCAAATTTAACATTTTTTCGTGGTAATATTCCACCTTATACCAGCAGAGTTAAATAACTCCGTAAAATTTTTAACAGTGTACGGTGTCAATGTAAGAAGACCTGTGTAAATAAGAAGTGCAAGTGTGTGTCCTCAGGTTATACATGCAATAGTAAATGTCACAGTAGCCTTAGTTGTTGCAATAAATAACATATTTCAAATTTATTAAAAGTTAATAAATTATCCAGGGCCTTTGGTTACTTTACGATGCTCTACATATACCTTCTATAAATTAACCAGATTCTAAAAAGAGTTTACAAACTAGCAAAATAGTATATAAACTAGCTGGATAGTATGTAAATTAACGGTTTGGCGCATGCTATTTTAATAGAGGCAGCTGATTCTACTAAAATAGCAAGCGAGTTGGATAGTTCTTATACTAGCTGGATAGTATGCAAACTAGTCTAGTATCTATATTAGCCGTAACATATACATACATATGATAAAGTTATAACTTTTAAACGCCAAATTTTAATGTAATCCAAAGAAAATTTTGGATTACACTTTATTTTTAAATTCAAGTTAATAATATGGAATTGGAGTTTTTTTACAAACTGGAAAACGAGCAGGTAAAATTCAACTCAAACGTTTTGTAATTTCTAGTTTTATACCGAAGAAAACCAGTTTCCCCTCCAACAATTAGAGGTTGAACACACCATAAAACTCAAATTTAGAAATTCTTCGCAGTTACTGTGCGGATTTTCAACAAATCTGCAGTGTATTCCTCTCATTTATTCTTATTTGTTTAATCTTTTTTGCAGTTAGTGTTAAAAGCGTTAGTGTTTATTTCCGTGAATGTGTTTCAAATCATTGGAGTTCGTGTTCAGATTATCATTTTGAGGAAGTCTTCGGATTGTTATTTTGCGAATGTTACCAGGTAAAATACTTTTGATTTATTAAGAATTTTTAAAAAATATTTTTTTTAAATATTTTTTTAGGAGATTTTCAAAGAAACAACATTCGCTTGGTGAGTCTTTTTCATTTCAAAAACTTTATAATCGTGATTTTTCAAGTATTAATTGACGAAGTATTATAAATTGATTACAAAATAAAATCTTCAGGAAGTAAATAATACATACAACATCCATCTCTTCATACTTATCATTTACTGCTTCTTAAATAAGCTTGTTTTTGATATCGGAATTCAGTTGTTGTGAGTTGTTGCGAAGAAAAACTCTTTGAAAATCCTATAGGTTGAGCACAATAACGAAATTATCGTTATGTTGGTGATTGTACTAGTTGAAATTTAAGATTTGGACGATAATTTTCATTTGTACCAGTGCTTGATTGAAGTTTTGGTCGGAGTTTCGTCGTTGAAGCACGCGGAATTACCTGTTAAGGGATTTTGTCGCAAACCTGTAAGACTTATTAAATTTGATTACATTATTTAATCATTTGTGAGAGAAAATGCATTACATAAACCTATAACATTATTGGTGGGATTTATTTCCGCTGGACGTAAGTTTTGATGGTGTTCTATCGCTAGTGCGTGCTTTACTCGAGGTCCTATTAGACCACGCTATTTATTCAGGGAAGCCATATTTTGCATTGCTGGTTCCGATTTTCCGCATCTGAAACAGAGTACTAGAAGTATCGCAAGTATTATTAAATTTATCACTTACCTAAGAATTCGCGACGTCAGTTACTCTCTTCTGATCCTCTTAAATAATTGTTAGTTAGCTTTATTTGGTTTAGCACTTACCATCACGTTTTGGGATGAACTACCTGGTTAGTTTTTTCATGAACCATTGCGTATTCTTTGTTTTATTAAGAATTATAGGTTTGTTATAAAAAACTGGTTTATTTGATAAACAACACTCCCCTTGAGTCGAGTTTTTCGTTCCTAGTCTATTGCGTAGCAGAATTTATTTTGATAAGTTTAGCGCTCATTCTATAAACCATAATTCCTCTTGCTTTGACAAGGTTTAACTTGACTCTAACATGTTTGCAAACCCACTTAATTAAATAATTATTGCTTGTTAGTAAGACCCGCTCCTTACCCGCACTTCGCCCTATTCAAGGGTGAAGCAGCAACTGTAACTTGTAAAAGTAATGATCTTAAAGTTAGTCTAACAATAATTTGAGTTTGCATGTGGGATACACAGAAGGAGGAAATAGACATAAAAGTAAGAAAGTTTATCCGATGTCACAAAAAAGGGATCATAGGCGTGTGAACACAAGGAGCACGAATTTTTCTGGTATAATATAGGTTACCTATCAATAAATATACTTTTAATTTTATTGCTTATGGTAGGGCTGCTCAAATAGTGCACAATGCCTACATTATGCATTTTTTTGTTGTAAGGCAAAAATGGTTGAGTGCCTAGTTACGATAATATGACAGTTATGTGATGTCAAATAATACTAACTTATTATCATTTTCTGCTTATGAGATTTTTTTTGTGTTTAATTGTGACTGAATTTCACGGTAAATCGAATAACTTGACCTTTTTAATCCAAAGCAGAGGTTCTTAAGTTCAACTTAATGCCAAGATTTTTTAAAATTGGTAAACAAATTTTGAGTTTGTTTAAGGTTCACAAAAATTGGAAATTACCTTTTCATTTTTTGGCTTATTTCTATAGTTCTATGTCATAAGTGAATAATATTCATAAATAAGTACTTTATATTTTAGAACTTGACTTTTATAATTTGATTTCGATCGTTACATAAAAATGTAAGAGGTTCCAAAAAACTGTTCACAAAGGTCATCATGAAAATATCTCAAACGCCAAGTATCAACTCGTTGTTTGGTCAGTTATAACCAAATGTCGAGAGTGGAGAAGAAGAGCTAAACACTCAAACTCCAACTCCAATACCCTGAACTTATCAATCAATCAATAACCAAGTGGAACTACATGGTGTTTCTCCAAAGGAGTATTGTACACAGTAAACTAATTTTATAATGCACGCTGAGCAGCACTAGCTTATGGACACTTTAAGAAATTATTTTAGTTAAATTAACCCTTAACTACGAAAGTGCCCTTATGCTATGTAGATACCCTTCGTGTGAGGCGACCCGGTTCTTTACAGGTCTCAACAGGAAGGATCTACGCCTAATCACAGGGCTCCTGACGGGACACTGTAAGATTAATAAGCACCTTTATAATTTAGGGTTTGCCGCTTCTCCTCTATGTCGTGCTTGCGAGCAAGACGTTGAGACTGTTAAGCACATCCTATGTGATTGCCCGAAACTCAAGGACCTTAGATTAAGGGACTTGGGTGACGACTGGCCAACCATGGATGGAATCAGGGACACACCTCTGTACTGCATCCTAACCTTCGGTAGATCCCTAGGCTGGTTGATGTAAACAGAGCGAGTGACAGGGAGGTTGTACAAAGGGCGCAATGGGGCCTAAGTGCGGCATGCCATCTGGCGTGCCCTCCCATTTCCTACATACATACATACAACCCTTAACTACGGAAGTGCCGTCTGAGAAACAGCATATAAACGTAATATTTTTATTTTTAAAATATTTGTCATCATTATGTACAGCAAGTATTTTAAGCAATTCTTTAGTAATTTATTTACTAATACTTCAAAAATTATCTAAATGTACTGATTACAGAAAATATGTAATTGTTTTAAGACTTTATGCCATAATATCAGTGGTAGTCTGCCAGACAGCACCTCAGGGTTTATGTTTTGCTTATTGTACCTCCGTAGTTAAGGGTTAACTCTTTTATTAATGCTTTGCTGCCCTGTTTCAACTCGCGAGTTTATACATTTTAACATACTAGAATTAGAATTGATATGAAAATGGTTTAGTTACTTCAAAATTTGTGAGGTGAATGTCAAGACGGCAATAGTTAATCATGAAATTTTATAAAGAGCTTAATGAGTCACTGATAATGGCTTTAGAACACTCTATAGTTATATGACGGTTCCGTAAATATGTCTGAAATATACAGGGTTGGACAAAAATATGGAGCAATAAATACTCAATTTGTTATTGAAATGAAAAATGTTTCTAATAAAAGTTTCCTGATTAATTATGGATTATTTTCTGCCTATAGTTATTTGTTTGTATATTTTGATAGATCATTTTTCATTCTGCACTATAGACATATCATATGAGGTTTTATAAAAAAAAAAAATAAGAAAAATTAGATTTTTTGAAAATATTTAATCAACAAATTTGGTTTAACCGCTTGCGTACCAGAGGGTTTTGAAAAAAACACAATAGGGAAGCGCCAAGGAGCGAGATCGCGCTCCTCGATTATGTGCCGAAAAAAGTCAAAGAGCGCGATAACGCTCCTTCCATAACGTGTCAGTGGGCCGTCAGTTGTCTGTTTCGACCAAACGCCCTGGCCTTTTTTGACATTAAATCTGGAGAGCGCGAAAGCGGCTCGTGGTACGCAAACGGTTAAGTAGGCAGTAAAATGACGCCGTTAAACGTTAAACATTAAATTAATTTATTTTGTCTACTTTTCCATTGAACTAAAGAAACTTTGAGAAAGTATTTACATTTTTTCAGTTTAAATCTGTGTTTGAATCAATTCAAAATAGAATTTGATTTTTGGCCAAAAAATAACTTCGGCTTCAATAATCATGTGATTGAATTTTGAAGTTCATTATACTATTTACTCATTTTTTTCCTATAATTTTTGCGAAGGATAATATTTTTTTCTGAAGAACATTGGTAAGTAGTTGTGTAAGACATATTTTTAATACGACAGGATTAACTTTCATTAAAGAAATTTTATAAGGAGTGTTGACAAATTAAAAAACTTTATTAATTATTTCGAATTACATTTTTTTTAAATTCAATTTATACACTTTTTTATTTTTTAAGTTGTTCTTTTATCCAGTAAACAAACTTACTAACTCTAGTATAAACAGATGGAACGCCACTCGCTTCACAAAGTAGAGGACCAAAAGAAACTACTCCAATTAGTTTTCCATGTTGAACTAATGGTCCACCGGAATCACCCCTACAAACACCTTTCGGACGTCCGGCATTTAACGTACAAATATTTGTATCTCTTATAATGTTTGTTACGTTTACTTTTTTCATTGCTTCTATGCATTCTGAAATATCCAATAAAATTAATAGAATTTACTTATTTATGTATTTTTATCTTGATTTATTATTATTTTTTGTTTTACCTTGAGAAGTTAAAACCGGTATATAAGCTTTCATCAACCAAACACTCGGATATTTTCCAAACGTACTAGTTAATCCCCATCCGGTTATATCACCTTTTGACTTAGTCGGTTCAGAATTAAGCACAGGGAGATTAATTTTTTTGGCATATTTATTAAATGTTATACGTCTGCTAAGTTTTAAAACTGCTATGTCATTATAATGTATGGAACTATAAAACTTTCAATGAAGATATTTTTTCTTAATTAATCCAACTTAAAATTACTTACCCTGCTGGGCCGTAGTTAGGATGTCGATAAATGAATGCAACATTTATTTCTGTGCCGTCGGAACCATTAATTGAAGACGTTCCTAATTTAACCCTTAAATTATGCCCAATAATGCAATGTCCAGCGGTTAAAATATGTTGGTTACTAATTATACTTCCCCCACATATGAAACTTGAGTAAAAACTTTCTGAACTTTGTACTCCTATAGCTACTTGGTAAGGGTACTTTTCTATAGGTACTAATTCACCACCTATAATCCTTTTATCGCCTACGCCAGGACTATTTTCAAAGGAATTATGTCCTGTAATATCGTAGTAATTTGTTATATTCTTTTGTCTACTTTAATCGACTTTATTAACAAAGAAAGAATCTTACCTTTTATTCCCATTAAAAGACAAAGTACCAAACAACATCTTTTGTTACTCATGGTATAAGTTTTTTTAAATACTTATTGCAGTTAGTTTTTTTGGTGTATTTATAGTACTACAGAGCTATAAGAAAGTATGTGAATGTATAAATAACTTTAAAGAACTTAAACATTGTAATAAATGTAGAAAAGTTCCATAAATGATCATATTTGAATTAAAAGTCACTTAATTTAAAGGTAATTTACATTAGTGCATGTGTAAATTTACAAGAATAGTGCGATGATGAATATGTTTTTCAACGTCACAAAGAAATTATTGAAATAATATATCGATATGTATTTTATACTTCTTGTAGTGAGTCTTCATGAAGTCATAGAAAATCATTCAGTAGGCGTGGTTATAATAGTATTTCTATGCTAAACTTACGTGTTGCGCAGTAAGAAAGGGATTAGTCAAAGGGTAATAATTTAATACTATCTCATATCGACTCTATAACCTTTCTTTTTTGGCGACTGGTAGGGATGACACAGCATAGATAAATTGCCCGAAAAAAGTATATTCTCCTTCAAAATTATTTTTAGTTTTCAGTCTATACACATTTGAGCAAAATATTTATTCAGAATGTACCAAGATTTTGATTACGGGTGAGGTCTCTTTGTTACGTGTAATTGTTAGTTTTGAGTAATTTATCCTCTGTTTTCCTAATCTTTTTGCAAACAACGAATTGTTTATTGCGTTCATTTTTTTTCAGCGACTGACTTTGGAACGTTCCTTATCCTTTAAATTTATTTATTACTATCCTCTCAAAGAGGGCATTGAGAAGTTGCAAAAATTAAGGTTGTTTACTGAAGAAAATGTTTATTACTTCCTGGTTTTAATAGATATTACCACATGTTGGAAAGGGTTTCGCTTTCTTTTACAACCAGCTCTTGTGTTGCTCAGACGTAGATCTTTTCGCTAAATTTTCTCCGACATTTTGGATTTTGGTATTTTTCATCATTTATCATCTATTTTTTTAAAGTTTAAAAATTAATGGTTGGTTTAGGATGTCAAACTTAAAGACTGTAATTGTAACCGTAGCAGTAAGTCTAGTATTTAAAAAAAGTTCAACTATTTTGTGTCAATAGAAGCGTTTAGGCAACGACTAGGAATTGCGGCAAACTTGATGGTTATTACAGTTAAGGTTACGGTTAAGTTTGATATCCTTAACCCACTATAAGACTTTGAACTTTGGATTATCCGCATTTATTAATTTTTTCTACACCCAAGTTATAATTTACATCTGGTCGAGACCTCCAAGAACTGATGCTTTTTTTTCTGTCCTCCTCTTGCTTTGAACCTAAAAGAGCATTCAAATCTTCGGAACGAAGAAAACCTCCCAAATTTTGGCCTTTTCGTCATCCTCTTTCAATGTTACGGAGGACGTCGCTGACCGCTGGCTATTTGCAGATTGTTGCTCGACACCATTTATTTCTTTCCCTATAAAACATCGCTATCACCTCTAACAAATTGCTTCAATCACAGTAACTTCGGCTACAAATATGGTCAGAAATGTTATCATACTATTATCAGCGGAAGACCGACTACTGTATTATTTCGAAGAAACTTGGAAGAATTTATTTAGGGATTTGTTTTAATAAAATTAAGTTAAATTGTAGTGTTTGTACAAAAATTATTAATTCTTTAGGTAATTTTAGGAAATTTAATAAATTAGGTTTACTTAAATGAAATCTTAAGGAAATTAAAGTTACTTTTATGAAATTTAATTTAGTCAATTTATTTTGTGAAGGTACTATAGATACCATTTGTTTTGCTTTATTTACGTTCTAATTTGGAAATTTATATAAATGTTAACATAAAATAAATAAAACAGGTGATTTAATCTACGACTTAAATGTAATGAAGGAAAAGGAAAAAAAAAATATGAAAACATCGGAATACGAAACCAAAACGGACATTAGCTTACCTACTGTAATTAAAACTATTTTAATCTATCTTATCTGATACGACTTTTGGTGAGATACAAATTAATTTCAAATTTTGACTAAAAACTTACAAAAAACAAATTGGGTTGACATTAGTAATAGACGAATAGTAGTTCAACCGAATACCGAACATTCGGCTAAATTTGAACCGAATATTCGGTCATTATTGAATGACGTGAAAATAAGATTCAAAGAAATAAAGAGGGAAAAAATTATTTTATGGCAACGTTTTTGAATTCCCAATATCGCTTTTCCTCACTTTTTCTCATGTGAAAACATATGATACTTTTTTTGGAAGCATTTGGAAGAGACAAACTCCGGAAGCAGTAGTAGAGACGATACAGAGAGCGATGGAAGTGATAAGATGAATATAAACGCAAATATTCAGCAGCTGTCCTCTACAATAGGCAAAAATTTGAATCGATGTCATTTTACATTTTGGGATTGCTATAAACCCATAGCCACATTTAGTAAGGCCATTAATTACTTTAGCCATAGAAATAGAGTAGCAATCAAACTGGACGGTTACATGTCTGAGGAATTACTAAAGAGAGAGCAAGTTCCGTTTGTTTGGTGGAAACAACACGGCTTAAACTTGGTAAATTAGTAAACTGGCAAAGGTGTTATCAAATACAGTTTTCTAACTAATGGACAATTGCGCAAGAATCCGTTGTATGCTCTTTTAATATAGCCTTCGAATTTTTTAAAACTTAGAACAATCATTAAGACAACCGAATTTTCGGTAAATAAATTCAATATTCGGCCGAAAACCGAATATTGCAAATGAAGCCGCATAAGCCGAATACCGAATAATTATTCGACTTCGGTCCCATCTCTAGTTGACATCATGTTATCCTACTATTTCCACTCAGGGAACGGTAATTAAGCAATAAAACTTAAATCATATGATTGCGCATAAATTTTAATACTATAACGTTAGCATATAATCATTATCAATACTTATGACCGTTGTCAGACCCATCAACTTAATATAACAAAGTAATTTTTTTTGGATTTAAAACAAAAATTCGGTCCATAGAGGGTTAATTGAGTGACTATTCAATTATTTATTTCCTGGTAAACAAACTGGGTTCACATCATGTTATCCTACTATTTCCACTCCGGGAGCCATAATTAAGCAAAAAAATTTGGAAACGCAATTCTATCAGAATTCACCAAAACGCAGAGTGGCAGAACCAAAATCGGACTTAGAGTCCCATTGGAAACGAAACTTCGAGTTAATGAACGGATAATCTAAGCAACAATCTAGTCGAGTCGAAAAACAAAATCCCGGTTCCTTTGTTCTGCAAGGGCTTCGTAAGCCCACGTAATAATATGAACAAAGTTATCCCTGATTAGGCAAGAAGCCTTTATGCCTTAAGTCTGGTAGATCTCATTATCAACGATTTAAATTATTTCAATATTAAACTTTTAATCAAGACAAATGCGGTTCGCCACATAACTTTATTTTCGACTTCAACAATCTGAAATGATTTTTTGAATTCATCATCGATTCTTAACCCCTTGCCCTACATAACATCTGCCAATTTCGTGAACCATAGTACACGAGAAAAGCGATCGTGTGCCGTGACATTCAAGCGTTTAGCCGTGTACCCGAACTGGCGAGAAAAAAACTAGGGACAATAGGACACAAACGATTCACCACGAGTCGGACTCGTGGTTTCCGCTTATGGCACAAATCTTTACCACGAATTAGACTCGTTGTTTTCGTTTATGACACAAATTTTTTACCACGAGTCAGACTCGTGGTTTTTGCTTATGGCACAATTTTTTTACCACGAGTCAGACTCGTGGTTATAGGCCAAAGGGTTAAAAATTAATTCTTCATTAAAACACATTCTTCATTCATTCACAAACTGTATAACGTCGGTATACAAAAAAAAGTGATCAAGTCCAAAATTCTAGATTTTTAGGTTTTAATATTCATGTAACTGAAATTCAATATTATTTTGAAGGGAAAAATGAATAAGATCAAAAATGCCGTTATACATTGTTCATAAATATCATTATAAACTAATCTTATGTCAAATAATTGATTTTATAACCAGAAGCCAAAGTTAAAATATTGTATATCGACGATAAGTTTATGAATAAAGTAGTTTTTTAGGTAATTTCGAAGCAGTGTGATTTTGTAATAAAAGATTTTGAAGCTGTCTGGCCAGCCTTCAAAAAGGGAAGCGGCAAGGAGCGCGATCGCGCTTCTTCGATTATGTGCCGAAAAGAACCAAAGAGCGCGATAGTGCTCTTTCAATTATCTGTCGAAAAAGCCGAAAAACGCGTTAGCGCTAGAAATTGTATCAGTAAATACCTAACGACAATAAATATTTTTGGGATGAATGGCCCACAACAGTTTCGAAAAAACAACCAGAAGAGTTTTAACTATATTTTTCATTATTTATTTTTATAACACTTTTTAATGAAGTTTCTATGAATCAAGTTTATAGGTGTTTTGACCTTGTCTATATGTGAAATACCTGATTTATTTTAAAAATAACTATAAAATAGATTCATTATTTTAAACACCAATAAATAAACATCCACAAATTTTGACATTATACCGTCAAAGTTTAATGTTCTTACAATTAGACTTGATATAACGTTTATTGGTATTGTGATATGAGTTGGGTTATATTGTGTCCATATGAATATTATAAACATTGTTGAAATAACAGTTCGATGTAGCTTTTTATTGTTATCGATATTTACTGCCAGAGATCTTTTCAAATAATTTTTCAAATATTTGGTATTCTTTGTCGGTTTTACGATTTACGCATAAAAGTCAAGTTTAATTGCATTGACTAATTAAGTAAAAATTTTCAGTTAAAATATTTTTCTTTTGAATGTGTTTTTCCCTTAATAACACTAATAATAACAAATTTATAGAGGATTTATAGGATTATGATCTTAATTTGGTCTTATTTTTATAAATAAACATTTTGATTAATTTAACCTCCTTTTATTTTTGAAACTCAACTGATTCCATTTTTTATTTTTTAAGTTGTTCTTTTATCCAATAGACAAACTTGCTTACTCTAGTATAAACAGTTGGCATACCGCCCGTTTCACAAAGTGCAGAGGCAAAAGAAGTGATTCCAATTATTTTTCCATTTTGAACTAATGCTCCACCAGAATCACCGTTACAAACACCTTTTGTACGTCCAGCATTTAACGTACAAAGATTTGTGTCTCTAACGATCGAAGTTAGGTTCATTTTGTCTACGGCTTGTATGCATTCTAAAATGTCCAATAAATTAAGTAAGGTTTATTTATTATCTTATTTTGTCCTGTCTTACTTTGACGAGTAAGAACTGGTACTTCAGCTTCCATCAACCAAATACTCGGATTTGTAGCATTCGAACTAGTTAAACACTTATTATTACGGTTGGTTTAAACCCCAACCGGTAATAACACCTATCGAATTAGTCGGTAGAGAATTAGATGCAGGAAGGTTAATTTTCCTTGCATATCTATTAAATCTTATTGGTCTGCTGAGTTTTAAAATTGCTATATCATTATAATCTATAGAACTACAAAATTCACATTTCTCTTTTCTAAATTAAATTAAATTAAAAATGACTTACCCCACTACGACGAAATTAGGATGTCGATAAATTGCTGAAACGTTTATTTCCGTACCACCAGAATTATTAATTGAAGACGTTCCTAATTTAACCCTTAATTTATAGCCATTAATAATGCAATGTCCAGCAGTTAAAATATGTTGTTTACTAATTATACTTCCACCACATATGAAACTTGAATAAAAACTTTGTGGAATTTGTAGTCCTACAGCTACTTGATAAGGGTGGTTTTTTATAAACGTTAATTCACCACCTATAATTCTTTTATTACTTGCACTGTGATATGGGTGAATATTTTCAGTGAGGTTGTTTGCTATATTATAACGTTAATATATTAGTTATACTATTAATTAGTTGTATTGTTTATTTTATTATTTAGTTTTTTTTAATAAAGAAAATATCTCGCCATTTATTCCTGCTAAAACACAAAGTACTAAATAAAATTTTATGTTACTCATGGCATAGGGTTTTTAATACTTGTTGTAATTGGTGTTTTTTTGTCTTATTTATAGACACAACGAGCAGTAAAAAATATATATAGATGTATGAATAATTGTGCATAAATATAAAAATGTTTTTCAATAATACATCAACCAAAAGTCAGGTAATTTAA
This sequence comes from Digitonthophagus gazella, assembly GCA_036711955.1. Taxonomy (NCBI): domain Eukaryota; kingdom Metazoa; phylum Arthropoda; class Insecta; order Coleoptera; family Scarabaeidae; genus Digitonthophagus; species Digitonthophagus gazella. The sequence goes on from JASCIT010000012.1 coordinate 13,210,013, forward strand.
AAGTAATTTCCATTCATGCAAATGTATATTTTCCAAGAAAGTGCAGTGAAGAATAAGTTTTTTAACGACACAATGAAATTGTTGAAACGATATTAAATCAATATGTATTTTTTATAGTTAAGTAGTTTTAAATTCTCATCGTCATCGAGTTTTAAAGAACACAAATGCAAAGTGTATGCAGTTTTAGTTCACAGTCAGGTAAGGTTTTAATTTGTTAATTCTACCCTGGTGAGGGTGCAGTAGTTAATTGAGTGATTACTTAGTTATTTATTTGTTGGTAACGTTGAGTTGCTACTATGGTAATTCAGGAATTCCTGTGGGTTTAGGAAAAATATCATTCATATTAGGGTCTCGAGATAGGTAACGTGTTTGGTTTGGGATTTGTTGTTGGGTCCCGTAGCCAAATTGTCGATGCAAGGTGCTTTAGGGATTGGTTAAAAATTAATGTAAAAACGCCTGCCTACATTTTGGGGATTGACCTTCTGAGAGGGGTTGTCCAGACGCTAGGTACTATAACCCCAAATGGAGCTGCACTATGAAGAGAAAGATGAAAAAGTAAGGCCCCTTTTCCGTAACATTGCCGAGTACTCTTTCATCTTTCTCTTCATGGTGCAGATCCATTTCGGTTTGTAGTATGTCCCAGTAAAATTGAATTACCACCTCCCTTGAACCGAGGTTACTTACGAAAGAATTTTCTTGATGTTTGTCAATCTTAATCTTAATCTTGAGCGAATCTTAACAAGATCTTTAGCAAAATCAACTCTTAGCTTCAATTTCGGTACGAGATTGAATTTTAGCATTGATCATCGAACCTTAGTATTCGTTTTTTTCGGTATACACAGACATTAGTAATTCTGGAGACAAACCACGGCGTATCGGGTATTTCGGTGTGATATGTCCCTTTGCAAGGTGTTGGATCTTCATGAGCAGCCAAGTTCGAAAAGGCATTAGGGGAATCCAGATCGAGGATCAGGATATATTTCTGTTTGTTACTGATTTACGAACGATTTTACTTTTGTGTGTCCTCTTCAGTATGTTCTCGCACAAGAATAGATCCTCCATGGCTGTGCGTTCTTTTGATCTAATCTCTCGTCTATATTTTCATTTTGCTGGTTTGGCCTTCTTCAATAGCTAAGACCACCTATCTTAGGAAGATATCAGAAACAAGCGGTTAAGGTTCATTGTTGTAAATTCAATTTTTTCTACTTTACTATCCACTCTACTTATTTATCCTAATATTCATAATCTATGTTTGAACGGCTACTTGTCCAAATCTGATCAAGTAAATTAGTTCTGATAAAAAGCATGCCAGTAGATTCCACCACAAACTTTACTCATGAAAACCAGACTAAAGAGGTAGCTATCACAATCACTATGAAATAAAGATTGAGGGAGGTATTAAGATACCCTTTGATCACAAATAAAAACGCTTACTTCTTACAGCAGTATATGCAGAAACTGAAATCAAATCTTTATTCGTACATCGAAAAGTTAGATAATCCAATTTTTCAGCTAAAAAATGTGTACCCATACGTGAAATGGCTTTTACAAAGTTTCTTCTAAAACATCTGATAAAGGTGGGTACTTTGGATGTACACAAAGAGCGATTTCAGTAAACGACAAACTGCCTACCTTCATATCGTTTTTCTATAGTCTTATTTTCCGATCAGTTACAGTAATTTATTCGCTCTCTTGATCTAGGAAAAAACACAAACTCATAAGAAGTCAAACTGATAGATAATGTCGTCATAATACATACAACTTACCATCTGGTGGCAAGAAATTACTGCAACACGTACAAAAAAGAAATATCAATTGCGTCGAACCTAAGCGGTCCAGAGTCACAAAATTTGAATCAATTTTTACACTTCTATGGATCAACATTTCTACCTAATTCTATTAAAGAGTACCCATTCCTTCTAAGTGTTGCAATTTCAATGTCACGCAGTATATCAACCACAAGTTCACAATAAGTCTGTTTGCCAATTCTTGTAGTTATCTTGTTAGGGATCTTCCGTGTTGTTAGGTCATTGGGTTAAGGTCGAGATTCCTAATTTCTCTCTCTAAAAGTAACTTAGGGTCAGTTAATGTTAGGTTTTTTACTATTTGTTTGTACCTGATTCAAGACTCTCATTGTTATTTTGTAAATATAGTTTAAGTGTTGTTTTACATTTTAATTTTATTTCCCTTTCTACTAACAATAAGTAGGGCCTTAGTGCAACAACTCACGGTTTTGAAGTAGTGACCGGGCGTTTTTTGAGGGTAACTAATTGATTAGCGTAAAAATAACTATTTTAGGTAGCGGCGGTAATACCAATAAAAAAATAACAGGGTCACTAAATTACGTAGTGCACCCGTACTACACCAAATAATGTACTACACTAAATAATTTAATAAATTAGTCTCAATAACGCGTGGTTATTACTTCAAAAAACATGAGTTCTTGCACTTACAAGGGAACATACCGAACCCGAACACGCCGATTTTTTTCCAAATCGGTACATTTGTAGAGGGTCCCAACCTAAGTAAAACCCTACTTTCCGTTGCTGCCCAAAAACGGTTTGAAGGGGTGAAAACGACCCTTGAAAATTGAGCAGTTTTTGGAAAATAATTTTTTTCTCCTAAACGATTCACGATATCAAAAAAAGTTTCAGATAAAAAATGTCCGCACTTAGGCCCTCTTGCTAACCCCTGTTAAAAATTTCAGATTAAAAATTATTATACGCAATTGTTATAAACAAATTCGATTATTTACGTAGGGGAGATACCTATCTATCCCAGTTTTTGCTTAGTACTAGATACTTACAACGTCGACAACATGTCCTCTTTCATTTTTCTTCAAATATCGCGCGAGGCTGAATTCAACCCCTTTGTGATCAAAAAATTGCATATAAAAAAAATTCGTATCTCCAAAAGTATAAATAATATTGCAAAATGTGTAAGATATTAATTGCTTCTGAATATGTTGTCTTTCCAACCCCGGCCATAAAAGTTAAGTTAACAATTATTACAAATAATTGTTATAAACAAATTCGATTATTGTCGGATAATCGACACATTTTTCGATTTATATCAAAGGGATTATAATGTAAGCAGTTTGTAGGGATTAATTCATTACGTAAAAGTAGAATTAAGAACTTTTTGTATTGAAAATCGGATCCATAGTTATAGAAACTAGCTATTTCCCGATATGCGGTCTTAGACTTTGACGAAATGGAAAATTAAAACTCAACAATAACCAAACATTAAAAATTCTTTGGTGTTAGGGTATTTAACGTGATAACCTAATAACGCACAGGGTCCCTAATCAGTTGATCAAGAGAATTGGCAAACAAACTTCATCTGAACCTGTGGTTGAATTTGATGCAATATTTCGATCTGGGTTACTCTGATGTTTTTTTCGAAACGTTTTTGCTCGTGCATATCCAACACATCGCAAAAGGACACACTGATTGAACCTAAGAAAACGAATACTAACAAGGAGACCTTACGACTTGCCCGTCACCGATTTTAATGAAAGTGATATCATCGATATGTGTAGGGTTGCCAGATCTCCGGCATTACGCCGGAGTCTGCGGCATTTAATGTTCATCTCAGGCCTCCGGCAGGCATTTGAACATTTCCGGCAAAATGAAATTCAATTAAATTTATAAAATAAATAAATAAAAAAAGTCTATATTTTTGTTAAAATAAATGATTTACTATACACATGACATTTTTTTTTGTAAAAAATAAAATGTTCCCCGCCCCAATCTCCGGCATTGAGGCTGAGTGGATCTGGCAACCCTAGATATGTGTTGGTACTATTACTCGAAATAGAGCTGCACCATGAAGAGAAAGATGATACAGCAAGCTCTCTTTCCGTAATATGGCCGAGTACTCTAACACTAATAATAACAAATTTGTGGAGGATTTATAGGATTTTGGTTTTAATTAGGTCTTACTGTTATAAAAGAACATTTTCATTAATTTAACTTCCTTTTATTTTTGAGACTCTACTCGTTTTTATTTTTTAAGTTGCTCATTTATCCAATAGACAAACTGGCTCACTCTAGTATAAACAGTTGGTATACCACTCCTGTCACAAGGTGTAGGAGCAAAAGAAGTGATTCCAATTATTTTTCCATTTTGAACTAATGGTCCACCGGAATCACCGCTACAACCACCTTTTGTACGTCCAGCATTTAACGTACAAAGATTAGTGTCTCTAACGATCGAAGTTAGGTCCACTTTGTCCACGGCTTGTATGCATTCTAAAATATCCAATAAAATTAGTAAGGTTTACTTATTTATTATCTTGTCCTATTTTTGTTCTGTCTTACTTTGACGAGTAAAAACTGGTAGTTCAGCTTTCATCAACCAAACACTTGGAGTTGTAGCATTCGAACTAGTTAATCCCCAACCGGTAATAACACCTATCGACTTAGTCGGTAGAGAATTAGGTGCAGGAAGGTTGATTTTCTTTGCATATCTACCAAATTTTATTGGTCTGCTGAGTTTTAAAACCGCTATATCGTTGTAACCTATAGTACTACAAAAATTCACGTTTCTCTTTTCTAAATTAAATTAAATTAAAAACGACTTACCCCACTTCGACGAAATTTGGATGTCGATAAATTGCTGATACGTTTATTTCCGTACCATCAGAATTATTAATTGAAGACGTTCCTAATTTAACCCTTAATTTATAGCCATTAATAATGCAATGTCCAGCAGTTAAAATATGTTGTTTACTAATTATACTTCCACCACATATGAAACTTGTATAAAAACTTTCTGGAATTTGTACTCCTATAGCTACTTGATAAGGGTAGTTTTGTATAAGCGCTAATTCACCACCTATAATTCTTTTATTGCTTACACCAGGATTAGGGTGATTATTTTCAATGGGGTTGTTTGCTGTAATTTAACATTAATATATTAGTTGTACTATTAATTTGTTATATTGTTTAATTTATTATTTAGTTTTTTTAATAAAAAGTCTCACCATTTACTCCTGCTAAAACACAAAGTACCAAATAAAATTGTATGTTACTCATGGTGTAAGGTTTTTAGTACTTATTGTAATTGGTTCTTTTTTGGCTTTATTTATAGTCACAACGAGCAGTAAAAAAATATGTAAATGTATGAATAACAGTGTACAAATGTAAAAATGCGTTTTCCATCATATTTAAACCAAAAGTCACCTAATTTAAAGGTAATTTCAATTAGTGCAAATGTACATTTTCAAAAAAAGTACAGTGAAGAACAGATTTTTTAACGACACAAAGAAATTGTTGAAATAATAATGAATCATGGTGCATTTTTTGTAGTTATGTAGTTTTAAATTGTCATTGTCATCGAGTTTTAAAGAACACATTTATTTGAGAACGAATTAGAAAAATCTAAATGTCTAGGATTAATGCTATTGGTTAATAGTGTTAAGTATTTGAGATTTAATAGTGTTGAATTAAGACCTCAAGGAAATACAAAGTGTGTAAAATTTTTGTTCACAGTCAGGTAAGGTTTTGATTTGTTAATCCCACTGTGGTGAGTGTTCACTTAATCCTCTATTGGACCGTGTAACTTTCAGGTCATATTTTAATTTATTGTCATTTTACCAAATAATTATAGTTTTTCATGTCATAGCAGATAAATCTTAATTGTATAGCGTTAGCATACAATCAATATCAATATTTATGACCGTTGCCCGACCATCAACCTGATATAACAAAGTAAATGCTGTGCAAACTGTATTTTCATTTTGTAAGATTTAGAACAAAAGTTCGGTCCATAGAGGGTTAATTGAGTGACTATTCAATTATTTATTTAGGGGAGAGTGGGGCAAGACGGGGTACTTAAAAGTTTATGCATATCCGATGTTTATACATCGTCGATGACTAAATTTTAAGATTTTTGACAAGAACGGAATATTAATTCACTAATTTTAACATAATAAACGATTAAACATAAGAAATCATTTCACCCCATCTTACCTCACGTGTGGGGCAAGATGGGGAACAAGATATAACTAAATTAACATTATTAAAGGGTGTTTATAAGATTCACATAATACGTAAACATAGCGTGTCCCATCGATATCATCATTTAACACAAGTACACTAATTTTCTACATTTTCTTGTTTTTGGGGTTTTGTCATAAAATGTTTCCTTTTTTACTCGGTTTTTCTCTTCCTTTTTGAGTCTTTCAGCTTTCATCCTAAGACGCAGTTCCCTATCTTACGTCATTTACCCGTCTTATCCCATCCTCCATTAAATGAAGAAGTTTAGACAGGGTATCCTGTCTTGCCCCATTTGGACTTAAAATGGACTTAGAAAGGTACTCATGTTTAATTCCCATTTCTTACTAATTTCATGAACTAACACCTATATGAAGTCACCGTATAGTTTGATAACTATCACGCGATGAAATTATTCATAGATTGTAAGAAAACTCGACATAACAGGACTTTCCTCGATCATAAAAGTGCTTTGTTGCAAGTATAAACCGGGTACCCCATCTTACCCCACTTTCCCGTCTTGCCACACCCTCCGCTATTGGTCATGTTGGGCTGCCACTATAGTAATTCGGGAATTACTGTGGGTTTAGGAAAATTATCATTCACATTAGGGATTCAAGATAGGTAACGTGTTTGGTAGAAAAAAAATTTAGGGCAAGTTATGTATTCTCAATTTTATGACTTTTCGAGGAAGACAATAACCGTTGCAGAATTAGGTGTTGACTCACGTAATGGTGCATGATGGTCCCACAAAGTGTCGAGGTGCGTTAATAATTGGTTAAAAATTAATGTAAAAATGCCCGTCTGAATTTTATGGATTGATCTCCTGCGATGGGTTGTTCAGACATTAGGTACTATAATCCGAAGTGGAGCTGCACCATGACGAGAAAGATGAGAAAGTAAGCCCTCTCTCCGTAACATTGCCGAGTACTCTTTCATCTTTCTTTTCATGATGCAGTTCCATTTCGGGTTATAGTACGTCCCAGTAAGACTAAATTACTACCCCCCTTGAACCGAGGTTACTTACGAGAGAATTTTCTTCATTTTTGTCAATCTTAATCTTAATCTTAAGCGAATATTAACAAGATCTTCAGGGAAATCCACTCTTAGCTTCAACATCGATACGAGATAGAATCTTAGCATTCATTGTACAATCTTAGTATTCGTTTCCTTCAGTGCACACAGACTTTAAGACTTTGGAGATAAATCGCGACGTGTTGGGTATTTCGATGTGGTGTGTCGTTTTGCAAGGTGTTGAATCTTTACGAATAATCCAGTTCGAGAAGGCACCAAGGGAACCAAGATTGAGGATCAGGATGTACTTACGTCAGTTAACCACATGTCCAGAATAAGTATTTTTGCCAATTCTCGTGATTATTTGATTAGAAACCTTCCGTGTTGTTAAAATCGAGATTTCTAATTTCCTTCTTTAAAGTAACTTCGGATCAGTTAATGTTAGGGTTTTTACTATTGGTTTGTAATTGATTCAAGATTCTCCTTGTTATTGTGTAAATATAGCTTAAGCGTTGTTTTACACTTGAATTTTATTTCCCTTTCTACTAGAGGCTTAGTGCAAGAACTCACGACTTTGAAATAGTAACCGCGCACTTTTGAGGGTAACTAATTAATCAGTTAACGTAAAAATAACTGCTTCTTGTGACGGCGGTAATACCAATAAATAAATAACGGGGTTACTCAATTACGTAGTGTACCCATAGTATACCACTAGTAGTAGTATTTTTACGCTAAATAATTTAATAAATTACTCTCAATAACGCGTGGTCATTACTTCAAAAACGTGAGTTCTTGCACTTGGACTCTGACAGAATGGAAAATAAAACTGAAGTGTAAAATTACACTTTACTACGTTTATAAGTAGAAATAAAAAGATCAAAACGGTAACAAAACCAAACATTAAAAGTCCTAATATGTATTAATTAAACTGGCTCGAAATTACTTTGGAGGGGAAGAAATTGGATCTTGATTGAAATGATAGTAGGTTCTTTGGTGTTAGGTCATTTAATGTGATAACCTAATAACACTCAAGGTCCTTAATCAGATGATCAAGAGAATTGTCAAACAAACTTCCTCTGGACCTATGGCTGAATTTGATGCAATATTTCGATTTGGATTACTCCGGTGTTTTTCCGAACTGAGCTGCTCGTGACGAAATACCGATAAGCCGAGGCTTATTTCCAAAGTTCTAAAGTCTGGGGGACCTTAACAAAACGAATACCAACAAGGAGATCTTACGACTTGCCGGTCAGCGATTTTAATAAAAGTGGTATCATCGATATGTGTTCGTACCATAACTCGAAATAGAGCTGCACCATGAAGAGAAAGATGATACAGTAACCTCTCATTCCGTAACATTGCCCAGTACTCTCTCATCTTTCTCTTCATGATACAGCTCTATTTCGGGTTATAATGGAAATACGTAAAATATTAGGGCGCACTATTCAGTGGTTCGCAAGAAAATTGCTGTTAAAGTTCGCGGGCGGCTTATATGTTAGTGATTAGGCTTAATTAGTTTTGTTGGTGAAAACTAACAATAAGATTTAATCCTGTCATGAAGTTAAAACTGAGAGATATGACGTAAGACTCGATTATAAGATTCAATCTTGTGAGGAAGTTGAAGCTCATAGTTTAACTACAATTCGAAGATTGATTCGATAGTGATTGGATAAAGATTGCAAAAAGAAGAAAACGCTTGCAAGTAACCTCGGTTCACGGAAGATGGCGTTGAGTCTTATTGGAGCATTCCTAACGCCAAGATAAGCCCTTGTAGGAGGCCAATCCACGAAGTTCAGACGGGTGTTTTTACAATAATTTTTAACCAATTTATACCGAACCTTTCGTTAACACTTTGGCTATGGGATCCAGCAGCAAAACCCCGGCTACTAATCGCAGAAATTCTTAAGTAATTCCCAAACTACAGTGGCAAGCATTAAGGCGCGGTTACACTGCGCATGGTTCGCCGAACCTCTCTGGACGAACCACGATCCACAAGCCGTCTGACATAGCAGGTTCGCATTGTTCCGTGGTTCGTGGTGCGCGGTCCGCTGACTCCCATCGAGTGTCGGTAAACTTGGAAAGATCAAAGGAGAGCTCGGGCAAGGTTCGTGATGGTTTGTGTTGGCTCGTGTTGGCTCGACGTTACAGAGGAACTTCATTGCAGATTTTGTAGGTTAAACAACGTAGGTACATCATTCAATTCCTTCGGGTTGATATGGCGTGGTCCACAGAAAGGACATTCGAATTTATTGAAGACCTGGAACAAGCCCCGGAAATATGGAACCCCAAAGACATGGGTCATCATGACCGCAATATTGTGCATACGGCATGGGCTAGATTAGAAAACAAATATGCCGTTTCTATAAAAGAATTTAAAAAAAAAACGGAATATTTGCTACTTATAGAAAGTATGCAAAGAAAGTGGCAGAGTCAAAAAAAAGTGGAAGTGGGACGCAGGACATATATGAACCGAATTGGCGGTACTATAAATCGGTTGACAATTTTTGCATACTTCTTCAACACAGTTTGAAACAGTTTGTCTGGAACATTTGAAGAGAAAAGCTATACTTCTGTAGCTATCACCTGTCGCTAAAAATCTTAGTGTGATAGCCAGTCTTTTTTGATAGGAATACTCAAAAGTCTCATATTCGTATCCTGCCTTGGAATACGAGGACCCATTCTTAGTAATAATAACTCAAAGTCAACTGCATTCACCCTACAAAAATTTTCGAAATATCTTGAAGGTTCTTTTAAAAAGTCTGCCAGCATATTTGATCCACTGTACCTGTAAACGGTTATTATGTTTCATTTTTCCTTTTCAAAGTACTCGCGCTATACTACAAATTCTTCTTGTAAGTGTACATACAGTTGATGGACATTAAAATATTGGGTCACCTATAAATTTTAAATAGGTATGTTTGATATACTTGCACTGACAGAACCTACTGTAAGAAGTGTAGTGGCATTAGTGTAGTTCACCGCAGTTTTCAAAAAACTGAAAATTTTTTCAAAATTGAAATGAGGCAGTCACAATAATTTTCTGCCTGTCATCCATGATTCCAATTCAGGACTGATAGACTTTCGACAAACCACGGATGAACCATTAAGACGAACCAAATCACGTTAAAAGTCTGACGAACTGCGCACCGTGTTGTCACTACTGGTTCGTTAAAATGCAAGCCATCCCGAACTGGCTTGTAGTTTCGTGGTTCGGCGAACCACGCGTCGTGTAACTGCGCCTTTAAACTATTACGCGAACCAACACCTAATTCTTTAACCGTTATTTTCTTCCAGACAATTATAAAATTGCGAATATATAATTCGCCCAAAAATTCGTCATTCATAGGTGTCTCTACCGAATGTCGTATATGAAAGATGTGATTTTCGATTTTTCTACCAATCACAGTACTTAACTCGAACACCTAATGTGAATGTATTTTTTTTCTTAAACCCACAATAATTCTCGAATTACTATACTACAGTTTAGGACTTACAAGAAGGTTGGAGAAATTTGCAAGTGATGTGGGCGTTGTTATCTAACTTCGTGACACAAGTCTCGATAAAAGAAAACTTAAGATTTGGTTGGTCCAAATGATAGAAATGTGGCAGTAAAATTTATTCCTTCTCCTTCTTCTATGAATTAATGAAACTTTGAGAATTTTTTTATTTTTTTTAGCTTCAATTTGAATGAATTCTAAATCGAAGTTTAATCTTAATCTAAAGACAAGTTAGTCCTCGGTTTTAATTTTTTTCACAAAAGAGCATTATTAAATAGTTGTGTTTTTAACACCATTAAAATAATGGTAAGAAATGGTAAAATAATGGTTTAATACCAAATTTTTAATAACATATCATAATTATTATTTTATAAATTTTATAAAGTGAACAAATTAAAAAACTTTATTAGTTGATTCAAATTTCATATATTTTTAAAATTCAATTCATACAAGTTATTTATTTTTAATTTTGAAGTTTTTCATTTATCCAATCGACAAACTTGCTAACTCTGGCATAAACAGACGGAGTACCTTCCCTTTCGCAATAATTAGGCCCAAACGAAACGACTCCGATCACTTTTCCATTTTGAACTAAAGGTCCACCAGAGTCACCACTACAAACGGTTTTTGGACGTCCATCATTTAACGTACAAAGATTTGTGTCTTCAATGGGCAAGGTAAAGCCTAAGTTGGTTCTAACTTCTACGCACTTTTGATTGGTGATCACTGGTACTTCAGCTTTCATCAACCAAGCACTCGGTCCGAGAGAGGACGAACTAGTTAATCCCCAACCGGTTACAACGGCATTTGAGTTTATCGGTTCAGAATTAGGTGCGGGGAGGTCGATTTTGTTTGCAAAGGAGTTAAAGTTTATTGCTTCGTTAAGTTTTAAAACGGCTATATCGTTATAGGCCACTGTCCTGGAAATGTACCGTATAAATTATTTTTTTCCTTATCGAATAAAGCAAATTACTTACTCTACTATTTTGTACTGAGGATGAATATATTTGTCTACGACTTTTATATCTTTAGCGAGAAGACCAAAAATTATTTGAGACGTTCCCGATCTAATATAAAAGTCATTATCATCATCAACACAATGTCCAGCGGTTAAAATATGTTGCCTACTAATTATACTTCCACCACATCTAAAATTGAAATAGAAAAGAGGCGATATTTTAGCCCCTAAAGCTACCTGGTAGGGATACTTGTATATTAATGTTAAGTCACCACCAACTACCCTTTTATCACCTGCACCATGATGAGAATGGTTGCGACCTATAATACTACGTTTGTGTTACATATTTAAATTAATTATTATTATTAATGGAAAAATTTTACCATTTACTCCAGCTAAAACGCAGAGTACCAAGTAAAACTTTATGCTGCTCATGGTGGTAGCTTGTTTGTTGTAGATAGAATAATTTGTACCTATTTATAGTCATTTTGAGTAGGAAATATGTGTAAATGTATGAAATAATTATAGACAAAGTTTTAAAAAATGGAGAAAAAATTCGTTCACGTTCCTATTTTAGTTAAAGTTATTTAACCCTATAATTATCGTTAATGGAAATGTAAGTTTTTTGAGGAAAACGTTATCGTGGAATGTAAATTATTTATTAAGAGTTAAATGTAGTATGTCATACAAAAATTGTTCGAGAGTAAAACCGTTTTTTTCTTAAGATGCAAGAAAGATTTTATTTCGGGTTTTTACGTAAAAATCATAACAAATTCCGTCTTATGATTGAATCACCGTTACGGACGTTTTTTCATCCGTTATTAACCCCTTAAATGGTTATGTTGCATATATTCGACATGGTGTCATGGATTGGGTAGCGCTTATGATGGACATATGGGCGTTATGAATTTATTTAGTATTTTTAATGAAGTCGGATATATCCGCAAAATTGTTGCTGGTAATAAAGAAGGGATATAAGCATAGAAAGATTCAACTTGTTTACTCTTAACTCTTTCGCGTGTTAACTTCTTGTTATTGAAATAGTGAATATGAGCCGTTCAGTGCACACATCGATTAACTCCACTTTTTGAAAAATCTTAAATTTAAGTATCAAAGCACTTGGTATCGTCATAAATTTTTATATCTATAATAACTTTCCTGAATAATAAAAATCAACACCATTAACTACTTAACTACATTTGACGGCTGAGACTCGTCATAAGTTGCATAAAAAATTAAAGTAAAGTTAAATGGCAAAATTTGTTTGGTCATTGAATAAAAAGTAATTTATTTCATAAGCCATTTTGATTAATTCCACACTCTAACGTAAATCGTTTCAATAACGCAATTATTTAACGAAATTTATATGTTTATAGTTTCGAATGTCATGAATTCAATAAAAATATAAGCCACATGTTATGTGGCCAGAAACTGAAGGATCTCGTGGAACGCAAGAAACTTCGTCTTGTGAAAAAATAATAACATATTCGGATTCGTGTGTACCGCAAAACAGAAATATTAAAACTGTCTTAAGTTTATTGAAACTTGTTCAAAGTACGGAAATAAGAGTTGAGTCAATTGAACTAAAATTTTTGATAAGTGGACACAGCTATTTGCCATTAATGCAGATTTTGCCATTATTGAGTCACGTGCGAAAAAAAAAAAACATTTTTTCACCAGATGATTGGTACATATGATGACATATGAGACATGTAAAAAGAAAGCGCCATTATCCAAACGACTTATCAAGATTTTTTTCAACAAAACCTTTGGAGTAATCAATCAGTAATAGAAAAGTAACCATCACAGGATTTCCAGTAAATTGGTTTCAAATACGCTGCATCAAGCTAGAAAGGTCCAAACCCCATCTCATACAATTCAAACGTAACTATAATGAAAATACAGAATTTAAAGTCATTTATATCGACCTATCCAACTAAAACTGACAAAAATGGTGATTTTGAAAAATTTGAAAAGAAAACAGAATTAATTGCTATTCTTCTATGGTGAATCCTTTCGGAATCCTCTATAAGATATCTATAGCAACCAAGTAGGAAATTTTTACCTAGAAAATTTTATTTCTTAAAATGCAATCGGTTCTATCTGACTCAGTTCTATCAAAAATGACTTACAATAGTTTTCGTTGCATAGGTCGATATAAGAAAATCTGTACCAGGTAGACCGCAAAGCTTGAAAAATATAGGTCAGCCTTTGTTATAGCTTAAAGGTAGAACTGTGACAAGGGAAAATGGAGAGACACGATGGACCTGCTAAAATTCATTCCTCCTGTTAAACATGATTACTATAAAAACTTAACAACAAATCGAAATGACGAATCCTCACATACAGCTGATGAAGAAGACATTATTTATAATATTGCAGATTATTAACAAGTTATCACAAATAGTTATTATAACAGAACTGCCAACATTCATTTTTTTTTTTTGAAAAAGCTGTAATAAAAGTATATAATAATTAACTTTTTCTGTAATAAAATACTTAAAAATTGAATCTAAATTTATTACTTTTTTCAGTTGCCAAATCGATTATCTCCACCTATTACATAAAAACGGTGACATTACAACGATCATTTTTTGGCTATTCTTTCTTATTAACTTTATATACGGTTAGACGAAAGCTATATCTGTATTTATGCATTCTGCATTATATACATGAATTTATATTAGAACAGGAATTTTAAAAAACAATATACATTATTTCATCGCATTTCTCAACTTTTTGTTCTATGGAGTTAATCCATGTGTGCACTGAACGGCTCATATTATCATTACCGCTATAAAAATAGAGTATTTGGATACACTTTTTTATAAGATAAGTTTGTGATTGCTTCATTTTCTATTATAAAACAATTCGTAATATAATTGAATTTGTAATATAACTGATTGTGAGTCGTTTATTTTAGAATAAACGAAATAACATTTTTATGGTTTCTATAAAAACGAAAGAAAACATGTTATTTCCCATTTGAGCAATAAATATACAAAATCGTCGAAACTATTGTTTAGTCACTCTATGAAATAATTGATTCATTATAATAAATGTATATAATATGTATTAAAATGAATATTATATTCTATGTCTGTATTATAGCGACATAGGAGTTTTGGCACGCGCTTCGTCGATAACTAAATAAATGACTGCATTCAAATTGCAAATTTTGCAACTTCCAAACTGTTAGAGATTTTTTAAAAATTGTTACATGACTTTGATGGGACGCACAATGTTCTGCTTTCAAACCAACCAAAATATTTATACAGAGTATCTCATATCAGTACAGTAACATAAAGAAAGATTTTTCGTTTGTGTTACTTTATAACAGAAATACGTTTTGTTTGAAAGAGTAGAATATTGTATGTCCTTTCAAAGTCTTCTAATAACATTTGTAACGTCTTTGCTTATAAGTTGTGGAAGTTATTTTTTGACTAATTGTAAATATTGTGCACAATACATGACGATATGATGGACAAAAAATTATTTAATGGGTATGACGAAAAGAAACTTTCCCCTGATGGATATGGCCAATATACCGTATGCACACTGGTGAGCTACGGATAGGGCAGGTCAATGTGTTAGACAAGGCATCGAATTGCATACGATTTTAATGAGTTAGATAAAGAGGCACATATCAACTCCAATCGGAAGATAAGTAAACGTAGTTTTTCCACTTACGTTAAATGCATCCGCAACTCATCGGCGTGCACACGGTATACGTCAGCTGCAAAAATATGTAGTTACTAGGAGGGTCGCTACCTGCAAAAATTATTTAATGGGTATGACGAAAAGAAACTTTCCCCTGATGGATATGACCAATATACCGTATGCACACTGGTGAGCTACGGATAGGGCAGGTCAATGTGTTAGACAAGGCATCGAATTGCATACGATTTTAATGAGTTAGATAAAGAGGCACATATCAACTCCAATCGGAAGATAAGTAAACGTAGTTTTTCCACTTACGTTAAATGCATCCGCAACTCATCGGCGTGCACACGGTATACTTCAGCTGCAAAAATATGTAGTTACTAGGAGGGTCGCTATCTGCAATCCAGCAGGAGGCTTATCAGGTTAAATATACAAAGCTCACTCGTGAGTACCTGCGATTGGTCATTGGATATGTGGTGCACAGTCCGAAACTTATTGTACTAGTGACCATATCGTCGGTATACAAGAGAAAGTAACGAAGTCTACAGATAGTACTTTTGAGTTATTAGCATTTTAATTTTTGTTTCTGATTATAAAGTCAGTTATTTGGCGAGAGATTCGTTTTTAATGATTTATATAAATAATGCAAAATGGCATATTTTATACTTGTTCATTTCTTCATAAAAATAATGCTGAATTTTGGGAAGAGCGGCTTTTTAAATATTTTCGGTGAATCTTATTTTTGTGTTAAATTTTAATACTGCTTTGTCGTTTGTCGCCTTGGAGAATTATGTGGAATTAGTTACAAGTTGCATAGTATTAGAAGTACTTGCGTACTAACATATCATACTTGGTGCTACTATAACAAATAACACCAAAAAGAAGCACACTTATTTTGTTGATGTTACCAATCGTATGGTTTCGCAATGTTGTTTTTACTATTTCTTACTGTATCAAGTCAATAAAGATATGGAAAGGAATGAAAAGTTCTCCATCAAGCCGTGAAGAGATAAAGAAAAATTTCCTTAAGAGCTACATGTTCATTAAAAGTCAACTATTATAATTAATGGTAATACAAACGTAGATTTTTACGGAAAACCTTATTATATGTGGCGTATGAAACATTGTGCATCAGAGACATTGTTGAATAATGTGTATTATAGAAACAATTCCTGAATATTTCGATTTTTTTATTACTCTTCAACATACAACACTGAAACATACACGAGGTTTGCGGATCATGACAAAATTTGGATCATATACTACTTCATTTAAGGTGTACATACCACTAACTATCAATGTTCGTACGACCATCTCTTCTGACAAGGAGACCTCACGACTTTGGAATCACCGGTTTTAATGAAAGTGGTACCAATCGATACGTAATGGTACATAGTACGAATGTGACGGTTGTGGTTGGCCTCTTCCCAACCCCGCCCCTCGTTGACTCACAACGAATCGGCTTCCACATGCGAAACAATGCGATTGAAATCTTGGAAAGTAACCTGTTTCTATTTTTAACATAATGAAAATTTTGTATATTTTAATTTGTTTTCTCTAATATTTTATTGTTATAAGTTTTGGATACAAATAAGTCAACACACTTTTTCGTTTTTACTTTGATTTTTAATTTTAATTAACTAAAAAGAACTAGGGGCAGATTCGGAGGGAGTGACTAACCATTGACATAAAGCGGCATGGCCTTGATTCGCGAGCTGAAATCGCGATTTACTCGCGAATCGCTGAATAGTGCCTCCTAATATTTCACACATTTCTACTATGTACTAATACCTATCGACTAGTACCACTTTCATTAAAATCGGCGAATCCAAAGTCGTGATGTCTCCTTGTGAGTGCTGTGGATATCTTTGGGAAGCAAATTTTTTTATTGTCGTCCAATTTAATTGCAAAAGATTAAAAAGAAAAAACTTATTTATACACTTATATTAGGTTGCTAATATGGATTTATTTTGTAACTTAAAATATCTACCCCAGGAATATTTTATTTAATTTATTAATATTCTTTCCCTTAGATTTTAAGCTGGTCGTTTATCCAGTCGACGAATTTGCTGACTTTTGTATAAATACTAGGTGTTTCACCTCCATCGCAAATTTCAGGACCCAAAGAAACGACACCGATCACTTTTCCATCTTGCGCCAATGGTCCACCAGAGTCACCCGGACAGGGGCTTTGTGGTTGACCAGGGTATAATGTACAAATATGGGTGTCTTCAATCTTTTGATTCGAATACGAATACCTTTTACTACATTCTGAAACACATTAGCAGTTTCTCGTTTTTCTAGTTATTTTAACGTATTTTATTTTACCTTTATGGGAGAGGACTGGCAAAGTAACTTTCATCAACCTATCAGGTACTGTCTTATTTTTAGATGAAGAAAGGTATCCCCAACCGGTTGCAACAGCTGTTGTAATAGACGGTTCAGAATTAGATTCGGGAAGGTCGATTTTTGCTACATTTTCGTTAAAAGTTATTTTTTTATTAAGTTTTAAAATGGCTATGTCGTTGTACATTACAACAGTTGGTCTGAAAAATTAAATCGAATTAGCAATAGTTATTTAAAAGCCCAACAATTTCATTTGTCTTTTTTCTAGTGACCCGTTTCAAAATGAAATAATAATTATTTACCCATCTTCCGTATTATAGACTTCTTTCTTGTAATTAGGATGTGGAATAACTTTTTCTATTCCAATTACTGTCGCAGTAACATTACTAATCGTAGACGTACCGAGTTTAACCCATATTAAGTTATTCGGAATACTACTAAAACAATGTGCAGCGGTCAGAATATGTTGATCGCTAATTATACTGCCTCCGCAGAAGGCTTGCACGACAATATTTGAAAATGGTATATACTGCAATACTACTAAAGCTACTTGGTAGGGATACTCTTCTATTCTTGTTGATTGACCTCCTGCAATTCTCTTATCATCAACACTGTGTTGTTTGTGATTATGTTTAAAGTGATGATTATATCCTACAATAACAATTTGTATTATCCAAATTTAGATTTAGGTAAATCTTACCATGCACTGTTACCAAAACAAAAAGTACCAAGAAGAATCCCTTCATCTTGTTGGGTAGTTTCTAAATGCTGGTGATGTTCCTGCCTATCGTCTATTTATTCTTGTACCATATCACAAACATGCACAAATTAGTGTAGTAAATGATCATAAAATAGTATTGAAATATAAAAGTTTCATTCCTGGTCACATTTATGCTAAAAAACTGTACTAATTTTATTTTAAGTAACAGTAATAGACATAGAAATACAAATATGTATTTTAAAGAAATTTGTTTTAGCATTAGAAACATTGTTGTAATCTGTTTTATGTATATTCCATTCCTTTAGAGTTTCTGCAAAACTTTATTGCACTTGTGATTTATAACAGTCAAGTTTTATTGTTTCTTTTTTACTTTCTATTTTACATTAATTTAAACAATTCACAGGAGTTAAATGTATTTATTTTCTAAGTACTTTTTAGAAAAATTCTAAATATAAGTTAATATTTTTCAAATAAACATTACCTCAACCCACACCAATCAATAATCACAAACTAACGGCTTTACGGCCCGATCATTTTCAAGTATACAGCTAAAAAAAATTAGAGGAACACTTCCTTATGTCTCTGTATCTTTTATAATAAATATAATACTATAAATTGAAATAAGTTTTGACTGAGCATATTTGTAGCATGAATAATTGAACATGGTTAAACCTTTGAAAATGTTCTAATAGTTAACACCAATATCTCGATTTTGTGAAAAATTGACATAGCGCCTTCTTTGCCTTTTTTTTATGGAGGGGTTTAGGAAATCTGTTGACAGACGAGTGGTCCGAATCACTAACTAAGTGATTCGTATCGATGACCACCCTGTGTTGGGTTGATGTACTCATCTTGAATACATCGACCAACTAAGACCCTTTCCCCTCCGCCTCCGGAACCACCCATCAAGGTATAACTTCAGAGGTATATAAATGTAATTTTCGGGGTCTACTGTACATTTCTTCTTCTATTTTCTAGTTCTTTTTCATGCTTTTCCTTTTTTTCATAATGTTTATTACCATTTCATCTACGGCTCTCCAGTGCTCTTGTTTTTCTAGCATTATATCTATTATGTTTTCTTTTTCGATATTTTTTCCGATTTTATTACGACAAATATTTCTTTCCTCGGCAAAATTATTGCATATAAAAAACGTATGTTCTGGATTATCTATTTCTTTACAAAACCAGCAAAATTCATTTTCCTTCTTTTTTATTTTGAACAAATAACTACAAAAAATTCCATGACCCGTCAAAAATTGTGTTAGGTAGTAATTTAATTCGCCCCATGTTCTTTCAAACCATTTTTTTAAATCTTTGATTAATACGTTGGTCCATTTAATTCCGTGATTCCATCTTCTGTTCCATTTTTCCAATAATTCTTCTCTATATAGTTTTTTATGTTCCTTACCTCTACTGTATAGGTAACATCTTTCCTCAATTAATAGGTCAATGGGCGGTAGACAAGCCACCACTTCAATACCCATCGTAGAAACCGTTCTATATCCAGAAGATATCCTGATTCCTAATCTTCTATTAATTGAGGAAAGCATATTTAAACAGTATTTATAATTTAGAGCTCTACTCCATGTCGGAGCGGCATACAAAATGACCGAAAGAACAGTAGAAGCAAGGAGTTTCCTTTTCTTTTCTTTGGGTCCTCTGATGTTTGGCATAATTTTTGATAAGTTATTTATCATGGCGTTTGCTTTCTTGCAAATTTCCTTTATATGTTCCGTCATTTTCATATCTTTGTCTAAGTAGACCCCGAGATATTTTGCCTTCTTGGCACTCCTTATCTCATTTTCGTTTATTTTTAATTGTATTTCTTTTAGTTGTCTTCTTCCTTGTAGTAATACGATTTCTGTTTTTTCTGGTGCTACTTGAAGTCCCATTTTATCAAGTTCTTCTGTGACCCTTTAAATCGCATAATTAGCCTTTTCTCGTAGAAGAGTGCTATCTTTGTGTGTAATTACGAACGCAAGATCGTCCGCGTAAGCAATAAAATGAATATTTGGCTCTAGATTAATTTTTAGTATTTTATTATAAAAAATAATCCAAAAGAGAGGTCCTAAAAGAGAGC
Organism: Digitonthophagus gazella; assembly: GCA_036711955.1. Taxonomy (NCBI): domain Eukaryota; kingdom Metazoa; phylum Arthropoda; class Insecta; order Coleoptera; family Scarabaeidae; genus Digitonthophagus; species Digitonthophagus gazella. Next base: position 13,230,291 of record JASCIT010000012.1, read on the forward strand.
CTTGAGGAACTCCGCAAGTTACCTTGTAGATTTCCTCGTTTTCAGATATCACTCTTCTGTTTGAGAAATAGGACTTTATTATGTTCATCAAATAGTCACTAATCTTACCCTCTTCTAAAGTTTTTATAATTCCTTTCCAAGGAGCAGAATTAAATGCGTTCTTAATATCAAGTAGCACCAACGCGCATAATTCCCTGTTCCTATAGCTTTTCTCTTTTAATTGACTTACCTTTCTGAAAACCAAATTGGTTTCTTTCGATTAGTTTCTTATCTATTACTTCTTCTTCTAGTCTTTTTTTGATTAGTCCTTCTAATACCTTACCAGTAGCATCGATTAGACAAATGGGCGTATATGATTTTTCGTTACTTTTTTTTGGTTTTTCAATCAGTACTAATTTAGATTTTTTCCACATGTCGGGGAAAATTCCTTCTTTTAGGCACTTATTAAAAACATTTTTAAAAACTTCGCAGTATTTTTCTACTAAAATTTTTAATATTTCTGTTGTAATACCGTCTGGGCCTGGTGCTTTTTTATTATTTAATTTTGATATTATAGATTTTATTTCGTCGTTCTTAAAAAGTTTGTCCTCTTCAACTATAATTTCTTATTTGGTCCATTCAATTTCTTTATGCTTTGGAAAAAGTTTCTTGATTTCAATTTTAACAGTGTTTTCTTCAATTTTAGTTCTCTTCTTTAAGTTTAATCTTTTCATTACAATCTGATAACCTTTACCCCATATGTTTTCGTTTACAGGCCTTCTTTGCCTGTAGTTTTCATATGTTATCCTAATAAGTTCATGAATTTAATAATGTTTATTACTTCCCGTATATATTAAGTATCAATCCCTCTGCTTTGCTGTTAAGCTTTAACCTATGAAAAAATCATTTACTGTTGACTGATAACAATCTAAAAACAATACGACAGACAATGTGGTGAATAGATCCGTTAATTGTATAAAATGTTGATATTATGTGATCAATATGTAGTATGGTCTCCTCCAGCCTAAATAGCTTCATAGCACCACATTGGCTGTGCTTTTTTTAATTCTAAAAAAATTTTCTAGAGGTGCATATATTCTTCCTTCGATTAAAGTTTCTTTTAGCTGGAGGCGCATTTGGGATGCATTTGAATATTTTCAAGCACATCTTTCTAACATATGTTGAACAAATTTGGACGGCACGTTTCATACTAAGGCAACCAGCAACATGCGGTATTGCCTCTTGGTAACATTTTACATATAATTAAATTATGCCTCTCACATTGAAATAATTCGATATCGCTGTTACAAAAACGATATCGAATTGCCCCAATGTGAAACATTAGCTTTAATTTTATGTAAAATGTTATCAATTGGCAATGTCGTGTGTGTGGGAGACGCGCTTAACGTGTTCAATTAGATTTTAATTGGAACTAATCAAACATAGACTTAAAAAAGTGTTTCTCTACTTTTTCTGAGCAGTGTATTACAAGTTTTGAATTGTGAGTTAGGGAAATGTCTCGGAATTTATTTCAACCAACACACTCAGGTGCTTACATCGTAGCGAATCAGTCAAAACTAGTACTTTCATGTTTACTTGCGTTAAAATGTATCATTTTAAAATATCGTTTTTTAACAATTTTAATAAATAGAACATGATATCATTTTGAGACATGTTTTTAAAATGGCAAATTTATGAAAGCTTTATAGGTTTTGGATAGGACTTCTTTTCTTTTCTTATCTTGTCCTAGATGATCTAGTTCTTCCCCAACTGATAGTAACATTGAATTAGTCGATAGAGAGTTAGGTGTAGGAAGATTTGTTTGCATATTTATTAAACACTATTGGTCTGCTGAGTTTTAAAACTCCTATATCGTTATAATCTACTGAACTATTGGGTTGTTCGGAAAGTAATTTTGTTTTTTTGTCGAAATGAAAGGCAGTTTTCGTATACTAAACAAATACTTTACTAAATTATATATTGGACGTTCTGGTCCAACACCTTTTGCCATCCTTCTGGTAATAGCATAATTCCACGCTCATATAATTTTTGGTCTTTTCTGGCAAAAAACTGATCGAGGTGGTTTTTGACCTCCTCATTTGAGGTGAAGGTTTTACCGTCTAAAAAATTTTGAAGTGACCGGAACAAATAATAGTCCGATGGTGCTAGCTCTGGAGAATATGGTGGGTGTAGCATTGTATCCCGTTCAAGCTGTAAAAGCTTTTGGCGAGTGACCTAACTTGTGCGAGGTCTCGCGTTGTCTTGGTGAAACACTACACCTTTCCTGTTGATTAGTTCTGGCCTTTTCTGTTGAAGTGCATCATTCAGTTTGTTCAGTTGCTGACAGTAGAGAACATGGGAAACCATACATCGAGCTTCGACGATATTCCCACGCTTTTCAAGTGGTCATAAACTGTTGAATTTGGTAAATTTAACCTCAATCCGATCTCATGTGTTGTTATTCGCCGGTTCGCATCAACTAATGCCTTTATCGCGTCTTTATCAGCTTCCACCGGTCTTCCCGAACGTGGTGCATCTTCGACATCAAAATTGCCGGATCGAAATTTAGCGAACTAGTTCTGGCACTGGCGTGCTGTCAACACACCTTCTCCAAAAACATCGGTCAATTTCTTTCTGGCTTGAACACCATTTTTACCCTTTCTGTAGTAAAACAGTAAGATATGTCGAAAATGCTGCTTATCGTCCTCCATATTTAAAAGGGCACCAACCAAAAACTACTGCGTAGAATTAATTGGATTTTTTCACACACAAGCCTTGCTATATGAGTTCTCAAAGTATGTAATAATTGTACGGCGTAAGTGTGAAGTTGGGTGCAAAAAAAATACAATTAAATCATCTGTTGGGAAAAAGCGAAATTACTATCCGAACAACCCAATATAAAAATGCATGTTAAAATATTTTTTTATTACTGTTAGTTAAATTAAAATGACTTACTCCACTCCGACGTTGTTAGGATGTCGGTAAATTGCTGCAACATTTATTTCCCTACCAACAGGACTATTAATTGAAGATGTTCCTAATTTAACCCTTAATTTATAACCATCAATAATGCAATGTCCAACAGTTAACATTTGTTGATTACTAATTGTACTTCCACCCCATATGAAACTTGTAAAAATACTTTGTGAAATTTGTGGTTCTATAGCCACTTGGCAAGGGTAGCTTTGTATAAGTGCTAATTCACCACCTATAATCTTTTTATCACTTACGCTTGAATATTGGTGATTATGTTCAATGGCATTATTTTTATAGGTTTTATTTGCTGTTTGCTATATTAATAGGTTAACTTTAATATTAATTTGTTATATTATCTAGTTTATTATTTCAGTTTTTAACAAAGAAAAGATCTCACTATTTACTCCTGCTAAAAGACAAGGTAAAAATAATTTTTTATATTACTCATAAATTTGTTATACTTATCCTAGTTGGTTAATTTTTCTCCGATTTATATACAAAACGAGCTATAAAAAATGTGGAAATGTATGAATAACTATATACACCATTGTCAAAAATACAAATAAATTTCATGTTCAATCATATCTGAACCCAAAGTTACCTAATTCAAAGGTAATTTACATTAATGTAAATAGACATATACAAGAAAAGTGCAGTGCAGCTCAAATCATTTGAGAAAGAATTAAAAAAATCTAAATGGTTGAAACTAATAATGTTTCAACAATTATTCATACTAATAATTTCGAGGAAACATTTGCGTTTCATACATTTTGATGTCTGAACTTTTACTTCAAAGTTCGGTAAAATTTTAATATTTGATCACACGGTTTGGAACTTACTTAAGAGCTGTGAAATTTTGGTACTGGTGTGAATGTTGTTACCTGAGTCCGTGACGAAAGTCTCGCTAAGAGAAAACGTTAGGGATTGGGTAAAAATTACTTTCAAAGACACCCATACTGAACTGTGGGAATTATCTTCGAATGTCTTACCTGAGTCTTCTTGAAATGGTATTGGTGTGGATATTGTTACCTGGATCTGTGAATGTCTCGATGAAGGAAAACGTTAGGGATTGAATAAAAATTAGTTTCGAAAAGACCGAAGTCGAGTGATTGGTGCAAGCAGTAGGAACGTCCCACTAAACGCCATTTACTTTGAATTCAAAAAAAAGAAACGTCGGGAAAATTTTTACATTTTTCAGTCTTATTCTAAATTTAAATCAATTCAAAGTCGAATTTTACTCTCGATCAAATCACAACTTTATCTTCAACTTCAACAATCAAGTAAATTATCCATTCATAAAATCCCTTTCTTCGTTCCTGACAGATTTTATAAATTTTCTGAGTAAAGCCAGGCTTATTAGGAAATAATCGAAGTAGTGTGACTTTGTACAAAAAGATACAGAATATTACTAAGCAGATTTAAAAATCTGCCCAAACTTTATAATCATTTTTTTAGATGATTTTTGTATCATTAAATAATTACTTACTATTAGGATTTAATTGAATTTAATTTGGATCTTTTCATTTTTCAATTAAGGACGTTCCATTAAGGACGATTTTTACATATACATTTTATTTCTCTTTTCTACCAGAGGCTATTTATTCTATATATTATTAATACAAGAAAGAAAAACAAGTAGAGTAAACTCATCAAATGTCGACCCTCAAAAGAAACTTCCTACAAATTGACCTTTCAACAAAAACACATATAGAAAAACTTGAAGGCCGACTTTTTGGTAAGTTTACCTTATTTGTCCATAATCTTACTTGAGGGATGTTTGCTAAGTTTTACATACATCTTTGCAAATAACTTAAAACATTTTGTTACTAACTTAAATCCCATTTATTTTTTTAAATTCAATTCATACAGGTCTTTTTTTATTTTTAAGTTGTTTATTTATTCAATCAACAAGTATGCTAACTTTGGAATAAACAGATAGAGCACCTTCCAATTCGCAATAAGCAAGTCCAAATGAAACGACTCCGATCATTTTTCTATCTTGAGCTAAAGCTCCACCAGAAACACCTCTACCAGCGATTTTTACTCGACCATCGTTTAATGTACAAAGATTTGTGTCTTCAATGTGTGAACCCAGTTTACTTACATTGATGATGACTTTTAAGCCATCACAACTTTCCTCCTGTGAAGTACTCGGTCCGTTAGCACACGTACTAGTTAATTGTCAACCGGTGAACACGGCTTTTGAGTTAGTCGGTTCGTAATTAGGTGCATGAATGTCGATTTTTTGCAAAGATGTTAAATGGTATTGGTTTGCTGTTTTAAAACGCCTATATCGTTATAGCTGACATTGGAAATAAGGTAAAGTGGGGCAAGTGCGTTTACGGGCCAAGAGCACTTTTAGTCATTAAATGTTACATGTTTGCATTTATTGCACTGAGACCTATGGATAAAAAATTTTACTATCGTATTTATTAAATAAACTAGTTTAGTTTTATTTTTAGTATTTTTCTAAAAAAAAAAATTATTGTTTTTGGTCGAATTGATCAACATTTTGGTAACTTTGGTGGAAGCTTTACGAATTTAGTAAGTTTTTGGTGGAATTTAAAAAAAAAGTTGTACATTTTTAGTGGAATTTTTACAAATTTTGTGTTTTTTTGTGGAATTTTAAAAAAATTCATTATTTTTGGTAGAATTATTAAAAATTGTAGTAACTGTGGTAGAATTTTTATGAATCTACTAAGTTTTTGATGGAATTTTCAAGGTTTTAGTTAATTTTTAGTAAAGTTGTTTCTAATTTGATTGATTTTTGGTGGAATTTTAAAAGAATTTGAACATTTTGGTGGAATTTTTAAAAAATTTGGTAACTTTTTGGTAGAATTGTTAAAAATGTTGACAATTTCTGTGTAATTTTTACGATTTTTGTAAGTTTTTGGTGGAATAAAAAAAAATTCAGTAAGTTTTGGGTGTAGTTGTTAAATATGTTAATAGTTCTGGTGGAATTTTTGCGAATTTTATTCATTTCTAGTGGAATTAAAAAAAATTTAGTGTTTTTGTTAAAATTCTTATGAATTTAGTAAGATTTTAGTAGAATTTTTACAAATTTTATTAATTTTTGGTGAAATTATCAAAAATTTTGATAACACTGGTGGAATTTTTGCGAATTTTATTCATTTTTGATGGAATTTTTAAAAAATTCAGTGTTTTTTTTATGGAATTTTTACGAATTTAGTAAGTTTTTAGTGAAATTTTTCCAATTTCATTAATTTCTGGTGGAATTTTTATAAAATTGTGTATGTTTTTGATGGGATTGTTAAAAAGGTTGGTACCTTTGGTGGAATTTTTATTAACTTTAAACATTTTTGGTGAAATTGTTAAAAATATTGGTAATTTTAGTAGAATTTTTATGAATTTGGTAAGTTTTTGGTGGTATTTTTTAAAAATCAGTATGTTTTTGGTGGAATTATTCAACATTTTTGTAGTTTTGGTGGAAAATTGAAAAAATTTAGTACGTTTTTGGTGGAATTGTTAAAAATGTTGGTAACTTTGGTGGAATTTTTACAAATATAGTAAGTTTTTCGTGGAATTTTTACCAATTTTATTGATTTTGGGTGAAATTTTTTAAAAATTCAGTAAGTTTTTAGTAGAATTGTCTCCAAATTTAATAATTTTTGGAGAAATTATATTTAATTTAACTAACTTTTGTTGGATTTTTATTATTACTTTTTTATTTTTGTGAAATTTTTAAGAATCTAATCAATTCTTGACGAAATTAATCTTAATTTTAGCATATTTTTAAAAAATTCTGTTTTTAGTGGAATTGTTAAAAATGTTGAGAGCTTTGGTGGAATTATTAAAAATTTTAGTAACTTTGGTGGAATTTTTACAAATTTACTTAAATTTTTGGTGATATTTTCGAGAATTTAATTAGTTTTTAGTGAAATTTATTCGAATTTTTGCTCTGCATAAATTAAATATTTGATGATTATTAAATAAACCGATCGTTTTGACATTTCATGTGGCATTAGCGTGGTTAGAATAATAAATAACGTTTATGAAAATGACGGAAAACGGGGACTTCGTTTAGGGCTTAAATCTTTTGGGACAAAAAGTGCGTTCGAAAATTAACGAAAATGACAGACGGACGATCGAGAATTTTAGTTTCAATTAGGGCTACCGCAACGTCGCTCGATTTTCAGGGCCGCTTTTCCGAAATCGGTGACGGACCCCCCAAAATCGTCGGGGAGGTGAAGATAATGGTCGGCAGAATGACGTAAAACCATTGGATCGTCCAGAAAGCGATTTCCAAAAAAACTATTAAAAAGAGCTGGGCGCCAGCTCTCTTTTAAAGAGGTGCTGCTTGCTTACTACTTTAATATATTATAATAAATATTAAATGAAGTGCGCGATAGCGTTCCTCAACAGTCCAGCGATTAAAATCGTTCTAGAATCCGAGTACGTCTACAATCATTTACATGTGTTTTAAAATAGTCTAGACTTACTTTGAATGATTTAAATTTGTCTAATTTGTAATATAAACAGCTATTATTTACATGGATCCTACAGATCCAGCACGAGTTGTCATGCTCAGATTTAAGACTCGAGTTCTGAAAGGTTGAGAGTTAAAAAGTATATAAAGCAAAATAATTTGTGGTTTACATGTTATTCTAGGTTTTATTGGGCGTAAACTAAAAGCTCATTTTTTTAATTTAATATGCCATGAATATTTTATTTGCCTCAAAAACACTCCATATACATACATATATCGTACTATATGATTAGTACACTTTTTAATATTTAAGATGTTGGTTTATCCATTCAACGAATTTACTAACTTTCGTATAAACAGATGGCGTCTTTGGGTCACACCATGGCTCGCCCCAAGAAACCACTCCAATTAGTTTTCCATCTTGTACTAATGGTCCACCAGAATCACCGCTACAAGTGCCTTTCAAATTGTTACTTAATGTGCAAAGTTGTGTGTCTTCGATATTGTGGTTGTAATAACCTCTGCACTCTGAAATTTAAGCAATACGAGTTATCGTATATCTAACAGTAAATATTAATTTCTGCCTTGCCATAGTTGGTAATGATTGGTACATCCACTGCCATTAATGTATTAGTCTGCACACTAACATCTATAGATTTAGAAAGATATCCCCAACCAGATACAATAGCTATTGTACTTGACGGTTCGGAATTAAGTGCAGGAAGATCAATTTTTCTTATATTTTCGTTAAACATAATTTTTCCTTCAAGTTTTAATACTGCTATGTCATTATAAGCTACATTACTGAAACATTTATTCAAATTAGTATATAGAATCTGAAGAGTTTTGTTTACGTAAAGAAAGTTATAATAAAAGTTATCATGTTTTGCCAATTCAGGAGAGACGTAGAAGTTATTTCCCAAAGAAGTACACTCATAGTCACTGGAAATGAACTGCAAAGCTCTATGCGAGAGCGATAACTAGAAGAGTTTCAGGTTCGGTCGGCTTGCGAGATAATAAAACCTGCCGTGAGGCTATAATTCATCCAAGTCAATGTTAGTTTACCTGCTTCGTACTTATGGATACCGCATCGAGTTGGGTTCCTGCCCCGTCGACATGCTTCTACGCCTATAGCCTCACGTCAGGTTTCATTCTCTCGAAAACCGACTATACCCGAAACCGTTCTACTTATTGTTCTCGCACAGAGCTTTGAAGCTCATTTCCATTGACCATGAGTGTATATTGTCACTTTGGTGGTCCAAAAATAAATAATTTAACCAGCATCTTTCTCGTCCTAGTGCAATTTATCTTTTTCCCGATAGTACTTACTTTTTAAGAAGATAGTCAGGATGTCTAAAATAGTATTTTGCTGGTATGATTTGGGTATCCTTGTCATGTGAATTAAGCGAAGTTGTCCCAAGTACAACCAATAAGTTATAAGAAATACAATGTGCAGCGGTCAATATATGTTGATCGCTAATTATACTTCCACCACATACGAAATTATAACCGGGATTACGCCTTTGTACTATAGCTACTTGATAGGGATAATTATGTATATTTGCTTTCTCACCTCCTACAATCCTCTTATTTTCAGCACCGGGTTGTTCGTTATGATATTTGGAGTGGTAGTTTTTTCCTACAACATCTCTGATTATTTTATTTGATATACCTTTATACAAATCCCACCATTTACTCCCACCATAACAAATAGTATCAAGAAAAAGCTCCATGTTTTGGTGAGGTTCCCCATGATGCTGTTTTTGTATGTTCCTGTCAATTCTACCCATCGTCTATTTATTCTCGTCCAAATAAAAAAAAAACATGCGCAGTTGTATGAAGTAAGTACCCATAAAATTGTAAAGAAATATAAAAAAATTCTTTCTATCCATATTTATGTCAATAATAAGTTATAAGTAATGGTAATGGAAGTACACATTTTCTAACAAAAAGTATTAGTGTACAATTCGTATAAAATGGTTTATTATGAAAAACATTGTTGTAATCAGTTTACTGTGTATGTTTTATTGCAATCGTTTGGATTTTTTCAAAATACATACTAAAAACTAGGAATTAAGGAAAAATAATGATGAATATTTAAATTCCTGTTTTTTTTAAATCTACAATTTGTATCATTTCAGTTTAATAACTTTTGCAGTTTTTTCTTTGTATCAAAGGATTTTTTACGGTTTAATTCCCGAATTTCTTTCTCTATATTCATTTATAAGAAGTTAAATTATTTAAGTAGCTTTAACAATAAAGAAAATTTTAAAGATAATTCAAGTTACTTAACAAATTTTTCAGGAAAATCTAAATAACAAGCTATTTTTTTAATAAACAACTCTTTCTCTGGTAAAATAATTTATTTCGTTCCTTTTGGACGCCACGAACAGTACAAAAACGTAACTAATCTACTAAGTGGAACCAACAGCGTTTCAACCCGCTTGGGCGTTGCTGAATTTCGAAAGAGGATACAATTTCTCCCATTCCTTGTATCTCTTCTCGTGTAAATTCTCGCTCATCGCTAACTTATTTCCGATATCCATGAACTTCTGGTTCTTCGGAGCGAATTTTTCCCATTTCACATTATCCAATTTTTCACACGGTTCATGAATAGGATTTCTAAAAGACAATTAAATTTACATAAAATAAATTAAATTAAAAGAATAATTTACCCGTGTGTAGCAAAATTAGCCCACAATTTCGTCATTTTTTCAATCGTCGAAAGTTCGACTTCACCTTCTTTAAACGCAGCAAATTTCGAATTAGAAAATAGATACAAGAGATCATCTTTATGAGATGCCCCGTAAGGAACAGTGTTATTACTATCCGGTAAATAACAATGACTGTATTTTCCTTTGAAATTGAAGTGATAATAGAATAAATCTTCGTTCTTTTCCGCCAAGACTTTCATCATCCTGTTTACGTTAAACCCAACCAAAGAATCTGTGTACAGCTGCGCCAAACCGGGAATTTGCGACTTATCGATTTGTTTGTCTTCGAAGTAAACCGTTTTTAAAGTTTTTGCCACATCCGAACTTTTCTCATAGTGAAAAACAATCGGAGCATTTTTTTCAAAATCTTTTGCAAGTTCATTTAAAGCTGTCTCATTTTCAATTAACACTATGAAAAATGAAAATTAAAAATAACGGTGTTAATTTAAATTAGGATTTTTATGATTACTTACTATATGCTCTTCCTCCAAATTCATCAGCTGTAACTCCAGCTAAAACAGGAACTTTATTAAATTCACCTTTGTTGATTAATTCTATTGGATGTGATGGAAGAAAAGTTGATTCTATTACTGGTGACCAATAGTATAAAGGATCATTTCCTAATTCCTAAAATTAAAAATTTAAGCTAGTTATTAAAAATTATTACTTTTTTTACTTTAAATCCTGGTGCTGATTTTATAAAATCTTCTATTGTTTTCGTCTTAAGACATTGCATCATATTTTTAGCTGTATCAACCGGACAATTAACCAATTTAGCTTGTTTCTTAGCTAATTCCATTTGATTTGAAACAAGAGGCCAGTTTCCATAAACAGATCCACTCATAACAATCGCTCGGTGAAATAAATCCTTTGAAAGTGGTGACACTAAATGAGTGGAAACAGAAACTCCTCCGGAACCATATCCAGCAATTGTAACCATTTCTGGGTTTCCCCCAAACGCAGCAATATTTTCCTTGACCCATTTCAACGCTTGTACTTGATCTTTCAAACCGTAGTTTCCAGGAAAGTCTTTTTCTGTAGTACTGAGAAATCCTAATGCTCCTAGACGATAATTTGGAACAACTAAGACGATATCTTGGTCCAGTAAGTATTGAGGACCGTATTCTAAGCTTGAGCTTGAAGAACTGTAAAAGTTGCCATCGTGGAAAAAGACTATAACCGGTCTTTTAGGATTTTCGTTTCCTTTAACTAATTTAGTGGCGTAAACGTTAAGGAAAAGACAATCTTCGGAAACTTGTTCGACGTCTGGTTGTGGACAAGAAGGTCCATCTTGAGTTGCGTTAAATATTCCATCCCATTTTTCAACAGCTACTGGAGGCTGAAAAAAATTTTGTATGTTAAAACATTTAATGGCATGTTAACCCACAGATGTATCACAAAAAAATGAAATTATGAATAGTAACAATGTAGATTATTAAAAATCAGTAAATGCAAACGTGCCAAATTCAAGCAACATAATAATTTTTGAACGTTCTGTAATAAAAGATAGATTAGGATAAAAAATTTTACCTGAAATCTTAAATCATTAACAGGTGCTTTAGCATATCTAATTCCTTTAAAAGAATAGATAGTTTTTCCTAATCTCGAAGTTAAAATAGCACCTTTAACATCTCCAAGTGGTGTTGTAATGGTCGGAGGATGGACGCTGTGGGCGCTTGTGGTTTTGCTAATAGGTTCAGCGCTTGTAAAAGCTACAACCAAGCCTATTGATAATGTTAAAGCTATCTCCTTCAGCATAGCTTTACGAAAACTGTATAAAAACGCTACTGTAGAATATGGTAAATGGATGGTACAAACTGCAGCTGAAGTCTCTAGAAGACCTATTTATACCGACTCGGTTTATTGCTCGAAATTGAACGGTAGTGCTTTATTACCACTTTATTTGCCGTAATGGCCGGCATTATTGTATTAACCTTTAATGGAAAGTTTTGAGGACGAATGGCAAAAACAAATCGGTGTCGCGAATATTTCCATCCAATGGAAATTAGGTTAGGGCAGGATCTTGGAAGTTATTTGAGGCAATTTGCCAATTGGGGTAATTGATAAAAAGGGGCGTAGGAAAGTCACGGACGCTTTTAAAATGTTATTACACACTCAACGTAGTATGCAAAAGTACATTAATGCACTTTTAACGGTTCTGATTTTTTTAAATCTGTAACCAACTTTAAATAATTGATTTTATTAAAACAGTATACAGATTTAAAGAAAAAAAACTTTCAAAAAGTTTTGTAAAAAAAATGTAAGATTATTATTTGATTATGATTCATTATCAAATCCTTAGTAAGAAGAAAATGATGCTGAATTATTTGTATTTTAATTAAATCTTTTTGTGAAATAATCCATTAACTCTTTAAAAGCCAGAAATAAAATAAAAATTTCTATCCATGTTGTCCATATTGATCTTCAGTTCCGCAATGCAGCAATGAATAAAAAGTAAATGGGATTCCAGAGATCTCACTGTTCTTCATAGAATTAAATTCTTATAATATTTCTAAAAATATATACACCCTTTAGAAAGAAATCAAACCGATAAAATTTATCTTGGGTTTTACTTTATAATATTACAAAATCTTTTTTTCTCCACTTGAAATTTGTAAAGGAATTTGTATTACACGAAAGGCATATTTTTAATGATTATTTTATAACATTTAGTCTTTTCTTTATAAAACTCAACGAGCGGCCACTGCTCCAAAGTGAAAATTTTGTTTTAATGTTAAATTTTAAGTTAATTGAAAAAATGTTTGGGATGGGACGGGGAATTAAATACTGAATAGTTATAAGAAGTATGATAAATGGAATACGGGAGGAAAAAAAGGAAAGGTATAGTTAAGGATAGGAAATTTGTGACCGTTAGTGCCGCAAACAGTGCGGATAACTTACCCGGTCTCAGAAAAGTTATCCCTAAGCTGCTTGGGGAAAGTTCCCAAAAAGATATCTGAAAAATTTATAAATAGACGTTTTGGCCAGAAAAACTTGAACGTTAATTAACAATAAGTCTGTGTTAAATACTTTAAATTTTTCTATTTCATATTCTTCGAATAGATGAACTTTGAAACTTTATTTTGTTTATGTATGAGTTTTGTTTTTTGTGTTAATCGAATTCATGTCTGTATGTGGACACTACTTATTAAACTATTGAACACTAGTGTAACTTTATTAATTTTTTTTTTTTTTTGAAGAGCAGAAGCTGAATTGACACCTTTAACGTGTTTCGAACCCGAAAGTTAAGTTAAAACTTGCAATGCTAGACTAATCTGTTAGTTCTTGATCGCTCTTTCTTCTGCAGGAGCGTTAGATAAGTTGTTAAACGGTTTTATTGAAAGAATAAATCCTAAATCTAGGTAAAATATTATGTCTGCGAAGATAGACGAACCTAAGAATTAATATAACATTTCGTTAAATATTTTTTTATTTGTTAACAACAATTGAAATAAATTTCATGTTTATTAACAACACTAGAATCTTTAAGTATGAATTAAATGAAAAAATATTTTTCCAATCTTCACAAATAATCTTCCTACGATTTTTTAAAGTTAATCAAATTTTTAGAAAGTTGACTTACTAAGTCAATCAAATTTTTAGAAAGTTAGGCTTTTTACTCTAAAATTTTTTTTATATAAGATTTGCCTTAATTTAAACAAAAAGGAGTTAAAAATTAAGCGATTTACAGGTTTATTTTCTAATTATCGTTACTCAACGACGTTGTGCGCGCAATGATTTTAGTCACAAACGACTTTTTGAAGAAACCGTATTTTGAAACCCACAATCAGTCGTTGGGAATTTTAACTGTAACGACAAATGTTAACGTTTTAAAAGTAAAGTATTTGGAAATTTGATATTATTTTCCCGAAAAAGACAGCAGTATTTCATCGTTAATATTTTTGATGAATTTGTTTTCAAAAGATTGCAATGATGGGCAACGTCGTCTATTTTTGGCAATACTTAATAATTCCTTTAAGCATACTATCAGTATTTTTATACTCTCTTGAGGAAAATAATTTGAGAAAAAATCGTAATTCAAATTTACAAGTAATCGGTACAGATTCGGGCATTTCAAATGGTTTCCATGGGTTGTTGGCATCATTCAATGTTAGTATATCAAGGGACGAAAGGCAGCAACCCACAAGTTGCGGAAATGGAATTTTACAAGAGACAAGATGCGATGTATCTTTCCATTCTTCAGTATGGATTTAAGAAATAAATAACAAACGATAAAACTGAAGAAGTTGATTTAATAGAGCTTGACTACCCGGGTTTCGGCTGTTAGGCCGTCATCAGGTCAGTCGCTAAAGAAACCGAAACACGTTTAGACGAACAATATATATAAAGAAAAAGTACAATAATTACCGTCGAAGTAGAAATGTGAAAAGACAACCATCTGTTAATCTTATAGAGTCTTAGTATCAAACTTGATTCTATTCTATAATTTGTTTTAAATTGTGTACAGGTTTTTAATCCAAAGACTTTTTTACAGTAAAGATAGATAAAAGTTTTATAGAATATAATTAAGTTTGATACTAAAACCCTATAAGATTAACACATGGTTGTCTTTTCACACTTCTACTTCAACGGTCATTATTATACTTTTTCTTTATATATTGTTCGTTTAAAGTGTTTAATTTTCTTTAGCGGTTGACCTGACGACGGTCTAACAGCCGAAACCCGGGTAGTCAAGCTCTAATAAATCGTCTTCAGTTTCATCGTTTGTTCTTTATTACTTTACAAGAGATAATGCCAATTAATGATCTCTCATTTTGAAGGCAAATATGTATAAAATGCAAATTCTGTAATTTTTACCTACCATTTACAACTTGTTTTTAAATTCAATTTTGCTATGCTAATGACATAAACGATTGCTACAGAAATGTCGTTCATCAAACAACCAAACCTAACTTGAAAGCCGTTCACAACGGTATCGTTAGAAGTTACAAAATACAAATTATCGTTGAACGACAAACGATTCATAACGACGGCGTTAAGAGTTATAAAATAAGCCTGTTAGCCCTAAATTCTACTTTTTTTTTCAAAAATTTTTCATGAAAGAATTTCATGAATCTTATTGAAATGAAAAATTTAAAAATTAGTTTTGAAATCTAAATTTGACAAATAGGGGAGAGTGGGGCAAGACGGGGTACTTAAGGTTTAGAGGTCAATAAAATCTAGAATTTCGTTCATAGAGAAAAATAGTTTTAGTTTATATAATCTTCAATGATTAAACTTTAAGATTTTTGGCAAGAACGGAATAGTAATTCCTTAATTTTAACATAATCAACGATTAAACATAAAAAGTCATTTCACCCCATCTTGCCCCACGTGTGAGGTAAGATGGGGAACAAGATATAATATACGTGAAACAAGATAAAATATAACTAAATTAACATTATTTAAGGGTGTTTATCAGATTCACATAATACGCAAACATGGACGCCTCATCGACATCATCATTTAACACAAACACATTAATTTTCTACGTTTTCCTGTTTTTGGGGTTTTATCATAAAGTTTTCCCTTTTTGCTCGGTTTTTCCCGTTTCTTTTCGAGTCTTTCAGCTTTCTTCCTAAGACGCAGTTCCCTATCTTACGTCGCTTCCCCGTCTTGTCCCATCTTCCATTAAATGAAGAAGTTAAGACGGGTACCCCATCTTGCCCCATTGGGCACTTTTACAAAAAAATAATAATAATACAGTTGCACACTTTAAATGGATTTAAAAAGATACTCATGTTTAATACTCATTTCTTACCACGTTCATAAAACTAACACTTGTATGAAGTCACCGCATCGTTTGATAACTATCGCCCGATGAAATTATGCATAAATTATAAGAAAATATAGACATAACAGGATTTTGCTCGACACCATGGCAATGCGACTTCCTACATTATTGGTTATCAATTGACAAGATGAAGAGGAACTAATAAAAGCTCTCATTACTTCTAGTGTTGCATAAAAGTGCTTTGTTGCAAGTATAAACCGGGTACCCCATCTTACCCCACTTCCCCGTCTTGTCCCACCCTCCCCTATTATTTATTAATTTAAGAGGAAAATAAGTAGGACAAGGATTGGAAACTTTGATTATTTTTAAATTTTAAGAATTTTCATATAAAGATTTAGAAAAATTTAAAGCAGCAAAAACTTAATAAAAAAATCTAAATAAAATTTGTTATATTTAAACACCAATAAATTTCATTTTAAACGAGTTAAATCTTAAATTTGTTTAATAATGAATTATTTAATTCTTTCTCAAAGAATTTTGTTTTATAAATCTTATTAACAACAACAAGTATAAAAATAAAAGTATAAAAATAAGTGAAAATCCCCAAAATGTCGAGGATTAATATGTCTAGTCCCCGTATATTAAGCGCACTTTTTGGGGTCCTAGCGGCCATCCCCAATTCCTTACCTCAACCCCCTTTCCTTATTACCCCCGTCCCCTTTTTGCATATTTAGTTCTTAGTTTAGTTACGTTTAGTAATTTAAAATTATTTTTGATCTAAACTTGTTCTTTTACGTCATCACCATCTGTTACATCTACCACATGCGCATAAAGTTATATTATTTCGTTTTAAGACGTTGTGTTTCGTCTGACATTTTATAAAGAATTATTGTTTTATCATTTTAACTTCTTAATTTTAATTTGTTTCCACAATGGGAGCTCTACCGTTAAGCAATTGCTTATATTAAGAACGTGAAACTTACTGTAAGTACCTTTTTAAACATGCAATTTAGTTAGTTAATTAGTTCATTGTAAAGTCATACATTTTTCTTTTCTTGTAGACTATGAAGATGGCGAATAGCCGAAACTAGTTACTAAATTTAAAATAAAACCAATAAAAGTTCATCACCAAATATTTTTTATTTCATTTAATTCACATAATTGGTAAAATGGATCGCACATTTAATTTCAACTCATAAAAATAAGATTCAGTGTCTTAAAAAATTTGTTTGAAAATAAATTCTTTGATTCTTTTCAAAAGTCTTATTCATAAATTTGATCCAAAAACTATAGAATGTAAAACAGCAAAAATTAACTTCGAAAGATCTAAGTTTCGCGAACATTTAATAGAAATTGTACATGTGGATCCTAGTTAATCGGGCACAAAGTAACACTGATTTAAAACTGAAATGAAAATCTGAACTTCATAAATTCACAAAAGAAATTATAAATAAGTATCACTTGAGGGAAAGTACGAAAATGTCATTGTTTTTGATATCTAAACATTTTTTAAAGTTCTACTAAAAATTTTAAAGTGGCACAAGCTTAATGAAGTGTTTCATCCAAACGATATTTTATATCTTCCTTTCCTAAAATAAAATTTGTTACATTTAAAGAACAAGAAATTGAATTTTGAATAATTCGATGTCCTAAAAATTTGTTTGAGAATAAATTCCTTTGATTCTTTTTCAAAAATCTTATCTATAAACCTGAAGAAAAACTATAGAACGTAAAATAGCAAACATTATGTTGGAAAGATTTAAGTTTCGTGAATACTTAATAAAAATTATACAAATGAATCGTAATTAATCGGGTACAGAGTAACATTGAAATGAAACTGAACTGAAAATCTGAACCTCATGAACTCACAAAAGAAATAAATGACTTAAAGAAAACTACGAAAATGTTATTACTTTTGACATCTAAACATTTTCTAAAGTTCTGCTAAAAAAATTAAAACAGCACGTAAGCAAAAAATTAAGCAAAACTTAATGAAGTGATTCATTCAAACGATCTTCTATATCTTTCTTTTCTAAAATAAAATTTGTTTTATTTAAGGAACAAGAAATTGAATTTTGAACGATTCAAAGTCCTAAAAAAAATTGTTTAAGAATAAGTTCCTTTGATTCTTTTTTAAAAATCTTATTCATAAATCTAATCCAAAATTATAGAATGTAAAATATCAAACATTAAATTGGAAACATCTTATTGTAAGTTTCGTGAACACATAATAGAAATTATACAAGTCGACCATAATTAATCAGAGACAGTAACAGTAAATTTCTTATGGGTTATATCCCTCCAGTCCCAAATTTTCATTGAGTAATTTTCAAGAACGTGATTACTTTTTGTTTTAATTTAAAATCAAGGCCATTTAAAACCAAAAACCATTAATGACGTCCAAATAAATAGGAGAAATTCTTTCATGTTACGTTATCTAAAAAATGATCTTTCTTCGATTTTTTCCCGGAAACTACTTAAAAATAACATTGACAATGTCACCGAGAATGCAAAATTCCTTTCAAGTTCCTTTTCTTAGAAATACCTCTAAAATTTAAAAATTTTTTCATTTTTAAAAAGTTTCACTGAATTTCACCACATAAAAAGATCTAAAAGAAATTGGTTGATACATTTCATCAATTTGAAAATTTTATTCTCAAAACTTTATACTAAAATAACTACAGTAAACTTATTAATTATGGTAGTGCAATACTGCTTCGTTGCGAATACGGTAAAGTATTATTACGTAACAACATCGTAGCTTCCAATAAATTAAATCCAGCGTTTTTACAAAGTTGTACCCAAATTTCCGGATAAGGAGTCAAAGCTTTTTTTTCAAAATTTTATTCTCAAAACTTTATACTAAAATAACTACAGTAAACTTATTAATTATGGTAGTGTAATACTGCTTCGTTGCGAATACGGTAAAGTATTATTACGTAACAACATCGTAGCTTCCAATAAATTAAATCCAGCGTTTTTACAAAGTTGTACCCAAATTTCCGGATAAGGAGTCAAAGCTTTTTTAAAATGCTGATGGCTTATCATGTAAACTTCACAACAATCAATAGCTACGATCGTTTTTTCATTAATTGGATCGAATACGAAAAGATTATGTTCACCATAACAATCTCCTTCTAAAAAATGATTAACCTAAAAATAATAAATAAATATAGCAAAGTAGTAATTTATAAACATCAATTTCTAATGCAATTCAAAGAAAAAACTCGCTTTTAAACCCCAACCTAATTCTTAGTATGTTTAAAATTTTCAATAAAGTTACAATTTCTTTCCCAAAGGAAAAAACTGAAAGTAGTAGAAGAATTATTTTCGGCAGAAAGAGAAATTTAGTGTTAACAAAAACCACCATCAAATTTTAAATCTCAACAACAATTTGTTTATTAGATGTGAATTTTTAAAAATTTACAAAGTTTAATCCTCATTAAGCTATATTTTCTCTTCTGAAGAAAAAACTAAAAGTCGTACAAAATTATCTTTGGCAAAAATAAAGACTAAATTCCAGTCTAAATCCTCATCAAATTTTAGGTCTCAACAACAACTAGTTTTTTAGATATAAATTTTGAAAAATTAACAAGTTTTAATCGACATGTTAATTAGGTTAGGTTAGAATTTTTTTCTTCTATAGAAAAATCTAAAAGTCGTAGAAAGTTAATTTTTGGTACAAATAAAGACCAAATTTCAATCTATCTCGTCGTAAAATTTAAAACCTCAACAACAATTAGTTATTTAGATATGATTTTTTAGAAATTGGCAAATTTTAATCAACATTTAGTTACATTTTCTTATCTAAGGAAAAAAAAATAAATAAAAGTAGTACAAAATTTATCTCTGGCAAACATAAAGATTCAGTTTTAATCTAAATCCTCATCATCAAATTTTACGTTTCAATAACAATCAATTTTTAGATATAAATTAAAAAAAATTGATAATTTTTAAAATTACTATTTTAAAATCTTAAATTTTCGTACTTCTTTCCCTCCTGGATTATAAATCGACGCCATTCCAGCGACATTAAATATTATTTCTTCACATGGTGTATCTGCAGTTACAATAATATCATTCTGCAAATAAATTTGATGTTTGATTCGTTTGCTTAAAACGGTTACAATTTCTTCTGGTAAATTTCTTAAAAAACAATTATATTAAAATCTTTAGAATAGATTTTTAAAATTATAGTTACTTAAATATTTCAACTGTAGCTAAAATACTTGTACAAATATACGTATTAATTTCTTGTTTTAAACTGTTCGATAACGTTTTATCAATAAGAACTTCCCTATAAAATTTTCCACGGAATTTAAAATTTAAATAAGCCAAAACCCTATTCTTTGCAACTTTGGGTAAATTTTTCGCTGTACAGTACTCGTCGAATTCTTGTATTAATTTACTGTGATTTTTTCGAAGTGGATTAGATTTTAATAAAATCATAGCAACTTGAACTAAAAATTAAAAATGATTAATTACACATTTAATAATTAGAAAAAAATGTTATAACTTGTTATAATAATCCGATAAATCCATCCTGTTACGGTATAAATCGCCTCCAAGAAATATATAGACATCAAAGTTGATCGAGTTCCTCTTTCTCCGATTACAAGAAGACAACCGATCGTTCTTGACATAACTGTTTGAAAACTTTCCGCGGGATTATCATCAATCATCCATACTTCTTCGAAATGAAGAGCGACCAAGAATAAAATGCAAGCGTGCCAAAGAATCATAACGGAAATACTAATTCCCACTTTTATTAATTGATGAATTAACCAACTAAATTGATATCGCTACAAATAAATTAATAGTAATTAGAATAAATTTCACATTTATTATAGAAAATTGTGTAACTTAAGTGATGACTTTAATTTCAAGGGGTGATTCCTTATTATATTTTAAGCACAAAAGTTCATATAAACATGAATCCGCAAATGCTTCGTTTCCGAGATATAGGGTGTCAAAGTTGAGAAAATAAATCGTAAATCGTAAGTGGCAAAATTACTGTCAGTTAAATACAGTACAAGCTCGATAATCCGGCACGATAAAATTTTTCACACCGACGGATTACCGAATGTGCCGGACTAATGGACATTATCGGAAAGTTTTACTTTAACAGAAAACAAACAAATTAATAATCAACACTGGTTTATAAATCGTTTATTGTTGGAAAGTAGATCTAAAATAGTTAGGCATAAAAAATGATTTTTATTTACATATTATTTTGATAGTGACGTATCAAGGAATTTATCAATTGGTGACTGCTTTTTACAATAATAGATATTATGGAGTACGCTTTCTCTCAATTTCTTAAGTGTTAGTAGAATATCTGCCGGTTGGATATTTTCTTCGGCCCAAAGGATATTGAGATCTATTGCTTTTAATGCATCCTCAGATTTTACAGTGTTCACTTGAACGTTGCAGCCAACCTCTTCTACGTTATCAAGATCTGAGTCATTGCAGATGACTTCATTTATTAATTTATCATCAGTCATTGGTTCGTTGTCCGGTTCTTTCGCAAACCATTGGTCTATATCTTCCTCTGCGATGTTTGACTTTTTTTGATGTTTCAGCATGCTCTTCAATTCTGCAATTGAGAGCTCGTCTTCGTAATTCCATTCATCTTCTACTTCATTATTATTTAATGAAGGCCACAATTTCTTCCA
Organism: Digitonthophagus gazella; assembly: GCA_036711955.1. Classification (NCBI taxonomy): domain Eukaryota; kingdom Metazoa; phylum Arthropoda; class Insecta; order Coleoptera; family Scarabaeidae; genus Digitonthophagus; species Digitonthophagus gazella. The sequence goes on from JASCIT010000012.1 coordinate 13,251,816, forward strand.
AGATGATTGGATTATTTTGTCAGATACATTATTCCATGCCTCAATCACGTTGAATCGGCGTCTTTTAAATTCATGTTTTTTAAAGTTAAAGCGACGACATCTTCCCGCAGAATAGCACTGGCTAGGATTCTTTTTTTATAATTTGTCTTTATCATTTGAATCACATTCTGGTCCATAGGCTGAAGCAACGGTGTGCAATTAGGCGGTAAAAAAGTATTTGTATTAGATCAGCTCTTGAAGCCAAATTTTTATTAGGCCCATGTGCGGGTGCGTTGTTTAAAATGAGAAGCGCTTTCGGCGGAAGATTCTTGCTTTTCAAAAAACGTCATACTTCAGGAACAAGATCATTATGAAACCATTATACCAATATTTGAAACCAACATTTCTTTGGTTACCCATGCTTTATTTTGGTTTTTATATACGAGTGGAAGATTAATATGTTTAAATGCTCTAGGTGATCTCGCTTTCCCTATAAATAAAAGCTTGAGTTTATGCGGACTATTAGCAGTGGCACAAGGCATAATGGTAACTTTATCCTTGGATACTTTCCTGCTTGGTGCTCCTCGCTCTTCTCTGGATATGTATGTTTTATTTGGCAAAACTTTCCACAAAAGTCCAGTTTCGTCGGCATTGTAAAATTGATCGGGAGATAAATTAAGATCATGCACCCTTTTCTTGAACTATTCGATAAATGGAACAACTGCCGCCTCATTGCAAGACAGCTTTTCTCCCGTTACGGTCAACATTTTAATTCCATTCCTTACCTTAAATTTTTGAAACTAGCCGTCACCTGCTTTAAAATTATTATTCTTATGGATTTTCTCGTAAAAAACTAAAGCTTTTTGTCGAATGCTATCTCCCGTGAGAGTCTTCTTACAGTGACGTTCTTGAAGAAACCAAGAATATAAAGCGTCTTCCATAAGTGGGTATTCTCCTGTTCTCAGAGTTTGACGGCCATTCATTCCCGAATCACTTTGCTTAACACTATATTCAATTTTGGTCACGATTTTTTTATGTAGTAAATTGTCGCACGACCAACATTATATTCACCAGCCAACTTCACTTGACTTTCACCAGAATCTAATTTTCTTAAAATTTCCATTTGTTGAGTTAGAGTTAAAGTTTCTTGCTTTCGTTTTCGTGTTTTACATTCCATTTTGATGTCGGTGCATAAAAATCAGGTGACGCATAAGCAATAACAGAAACTCGTGGGAATCCCCACGTTATTGACTATTCTTATTGGCCACTACGCAAGCGCCGTGTTATGGAATAATAAACGTACAGCCGGCCCATTTCATCTTGGCTTTCCGAGGTCATCTACGCAGTGACAATAGGTGGGGGGTTCTTAGAGAGCTCATTTGCGTAGTATACTCAACAGGGTACTGATCGTGTATAGATCAAAGCAAAAGTTTGTGTATAAGTGCGTGAGATAATATTTAAGTTCGAGATGGCGGAAAGTAAAGTGAAAAATAAAGTAAGTTCTTATTTATTTATTATTTTTGTTAATTGTTTTAGCAGGTATTGTACTATTTGCAGCTTAAAATATGTTTGATTAATGAGTTTGTTAATTTAAAAATAACTTTTAAACTTAAAAACCCTGAAAAATAACCTACTACAAAGAAATTCACTATTAAAAATTTACCTGTTTAAAATTTACAATACAATATCTGTACATGTTTTTGTACAGGTCAACTTTTGCCGCGCTCTATACTTGCCGCTCCTATCTAACAAATACACCCATCTTTCTCCAACGATTTACTGTCGCAGTCCTTCGTCTGCGCATTTTTCGTGACCTTCATCGGCCAAGATGGATTGGGCCGGCTGTACCGGATTATAAAATGTAGAATTTTTAAAATGCTGGATTATAGAGTTGATTGTAAGAGCTTCAAAATACGGGATTACTGGATGTGTCGGATTAGTAAATGTCGGATTCACGAGCTTGTACTGTATGTGTTATTTTACAGTTAACTACGAATAACGTTGAATTAGCTAAAATGCATTTCATTTATGGGCTAACAGATGGAAATGCTGCAGAAGCCTGTCGATTTTACCCGGAACAATATTCCAATAAACTACTTCCAACAGCAAAACCTTTCATAAGGCTACATGCTAGAGTGTGCGAAACTGGATCTGTAAATGCTCACGCTGAACGTATTGGTAGACAGAGAACAATAGTGACATCACAACTAGAAGAAGCAAGCTTACAAGAAGTGGAAGCTAATCCGTCAAATATTACGCGAAAATTATCTGCACAGTTTAACATCAGTCATTAAAGTGTTTGGAGGGTTTTGCACAGAAATTTACTTTATCCATACTACAGTCAATGCGTGCAACCACTGTTGCCAAGAGATTTTCCTGCACGGTTAGATTACACAAGGGAACAAAATTAAACCTTCTTTTTGTTGCATCGACTTTTATGCCTGATTTTTACTAATCGGAGGTTGCTGATTTCAAATCTACCCACCTTTTTTTCTTTAGCAGCTATAGTTTTTGCGATACAGCTAGACACGTTTAAAACGTTTGAAACAAGGTCCTCTTTAAGTGATGAAAGTGGGACAAGTAATTTTAACCCAATTTCTTCTAAGCCCCAGCCCTTTAATCAGGAAGACCTCAGTGCATTAGTCAGAGACCTTGGTCTTTCTAAAAAAGCATCGGAGATTCTAGCTTCTCGATTAAAGCAAAGAAATCTTGTAACTCCGGAAACAAAAATTTCATACTATCATAACCGAGAGACAGAATTGCTTTCATTCTTTGCTAAAAATGACGATTTTGCTTTTTGTTCAGATGTTTCTGGTTTATTGAAAGCAATGGGAGTAGAGAAGTATGATCCAAATGAATGGCATTTATTTATTGATTCTTCAAAACGTAGCTTAAAATGTGTACTTATGCATAACGGCAATAAACTGGGTTCGATACCGGTGGCGCATTCAGGTACAGTCAAAGAAAAATATGCTACTGTAGCTTCTGTTATGGATAAACTGGGTTCGATGCCGGTTGCACATTCAGGTAAAGTCCAGGAAAAATATGCTATTGTAGCTTCTGTTATGGATAAAATCAAGTACAACGAACACAAGTGGCTGATATGTGTAGATCTAAATATGGTGATAAATGAATCCCTTGTGTCCAGGGTTCGTATAATACTGCCACCTTTACATATTCAACTAAGCTTATGAAACAATTTGTCAAAGCTCTAAACAAGGATGGTGAGTGTTTTAAATACATCGCTAAAAAGCTCCATAACTTGAGCACAGAGAAACTTAAAGCCGGAATTTTTGATGGTCCTCAAATAAGAAGGTTGATAAAGGATGAAAACTTTAATAGTTATATGACATTATTGAAAAAAAAATGCCTGGATGAATTTGTTTGGACTGCACAAAATTTTCTGGGAAACAAAAAGGACGAAAGCTATGCGGAGCATATTGAGCTGATGTTATTACACTTGCAGCAGTTTGGATGATTGTCTTGGATGAGGATCAAGGTACACTTCCTCCACAGTCATTTGGACCGTTTCCCTGTAAATCTTGATGATCTGAGTGAAGAACAAGGGGAAGGGTTCCATCAAGACATTCGAACTATGGAGGAACGTTACCAGGGTCACTGGAATTCAAGTCAAGCAAGAAAATTTTATAAAAGAAATTTTTTTGGTAAAATATAGATTTTTATTAAAAAACGCGTTTTAATTATATCTCAAAAATTAAAGCTGATACGAACAATCAGCCTTCAGATCTCAAATCAGCACTCAGAGAAAGTATATTATTAGTCATAATATTTCATGCAACAAAAATGCTGTTTCCTTGTGTTATTGTCGATGGTTTCTCGAACAAACTACACAGAATCACAACTTTACGTCTAAAATTCTATTCACAGATGAGGCAAGTTTTTCACGCGATGCCATCAGAAACTTCCACAAAAATCATTTTTGGGACTATGAAAATCCCCATGCCATTGAAGAACGTGGGTTTCAGCAGTAGTTGTCGGTCAATGTGTGGATCGGAGTTCTTGGTGATCATATCATCGGGCCGCATTTTATTCTTCCTTGACTGAATGATGAGACTTACAGACAATTTCTGGATAACACATTGCCTGGTCTGTTAGATGATGTACCAATAGCAACGAGACATGACATGTGATTTATGCACAACGGGGCACCTGCTCATTTCAGTCTTGTTGTTCGCCAACATCTTAATGACACTTTTACTCAGCGATGGATAGGTCGAGGAGGACCTCAGCCGTGACCACCACGATATCCAGACCTTTATCCGCTGGACTATTTCTTTTAGAGGACATCTAAAGTCGCTTATTTATGCAACGCCAATTAAAGATGAACATGATTTAAGAAACAGAATTATAAATTCTTGTAATGTTATACGCAACACTCCAAGAATTTTGGAATGTATGCGACAGTCGATGAGCAGAAGATTACATGCTTGTATATATTGAATGTCGCGGCTCTCATTTTGAGCATTTGATTTAATTAAAGTTTGATAAATAAAATTATAAATTAACGTTATTCATAGTTAACTGAAAAATAACAGATATTTAATTGACAGTAATCTTGACGCGATTTAAATACGATTTATTTTTTCAACTTTGACACCATATATCTCGGAAACGAAGCATTTGCGGATCCATGTTTATATGAACTTTTGTGCTTAAAATATAACAAGAAATCACCCCTTGAAATTAAAGTCATCACATAAGTTACACCCTGTATAAACAATTAGAATAAATCCGATTTTTTAAATTCAAAATAATATATTTTAACTTCAATTTAATTCAAAAATCATGTGTTCATTTTTATAAATAAAGTCGTTAAGATTGTTTAAAGTTGGTCAAACATTCCACACTAAGAGGTAAAAAAATACATGTCTCAAAAGTTTTTATTCTTTTTATGATATTTGGTATAAATTTGATTGTTACAATAAAAACTAAAATCATTTTTCTTTAATTTAACCTAAGAATCATTACTTAATTTTCAGAAATAAATTCTGTGCAATTTTTTAAAATTAGTTACATTTTAAAAAAGATACTTTACCTCTCGAAATCCTGTAAGATAAGTAAAAATAGTTTTAAATCTAAAAATCTTCACCATGGATATTACTTTTATTTGCCAAATATTACCACCAGTGTGTAGATAATACAAATAAATTATAATATCCGGATTTATAGAGCTTAAGATGTCTATTATAAACCAAGAAGTGAGATAATGCCTTAAAAAGAAAATTTTCTTTAGAAAAAAATTACGTAAATCTAAACTTGCAAAAATACTTTACAACTAATCTACGTCTCATGATAACTTTTTTCGTTAGTGGATGTTGATAACCAGTACAAAAATTCATTATTATATCTATCCAACACATAAAATCAAAGAATAATCGAAGAAGATCAATTTCCATTTTGTTATGTGTTAAACAGATGTATATGGGGATGTAGTTTAAGCATAAAAGTAGTATAAAAAGCATAAAAAATTCCCAGTAAGCTCTTCCGACACTGAAAGGGTGAATCATGTTAAAATCGAATTCCAAATGTTCGTATTTTTCCAAAAATATTGCATTGCTAGATTTAAAGTACAATTTCGTTCGGGAATTTAATTCGCTGCAAATGAATAAATTTTTGATTTTCCTTCGGGTGTAAACAAACCAGCCGCTACAAATGTAACGTTCTGTTAAATCGACGGGTGGAGGTAAATCACATTGATGTTCGTAATTAACATTCGTTCGCCTAGAGCTTTTAATCTTTGAAATAATCTTGTTACGAATGCTTTTATTATGCATTCTTTTAAATGTTAAAATTAAACCTTAGACGTTGACGTTTGACAAACTTTGAAATCAGTCAGTCACAAAAGTCTACATACACCAAGTAAACTCCAATAAAATAAGCTTGTTAGAGTGTATCCTCACAACACTACAGGACGTCAATCATTTACACGATATGTCATTCTCCTTATGATCAGCGTACAATGTTGCATGGATGTAGTATAGCAACATGTGAATGGTCTCATAAAGAAGGTTCTATATAGAATCAACCTCGAGGCGTCGATGTCGTATTGACCCTTCTGCAGTGTTATGGAGATAAATCTTTAAGGGTTGGTTTATTCACGTTTGAGTAAAGGTATCTGATATTTTTCGTAGTTACTGTTATTTCATTTGCCATGATTCGCTATTCAGCCAGTAACTGTGATAAATATCGGATTGATTAATTTACCCAAAGGTGAATAAATCGCACCTAAATGAATTAAATGAACACCTGGTAGATAATCTAACATTTTTTGACCAACTTTAAAAAATTGTTACAATTTCATTTCTAGGAATTATGTTTTTACATTTACTTATATTTAAAAGATTCTATATTGACTTTAAACAGTCAAATTTCTTCTAATGGTTACCGAACAATTAATATAAAAAATTGACAATAATTAGGATGTAAAATAACTATTTTATCTTAGGTTACATCATCTTCTTCGTTAATTGGTTCATCTTTTCCATACTAATTGTAGAAATCGTAGGTTCTTCATTTTCAGACATCTCGTCCCTTAGGAATTGGTAGGACAAATATGGAGGCATCCGTACATCTCGCCCATCTTGGGCTTCGTGCGTCTCGGATGAGGAATCAGGGTATAGTCGCCGCAGCTTTATACATTCTGCATAAGCCGTCGTGAATTTTAGCCCTTTTTCAATCCCTTCCTTCATAACTTTGTAGCTATCTTTTCCTTTAATCTTAATAACTTTGTATGGACGCAGAAACTTAACTTTCAGTTTTACACCTGGACTTGACTACAGGCGTTCTATTGCCACAATATCTCCAACCTGGTATTTAGTCGACTTCTTCTATATTGTAAGTTCTTATTTTCTTGTTGAATTTGGTATATCTGGCTTTATATGCTTTTTCACAATGTCTTCTTGAATTCTTCAAAGGCCTTCATCATTTCTTCTTCCAGGAATTATTTATATGTTGTTCATCTTCATTTCTCATCTTTATGCCGAATTAAGCAACTTGAGAGTTATCCCAAGATTTGTTTGGCACCGATGGTACCTTTTTCTGTGCAATAATCATTAAATCATTCGACGTAAAAGCTACTAGAAACACAGAACGGATTGGCCATCCGGGTCTTGTGGAATTGCTGAAACCACCATTAGACGCAGTACAACTCAAATTGATAACAAAAAAATAGGAAATATAGATGTCTGTGTTCTTGTCGATAAATTAAAACATGATATTAATTCAAAAATAATTCATATGCCAAACAATCTATTAGCACTTGCCTTATTGTTAGACGCAGAGCAGAGATATTTGAAGGAAATTTGTATAAAATATGGAATTCCACAGCTATATGTTGATAAATGTGATAGTAATAATAAGTTAATTGCCAATTAACAAAATCACTTTATAAAATTAAAATGACGAATTTAAATATTTGTATAATTATTAAAAGTAAAAGAATCGACTGTATTATGACCAGACAATTAATTCTTAATGATTTTCATATTCTACCAACAAGAGGTCATCCAGGTATTAATCGTATGTATGCGAACATCAAGAGGTATTATTTTTGGGAAAATTTAAAACATGATGTTACTAAATTTGTTAAGAAATGAAATGAATGTCAGAGGTATAAACATTTGAGATCTCATACAGAACCTCTTATAGTCACCACTACAGCTTCTTCGGCATTTCAGAAAATATTTTTAGATTTAGTTGGACCTATAAAACAGGATGAGGATGATAATAAGTGCATTTTAACAATTCTATTTTGAATATCCTATTCAAAATAAGGATGTTGAGACAGTTGCAAAATCGTTTGTTAATAATTTTATTTTAAAGTTTGGTATTCCTCAAGAAATAATTTCTGACCAAGGTACGGAATTTTTAGCTAAAGTTTTTAAAGATTTTGCAAAAATATTAGGAATTAAACAGCTTAATTCGACTGCGTAGCATCATCAAACGTTGGGCTCATTAGAAAACACACATAAAAATTTAGGATTTTATTTGAGTATTAAAGTAGCAAATTTTCCGGAAATATGGAGTACTTGGGTACCATTCTGGTGTTTCGCATACAACAACACGGTACATACAGAAAGTAAATACACCCCATTTGAGCTTGTGTTTGGTAGAAGATGTAACTTACCATCGAACATATCAGAAACTGTAGATCCAGTGTATAAAATAATGCACAAAATAACTTAATTACATCTAAAGAAAAACGAAAAATCAAATTACATGACAAAGTGACATTCATTAATTATAAAATTAATGACTACGTTCTTTTAGAAAACGAAGTACGTGATAAATCATCACCATATTACATAAAGGACCATATAAGGTCATATCGGAAAGTGCCCCTAATGTTAAGTGAAAAATAGACAATAAGATTGTAGAAGCTCATAAGAGTAGAATCAAACGATACCATAAATAGAACTAAAAAAAAGAGAGGGTATAGAGATAAGTAGAGTAGGAAAAGGTGTAGAGATACAGTTAGTAACAGTTATATTTGTACACCTCAGTGTCTAAATAAATTTCTATTGAAATCAAAGGATAGAAATCAAACTAACGTGTTTTCTTTGATTTTTTTTATTGCAAGATCAGCAATAAATATTAGGGAATATGAACTGAAAATAACAAATGTAGAAACAACATAATTAATTTTTTTTATTACAAATTTATTTAAGTACTGATCGAAAGTTTTTTGAAACGCAACATTCTTATTTGTACATTGATTGAAGGACTCGTATTCTATTGGATAAACTACAAACGCATGCTCACTACTACGAAAAGTGCGCATGCATTACTTTCGAGGGTGCCATTCTAATTAATTGATTCTAATTTGACATTTGGTATTTGCTTTTTTGAGTTTAAAATAGCTAAAGGAAGGGAGTTAAGTAATGAAGTTAAAGACATGATAATTAGTCTAGCATTAAAAGGATATTCACTTAGAAAAATCGATGGAATTGTAAATAAACCACATTCTACCATAAACAACATAGTGAATAAATTTAAATATAATGGAAGAACGAAAAACAATCCACGAATTCCTAAAAACAAAAAACTCAATAAAAGAGACGAGCTCTTCATCATTAGACAATTTAAAATAAATCCGAAAATGTTCCAAAAATAACAAAAATGTCACAAACATCTTTAGGAACGAAAGTATCAACTCAGACCGTTCACCGAGTATTATGGAACAATGAATATCACTGAAGAATCGCAAGACAAAGGCCATTTGTTAGTAAGAATAACTGCATCGTTAGACTGAAATTTGCTACAGAGCATAAAGATAAGCCGCAATCTTTTTGGGATAACATTATTTGGTCCGATGAAACAAAAATAAACTTATTTGGGACAGGTGGAATTGTCAGAGTGTGGCGAAAGAAGTATAAGGAATACAATTTTAAGAATACTTTACCTACTATAAAACACGGCGGTGGATCAGTGTTAATTTGGGGCTGTATGTCATCTAAGGAAGTGGGTAATATTCAATTTATTGATGTCATTATGGACAAATGGGGATATCTGGACATTCTAAAAAATAATATAAAGCAAAGTGCAGCAAAAATGGATATGGGTGCGTTATATATGTTTCAACAGGACAACGATCCCAAACATACAGCAGAAATAAATAAGTTATGGCTCATATGGAACATTCCAAAACAGCTTAGAACACCCCCACAGTTTCCGGAACTTAATCCGATAGAGCATTTATGGGTAATTTTGAAAAGGAAAGTTCGTGAGATGGCCACTACCAACAAGAAAGAATCAAAAGCAATTATTGAACGAGAGTGGAATCAAATATATCCCAAAATTTGTAATAAGCTCGTACAGCCAATGCTAAAGAGGTGTAGGGCTGTAATTGAAGTCAAGGGCTATTCAACAAAATATTAAACTTTGTTAAACTTATCTTTTTTGGACAAATTATAAATGTAAATTCTAAGTGTACAAATAAGAATGTTACAGTTAAGAAATTGTATTTCGGTACTTAAGTAAGTTTTTATTATAAAAATATTAGTTATATTGTTTCTAGAATTGTTATTTTACGTTCGTCTTTCTCTATATTTGTTGTTAATGTTGCAATAAAAAAATCAAAGACAACACTTTGTTAGTTTGATTGTTATCTTTCGATTTTAATACAAACTTATTTAGATACTGAGGTGTACAAATAAGACTGTTACTAACTGTAGGTAAAAAGATAATAATAAATATACTAATTGTTATTTTTTTTTTCATAATAATGAAGGTGTAATGGAATAGTTAGATGTAAGCCTTTAGTTAGTATGTTAGGTAATTGTGGATGAGTGACCATCGATGAAAAGTGGGACAACCTGGCGTGAAGTGCTGAATAGACATACCGAGGTATAAAGGAACGATTTATACATGTTATTTATACATTTATACAGATCTGGAAATTTCATTTGAGGGTATAGAAAAATAATGCGTGCAACAGAGAAGCATATAGGAAATAGATTAGATAAACAAAGAGCGATATAACTGTTTAACCACGCCTCTTCCGACCCGACCCTAGTCGCCCACCAACCACCTTCTTCCCACGAACTGTCGAAATGACAGTTTGACAGTCTGACGTGGTTAAACAGTTATATCGCTCTTTGTTTTTCTAATCTATTTCCTATATGCTTCTCTGTTGCACGCATTATTTTTCTATACCCTCAAATGAAATTTCCAGATCTGTATATGTATATTAATTAAGTAGTAGTAATTAAGACTCGCATGTAATATACAAATAACTTGTTAAGTCATCCACCCAGTTTTGAATGTATTAATAAACCATCACCTTAGTCAAACCTACCCTAAAGAAGAGTTTATTACAGTACCTTTTCCTGATCAAATCTTATATGGGTTGCCAAAGAAATTTCTTTGTACTTCTAATTTTTGAATCATTTCTTTTGTAATTGTTGACTTAACAGGATAACGCCAGATATATTTGGAAAGACCATCAATAACAATTTGGGATATGATTATAATTCTCGCTTGTTGAGATTATTGGTTTTAAGTGATTTATATGGTATCTGTGAAGCGAAGTCTAAACCCAACAAATAAAGAAAAAATGGACACAAAAAGTAATCCCAAATTTTATGAAATAAATTAAAAAACAATCTCCCCAACTTTATTAAAATCAAAATTACAACATATAAATATTATTGCTACGTGAAAAACTGTATTTTTGATATTTTTCATCAACTTTTTTTCTGGTATCCGTTACTAAACGAGGAATAATTGAAACACATTCTTCAAAATCGTTTGTATATAAAACGTAAAGTTCACAAGCATCAATGGCGATAACTGTGGATATTCTTAGAGTGTCTTTTAATATCATTGCTCTTTCTCCAAAACACCCACCATCACCAACGTGGCATCTCTAAAAATTTTTTAACAAAACTAAAAATATTTTTCTTAGATTACAATAACTTTATACTTCAACTCCTTCCTTTGAATAAAGAGCCACGGCACCATCGTGAACAAAAAACATACTTCCTCCTTCATCTTCGGCGTGAACAATAACATCATTTCTTAAATAAATAATCGGACGCATTTTTAAAACTATTCTTTCAATTATATGACAAGGAAGATGATCAAAAATGCTTGAATTTTCAATTAATTGCCTGCAACTGTGTCCCAAAATTTCATCTTTCAGTTGAGAGGAAAAACAAGCCAGTATTTCATCTTCTTGGAAATAATTTTTTTGGTAACGAAAATCGAAGTATTGAAGGATTCTTAGTCGGGTTTTATTCGGAAGACGTTTAATCTGCATCATTTGCTTTAGTCTTTGAATTCTTTGATGGTACATATTACGACTGGAACTGTACTTAATTACAATTTGTAAAACTTCAGCTGGAAATTAATTGTGAAAGTTTTTCTTACAATGATAACTATTATTTAGTAATTTACCGAAACAAAAAATTTTTAATATGGTTCCACCAATCCAACAAACAATTTCAAATAATAAAACAGGACTGCTTTCAGAATATCCTTCTCCGTATCCAACCAAAAAAATTAAATAAGATATCCTGTAATAACAAGTAATAGCTCTTCCATGTTTGGAAATGTCATTCATCCAAGGTTCTTCAAAGATCGACACGAGATAATATAAAAAGCTGGTTGCCCACCAAACGATTATTAAAGTAATCATCATTAATTTCGTAAAATGAAACTGATAAAATGCAATTTGAGTGCATTCAGTGAATCCACTTATATATCTTACAATCATGCTAATTCTTATAATGTTTAAAAAATTTAAAACGGAATTAATAGTTCGTGCTAACATTCCGTTAAGATTAATTAAGCAGATTACATCGAAAAAGAACCATCTTTTTAAATAATGCCTAAAAGAATTATCTTGAAATTATATCCATTAAAAAAGATAAATAAAAAGTTACTTTGCAACTTCTCTCCGATTAAGAATTACTCGATTTTCATCCGCAGAAAAGTAGCCGGTAATAAAATTTACTATAATATCAATTGTAAAAGTAATGAAGAAGAAGGTGTTTATGCAAATTGTAGTCGGACTGTCTTCGACGTAAACCAACGATGGGTAATAAAATAAAGAAATTAAAACTGCGAAGATCATCCAAGTTTCCCAAGCAGCTCTAAAATAAATTTCAATACATTTTTATTTATCTTAAATAAATAAGGCTGAGCAATTAATTAACAAAATCGTACAGAATTTATTTATAGAGGTTAAGAAATTAAGTTTATGTAAATGAACACCTAAAGATTCTATTTTTGATTATTAAAGAGAAATGTATTCTATTTTTCAGCAAGAAATTTCAAAAAAAATTTTAAAAGGCGCGGATTATTTTTAACGAACCTAATCTAACTTTTTGACTATCTTAAACAACCGCCTAGACTTTATTTATAAGAATTAAGAAATAACTTTTACATTGAATTGAAATTAAAATATTCTATTTTGAATTAAAAAAGTCGAATATATTTTAGTTAATTAAAAAAGAAACCCAAAGTTTATAAATAAAAATTTCTGACAATTAACCTAACTTAAAAAAAAACACCTAGATATTATTTATGAGAATTAAGAAACATTTATTTACTAAATTAAAGTTTAAGTATTGTATTTTTGACTATAGAAGTCAAATGTATTCTATTTACCATCAAATAGTTACATTTCCTTTTAAGATGTACTTTTAATCCCTCAAATTATTCATCATAATTTACTATTATGATAAATTAAACTTATTGTTAGTATATTTTGTTTTGAATTAAATAAGTTCGACATCCAAAAAAGTGAGTTAAAGTTGAATATGTGATCCATATTACAAATGTACCGAACTTAATAATGATAATTAAATACTGACGCTGTACTTTTACTGGTTTTATTCAAATCGAATTAGCAGTTATGTTATATGAATTATAACAAATATTATTCTCTAAAGTGTCAGTCAGGTGTACGTTAAATTGTACAGTTATCAAATTAAAATTGCATTACAAACGTTTATAAGACATAACAGCATTAAAAGAAGTTTTTACATTAAACGATTAACGTTTGGTGACGTGTACTTTGGAGATTAATGTTCGTTTTAATTTATATAAGAATAACATCTAATTCGATTTTCTCTAATGGTGGTGAATAGCCGAAGCTAGTAAGAAAGCTCCTCAATGAAACTAGCAAAAGTACAGCATCAGTCTGCAATTATTTTTGAAATATTCTAACCTAAAGTTGCAGATAACTCGGTTTTTTAACATGTTCGAGATTAAATAACGTGGCGAATAAATTGTTATTCACAAAATTCCACACGACATCTGAAAGCACCACTATTCCCACTTTAAACGTATTTTTCGAATATCTTCATTTTTTGCAAAAAGAATGTAATTTCAATAACATCACTTGTTGCCTAATCATTAACCTATAGGAGCAGTAGTAGTCGTTGATAAAGTAAGCCTATAATGTCATTCTAGCATGCTTAATGATGACTTCAAGAAATCACTATATTAAAAAAATTATAACGAATTTTGTTATATTTGTACACGTTGACACAAAAAAATGGGTGTAGATTTGAATTAAAGAGAAAACGATTTTATAAGGCGATGTAATTTTATTATTCAAAAGTTAAAATTTAGTTTGTTTAGATTCGGCAAAGGTCATGAAAACAAGATTTTGGAAACCTAATATCTTTTTGAGGGACGACTATGATTGGGGGATTATAAAAATATTTTTTTCATGAAGAAATTAAGATATTAAAAATATTCGAAATGCATTTTGAATGGGAAATATGGTACATTTGGATGTCATATGAAGTTTTGTAGATAAAAATTTATTTGCTACGTTATTTAATTCCGAATACGTTAAAAATTCGTGTTTTTTTGCATCTATAAATTAGAATATCTTGAAATCCTGAGATGGAGTAGATACGAAGTCATATATACCATTTCATTTATTGGTCTCGCCTTTCATAAAATTTTGTAGGCCAGTGTTATTATTAAATCCAAAAAAGTGTTCCATCCAGAAACATTGTATTATTATTTATTTACTATTCTGCCCTCATAAAGAAGAACGCGGTATGTCACAAAAACATGAAACTGAGAAAACACGTTTTTTGTGTTCTCTCTCAGCCTTTAGATATATATCATAAAACTTTACTTTTTTGGGTGAATACCTTTGTTTTATGACTATAGTTTATTCCATAAAATTGGTTATTACACGATTAAATAGATGTACGATAAACCATATTACGCCCTTAGCTCAAATTTGAACAATTTTGAAAATACCGCGTTTATCCTTATGAGGGCAGTATTGAGAATTTACTGTTTCATTATATTAACTTTATTGCTGTGGCAATTGTGAAAACCCTCGCTTAAAACATATACAAATGTCTCAGAACTGATTGTGAGTTGCCAAACTCTAATCACACATTCCAGGGCTTTTACTTCCTAAGAGAGCTAGAGCCTCTTGAAGATGATGTATCGGAATAACTTTTTTTTTAAATATCTTGAAAACGCCCTTAGCTATCACAAAAAAATTTGGGGTATTTGTTAACTTGGAAATGATTCATCATTTGCGACTAAAACAATTTTTTAATTGCCAACGTAATGGTATTTTGTGCTATCAAGGAAGGATACTTTAGGCGCTAACTTTTTAGCGTTGTTGAATTCTGCGTTTTTAATCATAAAATTTAAATTATTCAAGTTTTTTATTAATAATAGGTACTTTCATTTTAAAACGCTAAAAGGCACCATTTACGAGAAAAATTACTTTAAAGATACTAGGTATCACTTATTCGTTTAGGTTAAGACTAATCAAGATGGATTTGATTTGTGATAAGTTAGAAAACGCCATAAGTTTAATTATGGACCATAAAGGCATTATTAACCAGTTAACTGTTTCGACATTGTTGGAAAATGTATCCACTACGTGCGTTGTACAAATTAAACGATGACGAACATATTCGTCAAACCCAAAATATATTTGATAATAATACTTAAGAGAAATGTACCGTTATTTTTCAAAGATAGGACTTGGGTGCTAAAGTGTCACCACTTGATAAGTTTCTTATCAGCTAGGTAATTCACATTTTAATGTAGAAACAACACAAATCCCCAGAAAGCCATAAAAAATTTCGTCTGTTGAATTCAAGTAAATGGGAAACGAAAGAATCCTCATTGCGTTTTTTATTACCAGATGTGACACTGACTGCACTGTTTAAAACCATATATGAGTGAAAGACAGTGAAGACTAATGAAAGAGCATTTCTGTTCTCTTTTAAGTTTTTCTCTTAAGCAAAGTTGCACTTCTATATTGTCATCATCCGACATTTTAAATAGTTTATTACAGGCATACAAAAGTAAAACGAAATAATCAAATTACTAAACACATTGCCAACGCACTCTAATGAGTGTGACTTACTTGTTAGTCAGTTTTGGAATATAATCTTTTTGGATTTGGATTGGCTTTGGAATAAATCTTTTCGAGGTTTATCAAAATAAACTGAGACGTATATTAGTTTTATGAAACATAAACCTATAGATCAAATGCAACTTTTTTGTGCTTATTTTAAACACAAAAGCACGATTTTTGATTTTTTTTGACTTAGTTTTGGAAAATATCTCTTCATTTATACCTTCTTATTAGTTCTTTTTTTTCTATATGGTTTCAAACTATTTCAAACTTCTTTCAGTTTAGACATGTATTTCAGATTAAATTAAAATTTCAAACTTAACTGCCAATGGTTACTACTGAAGATGCATGACGATTCGTCATAACACAAATTTAACAATTTTTTCATGGTTAAGATATCTTAAAAATTTGTCCAGACACATCATCTTCAAGAGACTCAAGCTCTTTTATGAAACAATTTCAGATAAGGAATTTCACGGTGAACGAGTATGAAATTAGCTCTACAATGTGTTAAAGGGTTAGCGTTTGGTAACTGACAATGAGTTTTAAGACACCTGTATATTGTGTTTATAATATGGCACAGATAAATTTGGGTAAGATACTTTTTGTAAATCAAAAGAGAAGGTGAACTATTTATCAGGGTATTTTTATGCCTCAATTTTATCTTTTTTAATGCTCTTGTTAATAATTGAGCATCTTGTAAGTAAACAGTATGTCTTTATACAAGAATTGTAAAATGTAAATGAATGTGAAATAACAGGCTACAGACAGGCAACCATATGCTAATTGTAAGCCATTTATCTATCGAAATTGGACTTAAAACACTTTCATAATCAAAGATCACGCAACTTACTTTACCGACAAATTGTAAATTGTACAAAACATGCTAACTAGTTATACATAAAAAGTTTACATTAAATTAAGCATAAATTGCGTAGTGTCCCATTTAAAAAATTTAACTTACATCGTTATCAAAATAAACGATGCATTTATAAAAGACGAAGAAATAATTTTTACATTAAATTGAACTTAAAACATTCTTTCTTGGATTCAAAGAGGACAATTTGTTCTAACTGTTGGTAATTTTTTTTTAATTCTTATAAATCATTATTTATTATTATAATGATTATTTCACACTCAAAAATTTTTGAGTGTGAAATAATCTAACTTTCCCAAAAATTTGATCAACTTAAAACATCGTACAGGGTTTATTCATAAAAATTAAGAACTGCTTTTTACCTTATGTTAAAACCTAAGGATTTTATTTTTGGCTATAGAAGTCAAATTTATTATAATTATTACAGAAAAATAAACAAATCGTTTTTGACAAGATTGAACAATTTCAACCTTAACATTTTATAAAAATCTTTAACCCAATTTATTACTTGGCTTTGTAATGAACCCTGGTGACGATCGCAATGTATTTATTACATTAAATTGAATTTAAAATAATCCATTTTGGATTTAAAAAGTGAAATTTGATCTAATTGTTACCAAAAATGAATAAATAAGAAATGATTTTCGCATTAAATTGAAGTGAAAATATTCTATTTTGAATTAAAAAAGGATAATTTGTTTTTAGTTTTGCTAAAAAATTCCAAAAAGTGGATAAAAATTTTGTCAGTTAAGTAACCTATTTCTTAAATTTCATCAACTTTAAAAAATCGTACAGAATTTATTTATACAGTTGAAGAAATGATTTTTATGTTAGTTTGAAAATTAAAGATTCTATTTTCAATTATAAAAGACAAAATCATCCTAATTATCTCCAAACAAATTTTAAAGGATTGAAAACCTTTGATGAAACTTAACATTTTTAATTAACTTTAAAAAAATCACTGAGACTTTATTTCTAAGTATTACAAAATGAGTTTTTTATTCAATTAAAGCTTAAAAACCCTATCTTCTATAATAAGTATCAAATTTATTCTAATTATTATAAAACATATAGTAAAAAATAATACCCTTTTATACCTATACCCTTTAAAATCTATTAGTTTGAGATACATACTTAAACTCGCTATAAGGATGTACCATATAAAAATCCCTCTTCATATGAACTTCCATTTCTTTTTTAAAAGCCGAAACAGAATTATACAAATTTATAGCAGCTTTATTCTTCGGGTTAACCAACGTTTTCTTTCTGATGTATCTTCTAAACGAAACACACCATCCTGTACTTATATACATTATTAAAAGTGGTTCTTCTTTGGGTAATTGGCAAATATGCTTAATAGCATGCATATAAGTATATTGAACGGTTGTCCTCATTTTTCTTTAAGAAATTATCTAAATACAAACTTAACTGACAATCTAATCAATTTTCTTAATAATCAAAACAGTTAAAACCGTCAAAAAATACCCTTCCTTTAAAAATTGTGTTTCTTTAAAACAGCTGGTTGTTTTACTCCCCTTTTATTTGTAAGTTCCAATGGTTAACCACTCGTTGTATCCACCAACAGTTGCTATAGAGACTTTTCGGTTTCGCATCGATTATTTTACCCGGAAGATTAACGCAGTGCCGTTTCGAGCGTCGATTCTGACGTATGGGAACGTTTTGATATGTCAGGGATAGAAGCAAATGGTGCTGTTGTCGATAACTTCGACTTAAAACTGTTCGGGGACAAGGTAAACTAAAAATGCTGATAAATGTTCGTACTAACGAGGATTTATCGGTCTGGCTTTACTTTTTGTAGATGAAACTCGAAGTGCGACCGATTAATAAAGAATCGACGGCTTCCTCCAGGTGTGCTTTATTGGGGAGAAACGTTTCCCGACCTTCTTCAGCCGTTCCAGCCCTTAATTTGTATTCGAAAGATGATGAATTTTGTACGAAGATAAGACGACCGTTTTCTGCTGGTTGTATTCAAAATAAAGATGATAACTCAACTGAAAGTTTATGTAAATTTTTATGCAACTAAATGTTTCCATATTTAAATAATTTTGTTTTAGATGAAGAAAAAAATCTTCCATCAAGTCAACTTTTTCAAGAACTTATTTCAGAAACACCTAAAGAAAAATCTTTTAATTGTTTATTAAAGCCAGGTTTGACAACAAAACCACCACTTCCAAAAAAAGTAGAACAAAAAGATTTTAAAACTAATTTACAATTAGACGATGAACTAGAAATAATTAGATTAAAGTCTTTACAATTTGATAAAGATTTTAGTTCAGCTGTGGAAGAAGCTTATTTAAAATCAAATGATATAATGAGTGAAAAAGAATTTGAAAATTACTTGGAAAGAACAAGTTATGATTTGGAGAAAAAAGTTTTAGAAGATTTTCTTCAAAAAAGCGAAGTGGAAGATTTAAAACGACCGCAACACGTTGAAAAATTGACGAATTTCGAAGAAGAAATTGATAAAACCGAAAAGAAAACAGATGGTGTTTTAAAAAGTTTAAAAATAAGACATGAAGAAATCGATAAATGTATTAGTAAAGCTCAAAAAGTTTTAGACAAGACTAAAAATGAAGATAAAAGAAATTCTCAACAAAAAGAAACTAAAAAATGTTTAAAATCAAAACCGAAATTTATCGCAAAACCAATTACTTCTTTTAAAGATTTTAAAGAAGACGAAGAAAAACAAATTTGTGAAGAAACTTGGATGGAAAAGGATCTCGTTCCATCGTTTAATTCCACTGCTTTACCTGATTCAAAATTAATCATTCAAAGCAGCCAAATGAAAGTTGATAATTGGTTACAAAACGATTTAAATAAAGAAGCGAATAAAAATAATTTTTTGGAAATTTTGGAAAAGGTGGAAGATTTAGAACTAGTAACTAGAGTTGAAGATCAAAATGTTTTGAAAGAAATCCCTGAACATGATAAAGAAGATATTTCTGAAAGTAATACTTATGATGATATCGTTCAAATACTTGAAGTTTTAGCTGAAGAAGATAGAAAATCACGTAAGTTAAAAAATATTGATTTTTTATTTCGATTTCCTTATCAGGAATAAAAGGCGTTTGACACTTTTTTCTTAAAAAAAAATTTCTTTTTATTTTTGGTAATAACTAAAATACCATTACAGTTATAAATATATTAAATTTTATATTTTTTATGGAAGACGAGTGTATTAATAAATAAATTTAAAAACTGGCAGAGTTCTTGTTGGATTTTAATAAGAAGAAAGGAAATAAAAATCTAGAAATGAGATAAAAATTGATTTTTCCCAAAGTATTTATAATTTAGATTCGAAATTTTGATAACATACAAATATATTTGTGTTGTAGTTACAGTAAAATTTAAGGAATTTTTAGTTTTTGGAAATAACACATTTTACCACAACCTAATTAACATGTCGATTAAAACTCGTTAATATTTAAAATTTCACTTCTAAGAAACTCATTATTGTTGAGATTTAATATTTTATGATTATTTACTTTACTTTAATTTCTTAATTCCTATAAATAATAAAGTCTGGGCGATTTTTTAAAGTTAGAATTTGATAGAATGTTGATGAACCCTGAAGATCATAAATCTTCTTTATAATAAAATTTCGGTGTTAAAATATTGAAAATAGGCCTCGAATAGGTTCGTCGAACACACCAAATATTTTACTATTTTTATCAATAATGGTTTACATAGAGACCAATCTCCATACCAACACTTTAAAAAACAATGTTCTAGATTACAATAGAATTTTATAGATACTGCAAGTACTCCAATTGAAGATCATAAATCTTCTTTATAATAAAATTTCGTTGTTAAAATATTTAAAATAACGACGCTTTTTTAACGAACGGTCGAAATATTTTCTTATTTTTTATCAATAATGTTTTGCATGGATATACCAATCTCCATACCAACATTTTAAAAAACAATGTCCTTGATTAGAATAGAATTTTATAAACACTACAAACCCCTTTTATCTCTGTGTCATTAATTTATTTAAGATAAGAAAATTGAGTCAATGAAAGAGGAATTAAATTTCAAACCAAAAGAAAACATTCCCACAATAAAAATAACCCAAGCAAGTCGTGCAAGTTCAGCAACAAGTAATTCAAGTGATCAAGGGTTAGGCTCAACGGTTTCTTTAGTTTCAAATTCAACAAATTATACGTAAGTAGACTGCTCGTCAATAAAACCGCAATACCCGGAAGAGGTGGTCGTACGAACTTGAAATGTTGACGGTATGTACAATTCAAGAGACATAATAAATGATTAAAATTTAGTCACGATCCCTGTATTTTTTGGTTGTTTTTTGTCTTGTTTTTAGTACTTTTAGGTACATTTCTTTTACGCCTTATAATTATGCTAATGATTACCAGTAACCTAAATCATGTCAAATCCTTTACTTTTGTTGCTGTTAAGCTTTGCGACTATCGAAGTTAATCTTACATTCAATTAACCCCTGTTAAAAGTTGCAAAATTGTGGGAAGTTCTCGGTTTCACTGGTGGTAAGTGTTTAACCAGTTAACTGTGTTTGAGAAGTACACACGTCATGGTGCAAAATTGTGCAACTCGTAAAAAGTAGTCAATTGGCTATTTAAATTGTAATTTTTATGAAAATCAAAACATATTCTCAAATTTCAAGATGTTTGGAATATTTTGAGGCCAGGTCGAAACAAAACAAACAAATAAAAAATATGAAAAATTTCAATGTCGTCTTTTACAATTCACGTCCGCACCTTATTCTCGTCTTTAGCCAACTCTCATCTTAACTCGTCTTAATTCTGTAGCCAACTGAATGCTCTCGCCTCATGTTTTCCAAACTAAAGTAAGGGCTTCATTGGCGCCGGTTCAGATCAGATCAGACCAGATCAAATCAGCCACTACAACCAGATCAGACACATCCGTTGTAGTGGCTTAATTTGTACCGGATTTATACGTAAATAATTTCCGGCGAGTAAATACGAGGTTATTGTTAATTAGCAAAGAGCTCTCAAGAGGTTTAAAATGAATTCCTCAAATTCCGATGAATGGGATGAATGGCTAACGGAAAATATTACCAGTAAATACAATAAACTGAAACGTCGCTATTAGATGTATGCATTATGTCAATTACGAGAGGAAGGGGAGTATACAAAAACTTATTTAAAGCTTCGAAATTACCCTGAGAAGTTTAAAGAGCATTATCGAATGGACATAACTTATGATTATATTTAAAAGCTATTTCTGGAGATTTAAAAGGGTATTCAAATTTAATTCATAACAGAGTTTTCACTACTCTGTGGATTTGCTCTGATGAGGTCGATTAACATTGATTTGTCCATTGTCAGAAAAGTAACTACGACAGTTGCTTGACACAATATCAAACACGTTTGTTCCGTACCGACCGTCGAAAAGTACTCGTACGAGTCTGGTGAAAACGTGTCTGTTGTGATCTGAAGGAACAACTGTAGCAAACCTATTTCTCTCTTTTTTTACTTCCATACTCTTACTAATAAAAACTTAACCTATGTAACTTAAAATAATAATCGATTCTTACAGAACCATGAGGATATGTAGAGTACTTGGAGTAGATTACTGTGGCATTTCCTTTTCCTGTCCAAATTTAGTTTAAAGGGGTGGTATCAATCCCTTAAAGTTTTCGCTGTTTGTGAATTCTATTTTTTATTTTGAAAACGAAAGGAGGTACAGAAAAAAGTTCTAAAGAAAAATTTGTTCGCGTTAAGTAGGTCTATTAAACTGCTGCAAAGGATACTTATTGTTTATAGCATTTAACGTTGTTACAAAAAAATGTCAATATTTATCAGCAATAAAATGTTAGTCTGGATTTTATAATGAAAATTAATGCGATACGTGAAGACAAGCATTGTAGCATTTGGTTTTGTTGTGAGTGTGGTTCAGTATTTTCTAGTTGAAAATCATTGTTGTGAGGTCTTGGAAAGTATGGGAGCAAAATTGGCTCTAAAATTTCGTTGATGTACCAGATCACACTCAGACTTTTCTGGACAGTTTGCCAATTCTCTTTATCGTCTGATTAAGGACCCTGCGTGTTATTAGGTTATCACGTTAAATAACCTAACACCAAATGTGGTACGGGCCTCTAATTAATTAGCGACATAATTATTCATTTAATGGTATACCTGCTGCCACCATAAGCAGGTATTTTTGCGCTAATTAATTATTTACTTGCCCTCAAAAGCGCGCGGTTACTACTTCAGAACCGCGAGTTCTTGCACTAAAGCTCTAGTAGAAAAAAGGGAAATGAAACTCAAGTGTAAAACAACACTTAAACTATATTTACAAAATAATATAAGTGATCCATTAGTAATAACAAAGAATAACCCTAACGTTAACTGAACCGACGTTACTTTAGAGAGAGAGAGAATAGATAAGGAATCCCGATCTTTATCTAATACCCTAATACACGGATGGTCCGTAACCAGGTGATCACGAGAATTTGGCAAACAGACTTACTCTGGACTTGCGGATGATTCTTGTAATTATCCTGATTGTCGATCTGGATTCCTCTGGTGCCTTCTCGAACTGTGTCGCTCGTGAAAAACTCTTGGCAAAGTTGAAGCTAAGAATTCGATTGAGATTTCGGATTGAGTGTCCGATTGAGATTCTCGTATGACATTCTGATTGAGAGTCCGATTGAGATTGACCTAAATAAAAAGATTCTCTCGCAAGTAACCTCGGTTCAAGGGAGGTAGAAATTCTGAGTTACTTGGGCGTACCTAACGTCTGGACCACCCCTCGCAGGGGGCCAATCCACAAGATTTGGGCGGGCGTTTTTACAGTAATAATTAACCAAACCCTAACACACCTTGCGTCGACACTTGGGCCACGGGACCCACCAAAAACCCCCCGCCAAACTAGCTAATCGCGAACACCCTCACGTAATTCCCAGACTGTGTTATTTTCTTCCACGAAAAGCCATAAAGTTGAGGATATATCTGTACCTTAGAGCTAAAGGGACTTAAGTCCAAAATGACATAATTGTGAAATAACGAAAAATATACTGTTTTTAATTTGAAATAACAATTTTCATATTCTCAGCTCTCAAACAATTTACCTCATAATGGCGGAAATATTGTTATTTAATACTAATAGTCTGTCTTTGTTCATTAACAAAACATTTTTATGAAAACTTGTTATTTTTACGAACTTATTGGACTTACTACATTTTGGCTTGAAAAAATTATTTCTGATTGACTGTATGGACTTACAACAAAACAATAATTTGGGACAATAATAACATGTATGAACTTATTACAACAAAGAATAAATTTTAAAATATATTAACTCATTAACTCATTCATCATCAGGGAAATCTGATACTTCTTCAGTATGGGGTAAGTTTCTGAAATAATCCTGATATTCTTCAGGGACCCACTTAAGGAGAGTTACAAGATTGTCGTACTTTGCTTTACTTATTGATTTTCTAAAAAATCTTAATTTGGTCAAACTTTTTGGTATATTTGACGGTTTTCGAATATTTCTATACAAATTAATGGAATAAAAATTGCCATTAAATGATGTTTTATAAAAAAGAGTTCCATATACTTCTCGCCGAAGTTGAAGCCAAACAATGTTGGACAATTTAAACTCTAGGCCATCATTGCTTTTCTTTCTAGACATAAATGGCGCTGTTGATAAGGAGTACAATGTACTAAAATTTTTTAAATCTTCTAGGGCCATGGAGTACACATTAAATCTAGGCTTTTACAATTGCGAATAAAATTTAGCAAAACAAAAATAAAATAAGTTAAAATAAAAAAATAAAAGGTTAAAATAAGTTTCAACCTTGATAATTAGATTTTTTGTGGACTTACGCCTATTTGGCGGTAAAACGGTAAGGATTTACTTCTTTATAACCCAAAAAATTTTTTTCGTGATCAATTTTTTTTAGATAATGTTGTAAAAAATGAAATGTTGTGTTTAACGAGATACTTATTTTAAGCATATCTCATTTTCATAAAATTTGGACTTACGTCCCTTTAGCTCTCAGGTACAGATATAACTTCCCTAAAAATTCCTAAAGTTTAGGTGTTTGTGCCGGACGTCGTAAATGACAGACGTGATTTTCGACTTTTCTACTAAACACGTTACATAACTCGAATCCCTAATGTGAATGGTAGCTTTCCTAAACCCACAGCAATTCCCGAATTACTACATTTTACCTCATCACAACACCAAATGTTTAGCCAGAATAACGTCCATAACCGAACTCCAAATTCAGTCTTTCTGCTCTAGAACTCTTTAGACACAATTTTCCATTAAATTATTAAAGACAGAATCAATATTCATCACTAAAGAGGATTTAGTGTAATTCTTCGAACTGATACCCTCTGAATCTATACAACTTGAATCTAACAAGTGACTGCTCTGGAATAAAACACATTAGAAAAATTTATAAGTATGATACTAAACCATAGCAATCGATTCTTCGATAAATTGTTTGCATCGTTGCTTGACTTCCTTAAACAGCTCTCTATGTAATCTCCGCTGGCCAAGTTATGTCAAACGGGTGTAACAAATTGGCCGGTAGGTACAAGGGTTTGGGACAAACAGGACGACTAATGATCATTTTTCCTATCCTTTTTCATGAGCCCTATCCCTGCACAGCGGGTACCGTTTATTATTTGCTGCCACCAACCTCAATCTACGAGGGAAAGTTATCAATCTAAACCCTACGGTTCTTTTTTACCCTTCAACCTAATTAGTAGGACTCATTCTTTAAATAAAATAGGCGCGGTTCTTGTCTACAGGATGTGCTAACAAAGACGTTTTTTTTAAGAAAACAAATGTAGCATTAAGGCTGTGTCTAGGGGTGTTGATTTTTGTAATAATAAAGCCCGCTTGTTTGGTAAAACAATAAACGAATATATTTAATAAAATTAAAATACAATTGTCTGCCTTTACTACTTCGCGTCTTTACAACTTATCTGCCTTACGTTGTCTTTTACAATTTACGTCTGCACCCTATTCTCGTCTTTAGCCAACTGAATGCTCTCACCTCGTGATTTCCAGCTAACTAAACCTAATTCTCTCTTTTTCTACTTCCGAGCTCTTGCCCTATCTAACCTAATCTATGTAACTTATGAAAAATAATTGATTCCTACACAAAAAAATTAAAAATAAATATACATACTTAATTCCTACGTTTTCACGGGGGTCTACACCCGGCTCCGGTCTTAGGGTGGAGGACTGTTTTAAGGTCAGGCTCCTACTGTAGAGGGTTTCATACATCACCGCCAACACCGCAAGGTTATCCTGCGGGGTTTCTTGCTTCGAATGTTCGGCACCACAAGCTCCCGCCGATTCTGTTGAAAGTACATTTTTAAGACTCGTGTCTTGCAAATTTTATGTGAATAAGCAAAACGCAGATTACTGAGCTTGGGCCTTGCTACACGGGTTAGCTAAGGCATTTTTCGAAGACGTCTCTTTTACCATATATGGATGGTTTATAATCGGCCACAGCCTCTATTAAGTGTTTTCCAGACTTCATTGGACTATACCCTCCATGGTTGAATGATTGTAAAGCCGTTTCGGCTCAATTTTCTGGCAAATTCGCGAAAGGATATTCGAAGCTTTGTGCATTTGTGTATATCAACTTGCCTTAAAAGGGGTTAATTGAATGTAGACTGATTTCGATAAACGCGGAATATAACACATACTTAAGTGAAGGATTTGATAAAGTCTAGATTGCCAGGAATCATATAGTTACACGTTCTAAAAGAAATATGCCTATTAAAACATACAATACCAGACAAAAACAACTAAAGAGACTTTTATGGAATTTTAATCGTTTACCATCTCTCATGAGCTATACATACCGTAAAAATTTTAAGTTCGTATAACCATCTTTTCTAGATTCGAAGACTTTTTAGCGAGTAGTATATTTTAATTTTAAGTTAATTAAATCTTCTCATATTTTAGAGAAATTTTATCTTACTTGGACGAAGTCGATAAAAACTGTACAAAAACTCTTATAACAGCTAAACAAAACGTTCAAAAAGTAACTAAAGCTTTAGAAAATACAGTTGGTTTCGAAACAATTCCAAAAAGAGATGATTTATCCCATCTTACAAAAGAAGAACTCTCCGAACAAATAATCGAACTGAATCTTCGTTTAAAAGACAAATCTTCATCCATCAAACTTCTTCAAGAAGAACTTTCATCATTAAGAGAACAAGTATTAAAAATAACAAAACAAACCGAAGAAATAGTTAAAGAAAAACTAAAATCTCAAAAGGAAGAACACGAAGGTATCGTAAAACGTCATCAAAAATTTATAGATCAACTCATAGCGGATAAAAAAGCTTTAAATCAACAATGTGAAGGTTTAATCAACGAAATGAAAATCTTAGAAGATAGATATGCTTCAAATATGAAAGCTGCTGAACATAGACACCAAGTAGAAATGAAAAAAGCCAAAGAAATGCATATGGCAGGAGAGAAAATTCGTAGAGAAAGATGGATTGAAGGAAAAACACAAAAAATTAAAGAGTTAACCGTAAAAAGCATCGAACCTGAACTCCAAAGTATGACTTTAAGACATCAACAAGAAATTTCTAACCTTCGTTCGTTACATAAAAAAGAACTAGAAGATTTAGAATTAAGATCAGCAAGGAAAACTCAACAACAATTAGAAGCTTTACGAGAACAATTGGGTGAAGAAAGAGAAAAAGCAGTCGCTCACGAAAGAGAGGTGATGAATCAAAGATATCAAAAACTAGTTGAAAACGAAGAAAAAAATTACCAAGAACAACGAAGACGGTTGCAACAAGAACACGCTAAAAAACTTTTAGAATGCGAAGAAAAAGAAATGTTATTAACAGCTGAAAAAGAAAGAAGTATTAAACTAGCTCAAGAAGAATTTGATGAAAAACTACAAATGACGATACGAAGGCATAGTAACGAAATAAAAGTGTTAAAGGAAACTGGCGAAATGGAAATGGAAGCTTGGAAAAATAATTATAGAAAACAACAAACCGCTTTGTTAATTGAAAAAGAAACTAAAATGAGGGAACAATTTAAAAAAGAACGAGACAGAGAAATCGAAGATGTGATTGAAAGATTAGAAGCCGAAACTAATGAAAGTAGACAACAAATTGAAATAACGACGGAAAATAGAATAAGAAGGATGCGCGAGAAATTTGAGAGTGAAATTAAAGAGTTGGAACAATCTGAAAATGATGCTAAGGTGAAATATGGTGAAACGAAAACAAAACTTTTAGAATCTGAAGACTTAGTAATTAATTTAAAAGCTAATATTAAGCAATTAGAAGCTCAGTTGAGTACTTCTCAAGAAATATCTTCTAAATTAACGGCTGAAAAAGAAAATATGAAGGAAATTGTTAGAAGGGAAATGAAAGAAGATATGGATGAGTTAGAAAAGGAGTTAAATAGGGTTAAAAATGATAAAGATAAGGAACTGCAACAGGTTTATTCGAGGTAATAAAAAAATATAGTATTATTTAATTTTCATTATTAATTTAATATTGTATTATAGAGTTAAAATTGCTATAGCAAAAAAAGATGAAATGATTCAAGAATTATCAAGAGATTATTCAGCAATGCAGGAAAAATGTGTTTATTTAGAAAACATGTTGGAACAACAACGTAAAGAATATTTAATAAAATAAGTTTAAGGTTAAAAAAATAATTATATATAATTTTATTTTTTATACCTTATATATAACTTTTTAAAGAAATAAAATATTAAAAAGAATTTTTAATTCGAATAAAGAGATAATGGATACAGTTCCTCCCAAACTTTATAACGATTTTCAAACAGTTTAGAAAGTACTTCCGGTTTTAAACTTATATCTAAATACTTTTGGTTATTTAATTCATATTCCGGCCAAGAATAAGATCCTGCATTTGGATTTCCAGTTTTAATAAAATTTCCCCACATCGTCGTTAACGTATCAACAAGTTTACTTTCAGGTTCTTCAGTAAACAACGGAGTCAATGGTGAAATATAAAATAAGTATAATAAATCATCGTGATGTGATGCACCTAGAATTTTAATCATTTTTTATAGAATGTTACATGAAGTAAAAAGAAGAACAAACCATAAGGAACGGTATCGTTGGTTCCGGGAATATAAAAGAAGGAATATTTCCCTTTATAACTAAATCTGTAATAATAAACTTTACTGGAAAGGTTTTCCGCAAAAAGTTTCGCCCCTCGATTACTTCCAAAACCAATTATACAGTCAGCGTATAAATCAGCGATGTTTTGTCGCTTTGAAATGTCAATTTTATTATCTGGGAAGTAAAATTTACGTAAACCTTCGGTGACTTTTGCAGAAAACGGTGTATCTCTTTCATATCCACAAACTATAGGCCAAACTTTTTTGTAGTCTTCGTCAAATTGTTTTAAACCTGTTTGGTTATTCACTATAACTAGAAAAAAATATATTAAAAATAATAATAAAGTAAAAAAAATATGTAAACTCCTCGTCAAAAAAAAACGCAACACCCAGAAGAGATGGTCGTACAGACATAAAATTTTGGTGATATATACAGCTCAATCGAGATAGTAAATGATTAAAATTTGGTGATGATCCGTGCACGCTTTAGTTGTATTTTATCTGGTTTTTAATATTTTTTAGGTACACTTCTTTTACACCGTGTAACTATATTAATGACCACCGACAACCTAAACCTTGTCAAATCCGTTACTTGTATTGCTGTTAACCTCTTATGCGCTTATGTCGAATATAGTCGTCATAACGAAAGTCGCCACTAAATGGGTATGACGTACAATAACCCGAAATGGAGCTGCACCATGAAGAGAAAGATGAAAGAGTTCTCGGCAATGTTACGGAGAGGGGACTTACTTTTTCATCCTTCTCCTCATGGTGCAGCTCCATTTTGGGTTATGGTACATATTCACAAGCTAAATATTGCAGTGATACTGAATGGACAAAACGATTTAGTCTGTATACGATGCAGGAAGGGCACTTTAATCTAATGCTTGTTTCAACTTGTTATGCACTTTGGTAGTCCTTAGTGTTTTGTATGCAGTTTTTAGACTTCACCAAAATTTTTATTCATGGTATTATTATTATTTATTCACATACATTTTGTGAAAATGGATATAGAAAAGATAATTTAGATCTTATTTTTTACAAGGTTGTTAAGTGTTCACTTAATACGATTTAATTGTTAAAATTGGTACATTTTTGCTCCTCTCTCTTCTCTCTTAGGGACGGACATCTTTAGGGCTATAAAAGTTACATTTAAGGTAACCTGAATTATAACGTATTTGTGCTTCCAACTTTCGTCCGTTTGTGAATTTTCTTGTATTTTTAATTAATTGACGTCGGCGTTTTGATGTATCTTCAGTTCTTCTACCCTCAAAGAGGAGCAAATATTTGGCAATTTGAACAAATAAACAGCATTAAATGAATACTTAACTATCGTGTTTCTTTAATTAAGAGTTACGATCCGCTTTAATAGATCTTTTCTATTCATTAGATTGTGCTCTTGGACTTCTTGTCTAGTGTTATTAAACTATTTTTAATACTTGTTTGGGAACAACTGACTTAATACCCTCAAAAAAACACAATAGAGATGGTTGACGATATATTTCCATTAAAACCGAATTTATTTAATGTCTTTCCTGTGGATATATTAATATAAAAATAGTTTCATTTATAAACACGCGGTTTGAAAGTCAGCTATCAAAGGTGGGCAAACCCCGAAAAACGAAAAGGGGATTTCAGGGGTGGGCAAACTTCGCAGAGAGCCGATCCAGGATTGGAGAAACTTTGTCAAAATACATCAAAGATTTGTAAGCAAACATTTTCAAGTCCAGTTTGTATCATTTGAATTGGAAAAATTCTAATTTAAAACTGATGCGTAAATGGAATGTTAATGTTAGTAATAAAATATGAACGTTTAATTTACTACTATATTCGAAAAACAGTCAACATAAAATGTACCGGCGTCAAAGTTATAAAACGGAATCCTTCAAAATTGTTTGAAAGAACGATATTTGACCGATTTAGTTTGATAAAAGACCTGGAACTGAAAAAATAGACTTGATTCCAGTTATTTTTGTACCAACATGTAATGCAAGGAAGATTGCAAGATCAAAACAAGCGGTTTATTGGGTCCTTTTTCGTTAGTTTGTTTACCACTTTATTATATACAGATCTGGAAATTTCGTTTGAGGACATAGGAAAATAATGCGTGTAACAGCGACGCATATAGGAAGTAGATTAGATAAACAAAGAGCGATATAACTGTTTAACCACGCCTTTTCCGATCCTACCCTAGTCGCCCAACCAACCACCTTCTTCCCACAAACTGTCGAACTGTCAGACTGTCAAACTGTCAGTTTGTTGCGTGGTTAAACAGTTATATCGCTCTTTGTTTATCTAATCTACTTCCTATATGCGTCGCTGTTGCACGCATTATTTTGCTATGTCCTCAAACGAAATTTCCAGATCTATATAGTATTGAAATTGATAATTTATAATTAAAATGACGAAGCTAGTGTCTACTTCCCATATAACCAGAAGTGTCACAATCATGAAAATATTTTACGTCAGTTGATCCATTAGCATATCTACAAAATTTCAGAAAGATGCCAGTTAATAATAATAGTAACTAGAAGCAGTAATTCCTTTTTTCTTCATACGATGATCATGACGACTGCGAAAATGAAAATGGTATGACAGATATATTCGCATGCGACAAGAAGTATCGCCCACTTGGTTTACCACTTACGCTCAATGTAGAAAGCGCTTAAGTGATTAAGCTTCGCGATCATCAAAATCAGTCTTCAACATTCAAGTAACTGCTTTTAAAAAGACCTAAATTGTAGAAAGTTTTCGATTTCACTAGTGATAGGAGTTCAATGGAAGACAAATCTGAAGATCATGTGTGCTTTGGCAGTAAATTGGGATTGTTCTTATTAAAAGTGTTAGTGTGAATCGTACTGAGTATGGTTGAGTGTAGTCTTGTTGAAACACACTGCTGTGAGGTCTTTGAAAGTATGGTAACAAAATTGTTTCTAGAACTTTCTCAAATGATGACTTAAGATTTCTGGCATCAAAACTGAATTTGATCCCATCACAACATCAGATGTTAAGCGATAATAACGTCCATAAGCGACTTCCAAATTTAGTCTTTCTGCTCTATATCTTATGAGAGACAATTAACCATCAAATTGCTATAGACAAAAACCGATATTCATCACTAAAGATGATTTGGTGTCATTCTTCGACCTGATACCCCCTCAACCTATACCACTTGTGTCTAAAAACTTGATGTTCTAGGATTAAAGACCTCTGAGAAATTTGTAGATGTGATGCTAAACCATTGTAATGAATTCTTCGATAAATTGTTCACATGGATGCCTGACTGCCCTAAACAGCCCTCCAAGTAACTTACACTGATTGAGTTTTCTCGAACAGATTAACTAAGATATGAAGAAGAAGGACAACAGCACTACGTAAGGAGTAAACTAGTAAGTTAGAGCGGTACAGTAGCTCTTTTAAAATAATACCGATGTTACATGTTAAAAAACGTTATTGGTTGAATCAAAGGGCCTAATTTTCGCTTCTATTTGGAATCATCTTCAGGGCATGACAATAAATTACTAATAACAGGTAAGGGAACACAAACTGCGTTACTCAAACCTGCGGTGCTAGAATTGCAACGAAAACAATAACAGATAGCTGAAGATAGGTCAAAAATTAATAAAATGCGTGTTAATCAACAATACGGTGATTTAACGCTTTTTTTTATTTAGCTTCTGTTTGCAAACGTCCTCAGGACATGATAATAAAATACTAAAAACAGGTAATCAATGGTAACTACCTGTACCTGAATTTAATGTTAATTTAACACGTATTTTATTAATTTCTGACCTATCTTCAGCTATCTCTTATTGTTTTCGTTGTAATTATGGTGTCGGAGGTTTGAGTTGCATTTTGTGATCCCTTACCTGTTTTTAATATTTTATTGTCATGCTCGGAAGATACTTCCAAACAGAAGCGAAAAGTAGACCCTTTGATACAATAAATAAATTTTTTGACATGTATCTTCGATGTTATTTTGAAAAAGATACTGTATCACTCTAATTTACCAGTTTAAGGGTTAACTAAGGTATTCGGCGAAGATGTCTCCTTTACTGTTATTCATGATTTGTTATGAACTATTGCCTATATTATATATTATATGTATATATATACAGGGTGGTCCGTAACTAATGGGACACAGGGTAACAGTGAATTCCTGACGTCAAAATATTAGTATTAACAAAATTTATCTTAGTTGAATTGTTAATAATAACAAAGATAGAGACCGTTAAAGTTAACATTCTATTTTCGTTTTTCTTCAATAATTTCCCTTATATTTGAAATATCTTTATGAAAATATTTGTATGGAAATACATAAAGCTTCGAATATCCTTTGGCAAAATTGCCAGAAAATTGTGTCGAAATGGCTCTACATTAATTCAAACAGAGAAACTCCTAATATAGGCAATTATTTTTTAAAAGTATGAACCGTCGTGTTCAAATACACATTAATAACGCATGACAAGTTCCCCCGTCTTCTTCCCTTGGGACCACCAAGACGGTATTAGTTCAAGGAATTAAAGTCGGGATCCATCATGTCCATCCTCGCTTTACACGTCATGTCTAGGGCATCACAGGTGTGGAAGGAGGGGGTGTCTTAATATTTCAAGAGGCACCTCTCTCTAGTGTTCCATGGTTTTAGCTTATCTGTCCTGTTGAAAGGAGGGTCTTGAGCCTGTATGGGTTTCTCTTCTCTATGTGTCTGTCAGATTTATGGAGGTTTATGGCAACCGTGCATCCATAGCCCGTTTCTTCGCCTTGAGTATTTTAGTTACAAAGTCAACTATCGCGTTCCACGTTTCTTGGTCATCCAGTATCTTGGCCACGACATTGTCCGGACTCAAAGCCCCCACCTTGGTAGTTAATTGCGCTCTTTCCAGTCTCCAGTGATTGCAATGGAAAAATGTATGTTCGGCGTCGTCGATTTCTGAGCCCGCAAGAATACAGGTTGAAGTATCTTTTTTTCTGATTGTGTGTAAATATTTCATGAAATATCCGTGGCCAATGAGAAACTGGGTCAGGTAGTAACCCACCTCTCCGTGACGCCGATCGCTCCAAATCTTAACATCCGGTATTAACCTCGCCGTCCACCTTCTTCAAATTTCAGCGTCCCATTTGGTTTGCCAGGTGTGATAGTCCTGTTCACGTGCTTCCCGCTTAGCAGTCGCTTTGTCTTTAGTTGTTCTGCTTTCGTAGATCGTTCTCCTTAGCGAGGCCATTAAGTCTAGCGGGAGTGTGCCTGTTACTACCTGTATATACAGGGTGTCCCAGACCACCCGTACCACCTGATTTACTCGAAAACTGTAAGTCCTGGGAACTTGAAACAAAAAATTTGATACATAAATAGGGTATAAACTTTCTTATGAGTGGGAAAAGAACATCTAATATCAACCGGAAATATGAATAACTGAAGGTCACTTTATAATTTGATGTATGAAGGGGAGTTAATTTTGATATTGTTGGAAAGAGCTTTTCCAAACAAATAACTTTTATAAGAAGCATTTTTTGATATTATTTACTGTTTTTGTTTAAAATCGCTTTCAAAATTTGGATTTTTTACGAGTGCTTTCTGATATCACCACTAGATGTCGCTGTCGGCCATTTAAAAAAATTAAATTGCTTTATGTTATTGGGCTTAAGTGTATTAAGTTATGAAGTTTAGTTAAGGGTATTACATTATTTTGTCGTATTGTTAATAAAATTATTCCTTGTGACTTACTATCACTCGTCATTTCTAAATGTCATGATTTTTTAAAATGACCGAAAGCTACATCTAGTGGTAGTATCAGAAAACACTTTCAAAAAATCGAGATTTTGAAAGCGATTTTGGATCAAAATAGTAAATAATATCAAAAAATGCTTCATATAAAAGTTATTTCTTTTGAAAAGCTCTTCCAAACAATACCAAAATTAACTCCCCTTCATACATCAAATTATAAAGTGACCTTCAGTTATTCATATTTCCGGTTGATATTAGATGTTCTTTTCCCACTCATAAGAAAATTTATACCCTATTTATGCATCAAATTTTTTGTTTCAAGTTCCTAGGGCTTATAGTTTTCGAGTAAATCAGGTGGTACGGGTGGTCTGTGACACCCTGTATATACAGGATGGTCCGTAACTAATGGGACACAGAGTAACAGTGAATTCCTGACATCAAAACATTAGTATTAACAAAATTTATCTTAGTTGAATTGTTCATAATAACAAAGATAGAGACTATTAAAGTTAACATTTTATTTTCGTTTTTCTTCAATAATTTCCCTTATATTTGAAATATCTTTATGAAAATTGGTGGAACGCCGAATTTAAAGACGGGAAATACTAACTTGGTACCAATTTTTGTCAAGATTGTAGAGGGGGCTTTCTACACCAAATAATACTCTTAAAACTCTCTTAATTTTTTTATTATTTGGATTTTTATAAATTTTAGAGTTAAGAACGATTCATTGATCATTTTTACGCAAATTTGGTATACTTATGAAATCTCGCTAAAGTTGACCATTTCTGAAATAATCGGTGTTGATATAGAACCTGCAAAATTTTAATTAATTTAGTCAAGTTGGTACGCAACTCATTGTTGGTTGAATAAAGGAAAAATTAATTTGTTTACTGATTATGGTGCGTTTAATTTTAGGAATTATCATTCATGGAAGCTGGAAAATTATCATTTAACAAAAATCGTTTTAAAAACAACTGAAATTACTGCAAAAAAAAACGAAAGTAGGATGTTAACTGGAAATACAAAGCATTAGAGCTTACAGTGCAGTTTTTAATAAATAGGCTTTGAACAAAATTCTAAACCGAGGATATACAGAGTGTCGCAGCGAAGTGGACTAGCTGAACTATCTCGAAAACTACAAGTCCAATAAATTTGAAATTTTATGCGCAGATTTAATACATTGTAAACTACATTTGGAAAATATTTTCAGTCATCCATGACTTCCGGTTATACCGAAAGTGGTTAAGGAATTATTATTTTCGAACGCAATATTTATTTTTGGTTAGGTTGGTTAATTTGAAGATAATTTTGTTTGAAACATTTTTATCTATCATTTCTCATTTCAGAGAAAAAAATATTTTTCGTCATTATTTACATTTGATTGGGGTAAAAGGATAGGTTAGCCATGAAAAAATAGCATCAATTTATGGGCGTAGCTATCTTTACTAAATGAATTAAAATTTTGCAGGTTCTACATCAACACCGATTATTTCAGAAATGGTCAACTTTAGCGAGATTTTATAAGTATACCAAATTTCCGTAAAAATGATCGATGAATCGTTCTTAACTCTAAAATTTATAAAAATGTAAATAATAAAAAAATTAAGAGAGTTTTAGAAGTATTATTTGGTGTAAAAAGTCTTTAATTAGGCGTTCTCTGTTTGAATTAATGTAGAGCCATTTCGACACAATTTTCTGGCAATTTTGCGAAAGGATATTCGAAGCTTTATGTATTTCCATACTTTCACTCTCCTTAAAAGAATTTAATTGAATGTAAGACATATTCGGTAGGCACGGAACATAACACACACACAAGTGAAGAATTTCACAAAGTATAGATTGCCAGTAATCATTAATATAACAAAACGCTCGAAAAGAAATATGTCTATTAAAACATAAAATACCAGACAAAGAACATGAGCTGTACATACCATCAACATTTCATGTTCGTACGACCATACTTTCTGGGTGTTAAGTTTTTTTTTGACAATCACTATATTTTTAACATACTTACAATAAGATCTCCCACCAAATTCATCTTTAGTTATTCCAATCAAAACAGGAACATCAGCAACTCTTTTATTTAAAATAGATTTTATCGGATGTTCTATCAAAAATCTTTCTTGTCCAAAATCCGGTTCAATAACCACCGTCCATAACCAAATAGGATCATTTAAAAACTCTTCATATCCAACAATATTATTAGATAACTCTTCAGAAGTCTTTGTTTTTAAACAATCCACGAGATCTTTCACTGGTTCTTGTGGACAATTTACTAACTCAGCTTGTTTTTTAGCCAATCTTATTTGATCTGATGGAATCGGTTGTATTCCAAACGCTGCACCACTCATTGAGATAGCTTTGTGAAATAATCCTTTAGACATTGGAGAAACCATATGGACGGTTACGCTAAATCCACCAGCGCTGTAACCACTGATAGTTACATCATTGGGATCACCGGAAAATGAAGCAATATTTTTCTGAACCCAACGTAAAACTTGAACTTGATCTTTTAATCCGTTATTTCCAGGCGCTTCTTTTGTACCGGTTGACAAAAACCCAAGAGTTTGAAGACGGTAATTTGGAACCACAAGAACTATGTCTTGATCTAGTAAATATTGAGGACCGAAAAAATCACTGGAAGATATTCCTTCATAAAATCCTCCTGGATAGAAAAACACCATTACAGGTTTTTTGGTGTTTCGGGATTTACCTGGTAACTGTTATAAATATTTATAAGATTTTCGTGGTATTTTATAAAAATAAACATTCATAAAAACATGTGTGATTCATATCAAGTTGACCTTAAAGTTATCACCAGACGAGAATTTACATACGTAAACAACTTACGTGGCGTGTATAAACATTAAGAAATAAACAATCTTCTTTGGTATCATTTACAAAAGATTGCGGACAAAGAGGACCATTTTTGGTAGCATCATAAATTCCTTCCCAAGCTTTCACAGGAACTGGAGGCTGAAAAGATAAAAATAATTTTATTTTTTAATCCATTAAAATAGTTATATTTATTTATTTATGAATTACTTGAAATCGTAGATTTCCTACTGGCGCTTCAGCATATCGAACACCAAGAAAAGAATAAATCGTAGCTCCTTTTCTGGTATTTATTGTAGTACCTTGAACTTGTCCTAAAGGAGTTGAAATGATTAAATTTCTTGGTGGTGATTTATGGTGACCGTAAATTTGTGTAATGGTTAATAAAACTAAGAAAGCGGCAAATTTAATCATTTTTAACCAACTGAGTTGTTATTGCGAGTGGTACGGTTTATATTTCTATGAGCTGGAAATTCCCATGACGTTTGTAGTTCGAACTGAAGGTGAGATTACCGTAAAAAATCCTTCAGTGCTTTACAAAGAAATACTGAATTAGAGTAAAATTCCCGGACGGTCGCATAACTCAACTTTAAAATTTTACCTGGTTATATACATAATTAAATGCAATGAATTGATTAATAATAATATTTTGTGTTAGTGTTTTTAAACCTAGTTCTTTAATTTCACATTAGAAGATGCACGAATATACTATCAATACCATTAAAGAAAAAAAAAATAGGAAGCGCTTCCTGTAAATTCGGAAATGAAAGAAAAATGAAAATATTATTAATAAATTATTTACATTCCATTATACAGAGTGTGCGGAAATATCGTGTACAACGGATTACCACAGATACTATAATTAAAAATATAATGATTTAGAGAACTTTAAAAATAATGTTTTTCGTGGGTTTTTCTTAAATTATTCGAAAAATATTCGTTGGATTTTATCCATGTCATGACCATGTCTTTACATCGTCAGGCAACAGCTTTTTGTGGAACAAATTTGAATTTCGAAACATACAGGGTGTTTAAAAATACTTTCACGATAAGTTATTCATATAAATCTTTTTAATCACGCTGCATAATTCTCTATATATTTTTTCTAAATAACTACAGTTAGTAACAGTCTTATTTGTACACCTCAGTGTCTAAATAAGTTTGTATTAAAATCGAAAGATAACAATCAAACTAACAAAGTGTTGTTTTTGATTTTTTTATTGCTACATTAACAACAAATATAGGGAAAGACGAACTTAAAATAACAATTCTAGAAACAATATAACTAATATTTTTATAATAAAAACTTACTTAAGTACCGAAATACAATTTCTTAACTGCAACATTCTTATTTGTACACTTAGAATTTACATTTATAATTTGTCCAAAAAAGATAAGTTTAACAAAATTTAATATTTTGTTGAATAGCCCTTGACTTCAATTACAGCCCTACACCTCTTTTGCATTGGCTGTACGAGGTTATTACAAATTTTGGGATCTATTTGATTCCACTCTCGTTCAACAATTGCTTTTGATTCTTTCTTGTTGGTAGTGGCCATCTCACGAACTTTCCTTTTCAAAATTGCCCATAAATGTTCTATCGGATTAAGTTCCGGAGACTGTGGCGGTGTTCTAAGATGTTTTGGAATGTTTCATATGAGCCATAACTTATTTATTTCTGCTGTATGTTTGGGATCGTTGTCCTGTTGAAACATATATAACGCACCCATATCCATTTTTGCTGCACTTGGCTTTATATTATGTTTTAGAATGTCCAGATATCCCCATTTGTCCATAATGCCATCAATAAATTGAATATTACCCATTTCCTTAGATGACATACAGCCCCAAATTAACACTGATCCACCGCCGTGTTTTATAGTAGGTAAAGTATTCTTAAAATTGTGTTCCTTATTCTTCTTTCGCTACACTCTGACAATTCCACCTGACCCAAATTACTTTATTTTTGTTTCATCGGAGCAAATAATGTTACCCCAAAAAGATTGCGGCTTATCTTTATGCTCTGTAGCAAATTTCAATCTAACGATGCAGTTATTCTTACTAACAAATGGCCTTTGTCTTGCGATTCTTCCATGATATTCATTGTTCCATAATACTCGGTGAACGGTCTGAGTTGATACTTTCGTACCTAAAGATGTTTGTAACATTTGTGTTATTTTTGGAACACTTAATTTCGGATTTATTTTAAGTTGTCTAATGATGAAGAGCTCGTCTCTTTTATTAAGTTTTTTTCTTTTTAGGAATTCCTGGATTATTTTTCGTTATTCCATTATATTTAAATTTATTCACTGTGTAGTTTATGGTAGAATGTGGTTTATTTACAATTCTATCGATTTTTCTGAGTGAATATTCCTTTAATGCTAGACTAATTATCATGTTTTTCACTTCATTACTTAACTCCCTTCCTTTAGCTATTTTAAACTCAAAAAAGCAAATACCAAATGTTAAATTAGAATCAATTAATTAGAATGACACCCTCGAAAGTAATGCATGCGCACTTTTCGTAGTAGTGAGCATGCGTTTGTAGTTTATCCAATAGAATACGAGTCCTTCAATCAATGTACAAATAAGAATGTTGCGTTTCAAAAAACTTTCGATCAGTACTTAAATAAATTTTTAATAAAAAAAAATTAATTATGCTGTTTCTAACAACAAACGGTTTAGCCACAAAAAAATATTTTCTAAATCAGACCAAACCGAAATTGATAACTTAAAGTACCATTAACAAAGTTCAGAGTAGCAATTTCTTTAACTCTTTGAGGGGCGAACTTTTTCAAATAAAAAAACCCAAAGTGGGCACAACATTTTAAAAAATAATTTGGATTATTAAAAGTAGTATAAACAATTTTTCGAAAAACTTGTGTATTTGCAAAAAATTTAGATGCAGTTCATACAATCTACCACCGCCCATAATAAATACTTTAATCGGAATGCTATTGTTCAAATCAATTTTTATTTTTGTTTAAACAAAGTGCCACTTTACACACTGAGCACTGCCAGTTAGATCGAACATCAGTCTTCTTCGTGCTGCAAAGTGCACAGCGTCTTCTGATGGCTCGAATAGGTTTATACTCTGAATTTTGAAGTCTTATTGTTTTTGGTACTTCTGGTTTGTGTTTTTTATTTGTACAGGAAGTCCTGATGATTTTCGTTTTTTAATAGGTACACTTGTCAGACTATCTAAAAGTAATAACCTGATGTTTTTCATAGACATTTTAGGCAAATTCACATTTTTGTGTAAGATGAAAGTATTCACAACGCATGCATCAATTAGGTAAGAAAAAAGTTCTGTGCCGCCATTTGTAACTTTTTCGATTTAGCTCATAAGCATGTTTATTTTGATCAAATTTATCGACATTGCTCATGTTGGAATTGTAATCTATCAACATTTTTGGACATGGAATCATTTCATGTGATCCATCTTTCTTCCTCCCCTTTACTTCTGACACATCTTCATGGTGGTGGTAGTTAGACAATAAGTACACACTTCTTCGTCTTTCCACTTGACGGCGACCAATCCTTTGTTGCTAATAAAGTAGTCAAAATCTCCCCTTTTTAATTCTTTGTCTTGGCGAAATTTATGTTTCTCCCGAAGACCTTCCTTCAGTTTGGGTGAAGTAAAGAAATTATCGAAGTACATATGATGGCCTTTATTTTCTAAACCTTTACACAGATGTTTTACAACGCGGCTTCCTAGACACACCTCTGAATCTTCGTTCATTCCAGCATAGATAAAAAATTTATAAAAAAAAGTGGTTTATTTTGTGTACCAGCGAGCACAAAGGTCAAAATTCAAAGAGGTACATTAAGCCACCCACCAACCCTCAAAGAGTTATGTGGTGTGAAGTTTCTTCAAGAAAAGCAAATGTTACAAGTTTAGAAGTACTTTGTTGCTTAAAATATAGCATCAGGGTTTAGCTCTAAGGGTGGGTTTAGGATGTCAAACTTAATCGTAACCTTAGCTGTAATAACCATCAAATTTGCCGTAATTCCTAGACGTTACCTAAACGCTACAATTGAAACAAAATAGTTGAACTTTTTTAAAACACTATAGTTACTGCTACGGTTACGATTACAGCCTTTAAGTTTGACATCCTAAATCGACCATAATTCAAGATCACTAAACCTAAAATTTTGTCATTGAGTGTCATAAAGCAAAAATGCAATTTTTATTGTTCAATATGTGACCATAGTGTATGAATAATATAATGGTAACTATGTTGTAAATATAAGGGTAAGATGACTTGTGTATATATACCATTTATAATTGAAGAATTTACTTAAAGTATATAAGTTATGTGACAGCAGGTGTTGCCGTGATGAGAAATGTCCGGCACGTACTATCACCCGAAATGGAGCTGCACCTTGAATAGGAAGATGAAAGAGTACTCTGCTATGTTACAGAGAGGGGACTTACTTTTCCATCTTTCTCTTCATGGTGCAACTCTATTTCGGGTTATAGTACATCTCGTTTCGGAGAAATTTAGATTGATAAGCTAGATGCATAAATAAGCCTTTGAATGTACGCAATCTTAATAAATAAATAAGTTAGTTTCATTGAACTTAATTTGCCTTTTTAAAAACAAAACCTCTCGACTGTGAAACATATGAATTCCAATAGTACTTTATTAGTTCAAACAAATAAATGAAATAAATCAGACGACGTATTTTTGTATGAACACATTAAACAACCTATAGGTACATAAACGCTTAAAACAGCTAATCTGTGATAGGAATCAGCATTCGTTCGAATGAATTTATTAATAGTGTGGTCATGTACAAAAGGATTCCCCTTAATATCTCGAATTACATATGAATAACATCACGCGTATTTCCTAACCGGTAAGGTATATAAAGAGAAGCAAGAGCAACTCTTTGTCAGATCGTTGAAAATGGTAAAATTAGGAACATTGCTGTTGTTCTTAACCTTAAAACAAGTTTATGGACAACAAGATTCATCAACAAGAAATCCAATCGTTTCAACTCCTTTGGGACAGCTTCAAGGTACTATTATAAACACTAGAAAAGGAGCTGCGATTTTTTCTTTTCTTGGTGTTCGATATGCCGAAGCACCAGTAGGAAATTTAAGATTTCAAGTGAGTCATAGTTTTCTAAATACATTACATTAGAATTCCGTTAATTCGACCTTGGTTCATTCTTCAGCTCAGTTAATCTAGTAGTGCTTGTCCGTTTTGTTACGTACAAACACTAAAGAGATTCTGGGTTCAACTTTTGAAGACAAATTATTTTTTAATTCAGAGATTGTTGATTTTACTTTAATTCTTTTTTAAGTTCCAACTATCACACAACTTATATAAAAAATAGCTTTTTTGATGATAGCCATAGTAGGCAGAGTTTTGGGTCGCTAAACCCTATTTCTATCTGTCATGTTTTCTACATATTTAAACATAATGAACTGCTAACCTATATTAAATAGCAGATAGTACACATCTTGCAACCCTACGTAAATCTTACGAAAGTCAGATGGATTAGCATAATAATTTGGAATAGAAAATGTATATTCATAAACATTTAGTAATAGATTATTTTTTACTAACGCTGATTTAGATTTAAATCCCCAGTTCTAAAGGAGACGGGTTAGCGGATCCTTCCATACCAGTAAATGATAAACTAGTGCCTTTATCAATTTTTTTAGCCACCTGTTCCTGTAAAACCTTGGGAAGGTGTTTATGACGCTACGAAAGATGCTCCTCGTTGCCCACAATCTTTTGCAAATAACACCAAAGAAGACTGTTTGTTTTTAAATGTTTACACTCGACATGTAAGTTAGTTAATTAAAATTTATTATTAAGATATTCAAATTATTTACTAATAGTTACCAGGTAAAGATGTCAAAAAACCCGTCATGGTTTTCCTCCATCCAGGAGGGTTTTACGGAGGAACATCTTCCAGTGATTTATTCGGTCCTCAATATTTACTAGACGAAGACATAGTTTTGGTTGTTCCAAATTACCGGCTTCAAACTTTAGGTTTTTTGGCCACCGGTACAAAAGAAGCACCGGGAAATAATGGACTTAAAGATCAAGTTCAAG
This sequence comes from Digitonthophagus gazella, assembly GCA_036711955.1. NCBI lineage: Eukaryota > Metazoa > Arthropoda > Insecta > Coleoptera > Scarabaeidae > Digitonthophagus > Digitonthophagus gazella. The sequence goes on from JASCIT010000012.1 coordinate 13,295,298, forward strand.
TCTTACGTTGGATACAACAAAACATTGTTTCATTTTCCGGTGATCCCAATGACGTTACTATCTGTGGTTATAGCGCTGGAGGAACCAGTGTGACACTTCATATGGTTTCTCCAATGTCTAAAGGATTATTTCATAAAGTTATTGCAATGAGTGGAACAGCTTTTGGAATACAACCCATAATTTCAGATCAAATGAGATTGGCTAAGAAACAAGCTGAATTGGTAAATTGCCCCGATGAACCGATAAAGGAACTTTTAAAGTGTTTAAAGACAAAGACGTCTGAAGAATTATCTAATAATATACGGGGATATAAAGAATTTTTAAACGATCCTATTTGGTTGTGGTTAGCGGTTGTTGAACCAGATTTTGGTCAAGAAAGATTTTTAGTGGAACATCCGATAAAATCAATTTTAAATAAAAGAGTTGCCGATGTTCCTGTTATGATTGGAATAACTGAAGACGAATTTGGCGGTAGATCTTATTGTAAATACAAAATAATTTTTATTCTTTTTATTTATTAATTATTTTTCTAGTTGTAGTGAACAATCAAACCGCTTTAAACCAGTTTGACAAGGACTACAAAACAATTTGGCCCAAAATATTTACATATGAAAGAGACACCTCGTTTTCATCGAACGTTAGTGAAAATTTACGTAAATTTTATTTTCCAGATAATAAAATAGACTTATCAAAACGACAACAAATCGCTGATTTATACGCTGACAGTATAATTGGTTTTGGAAGCAATCGAGGAGCGAAGCTTTTAACTGAAAACCTTTCTAATAAAATTTATTATTACAGATTTAGTTATAAAGGGAAATATTCATTTTTTTACATTCCCGAAACCAACTCCATACCTTACGGTTTGAAAAACGAACTTGTGATATTTTTAAAAATCCATCTAATTAATAACTTTTAGGTGTATCACATCACGATGATTTAATGTATCTTTTTTATATTCCGCGTGTAACGCACGCGATGCTTACTGAAGAACCAGAAAATAAAATTGTTGATGACATGACGGCGATGTGGGCAAATTTTGTAAAAACCGGTAATCCAAGTATAAAAACTTACAAATGGCCGAAATATGATTTGATGAAACAAGAGTACTTAGATATTAGTTTTAATTTAACCACACGAGTTTCGATGTTTGAAGATCGTTATAAAATTTGGGAAGAACTATTTCCTTTATCATTGTATACGGATTAGTTTTTATGTTTTGCTTCTTCATAATACTTTATGTAGTTATTTGATGACTTTCAAATAAACATAATTTTCTTCTCTACTTTTCTTTTAATATCGTTAGGTTTCCACTAAAAGAAATTCTTTCATATTCGTTTCTTTTGAAAAAAAAAAAAAAAATGTAGCAAAAATTTTTGTAATTTTAATTGGTTAAAAAGAAATAAAGAAATTGCTACTTTGGACTTTGTTAATGGTTCCTTAAGTTAACAATTTCGGCTTATAGCGATTTAGAAAATATTTCTTTGTGACTAAACCGTCTGTTCAACTGAAATTTTGTAACAGAGAAAATAATTTCTAGATTGCTGTAGCTATTCAGAAAAAAATTACAGAGAATTGTGCAGCGTGATTAAAAAGATTAAAAAGCTGTCGGCTGCTGATATAGAAATGTAATAGAGATTTTTCGCGTAAGTTAAGAAAAACTCACGAAAAATACTATTTTTAAAGTCCTCTAGTGCAGCGGTTCTCAAACTTATATCCTTGCGTACCACTAAGGCTATTTTAAAAATCAAGTAGTACCACTGAACAAAAAAAAATAATAATGATAATGCAAATATAAACTGTATAACGTTTTTAATAAATTATTTACACTAAACCCAAGTACTAATAATATATGTATATGTATAATAAGTAGAAAATAACACCGATATATTTATGTAATAATAACGCGTAAACGTAAAGTCAATGCGATGGATGATGCTGCATACTTGAAACAAGTGTAGAAATGTTAGACTCAATACGCCGCATTAGTGGTGACGTCACAGTGTTGACCGAGGTTGTAGGATTGAATCCAAACAAACTTTTTCTACATAGATTCAGTCCATAAGCGGCGAGAAAATCATTTTTTTAGAGTACTTAGAGACATATTTAAGGTATGAAAAGTGGGCAATGCAATGTAAAATGCCGTTTTCTACATCTAAAGCAAAAATGGTAAATTAAATAAATTTTTTAACGCCGTAAAAGCAGAAATAAGTTCGCGTATACATAACCTCAAAAATCGTATCTGTCAAACGTAAGCTTAAAAAGTTCGTAGTTCAGTAATTAATGAGATTTGGGCCACCAAATCTTACAAATGGGATGGTATTATCCTTAGAATACCTTACAGCCCTTCTTTGGTGAAAAACAACACCCTCGGATTATTTTAGATTCAATGCTATGTTGTTATGTTTTACCTGCAAAGGGTATAACAATAAAGGTCATAAAACTATGAAAACCCCTTCCTTTATAACAAAATACTTATACCTATACTTTTATTAAATTTATACCTGTTGCTAGCATTGAATCTAAAATAATCCGAGGGTGTTGTTTTTCACCAAAGAAGGGCTGTAAGATATTCTGAGGATAATACCATCCCATTTGTAAGATTTGGTGGCCCAAATCTCATTAATTACCGAACTACGAACTTTTTAAGCCTACGTTTGACAGATACGATTTTTGAGGTTATGTATACGCGAACTTATTTCTGCTTTTACGGCGTTAAAAAATTTATTTAATTTACCATTTTTGGTTTAGATGTAGAAAACGGTATTTTACATTGCATTGTCCACTTTTCATACCTTAAATATGTCTCTAAGTACTCTAAAAAAATGATTTTCTCGCCACTTATGGACTGAATCTATGTAGAAAAAGTTTGTTTGGATTCAGCCCGGCCCTAGGTCAACAATGTGACGTCACACTAATGCGGCGCATTGTAGACAATTTTAACAATAAATTTGGCTCCAAGTTTAATAATTTATTTCGAAATTTATTTTTTACGATCAATATTGCAGAAAATCTAGTTTCACAGAGGTAGGTAGTTGTAAATGGAATTAGGAATACTAACGCTTTTTTGCTAAGCGATGGATATTCATTTTTAATTTCTAACCAAAATTCACCCAACTCCAATTGGGTAAATACTATGTTCAAGTCACCATCACAAGATAATTCTAATAAAGATTCCTTTTCATTTATAAATAAGTTGTATAACGAAGATTCATTTTGAACAAATGGCTTTCGAATCCAAAGGAAATGAGAATGATCTTTTTTAAAATAGTGTTCAAAAGAATCAATTAGCATTTGACAATGGCGTTATATATTATCAATAAAATTTTCTCCTATGCTTACGTTGTGTTCAATCACAAAATTTTCTAAATTAGGAAATGATTGCAAGTTTTCCTTGGATATATTATTAATTATCATTTCGCATTTCTTGACAAATACCTGAATTTTATCATTTACACAAAATCGGTTTATTGCTTTTCCTTGCAAACTTAAGTTTAATATATTAAGGCGACTGAAAATATCCGATAAATAAGCCAGTGTTAATAGCCACCTCTCATCGTTCAATTGATCACGCAGTTCAAAATTTGTTTCCGTAAGAAACATTTGCACTTCAGAATTTAATTCAAATAACCTATTTAACATTTTTCCCCGTGAAAGCCATGTGACCTTTGTATGTAGTAATAATTGAATATGGTCACTGCCCAGTTCTGAACACAGTTTTGAAAATAACCGAGACTTCAGTGCACGTGATTTTATATAATTTACTATTTTAACTGCTTCTTGAAGAACATTTTTAAATTCATCAGGAATCCGCTTTACAATGAGAGCTTCTCTGTGAATTGCACAATGGATAAAAATACAATTTTCTCTAACTCCTTTAACTTTACTAACAACACCTCCATACTTCCCAGTCATAGTTCGCGCACCATCAGAACAAAAACCCACACATTTCTTCCAATCGAGGCTATTTTCTTCAAAAAATTCATTCAAATTCTTAAATATTTCGTCTGCAGTAGTATGGGTTGATAATGTCGTACAAAATAAGTAATCTTCCTTAATTTCGGTATAAAATAAGTACCGTACATAAACTATAAGTTGGGCATAATTTGTAACATGCGTGCTTTCATCAAGTTGAATGGCAAAAAAATCACTACTTCTTATTCTATCTATTAATATATTCTTCACGTTTGATGCCATCTACCCTACGCAGAACGGTATCATTTGAGAGTGATATAACATCCAATTGCTTAGCAGCGTTTTCGCCCAAAATGCAATTGACCATATCTTTTGCAGCAGGTAATAACAACTGTTCACCTATTGTATCGGCTTTTCCATACTGTGCTCTTCTTAGGTTAGCTAAAAAGGACACTTCCACACCTTCTTGAGTACTGCTCGTAAAAGAAGACATTATCTTTTTTGGAATTTTCATTTCATTCAATTTGCAAAGGAAATATTCTTTAGGTTTGTTTTCTAATGTTGAATGTTTTGTTGTAAGATGGCGTTTCAATAACGACGGTTTCATACACTGATTTGATAGAATGTCAAAGCAGACTACACATTGTGGACGAGGTTCATTTTTGACCTACGTAACGGTGAATCCAATACTGATGTAGTTAACATCATATTTTCTAATAACTTTTCTTATTTTCGAAGGAATTTCCTCTGTATCTACACATTCAGTCCCTGAAGTAGATTCCGCTGATAGTTCTACGCACGGTTGTTTTCAGAAGCCTTTTTGAGCCACTTATCCATGTTGATGTGAAAATACAAGCAAACTAAATATAACAATTTGTAAATAACAACACTTTCCAACAATACACGCTAACAATATTACCCAATAAAATAACAAACTTTATTGACACGCTGTAGCACCGTATTTAGAAATTGGGGATTCACACGTGTGGGTGAAGTTAGCCCCCCATTTTTAGATTTTATAGATTTTTATTGTTGTTCCAAGTTGTTCTGGGATTGTTCTAGGATGTTCCAAAGCGACAGCACAAAAAAATTAAAACTAGGCGGATAAACCACAAAAAACTCTTTTTCTTAGCAGCCCCCTATTTTCCGAAAAATCGATTTCTATCGGTTGTTCCAAGTTGTTCTAGTTGTTCTAGTTATTGTTCCAAAATATCAATATGTTTAAATAAAACATGACAAGTGTATAGCCAAAAATAGATTTGGGCGCCAAAATGTTTATTTAATCATTGTGCGGATAATTTTTACTTTTGTGATTCCATATTACATATCTGTACTTGCCGCAATGAAAACAATTCAGTACAACTGTTGTTTTCATTAATGCAATCTTGTTAAGGGCAGTTTACTCTTTGAAATTTGGCGGTCTTTTACATGTCGTGGGTGTATCCTCGAATCAATCAACCTGAACTATGTAATAAGAATTAAAATAGCCTTGCAAAAGCACTTTTCTTTTTGATAATTAAAGTTTTACTGACATATTAGGCAAGTTTCTTCTATCAAAAACACTAAACTATAAAATAATAGTCAAAATAGAGACAGAATAATTCAGTGATAGTTTCGTTAGAGCAATCTTGCAAAGTAATTTTGGACGAGTCAGCGAATACTCTGAAGGCATAGTTAGAAAGAACAATATGTGAAAATATTAAGACAAGTTTGAAGTTAGATAATGTCAAAAATAATCAAATTTATACCATAAGTCAGAAGTTTTGAAGAAAGATTATATCGCCGTTCCGGAACAACATCGACGTAACTGCAATTTTTTGATAAAATGAGTTAAGGCCATCAATGTATCCAAAAAATGCTTATCTTAATTTTTTTTTCCTTCTCCTGCAAAGTTTTTTATTTTGCAGTTATGTCGATGTTCTTCCGGAACGGCGATATTGTCTGTCTTAATTTTTAAATGTTGCCACATGAAATGCCAATTAACTGACAAAAATTTTCAGTCTCCCAACATTTTTGGTCGCCGATGGTACCTTATGTGCTATTGTCGCCACGAGATCTTGACTAGCTTCTAACATCAACTCCAGTTTTTGAAGTTGTCAAGTCATAAGTTATGACCTTAACTTTTTCAATTGAGATACCTTTTTTTAAATTAAATAGTTGTTAAAAGATTTTTCAAATGTTCGTCGCATAGACAAATAAATGGTGAGCTACACTATTTATTTTTAATGTTGCCAGCAAGCTGATTAAAATGTTATGGCCGCTATAGACCATATACAGGTGTCCAAATGACCAAATGTCGTGTACAACAGAATACCACAGATACCCTGATCAAAAATATGATGATTTAGCCCAACTTATTTATACAGGGTTAGTATAAAGTCCCGGAACAGTCGAATAACTTTGTTATTTGAGAAGTAACAATTTTGAAGTTGTACTTGGTTGTATAGTTAAAAGTGACGAATTTAATAATAACATTTTCATTCTTCTCTCGTTTCCGGTTTTACCGGAAATGCTTCCAACTTTTTTTTCTTAAATGGAATGTATAGTATATTCGTACATTTTCAAATGTGGAATAAAAAACTACGTTCAAAAATACCAAAATTCCTTATTCTATTAATAAAAAAACATAATAGGACTTAAATTAAAAAAATCTGTTTAACACAAAATCAAGCAGATACGTCACTTTACTGAAACATCACATTGCTGTCATATGTTACCTGTGTCATTATCAGCAATTAAGGGGTAAGACCACTTTAGACCGTGGAAAATTAACGTAATTTCCCCATATTTTTCCGAGAAAACAATAAGAGCTGTGGAAAAATTGTTTATATATCTTTGTTGTACGTACATTTAGGAATAAGAAATATATTTTGCTAAATAATTAATATAAAAAATGAACGCGATGTAACTGCTTGATGAAAACCTTGTTAAGCGCTAAGGGGTCCGCGGCCGGAACGATTTTACCTACAATTTTCAATCTAAAGCAAAAACGAAAAGGTATTTAGTTTTTACAACTCAAAAGCTAGAGAAAGACGTAGGGATTTCTTTTTAATTATTTTTTTGCAGAATTGGTGGGCATATTACAAAAACTTTGCGTTTTAGCCTAAAAAAATATCTACTAAATTGTTTATAGTTAAAGAACTACATTTCATATCAAAAAAATCCTACGTCTTTCTCTAGATAATGCTACTTGGAAGGTGCAGTTAAAATTTCAAGTAAATCGGTAAAGAATTGTATGAGTTATGTTTCCGGCCGTTTCAAGAAAAGTGATTTAGAGAAAAACGCATTTAAAGTTTGTTTAACCTGTACTGAGCACACGTTATCGGACAACATTCAGAATCAAAATACAGGCATTTAAAAACTGTTCCCACTTATAACTGACATTGCATCTTATTTTTAAGACCATAAGGCACTTTTTAGCGCAAAAAACAGAAATTCGATTTTTTGAAAATTCTAGAGTGGTCTAACCCCTTAATTAAGTTAATTAAAAAATGAGCAATGACTGTAAAACTTGTTACAAAGACAGAAATATGTTTATTTTTATTGAATGAAACGCAATTATTAAAAAATTAAGTAAAATTAAAAATAATAAACGATTAACTTTAAGTTACAAATGTTCAAAATGCGACCCGTTTACCGCTTGACACCGACGTAATCGGCAACAAAACTTAATGAATTTCGTATCATTTGTGGTGTAACGCGGTGCATTTTCTCCAATTTTTTTGCTGTAATTGGTCTAATTTGGTCGAATTTTGTATACTTGACATTTCAAATGACACCACAAAAAGAAATCCAGTGGGGATAGGTCTGGTGAATGGGTTGGTCATTCAATCGCCCCTATGCGCCCGATCCAACGTGCAGGAAATCATAAACATGAAATCGCAGGAAATAATAATAAGCATATGACAGTAATTTGATCTTTCAGTATAGTGACATGCTGCTTGATTTTGCGTTAAACTGATTTTTTTAACTTAGGCCTTATTATGCGTTTTTATCAATAGAATAAAGAATTTTGGTATTTTTGAACGTAGAATTTTATTCCGCATTCGAAAATGCACGAATATACTATATATTCCATTTAAGAAAACAAAGTTGGAAGCATTTCCTGTAAAACCGGAAACGAGAGACGAATGAAAACGTTATTATTAAATTCGTCGCATTTAACTATATAATCAGGTAGAATTTCAAAATTGATACTTCTCAAATAACAAAGTTATTCGACCGTTCCGGGACTTTATACTAACCCTGTATATAAGGTTGCTTAGTTTAGCCGCTAGAGGACTTTAAAAATCATATTTTTCGTGAGTTTTTCTTAAATTACGAGAAAAATCTTTATTAGATTTTATTCATTTTTTGGACCATGTCTTTATATCAGCAGGCTACCTTAATTTATCAATTTGGACTTGTAGGGACTTAGAAAATATTTTTTGTGGCTAGACCGTTTATCCAACTGAAATTTTATAAAAGTGAAAATAATTTCTAAATTAATGTAGCTATTCAGAAAAAAATTGACAGAAAATTATACAGGCTGTTTAAAAAGATCTGGATGGATAACTTGTCGTGAGAGTGCTTTTAAATACCCTGTACTTTTCGAAATTCAAATTTATTCCACAGAAAGCTGTAGCCTACTAATATAAAGACATGGTCGAGAAATGAATAAAAAATAGTTTCTAAATTAATGTAGCTATTCAGGAAAAATTTGATAGAAAATTATACAGACTGGTTAAAAAGATCTGGATGGATAACTTGTGACAACAGTGTTTCTAAACACCCTGTATGTTTCGAAATTCGAATTTGTTCCACAGAAAGCTGTAGCCTGCTGATATAAAGACATGGTCAAAAAATGAATAAAATCTAATAAAGATTTTTCTCGTAATTTAAGGAAAACTCACGAAAAATATGATTTTTAAAGTCCTCTAGCGGCTAAACTAAGCGACTTTATATATAGATAAGTTGAGTTAAATCATCATATTTTCACCCAAGGAATCTGTGGTCTTCTGTTGTACACAACATTTCCGGACACCTGTATATTGCTGTTACATTACTGTACTATAACTTTAAGTCATAAATAAATACAATAGACATACACATACAAAGAAATTATTAATTTATTACTTTGTAAGATGAAAAATAATAGTAATTTAATCAACAAGTTTTGAAAACGACTCTTTGCACAGCTCGAAAGTTTGGCAAACAAAAAATACAGCAACAACATAAAACATAATAAAGTTAAATGGAACAATAACCATAAATGTATATTCCAATTTATAAAAAGAACTACGATTCAATAAATAGTACACAGTAATTTAATTTACGGTATCTCGGTACGTTGTAACTAATCTTAATGTCTCGCGAAAGTGGAACAGGTCAAAATATCTTGACAATCAAAAATACAATGAATATGAATTTCTACTGTCCTCATAAGCTAAACGACGGTATTTGAGAAAAAATTGAAGAATTATTTTTTTTTCATTACTAAAGCAGTTCGTTTCTTTGCTTTATTAATACAAGAAATCTTATTTTCTATTTTTCTTTCTCAATACGAGGGTTTGACCTATGAAGGTTGTATATACTTAGCTACAGGAAATAGAATAGATAGAAATGAGATCTTTGGCAGTTTATTGTCATTTCGTGTGGCAAAATTTAAAAATTAAGACAGACAATATAATCTTTCTTCAAAAACCTGACTTATGGTATAAATTTGATTATTTTTGACATTATCTAATTTCAAACTTGTCTCAACATTTTCACATGTTGTTCTTTCTAACTATGCCTTCAGAGTTTTCGCTGACTCGTCCAAAATTACTTCGCAAGGTTGCTCTAACGAAACTATCACTGAATTATTCTGTCTCTATTTTGACTATTATTTTATAGTTTAGTGTTTTTGATACAAGAAACTTGCCTAATATGTCAGCAATACTTTAATTATCAAAAAGAAAAGTGCTTTTGCAGGGCTATTTTAATTCTTATTACATAGTTCAGGTTGATTGATTCGAGGATACACCCACGACATGTAAAAGACCGCCAAATTTCAAAGAGTAAACTGCCCTTAACAAGATTGCATTAATGAAAACAACAGTTGTACTGAATTGTTTTCATTGCGGCAAGTACAGATATGTAATATGGAATTACAAAAGTAAAAATTATCCCCACAATGATTAAATAAACATTTTGGCGCCCAAATCTATTTTTGGCTATACACTTGTCATGTTTTATTTAAACATATTGATATTTTGGAACAATAACTAGAACAACTAGAACAACTTGGAACAACCGATAGAAATCGATTTTTCGGAAAATGGGGGGCTGCTAAGAAAAAGAGTTTTTTGTGGTTTATCCGCCTAGTTTTAATTTTTTTGTGCTGTCGCTTTGGAACATCCTAGAACAATCCCAGAACAACTTGGAACAACAATAAAAATCTATAAAATCTAAAAATGGGGGGCTAACTTCACCCACACTTGCTTGACACAATATCAAACACGTTTGTTCCGTACCGACCGTCGAAAAGTACTCGTACGAGTTTGGTGAAAACGTGTCTGTTGTGATCTGAAGGAACAACTGTAGCCACTTATCTGTTCTGGTCTGGTCTGATCTGGTCTGAACCGGCGCCAGTGAACCCGCAGCCTAAGCAAACCCATTTTTCTCTTTTTCTACTTCGGTACTCTTACTAATAAAAATTTAAACTATGTAACTTAAAATAATAATCGATTCTTACAGAACGATGAGATTATGTAGGGTACTTGGAGTAGATTACTATGGCATTTCCTTTTCCTCGCCAAATTTACTTTAAAGGGGTGGAATCAACCCTTATAGTTTCCGCTGTTTGTGAATTCTATTTTTTATTTCGAAAACGAAAGGAGATACAGAAAAAAGTTCTAGAGAAAAATTTATTCGCGTTAAGTAGATCTATTAAACTGCTGCAAGACACTTGTTATTTACAACATTTAACATTGTTATAAACAAAAATGTTAATATTGATCAGCAACAAAATGTTACTACTCTGTATTTTATAATGAAAATTAATGCGATACGCGAAGACATTATTGTAGCATTTGGTTTTGTGCTGAGTGTGGTTCAGTATTTTCTAGTTGAAAATCATTGTTGCGAGGTCTTTGAAAGAATGGGAGCAAAATTGGCTATAAAATTTCGTTAATGTACCAGATCGCAGTCAGACTTTTCTTGAATGATGACTTAGAATTACCAGCTTCCGAACTGTGTTCCACCTCATCACAACATCAGATGCTAAGCCAGAGAATTACGTCCATAAGTGAAGTTCAAATTCAATTTTTCTGCTATAGATCTTTTGAGACACAATTTTCCATCAAATTGCTACAGACAAAACCAATATTCATCACTAAAGAGGATTTGGTGTAATTCTTCGAACTGATGTCCTCTGAACCTATACCACTTGAATCTAACAACTGGATGCTCTGGGATTAAACGCATTAGAAAATTTTATAAGTGTGATACTAAACCATAGCAATGCATTTTTCGATAAAATTGTTTACATCGATGACTGACTTCCTTAAACATCCCTTTATGTAGTCCCCGCTGGCCAAGTTATGTCAAACGGGTGTAACAAATTGGCCGGTAGGTACAAGGGTTTGGGACAAACAGGACGACTAATGATCATTTTTCCTACCCTTTTTCATGAGCCCTATCCCTGCACAGCGGGTACCGTTTATTATCTGCTGCCACCACCCTCAACCTACGAGGGAAAATTATCAATCTGGACCCTACACTCTTTTTAAAATAAAAATAAATATAAATAAGTACAAAAAATATAAAAATAAGTACACTTAATTCCTACCTTTTCACGGGGGTCTACACCCGGCTCCGGTCTTAGGGTGGAGGGATGTTTTAAGGTCAGACTCCTACTGTAGAGGGTTCCATACATCACCACCAACACCGCAAGGTTATCCTGTATTCCTTTTGGAGGTTCTATTCTGTTCGGTGTCACAAGCTCCCGCCGACCCTGTTGAGAGTACATTTTTGGGACTCGCGTCTTGCGATTTTATTTTAGTAAGCAAAACGCAGATTACTGTACTTGGGCCTTGCTATACGGATTAGCTAAGATATTCGAGGAAGACATCTCTTTTACCATTTACACATGGTTTGTGATCGGCCACAGCCTCTATTAGGTGTTTTCGAGACTTCATTGGACTATACCCTCCATGGTTGAATGACTGCAAAGCCATTTCGACTCAATTTTCTGGCAAATTCGCGAAAGGATATCCGAAGCTTTGTGCGTTTGCGTATATCAACTTTCCTTAAAAGGGGTTAATTGAATGTAAACTGATTTCGATAAACGCCGAATATAACACATACTTAAGTGAAGGATTTGACAAAGTCTAGATTGCCAGGAATCATATAGTTACACGTTCTAAAACCAAGACAAAAACAATTAAAGAGTTCACTGATCATGACAAAGTTTAATCGTTTACTTTCTCATGAGCTAGCTATACATAACATCAAAATTTTAAGTTCGTATAACCATCCTTTATGGGTGTGAAGGTGTTTTAGCGAACAGTATATTTCAATTTTAAGTTAATTAAATAATTAAATCTGCTCTTATTTTAGAGAAATTTTATCTTATTTGGACGAAGTTGATAAAAACTGTACAAAAACTCTTATAACAGCTAAACAAAACGTTCAAAAAGTAACTAAAGCTTTAGAAAATACAGTTGGTTTCGAAACAATTCCAAAAAGAGATGATTTATCCCATCTTACAAAAGAAGAACTCTCCGAACAAATAATCGAACTGAATCTTCGTTTAAAAGACAAATCTTCATCCATCAAACTTCTTCAAGAAGAACTTTCATCATTAAGAGAACAAGTATTAAAAATAACAAAACAAACCGAAGAAATAGTTAAAGAAAAACTAAAATCTCAAAAGGAAGAACACGAAGGTATCGTAAAACGTCATCAAAAATTTATAGATCAACTCATAGCGGATAAAAAAGCTTTAAATCAACAATGTGAAGGTTTAATCAACGAAATGAAAATCTTAGAAGATAGATATGCTTCAAATATGAAAGCTGCTGAACATAGACACCAAGTAGAAATGAAAAAAGCCAAAGAAATGCATATGGCAGGAGAGAAAATTCGTAGAGAAAGATGGATTGAAGGAAAAACACAAAAAATTAAAGAGTTAACCGTAAAAAGCATCGAACCTGAACTCCAAAGTATGACTTTAAGACATCAACAAGAAATTTCTAACCTTCGTTCGTTACATAAAAAAGAACTAGAAGATTTAGAATTAAGATCAGCAAGGAAAACTCAACAACAATTAGAAGCTTTACGAGAACAATTGGGTGAAGAAAGAGAAAAAGCAGTCGCTCACGAAAGAGAGGTGATGAATCAAAGATATCAAAAACTAGTTGAAAACGAAGAAAAAAATTACCAAGAACAACGAAGACGGTTGCAACAAGAACACGCTAAAAAACTTTTAGAATGCGAAGAAAAAGAAATGTTATTAACAGCTGAAAAAGAAAGAAGTATTAAACTAGCTCAAGAAGAATTTGATGAAAAACTACAAATGACGATACGAAGGCATAATAACGAAATAAAAGTGTTAAAGGAAACTAGCGAAATGGAAATGGAAGCTTGGAAAAATAATTATAGAAAACAACAAACCGCTTTGTTAATTGAAAAAGAAGCTAAAATGAGGGAACAATTTAAAAAAGAACGAGATAGAGAAATCGAAGATGTGATTGAAAGATTAGAAGCCGAAACTAATGAAAGTAGACAACAAATTGAAATAACGACGGAAAATAGAATAAGAAGGATGCGCGAGAAATTTGAGAGTGAAATTAAAGAGTTGGAACAATCTGAAAATGATGCTAAGGTGAAATATGGTGAAACGAAAGCGAAACTTTTAGATTGTGAAGATTTAGTAATTAATTTAAAAGCTAAAATTAAACAATTAGAAGCTCAGTTGAGTACTTCTCAAGAAATATCTTCTAAATTAACGGCTGAAAAAGAAAATATGAAGGAAATTGTTAGAAGGGAAATGAAAGAAGATATGGATGAGTTAGAAAAGGAGTTAAATAGGGTTAAGAATGACAAAGATAAGGAACTGCAACAAGTTTATTCGAGGTAATCAAAAAAAATGTAGTATTATTTAATTTTCATTATTAATTTATTATTTTATTGTAGAGTTAAAATTGCTATAGCAAAAAAAGATGAGATGATTCAAGAATTATCAAGAGATTATTCAGCAATGCAAGAAAAGTGTCTTTATTTAGAAAACATGCTGGAACAACAACGTAAAGAATATTTAATAAAATAAGTTTAAGGTTTAAAAAAATAATTATATATAATTTTATTTTTTATACCTTATATATAACTTTTTAAAGAAATAAAATATTAAAATGAATTTTTAATTCGAATAAAGAGATAATGGATATAATTCCTCCCAAACTTTATAACGATTTTCAAACATATTAGAAAGTACTTCCGGATTTAAACTTATATCTAAATACTTTTGGTTATTTAATTCATATTCCGGCCAAGAATAAGATCCTGTATTTGGATTTCCAGTTTTAATAAAATTTCCCCACATGGTCGTTAACGTATCAATAAGTTTACTTTCAGGTTCTTCAGTAAACAACGGAGTTAATGGTGAAATATAAAATAAGTATAATAAATCATCATGATGTGATGCGCCTAGAATTTTAATTATATTTTATAAAATGTTACATAAAGTAAAAACAAGAACAAACCATAAGGAACTGTATCATTTGTTCCCGGAACATAAAAGAAGGAATATTTTCCTTTATAACTAAATCTGTAATAATAAACTTTACTAGAAAGGTTTTCTGCAAAAAGTTTCGCCCCTCGATTACTTCCAAAACCGATTATACAATCAGCGTATAAATCAGCGATGTTTTGTCGTTTTGAAATGTCTTTATTACCTGGGAAGTAAAATTTACGTAAACCTTCGGTGACTTTGACAGAGAACGGTGTATCTCTTTCGTATCCACAAACTATAGGCCAAACTTTTTTGTAGTCTTCATCAAATTGTTTTAAACCTGTTTGGTTATTAACTATAACTAGAAACAAAAAATATGAAAAATAATAATAAAAAAAACATATAAACTCCTCGCCAAAATGAAACCGCAACAACCAGAAGACTAAGATATGTACAGCTTAAGCGAGATAGTAAATGATTAAAATTTGATGATGATTCATGCACTCTTTGACTGTATATTGTCAGATTTTTAGTATTTTCTAGGTTTAGGGGAGGGGGTGGCAAGACGAGGATGTGGGGTAAGATGGGGTACCCGGTCTATACTTGCAACAAAGCACTTTTATGCAGCGCTAAAAATAATGAGCCTTCATTAACTCCTTCTCATTATATCATTTGGTAACCAATTATGTAAGAAATGGCTTTGCCATACTGACAAAAATCCTTTTATGCCGAGTTTTCTTACAATTTTATAAAAATGTTATCACATGATAGCTATTAAAATACGGCGACTTCATACAAGAGTTAGTTTCATGAAATTAGTGAGAACTAAGTATTAATAATAAGTACTTTTGAAGACCATTTTAAGTGTACAATTGTGTTATTATTTTTTTTGTAAAAGTACCCAATGGGTACCCTGTCCTAACTTCCTCATTTATAGTAGGATGCAATGAGACGACGAGATGAAGTAAAATGCGGAAACGTGTCTTAGGAAGAAATTTGAAAGATTCAAAAATATAGAGGAAGAAGTGAGTAAAAAAGGGGAAATTTTATGACAAAACTCCAAAGACAAGAAAGCGTACAAAATTAAAGTGCTTGTATAAATATTGATAACGATGAGGCCTCTATGTTTGCGGATAATGTGAATCTGATTAACAGTCTTTAATAATACTAATTTAGTTACACGTTTTATCTTGTTCCCCATCTTATCTCACACGTGGGCAAGATGGGGAGAAATGACTTGTTACGTTTAATCGTTAATTACGTTGAAATTGCTGAATTAGTATTCCGCTCTTACCAAAAATCTTAAAGCTTAATCTTCGAAGGTTATGTAAACAAAAATTATTTTTCTCTATGAACAAAATTCTAGATTTAATTTACCTACAAACCTTAAGTACCCCGTCTTGCCCCACCCTCGCCACTTCTTTTACAACATGTAGCTCTATTAGCGATCACCGACAACTTGAACCTTGTCAAATCCGTTACTTGTGTTGCTATTAACCTCTTAAGCCCTTATGCCGAATGTAGTCGTCATAAGTCGCTACTAAATGGGTATAACGAACATATCCCCAACCTAGATATTGCAGTGATACTGAATGGGCAAAACCATTTAGTCTGTACACGATGTATCACTAAAGAAAGGGCACTCTGATCTAATGCTTGTTTCAACTTGTTTTGCACTTTGGTAATCCCTTCTATTTTGTATGCAGTTTTTCAACTTCGTCCAAATTTGTATTAATGGTATTACTACTTATTCACATACATTTTGTGAAATTAGATATAGAAGAGATAATTTAGATCTTAGTTTATTTTTTATAATAGAAATTAATAATTTATAATAAAAATGACGAAGTTAGTTTCTAGTTCCCGTATAACCGAAAGTGTCACAATCATGAAAATATTTTACGTCAGTTGATCTATTAACATATCTACAAAATTTCAGAACGATGCCACTTAATAATAATAGTAACTAGAAGCTGTAATTCCTTTTTTCTTCATACGATGGTCATGACGACTGCAAAAATGAAGATGGTGAGTATGACAGATATATTCGCATGCGACAAAAAGTATCACCCACTAGGTTTACCACTTACGCTAATTGTAAAAAGCGCTTAAGTGGTTAAGTTCGGCGATCATCAAAATCAGTCTTACATTCAATTAACTGCTGCTAAAAGTAGTCAAAATGTGGGAAGTTTTCGGTTTCATTGGTGATAGGAGTTGGGAGATAAATCTGAAGTTCGTGTGTGTTCTGGCAGTAAATTGGCATTGCTCTTATTAAAAACGTTAGTGTGAATCGTACTGAGGGTGGTCTTATTGAAAAACATTGCTGTGAGGACTTTCAAAGTATGCTAACATGGCGTTCCGGTAACAAAATTCTTAAACTTTGGAATTTCGTTCATGTATCAGATCGTAGTTAGATTTTTCTTAAATAATGACTTAAAATTGCCGACTTCCAAACAGAATTTCATCTCATCACAACACCAGATGTTAAGTCAGAATAACGTTCTTAAGCGAATTCCAAATTTAATCTTTCTACTCTAGATTTTCTGAGACATAGTTGATCATCAAATTGCTATAGACAAAAATCGATATTCATCACTAAAGATGACTTGGTGTCATTCTTCGACCTGATACTCCCTCAACCTATACCACTTGTGTCTAAAAACTTGATGTTCTAGGATTAAAGACCTCTGAGAAATTTGTGGATGTGATGCTAAACCATTCTAATGAATTCTTCGATAAATTGTTTACATCGATGTTTGACTTCCCTAAACAGTCCTCCAAGTTACTTCCACTGATCGAGTTGTCTCGAAAGGATTAACTACTTGCGGTGGCAAGAAATTTACGTCTGACCCTGCCAGATGAGTCATTTTTCTACCTGCAACAATGGTCTGACGACGTGCGTAACACCGTCGCTGGCGTTCCGGTAACAAAAGTATCTCAACGTACTACAACCCGAAATGGAGCTGCACCATGAAGAGAAAGATGAAAGAGCACTTCGCCATGTTACGGAGAGGGGACTTACTTTTTCATCTTTCTCTTAATGGTGCAGCTCCATTTCGGGTTCTAGTACCTGATACGTCTTTCCGCCGTAAGCGGTTAACTAAGGTGTGCAGGAGAAGTACTATAATATGAAATAAAGCTGCACCATGAAGAGAAAGATGAAAAGATAAGCCCTCTCTCTGTAACATTGTCGAGTACTCTTTCATTTTTGTTCATGGTGCAGCTGGATTTCGGGTTATAGTACAAGAGCACTACGTAAGGTGTAAACTGGAAAGTTAGGGCGGTACAGTAGCTCTTTCAAAATAATACCGATGTTACGTGTTAAAAAGTTATTTTGTTGTATTAAAGGGCCTAATATTCGCTTCTGCTTGGACTCATCTTCAGGGCATGATAGTCAAATACTAACAGGTAAGGGATCACAAACTGCTTTACTCAAATCTTCGTCGCCAGAGTTACAACGAAAGCAATAACAGATAGCTGAAGATAGGTCAAAAATTAATAAAATGCGTGTTAATCAACAATACATTGATATAACGCTTTTTGATTTAGCTTCTGTTTGGAAACATCTTCAGGACATGATAATAAAATATTAAAAACAGGTAATCAATGATGTACCTGAAAATCATGTTGATTTAACACTTATTTTATTAATTTTTGACCTGTCTTAAGCTATCTGTTATTGTTAAATAGCAATCAACGTCAATAGTTGGATTGTCAGTCCACAGATGGACATGTTTTGTTCTAATATGTTTTGTGATGTATTACTAGTATATAAGAGACCGATAAACCTTGTGAGTTCAAGCGGAGTTCCAGCAGTTCAAGCAGAGTTCGAGCAGTTGCAGCAGCCATAATAGTTAAGTGGAACATTTATTGTAATACTGTCTGCCAGTGAATAAACCTCAACAGGTTATGGGCCCAGGAATCGCGGAGTGAAGAAGTGGTGGACAGTGAAGTGGCGTACACGTGGAAGAGTGCTGACGGAGAAGCTCTTCAGATTACGAGCCCGCAAGTTGGATCGACTACCGTGGAAGAGTTCTGACGGAGAAGCTCTTCAGGTAACGAGGCTGCAAGTTGGATCGTCGACCGTGGAAGAGTGCTGACGGAGAAGCTCTTCAGACTACGAGGCTGTAAGTTGGATCGTCGACCGTGGAAGAGTGCTGACGGAGAAGCTCTTCAGGCTACGAGGCTGCAAGTTGGATCGTCGACCGTGGAAGAGTGCTGACGGAGAAGCTCTTCAGGTTACGAGGCTGCAAGTTGGATCAACGACCGTAGAGGAGTGCTGAAGGAGAAGTTCTTCAGGCTACGAGGCTGCAAGTTGAATCAACGACCCTGCAAGTCACGTCTGGTAGGAGTCGTCGAGATGGCCAACAAATCGGAGTTGATGGCATGCGTGGAGGAGCTTACTGGTTCCGAGAACTACGAAATATGGGAGGAGTCCATGCTGATGTTGTTTCGTGCAGTACGAGTTCTAGATGTGGTGGAAGGTACCAGGCAGTTACCAACAGTGGTTGGAGAACCCACGAAAAAACAGAAGTTGGAACTAGAGACCTATGACGCGGATTGCGCTCGTGCACAATTGTATATTACTCGATCGCTGAATCAGCAAATCAAGAGGCACATCCTGGGGTGCAGAACGCCGAAGGAAATGTGGGAGAGATTGAAACGTACCTTTGGAAAAGGAACTGGACAAAGGTTAGATAAATTGTTAGAACAATTTTTTGGATATATGTACTCGGAGAAAAAGGACATGATTACACATATCGGCGAATTGAATAATCTCTTCAACGAAATTAACAGTGAGATGAGAAGGAAGAGAAAGGCAGAACTAGATGAATGTATTCTTTTGGGTAGAATTATGTATATCTTACCAAAAGAATACATACCGGTAAAAACAGTTTGGGAGACTGAAGCCGATGACGAACGATTTAAGAAATTTGTCTACAAACACGGTTTTAATGAGAGTACTGCAGATCCTTGTATGTTTATTCGGAAAAGAGGAACAAGTAAAATATTTCTAGTCGTTTACGTAGACGATGGTTTAATAGCAGGGTCTGATGAGGAAGAAATAAAGGATCTCATGAGCAAGCTAAAATCCGAATTTAAAGTGACTGAAGGATCATTAGATTCATACTTGGGTATGCAAATACGAAGAAAAGAAAATGGAATATTCATTTCTCAACCAAGTTACACGAGAAAAATTATTGAAAGATTTGGCATGAGCAATGCATCACCGAGTAGCTTACCAACTGTGTCAACAGACAAAAATGAAGAAAGTAAGGAAGTAAATGAAAATACACCCTATCGAGAAGCAGTGGGGTGTTTACAATACCTTACGACAGCAACAAGACCAGATATCGCATATGCAGTATCAATTGTAGCAAGAAGCGTTACAAAGCCAACCCAAGCAGATTGGCTAAGAGTCCAAATGATCTATCGCTATTTGAAGAAAACATGGAATATGGGAATTTTATACAAATCCGATTGTATGGAACATTTTAAGATCTATAGCGACGCCGATCATGGAGGTGACTGGAAGACAGGGCGGTCTACAACGGGAATGGTAAGTGTATATGCAGGAGGAGCTATAACATGGTTTAGCAGGAAACAGTGTTTAGTGGCATTATCCACTACGGAAGCGGAATACATAGCCGCAAGTGAAGCTGCGAAAGAAGCTGTATGGCTAACACGATTATTTAAGGAGCTGATAAACTATGACGAGTGTCCGGTGCTATTTTGTGATAATCAGAGTGCAATAGCATTGGTTAAAAATCCTCTATTTCATAGGCGCACAAAACATATCAATGTACGATATCATTACATACGCGACCTGTACGATAAAAATATGTTATCGATTTGTTATATAGAAACTAAGAAACAGTTGGCCGACATTTTGACTAAACATATTCGGCATATTGAACATTTTTACTTGTTGTTGGAGAATCTGGGGTTAATTGGATGGACGTCTGATTGAGGGGGAGTGTTAAATAGCAATCAACGTCAATAGTTGGATTGTCAGTCCACAGATGGACATGTTTTGTTCTAATATGTTTTGTGATGTATTACTAGTATATAAGAGACCGATAAACCTTGTGAGTTCAAGCGGAGTTCCAGCAGTTCAAGCAGAGTTCGAGCAGTTGCAGCAGCCATAATAGTTAAGTGGAACATTTATTGTAATACTGTCTGCCAGTGAATAAACCTCAACAGTTATGGTTTTCGTTGTAATTCTAACGCTGGAGGATTGAGTTGCATTTTGTAATCCCTTACCTGTTTTCAGTATTTTATTGTCATGCTCGGAAGATACTTCCAAACAGAAGCAAAAATTAGACCCTTTGATACAATAAATAAATTTTTTGACACGTGACATCGATATTATTTTGAAAGAGATTCTGTATAGCCCTAACTTACCAGTTTAAGGGTTAACTGAGGTATTCGGCGAAGATGTCTCCTTTACTGTTATTTATGATAAGTGATCAACCATTGCCTATATCAGGTGTTTTCCTGTTTGAATGAATGTAGAGCCATTTCGGCACCATTTTCTGGCAATTTCGCGAAAAGAGATTCGAAGCTTTATGCATGTCCGTACTATGACTCTCCTTTAAAGATGTTAATTGAATGTAAGACTGATTTCGGAAGACGCAGGACATAACACCTACACAAGTGAAGGATTTGACAAGGTCTAGATTGCCAGTAGTCATTAATATAGCTACACACTCTAAAAGAAATATGTCTGTTAAAACATAAAATACATAATTTCATGTTCATACGACTATCCTTTCTGGGTGTTAAGATTTTTTCTAACAATCACTGTATATTTTTTACATACTTACAATAAGATCTCCCACCAAATTCATCTTTAGTTATCCCTATCATAACAGGAACATCAGCAACTCTTTTATTTAAAACTGATTTTATCGGATGTTCGATCAAAAATCTTTCTTGTCCAAAATCCGGTTCAATAACCGCTGTCCATAACCAAAGAGGATCATTTAAAAACTCTTTATATCCAACAATGTTATCAGATAACTCTTCAGAAGTCTTTGTTTTTAAACAATCCACGAGATCTTTTACTGGTTCTTGTGGACAATTTACTAACTCAGCTTGTTTTTTAGCCAATCTTATTTGATCTGATGCTATCGGTTGAATTCCAAAAGCTGCACCACTCATTGCGATAGCTTTGTGAAATAATCCTCTAGACATTGGAGAAACCATATGGACGGTTACACTAGTTCCTCCAGCGCTATAACCACTAATGGTTACATCATTAGGATCGCCGGAAAATGAAGCAATGTTTTTCTGAACCCAACGTAAAACTTGAACCTGATCTTTAAATCCGTTATTTCCTGGTGCTTCTTTTGTGCCCGTTGACAAAAAGCCAAGAGTTTGAAGACGATAATTTGGAACCACAAGAACTATGTCTTGATCGAGTAAATATTGAGGACCGAAAAAATCGCTAGAAGATATTCCTTCGTAAAATCCTCCTGGATGGAAAAACACCATTACAGGTTTTTTGATGTTTTGGGATTTACCTGGCAACTGTTATAAATATTTATAAGAATTTTGTGGTATTTTATAAAAATAAACATTCATAAAAACATTTGTGATTCATATGAACTTGACCTTAAAGTTATCACCAGACGAGAATTTATATACATAAACAACTTACGTGCCGTGTATAAACATTAAGAAATAAGCAATCTTCTTTGGTATCATTTACAAAAGATTGCGGACAAAGAGGACCATTTTTGGTAGCATCATAAATCCCTTCCCAAGCTTTTACAGGAACTGGAGGCTGAAAAGATAAAAATAATTTTATTTTTTAATCGATTAAAATAGTTATATTTATTTATAAATTACTTGAAATCTTAGATTTCCCACTGGCGCTTCAGCATATCGAACACCAAGAAATGAATAAATCGTAGCTCCTTTTCTAGTATTTATTGTAGTACCTTGAACTTGTCCTAAAGGAGTTGAAACGATTAAATTTTTTGGTGGTGATTTATGGTGACCGTAAATTTGTGTAATGGTTACACAAAACAAAAAAGCAGCAAATTTAATCATTTTTAACCAACTGAGTTGTTATTGCGAGTGGTACGGTTTATATTTCAACGAGCTGGAAATTCCCATGACGTTTGTAGTTCGAATTGAAGGTGAGATTACCATAAAAATCCTTCAGTGGTTTATAAAGAAATATACAGAATTAGTACAAAATACCAGGACGGTCGTGTAACTTTGTTATCATTAAAGTATCAACTTTTAAATTTTACCTGGTTATATAGATAATTAAATGCAAAGAATTGATTAATAATAATATTTTATGTTAGTGTTTTTAAAGTTTTTTAATTTCACATTAGAAGATGCACGAATATACTATCAATGCCATTAAAAAAAAAGATAGGAAGCGCTTTCTGTAAATTCGGAAATGAAAGAAAAGTGAAAATAATATTAATAAATTATTTACATTCCATTATACAGAGTGTCCGGAAATATCGTGTACAACGGAATACCACAGATACTATAATTAAAAATATAATGATTTACAGAACTTTAAAAATAATATTTTTCGTGAGTTTTTTCTTAAATTATAATACTGGTTAGATTTTATTCATGTTTTGACCATGTCTTTACATCGGCGGGCAACAGCTTTTTGTGGAACAAATTTGAATATCGAAACATACAGTGTGTTTAAAAATACTTTCACGATAAGTTATTCATATAAGTCTTTTTAATGACGCTGCATAAATCTCTACAATTTTTTTTAATAACTACATCAATCCAGAAATTACTTTTTCTCTTACAAAATTTCATTTGGACAAACGGTTTAGCCACAAAAAAATATTTTTTAAATCCCTACAAGCCGAAATTGATAACTTAAGGTACCATTAACAAAGTTCAAAGTAGCAATTTCTTTAAGCGGTGTGAAGTTCTTTCAAGAAAAGCAAATTCTACAGGTTTAGAAATACTTTATTGCTTAAAGTATATCATCAAGGTTTAGCTCTAACTGGCCAGTAAGATCACTAAACCTAAAACTTTGTTAATGAGTGTCATAAAGCAAAAATGCAATTATTTAGATCTTGAACAATTTCCATTGTTCAAATCTGACCATAGTGTATGAATAATATAATGATAACTATTATGTAAATATAAAGGTAAGATGACTGGTGTATGTATTACTTATAATTGAAGAATTTGCTTAAAGTATATAAGTTATGTGGCAGCAGGTATTGCCATGAGAAGAAATGTCCAGAATGTACATCTTGTTTCGGGGAAATTTAGATTGGTAAGCTAAATACATAAATAGAGATGCCATCGTTAGAATAAGAATAGTTATTGTAACAACGTTTTTGGATGTGCGCAATCTTAACAAATAAATAAGCTAGCTTCATCGAACTTTTTTTTGCTTTTCTAAAAACAAAATCTCTCGGCTGTGAAACTTAACTTATATGAATTCTTTAATACAGTAAAACCTCGATATAACGGACCTCGATAGAACGGACAAAATATTTTAAATTAATTATTTTTAATAATGTAATTTTTTTTTATATCTTTATATATTTTATATTTGATAGAAAGCAATTGACATTATGCATATATACGCCGTACCAGCTATAGTGAAAGTGACTCATCGTTTAAAAGCGTATGAACAGATGTACTAATAATATGCGCTCTCTTTCTAACACACATCAATTTATTTGTACCGCATGCGCAATATTGTACCATAAATCGATGAGTCACTTTCACTATAGCTGGTACGGCGTATATCTCTTCCGTGTCCGCCAATAACACTCAATTGTGGTGAGCATTAAAGTTTCATACCTGCATTTCAATTACAGAAGAACAACGTATTCGGGACTGTATTTCTATATAACGGACTTTCGGTTATAACGGACACCCCCTCCCCTGCATTAGTCCGTTATATCGAGGTTTTACTGTATTTTATTAGTTCAAACAAATAAAAGAAATAAATCAGACGACGTATATTTGTATGAACGCATTAAAGAACCTGTACATAAACGCTTAAAAAGCTAA
The DNA here is from genome assembly GCA_036711955.1 of Digitonthophagus gazella. Taxonomy (NCBI): domain Eukaryota; kingdom Metazoa; phylum Arthropoda; class Insecta; order Coleoptera; family Scarabaeidae; genus Digitonthophagus; species Digitonthophagus gazella. The sequence goes on from JASCIT010000012.1 coordinate 13,319,932, forward strand.
TCTGTGATAGCAATCAGCATTCGTTCGAATGAATTTATTAATAGTGTGGTCATGTACAAAAGGATTCCCCTTAATATCTCGAATTACATTTGAATAACATCACGTGTATTTCCTAACCGGTAAGGCATATAAAGAGAAGCAACAGCAACTCATTGTCAGTTCGTTAAAAATGGTAAAATTAGGAACACTGTTGTTATTCTTAACCTTAAAACAGGTTTATGGGCAACAAGATTCATCAACAAAAAATCCAATCGTTTCAACTCCTTTGGGACAGCTTCAAGGTACTATAATAAACACTAGAAAAGGAGCTGAGATTTTTTCTTTTCTTGGTGTCCGATATGCTGAACCACCAGTAGGAAATTTGAGATTTCAAGTAAGTTATAGTCATAGTTTTCTAAATACATTACAGTAGAAGTTCATTAATTCGCCCTTGGTTCATTCTTCACCTTACTTAATCTGGTCGTGCTTGTCCGTCTTATTATGCACAAGCAGTAAAGAGATTCTTAGGTCAAGGTTCGAAGACAAATTATTTTTTAATTCAGAGATTGTTTATTTTACTTTAAATCCGTGATTTAGTGTTCCTTGGATAATTCGATCATTTTTACGTTCCAACTATTACACAGCTTATATAAAAAGCAGCTTTTTTGATGATACAGGCAGAGGGATTCTGGCCACTAAACGCTAATTCTACTCGTCATGTTTTTTACATATTTAAACACAGTGAACTGCTAACCTGTATTAAATAGTAGATAGTACACATCGTGCAATCCTATGTAAACCTTATGGAAGTGAGATGGATTAGCATATTAATTTGGAATAGAAAATGTATATTCATAAAGATTTAGTAATAGATTATTTTTTACTGATGATGATATAGTTTAAAATCCCCAGTTCTAAAGGTGACGGATTGGCGGGGTTCTTCTATACTAGTAGATGATAAACAAGTGCCTTTATCAATTTTTTTAGCCACCTGTTCCTGTAAAACCTTGGGAAGGTGTTTATGACGCTACGAAAGATGCTCCTCGTTGCCCACAATCTTTTGCAAATAACACCAAAGAAGTAAAATTTATTATTAAGATATTCAAATTATTTACTAATAGTTACCAGGTAAAGATGTCAAAAAACCCGTCATGGTTTTCTTCCATCCAGGAGGGTTTTACGGAGGAACGTCTTCCAGTGATTTATTCGGTCCTCAATATTTACTAGACGAAGACATAGTTTTGGTTGTTCCAAACTACCGTCTTCAAACTTTAGGTTTTTTGGCCACCGGTACAAAAGAAGCACCGGGAAATAATGGACTTAAAGATCAAGTTCAAGTCTTACGTTGGATACAACAAAACATTGTTTCATTTTCCGGTGATCCCAATGACGTTACTATCTGTGGTTATAGCGCTGGAGGAACCAGTGTGACACTTCATATGGTTTCTCCAATGTCTAAAGGATTATTTCATAAAGTTATTGCAATGAGTGGGACAGCTTTTGGAATACAACCCATAATTTCAGATCAAATGAGATTGGCTAAGAAACAAGCTGAATTGGTAAATTGCCCGGATGAACCGATAAAGGAACTTTTAAAGTGTTTAAAGACAAAGACGTCTGAAGAATTATCTAATAATATACGGGGATATAAAGAATTTTTAAACGATCCTATTTGGTTGTGGTTAGCGGTTGTTGAACCAGATTTTGGTCAAGAAAGATTTTTAGTGGAACATCCGATAAAATCTATTTTAAATAAAAGAGTTGCCGATGTTCCTGTTATGATTGGAATAACTGAAGACGAATTTGGCGGTAGATCTTATTGTAAATACAAAATAATTTTTATTCTTTTTATTTATTAATTATTTTTCTAGTTGTAGTGAACAATCAAACCGCTTTAAACCAGTTTGACAAAGACTACAAAACAATTTGGCCCAAAATATTTACATATGAAAGAGACACCTCGTTTTCATCGAACGTTAGTGAAAATTTACGTAAATTTTATTTTCCAGATAATAAAATAGACAGATCAAAACGGCAACAAATCGCTGATTTATACGCTGACAGTATAATTGGTTTTGGAAGCAATCGAGGAGCGAAGCTTTTAACTGAAAACCTTTCTAATGAAATTTATTATTACAAATTTAGTTATAAAGGGAAATATTCATTTTTTTACGTTCCCGAAACCAACTCCATACCTTACGGTTTGAAAAACGAACATGTGATATTTTTAAAAATCTATCAAATTAATAACTTTTAGGTGTATCACATCATGATGATTTAATGTATCTTTTTTACATTCCACGTGTAACACACGCGATGTTTACTGAAGAATCAGAAAATAAAATTGTTGATGACATGACGGCGATGTGGGCAAATTTTGTAAAAACTGGTAATCCAAGTACAAAATCTTACAAATGGCCGAAATATGATTTGAAGAAACAAGAGTATTTAGATATAAGTTTAAATTTAACCACACGAGTTTCAATGTTTGAAGATCGTTATAAAATTTGGGAAGAATTATTTCCTTTATCCTTGTATATGGATTAGTTTTTATGTTCTGCTTCTTCATAATACTTTATGTAGTTATTTGATGACATAAACATCATTTTCTTCTCTACCTTTTTGTTTTTAATTTGCTTAGCTTTCCACCAAAAGAGTTTCTTTTGTATTCGTTTATTTTGAAAGAAAAAATTGTAGAAAACATTTTTGTAATTTTAATTAGTTAAAAAAAAATAATGAAAAATTTGCTACTCTGGACTTTGTTAATGGTACCCTAAGTTAACAATTTCGGCTAATAGTGATTTAGAAAATATTTTTTTGTAGCTAAACCGTCTGTCCAATTGAAATTTTGTAAGAGAGAAAATAATTTCTAGATTGATGTAGCTATTCAGAAAGAAATCATAGAGAATTATACAGCGTGATTTAAAAGATTAAAAAGCTGTCGCCTGCTGATACAGACATGTAATAAAGTGACCATATTTTTTTGTTTCAAATCCGGGACGGGAACTTGTAACGGGGGGGGGGTTAGTTAAGTTAAATTACTGAGTATAAAACTTTATATATTTTTCTGAACTATGGATCTTTTTCGTTTTGAAGCAATGTATAAAATTCTGTACAATTTTCTTCATAATTAACTTTAGTAAGTAATATCGCTTTTAGTGTGTCTATTTCAAGTCGAGTCTTCTCACTTGTCCAATAGCTATTCATTAAAAAAAATATAGTCTTTCTGTACAAACATTTGTGCCAGGTAGACAGAAAAAGAACTCTGTTAATATTCGTGAATTTGAAAATGGATGTTCACGATTATTAAAATGAGAGACCATTTCATCCCACCTTTGGATTGATGCAGTTCGATTATTGTTCCATTCGGCAATTTTCTCTTCCGTAACGCATAGTTTGATATCTATTGAGGAGATCTCTCCATACTGTCCAACCACCACGATTCTGCGTTTCCTGTTCCACCTAACGCTCAGAGACACGATGTGTACCATAGGCGCTGGAAACAAGCGTTTCGTTGAAGGGGATTCGGAGAATAGAGAGTTCACTGTATGCTTCAAATGGTTTAAAGCGTGCCGCCTATTTTGATATGCACAATTTTTTCGGTTCAAATTTTGTAAATTAATTCTAGTTGAAATATATCGACTCTACCAAGCCAAAACGGCATAAACGCCATTAACCTAATTTTTCAGAAAACGCAAAAAACGATTGACATAATGAATCTTAAATGGCTTTTACGCAAACTTTAAACCAATTTTATAGCGAATGAAGTTTGTTTCCGAGTATGCCGCTTTAACTGCTGCATGCAGATTTAAAAATGCTACTCAACGGTGCAGCTAACTAAAAAATGACCATTTTGGCGTTTATGCCGTTTTGGCTTGAGAGCGTCGATATGTAGTTAAAATAAATATTGAAAATAAGAACCTTTTCAAAAATTCGGAACAATCCGAGACAAAAAACCTGAATCCGGGACAAATATTGCTTCAAGAAAAATTCGGAACGCAAGGTGGACATACGGGACTGTCCCGGCCAATCCGGGACGTATGGTCACCTTGCATGTAATAAAGATATTTCGCGTAATTTAAGAAAAACTCACGAAAAATATTACTTTTAAAGTCCTCTAGAGACTAAACTAAGCAGCTTTGAATATTGATAAGTTGGGTTAAATCAGGTTTTAAAAAACCTGAGATGGTAGTTTGATGACATAAATTCTTTTTTTTCTGCCTCAGAATTTCTTGATAACATTCAATCGATTGTTGTACATTCCCTTTTACTGTCATTAGGCGCTCTTCATTGTAATCTGTTTCCTCTAAAATTTCTATGCCATTCTGTATGGTATTAAGTGCTTCCGTCAATTTTGCAATAGTTAGGACTTTTTCCGGTTGCACTACTTCAACATTATTTTCTTCATTTTCATTTTGTTGCTGCATTTCAATCAGCTCGTTAAGGGTAAACTCCTTATCATGTGACTCTAAAAGCGCAATGACATCTTCGCTATCAAGTTCCAAATCGACTTGCTTTCCTAGGGTACAGCCAACCCAATCCATCTTGGCCTACGAAGGTCTATTTGAAAGTACGTCGAATGTGAACAATGACATGCAATTAAAAACACTCAAACTATTTAGTTCAATTTACTTTCCGCCATCTCGAACGTAAATATTATCTCTTGCACTTATACACAAACTTTTGCTGTGATCTGAATACGATCAGCACCCCGTTAGTATACTGCGGAAGTGAGTTCCCAAAGAACTACCCACGGATTGTCATTGCGTACTTGACCTGCGTAGGCCAAGATGAAATGGGCCGGCTGTAACAATATTCGCTGCTATTCCGAGTAGAGAATCATTTTCTGGCACCGTTTCAGATGAATCAGTAAAGAAGTCCGGCCAAAGATTTCTCTAAATTCCCTTCATTGTTTTTGAAGAAACTTTGTTCCACGATTCCCCAGATATCCGAATTCCCCGATATGATTCTAACAGCATCGAGAACATTAAATTTATTCCAAAAATCTTAACGGACAAGTTGTGATCGTGATTCATAGATTGATTTAAACGATTAAATGACCGTCGAGTATAATACGCCTTAAACGTTTTAATAAGATCTTGATCCATAGGTTGAAGTAAACTAGTCGTGTTTGGGGGCAAAAATGTTACTTTAACGCGAGGATCATAGTTGATACGGTTAGCTGCTGAGTGTCCAGGTGCATTGTCAATAATTAACATCACTTCAAATGAAATATTCTTAGAGGAATAGTACCGTTCAACTTCCAGGATAAAATGATTTCCAAACCAGTCTTCAAATAAAGAAGCAGTAACCCAAGGTTTTCGATCGGACTTCCAAATTGCTGACAATTCTGATTTTGTTTTATTCTTTAAGGCTCTGGGGTTTTCACTGCGATGCACGAACAAAGGTTTTAGTTTATCACCAGGACAGTTTCCACCAAGCATAACTGTTAATTGATCTTTCGATGCTTTGAATTCTGGAAATGATGTTTTTTGACGTACAATGAACATTCTATGAGACATTTTCTTCCAGAAAAGCTCTGCCTCGTCTATATTAAAAATGGTATGTGTGCTATAACCGCCTTCTTCTGTTAATTTCTTCAATACGATAGGAAAAGCAGATGCAGCGACTTTATCGGCACTTGCAGCTTCTTCACATCCTACAATATTGTGCCAATTGCATCGTGTTTTAAAACGATAAAACCAATCGTTGGTGGCTACAAAAGTTTCATCTTTTGCTTCATCTGCAACTTGTTCTTTTAACTTTTCAAAAATCTGCCTGGCTTGATTACGTATGGTATTTTGGTCCACCGGACAATTTTTGACCTTCACTTGGTTTTCACACCATACTTTAAGCAAGCTTTCCATTTCAGCAATCATACCATGTCGTTTACGAATTATATTTAAATTTAATGACAGGGCATTTTCAACAGCGTCAAGAATTTTAGTTTTATCTTTTATTATTGTATGGACTGTGGTGTAAGTAAGGTTGAATTTGTGTGCTTTACATGTTTTCATACCTCCTTCAAAATCCTTTACAATGCTGTTTTTAACTCAAGTGTTAAAGCTTTCGTTTTCTTTGAAAATTTGGAGGATCAAATGCTTTTCCTTTTGTTGACATAATAGGTGGTGTGTAAGGAAGTAAATAAGACGTTCTATTAGTGTTTACGTATATAGAATATGAAATGCTTAAGTTGTTCTAAAACACTATTAAAAATATTCTTACAAACTGACTAATCAACACTGGGTGGAATCTCATACGAAACCGATGTGAACGAGCTAAAAATATTATGATGCAATCTTCTACTGAGCGAATTAGGGGAAGAACCGCTTAACTACGTATCTCCGAGTTTATGTAAGTTGGGGTCACGTATGTCAAGGTATTACTGTATTTCACGGTATGCAATAAAAAACAAGACTTGAACCCTTATTAGTAAGAAATTTGTTTTAAAAAGAAAGCAGTAATTTCTGTTAAAAGTTAACTTTATTCTTCCTATAACAAATTAACTTGGAATTTATAAATGCAAATTAAGTTAAGTTAAAATTAAAAAAAGTTTTTAAAAGAAACGAATATAAAAGAAATTCCTTTCATGAAAAGCCAAGAAAATTAAAAACAAAAGTAGAAGAAATGCTATTTATTTGGAAGTGATCAAATAACTACATAAAGTGCCATAATGAAGCAAAACATAAAAACTAATCCGTATACAATGATAAAGGAAATAGTTCTTCCCAAATTTTATAACGATCTTCAAACATCGAAAGTTGTGTGGTTAATTTTAAATTTATATCTAAATATTTTTGTGTCTTTAAATCATATCTCGGCCAACTGTAACGTCTTATACTTGGATTACCAGTTTTTACAAAATTTGCCCACATCTCCGTCAAAATATCAACAAATTTACTTTCTGGCTCTTCAGTAAACATGGCGTGCGTTACACGTGGAATGTAAAAAAGATACATTAAATCATCTTGATGTGATGCACCTAAAAGTTATTAATTTGATGGATTTTTTAAAATATCACATTTTTGTTTTTCAAACCGTAAGGTATGGAGTTGGTTTCCGGATTGTAAAAAAATGAATATTTCCCTTTATAACTAAATCTGTAATAATAAATTTTACTAGAAAGCTTTTCAGTTAAAAGTTTCACCCCTCGATTGCTTCCAAAACCAATTATACCATCAGCGTATAAATCAGCGATTTGTTGTCGTTTTGATGTGTCTACTTTGTTATCCGGGAAATAAAATTTACGTAAATTTTCACTAACATTCGATGAAAACGAGGTGTCTCTTTCATATGTAAATATTTTGGGCCAAATTGTTTTGTAATCTTTGTCAAATTGATCTAAAGCCGTTTGATTGTTCACTACAACTAAAAAAAAAATTAATGAATACAAAGAATAGAAATTATTTTGTATTTACAATAAGATCTCCCACCAAATTCGTCTTTAGTTATTCCAATCAAAACAGGAACATCGGCAATTCTTTTATTTAAAATTGATTTTATCGGATGCTCCACTAAAAATCTTTCTTGACCGAAATCTGGTTCAATAACCGCAGTCCACAACCAAATAGGATCGTTCAAAAATTCTTTATATCCCTGTATATTATTGGACAATTCTTCAGACGTCTTCGTCTTTAAACACTCTAAAAGTTCCTTTATCGGTTCATCCGGGCAATTTACCAATTCAGCTTGTTTTTTAGCCAATCTCATTTCATCTGAAATTATGGGTTGTATTCCAAAAGCTGTTCCACTCATTGCAATAACTTTATGAAATAATCCCTTAGACATTGGAGAAACCATGTGAAGTGTCACACTGGTTCCCCCAGCGCTATAACCACAGATAGTAACGTCCTTGTGATCACCGGAAAATGAAGCAATGTTTTGTTGTACCCAACGTAAGACTTGAACTTGATCTTTAAGTCCATTATTTCCCGGCGCTTCTTTTGTACCGGTGGCCAAAAACCCTAAAGTTTGAAGACGGTAATTTGGAACAACCAAAATTATGTCTTCATCTAGTATATATTGAGGACCGAATAAATCGCTGGAAGATGTTCCTCCGTAAAACCCTCCTGGGTGGAAGAAAACCATAACGGGTATGGTTTCTTTGCCACCTGGTAACTATTAGTAAAGAATTTGAGTATCTTAAAAATAAATTTTAGTTAACTAACTTACATGTCGGATGTAAACATTTAAAAACAAACAGTCTTCTTTGGTGTTATTTGCAAAAGATTGTGGACAACGAGGAGCATCTTTTGTAGCGTCATAAATACCTTCCCAAGGTTTTACAGGAACAGGTGGCTAAAAAAAAGAATTGATACAGGCACATCTTTATCATCTACTAGTACAAAAGGACCCCACCAATTCATATTCAGAACTGGGGATTTTAATCTAAATCATCGTCAGTAAAAACTAATCTGTTAGTAAATGTTTATGAATATACATTTTCTATTCCAAATTAATAAGCTAATCCATTTAACTTTTGTAAGGTTTACATAGGGTTGCACGATATATACTATCTACTGTTTAATACAGGTTAGCAGGTAATTATGTTTAAATATGTAAAAAACATGACGGGTAGAATTAGCGTTTAGTGACCAGAATCCCTCTGCCTGTATCATCAAAAAAGCTGCTTTTTATGTAAGCTGTGTGATAGTTGGAACGTAAAAATAAACAATCTCTGAATTAAAAAATAATTTGTCTTCGAACCTTGACCTAAGAATCTCTTTACTGCTTGTGCGTAATAAGACGGACAATCATGATCAGATTAAGTGAGGTGAAGAATGAACCAAGGACGAATTAATAATGAACTTCTACTGTAATGTATTTAGAAAGCTATGCCTATAACTTACTTGAAATCTCAAATTTCCTACTGGTGGTTCAGCATATCGGACACCAAGGAAAGAAAAAATCTCAGCTCCTTTTCTAGTGTTTATTATAGTACCTTGAAGCTGTCCCAAAGGAGTTGAAACAATTGGATTTCTTGTAGATGAATCTTGTTGTCCATAAACTTGTTTTAAGGTTAAGAACAACAGCAGTGTTCCTAATTTTACCATTTTTAACGAACTGATAGTGAGTTGTTGTTTCTTCTCTGTGTATATCTTACTGATTAGGAAATACATGTGATGTTATTTGAATGTAATACAAGATATTAAGGAGAATCATGTTGTAGATGACCACGCTACTAATAAATTCATTCGAACGAATGCTGACACCTACCACAGAGTAGCTTTTTTAAGTGTTTATATATAAATTCTATAATGTGTTTATACAAACGTACGTCGTCCGATTTATTACGTTTATTTTTTTGAACTAATAAAATATTATTAGGAGAGGTTTTAGTTTTAAAAAGGCAAATTAAGTTCGATGAAACTAATGTATTTGTTTGTTAAGATCGCGTACATCCAAAGACGTTACAATAACTATTCTTATTCTAAGGAGCCCATCCTTATTTATGCATCTAGCTTATCAATCTAAATTTTCTCGAAACGAGATATACATTCTGGACATTTCTTCTCACGACAACACCTGCTGCCACATAGCGTATATACTTTAAGCAAATTCTTCTATTACAGTAAAGCTCCGCTAATCCGAACTCCAATAATCCGGATTCTCCAGTAATCCGGACGAAATTGAAATATATTATTTACATTATGTATTATCATAATCCGGATTAATTGTGACTCCATAATCCGGATTGCCTCGGTTTTCATTGATCCGGATTAGCGGAACTTCACTGTATAAGTGACATACATATACAAGTCATCTTACCCTTATATTTATAACATAGATATCTATCATTATCTTATTCATACACTATGGTCAGGTATTGAACAATGGAGATAATGTTAAACAAAGGGAAATCAGCACAGATGTTAAATGTCTGATCCTGAACACATGTCAATAGCTAATCATACTAAAAGATAGACAAGTAGTGTTTAAGGGATTCCGCGGTAAACCGAAAACAGAGTGCAGCTAGCTCTTAAACAGCAATGTTAATCCGTCGACTAAAATTAAGGAAAGGTGTATTCTCACGTGCAATTCTGTAAAATTCTTCAAGTTTGTAAAAATAAAATATTTTAAAAACATAAACTCGTGTTTGAGAAATATAAGTTACATAAGGTAAACTGCCCAAATGTCGGCTCCTTGAAAAATGCTTCCTAAGGTCGGCCTTTCTATAAAAATCCATATGGAAAAACTTGAAGGCCGACTTTAGGCGCATGGCTGAGATTTGGTGAGTTTACCCCATGTTATCATAGGAGGTTGGTTCTTACCAATTGGGGTGTTATGTGAGTCCGAATGCTCTTTGTTCAGGGGTGACTAATTGTAAGAACTAGTTATTGTGTAATGCTCAGGTTTATCTTTATAATGAAATCTTCCTAAAAGTGAATCAGTTGTACTATAACCCGAAATGGAGCTCCACCATGAACAGAAAGATGAGATAGTACTCGGCAATGTTACAGGGAAGAGGCTTACTTTTTCGTATTTCTTTTCATAGTGCAGCTCTATTTTGGGTTATGGTACCTTGTAGCTTGCGAGAAGCAGTCGAATATAATTCCTGAATAAGGTCAAAGTTGGTTTTATTTCACACTCGAAATCCCAAAGCTAACACATAGGTAAGCCAGGCTAATATAAATCTTTTATTTTATTTTTGTTAATGCTATAATAATATAATATATTAGCTATCACCGTTTTGGCCGTTTTGTTCCTGTTTTATTTTAACGCCATTAATTGTCAGTACGTGCCTAATGTTGCCCCAAACGTTGCATCGATTTTGGCCATTAAATATTTTGTAGTAATAATAAACATGCTTGAAACATTTTTTATGAATAATAAAAAATGCAAACAAGGTAATTAAAACAAATATACAGAAAATAACTCTAAAAAAAGTTATATCAATAATTCAGTAAATAGGTCTAAAAATTTTTAATAAAATGCCGTATATTGTCACATTTCTATTACACGTATCACAACAGTTTTTTTTAAATTAGCGAGTCAATATTTCTGAGTACGTATGTAACTTTGTTCTAAAAATCTCTCTAATCATCAAATCAAATCAATCAATCTTCAGTCAATTCTAAAACGAAGAAATGTTAGAAATTTTTCTGCTTCTTGAGTCATTTGTAGTCGCCGATGTATAGTTAGACATTATTTAATACTCTAACAAGATTTCGTTTAGATACAACAGTAATATTTTCGTGTGCTTAAATTTGAGCAATATCTTGTTTAATTAAATATTTTTGGTAAAGTAGATAGGGGAAGGTGGGTATGTTAGGGACACTTTTTATAATCCATTTAATTGTGGCCATACCAGCAACTTAAAAATTTTAAAATGTATACCATCGAATAGCTTACTGTTTGTACTATATTTTGGTTCTTATCTGATATCATTTTTTCTAATGGTTAGAGTTTTGTTACAGTAGAGGTGATCATTTGTATTTTGTCCTAAACGTATCTTGCGTTGGTATGTATGGGACAGTCACAAAATGACGGATGGTATATATGGGACGGATCTTACAATTAATAAATAATACAATCAAAATCAAATGTTCATGGAAAACCATATAAGAGTTAATACAAATACATTGTTAAGCTTTCTTCTTCGTTAAAATTTGACATTATAACGCTCACAAATAATGACTTCTAAAATTTTACCTATTATGACGCCAAACCTAGATATACACACACAAAACAAATATCTTGCTAATATTTCCTTATTTGAATGCCTGAGTCGGAGGTCCTCGACCGGCTCAGTGAAGAAGGCATAGGAAAAATTTGTATGGCGCCACGCAGTTATTTCCTCCAGCTCTCACGAACTGCCACGTTGAGGTGTTAAGAAAGCAAACGAATGACAATACAACATCAAACAAATAAAAGAAGTTGAATAGAAACAAAACTAAATTTATTTGTAAATTAAAATAAAACTTGAGTGTATTATCCACATACGGAGATAAAAGAAAATATAATAAATTGGTAAATAAAATAATAGTAATAAATAATAATAATAATAATAATAATGATAATAATAATAAATTGAGAAAGTGAAGCAATAAATAAAAGTAGTACTCAAGATTTCAATCCTAATCGGATAATGAGAAATCAACTTAACGCGGCTGATCCGAAAAGTTTGCCAAACCACCCAGAAATCAACAGTAACTTCAAAACAAAAGCAAAATTAGCCGCGGAAATTGAAATCTGATTTACAAAACTTCAACAAAATTTTAAAATGAATATTCTTGAAATTAACTTTACAGTTTATACGCGAAATACTAAAATTTACAAAATTAACAAGTGGTTCCTTAAGTGACCAAAGTGAAGTTCGAATTTTAAATTGCGTATGTATATGTATTTGTAATACTTATAAAATAATAAATCGTTTTCTTTTATTTTTTCCTCTAATCTTAACTGTTGATTGATTCGAGCTTGTTCCAGTGACGGTCGTCCGAAAATATTAAGGAAAGGCACGTCGTATATGACTCCAAGTCCAAGGTGGTTAGGTGAGTTTATTTTAGGATCGTCAAAGATCACAATGTCGGCCAAGGTCGACGCCAAAGAATTTCCGAATGGAAAATAGGTAATCGCAATTTTGCTCTATTCGTAGGTCAATTAAAATTAGGAAAGTGGAAAAGGATTAAAAGAGATAAAAGAGCGTAAAGCCAAAGGGTTTTTTTATGAGAGATTTTTAGGTAATAGAGGAATTAATGAAGTAAGGAGAGACGTAGGGAATGGATGATAGAGAGGGTGAAATAGATGATTCGTATAAAACCTACCTCAGATGGTCGAGGCCTCGTGTTAAAATAACAAATTGATCGTAGAAACGGAATGCGAAGTAATCCGGTAACACCGAAATTTTGGAAAGATTCTCCAATCAATTCCAAATCTCAACTTCAACGGAAAATCCCAATAAAAGGGTTTTAAGATAATCAACAACAATCTTAACCAAAATGGCTGTACAAAGGCTAAATAAAATCTCGTCGATGTTGTCGCATTCAGATAACACAGCGAAAGAGGAAGAAAATTTCTCCGAAACAGTCTAAACACTTTCAAAACCGGAATCTTGAATAAATAAACCAATAAGAAAATTTCATTTCGAATCAAGAAACAAACACACGCCATCTCTCATTCAAGGGTGGAATAGAGGGGTTATTGGAAAGGAATAAGGATTTAATTTTCGGATTTCCGCCACTGAAACAAAATTAAAAAAACAACATTAAAAAAAATAATAAATAAATAAACTAAACTAAACCAATTTTGTTTCTATTCAGACAATCACAGGAAAAAAAGACAAGACAAAAATAAACCGTAACACTATATAGAAAACTTCAATTTCTTTGTAGCAAATTTTACAAAAAAAATCCTCAATGTTGACTTCTATGTCGTTCAAGCCGTTTTTTCATCAGAATCCTTGATAAGAATTCCATATCGCCGTTCCGGAAGAACATCGACACAACTGTAAAATAAAAAAATTTGCAGGAAATGCAAAAATAATTAAAATCATCATTTTTTGGATATATTGAAGGCCTTAACTCATTTTGTAAAAAGATTGCAGTTACGTCGATGTTGTTCCGGAACGGCGATATGGTGTAACATCATTTTCTGCATAATTGATTTCTTCATCTTCTTCCGTCTCTGACGATTCTGGTGATGCAAATTTCTTTTTACCCTGTGTTTAACCCTTTCTTCCTTTTTTCGAACACTTTAATTCTTGATTTTCAATGTTTCTTCTGTTAACAGTTTTTCGGATGTGCTTATTAATATCTTTGTCCAACCTGGTTTCCTTCCTACACTTTGCTTGGTGGTACAATAAGCAATGGCTTCAACATTTCAAAAGTGATTAAATTCGTACTCCATGTTAATGGAATATTATGAAAGTCGTCTTCATTTGAACATATTTGGGCGCATTATTGGGAATATCCACTACAAAATCGTTAACAAGGTTTATATTACTAGATAATATAAATCAGGATTATATTTTCGATCTGTTACAGCAGATATTCGAAAGTCCGCTTCTTCTCTAAATATCTTCTCAATAGAACGATAAATCCCGGTGCTTCGGAATCCGCTTTCAATATTTTTTTGTGAAGGTTTCAGAAAATACTCCCTTCAGCAGTTCTGTTACTTTGTAAATTGTAACTATTTTGCATGGGTCATTCAAGAGCTAATTACCAAGAGCCAATTATGTATATGGGAAGTATGTCTGGGACGTCCCAAATATCCCTTTCATTCAATGTCCCAACCATACTTCATTGTAGTTTATCTACATTTTTTTTTTTTTATTTTAGTATAAGATACAAATAAAGGACAGCAAGGAGTATTGATCAAAAACAGTTTGTGGATTTCACCAATAACAATTTATTAAGTTTTGTAAATAAACATAGTTATAACCAATACTTACCTGATGCACCCAATTTTTACTTTGAAACAACATCAACGCAAACGCCCAATTGTTAAGGTAAAAATAACTGACTGCATTTCAAGTTTCGACGATGTGGCACTGTACGTATTACTAGTAAATTTAAAGTAAGAGAACGGGGTAAATTCAAACAAGTTTTCTGTTTGGACTAATTGTCCCAAACATACCACCGTCCCAAAGGTACCCACATCCCCCTATATGGTACAGAACTTTAGTTAGTCCAATGCATTGCGAATTTTTAAACCTACCTAATACGCTAGGACTTATTTTATCTTCTAAATATTCTAAACGAGATAGCGTGTCTTTATTTGTATAATTCAAATGTTCGTTAACATACAAGTGCTGTCGAGGTTCTTATTTTTGCATTTTAAATAGTCTACATTATCTAGGAAGAAAGAAATGAGTTCACATTTACGAAAGCCCTTTATAATTGTCTTAATATTGTCAGGAATTATTTTAATTTCTAAATATTCTAAATGAAATAGCGTTTCTTTATTTGCTTAATTTAAATGTTCGTTAATACACAAGTGTTGTCAAGGTTCTTATTTTTGCATTTTAAATAAACTAGATTATCTGGGGAGAAAGGAAGGAGTTCACATTTACGAAAGCCCTTTATAATTATTTTAATATTGCCAGGAATTATTTTAATTTCTAAATATTCTAAATAAAAAAGCCTAGAAAATATTTTGAGAAAATTTTTATTTTTATTGAACAAAATTGAATGTAATAATCAATGTAATAATAATTAAACAATATTTTTATTAGGTTCTTATATTTTATATAAAGCTTTTTCAATGAAATTATGATAAAAACTAACCTACATAGTGAGATAAAGGAAATAATTCCGAATAAGTTTTATAACGATCTTTAAACATATAAGCATGTACGGTTAAATTTAAATTTATATCTAAATATTCTTGTGTCTTCAAATTATATTCCGGCCATTTGTAAGATTTTGAATTTGGATTTCCATTTTTTACAAAACTTCCCCACATCGTCGTCATGGCATCGACAATTTTACTTTCCGGTTGTTCTTCAGTGAACATCGCGTGTGTTACACGTTTAATATAAAAGAGGTACAATAAATCATCGTGATGTGACGCACCTATAAATAATTAATTTAATTATTTTAAAAAGTTGCACAGTTAAATATTTTCAAACCATAAGTTGTGTTTGTCCCGGGAATGTAAAAATAAGAATATTTCCCTTTAAAACTAAATCTGTAATAATAAATTTTATTGGAAAAGTTTTCCGCGAAAAGTCTTGCTCCACGTTCGGATCCAAAGCCAATTGTACTATCTGTGTATAAATCGGCAATGTTTTGTCTTTTTGATGCATCTATTATGTTATCTGGAAAATATGCTTTACGTAAACCTTCGCTGACGTTCAAAGAAAATGTTGTATCTCTTTCATATCCATAAATTATTGGCCAAATTTTTGTGTAGTCTTTATCAAATTCTCTTAAAGCTGTTTCATTGTTAACAATAACTGAAAATAAACATATAAGTAAACAAAGAAACGTAAAAAGATGTGAATTTACAATAAGATCTTCCACCAAGTTCATCTTTAGTTCTACCAATCATTACAGGAACATCAACAATCCTGTTATTTAAAATCGATTTTATAGGGTGTTCCACTAAAAATCTTTCTTGGCCAAAATCTGGCTCAATAACTGGCCACCATAACCAAAGAGGTTCATTTAAAAATTCTTTATAGCCCATGAAATTTTTAGTTAACTCATTAGAAGTTTTGGTTTTCAAACAATCAACAAGATCTTTTATCGGTTCTTGCGGGCAATTTACTAATTCGGCTTGTTTCTTCGCCAATCTTAATTGATTCGATTCAGTTGGATGTATTCCAAAAGCTGAACTTCCACTCATTATAATGACTTTGTGAAATAATCCTTTAGACATTGGAGAAACCATATGAAAAGTAACACTGGCAGCTCCCGCGCTGTAACCACATATGGTTACATCATTAGGATCGCCGAAAAATGAAGCTATATTTTCTTTAATCCAACGTAAGACTTGAACTTGGTCTTTAAGTCCGTAATTTCCTGGGGCTTCTTTTGTACCAGTTGCCAGAAAACCTAAAGTTTGAAGACGATAATTTGGCACAACTAATACTATGTCTTGATCCATAAGATATTGAGGTCCGAAAGAATCACTAGAAGATGTTCCTTCGAAGAAAGCCCCTGGATGGAAGAAAACCATGACAGGTTTTTTGATATCTTGTGATTTTCCAGGTAACTGTAATAAATATTTATAAGAATTTCGTGGAATTTCATAAAAATAAATATTTATAAAAACATTTGTTATTAATATTAACTTGACCTTAAAGTTATCGCCAGACGATAATTTACATACATTTTTAGTATATTTATCTGATAACTATTTATTAAGAAATAAATGCAGTAGAATTTTGATAATTCGAACTAATCGGAATCGAAGGTTGTTCGGGTCATCAATTAATTATCAAATATTGATGTTAAATAACTAAACATACTTGTATTGGATACAACAAAAAAATCCAGAATAGACTTTAGAATGTCTATCAATAATTATTTATTATTTTAAATTTTATTTGTTCTTAGACGCTTTAAGACATCCTTTTGGTTAAATTAGATTTTCTTTTATAAATTGGTCGCTTCTTATGAATGTGTCGCTGCGATCACTTTACGTATTTGAGAAGCTTATTTGAATGAGAGTTGATATGACAATGGTTTACAAAAGGAGGACGTGAAGTGTTTTTTACAATCTGTTATTGAGCTGATTGGTGGAGTATCATATAAGGATTCAGTTGACAAAGTACTAAATCGTAGCTAATTTTAAATAATCACGTTTAAAGTGTAATGCACATCATATGCTGAATAAGCAAACAACTGCAGACAGATTAGTAAGTGAGATGTTAAATCATACCAATGAATTCTGAAATAAATAGTTCACATCGATACATAGTCACATCGCTAGTTAATGATCAGAGTAAGAGTAGTTACTACTTGAAAGGCCGTTCAGAGGTGGTTCAAAGATCGTACAAAGGCTTAAACGTGGCAAAAAAGACGTTCAAAGGTGGTTTAACGGTAGTTCAAAAGAGGTTCAAGGATGATTAAGAAGTAGTTCAAAGATCCTTCAGTGTTGAAGGATAAACTTCTTTTGAATGATCAAAACTTGAATGATAAACTTCTTTTGAATGATCAAAACTTGAATGATAAACTTCTTTTGAATGATCAAAACTTGAATGATAAACTTCTTTTGAATGATCAAAACTTGAATGATAAACTTCTTTTGAATGATCAAAAGAAGTTTGAAGGTCGTTCAAAGGTGGTTTAAGGTAGTTCAAAAGAGGCTCAAAGGTGGTTCAGAAGTAGTTCAAAAGTTGTTCAGAGTTGGTTCAAAAGTAGTTCTAAGGCCGTTTAAAGGTAGCCCAAAAGACGTTCAAAGGTGGTTTAAGAATAGTTCAAAAGAGGTTCAAACGTGGTTCAGAAGTAGTTCAAAGGTCGTTCAGAAGTAGGTTAAATGTCATTCAGAATTGGTTCAAAAGAAGTTCAAAGGTCGTTCAAAGATGGTCCAAAAGACGTTCAAAGGTGGTTTGAGAATAGTCCAATAGAGGTTCAAACGTGGTTCAGCAGTAGTTCAAAGGTCGTTTAAGAGTAGTTCAAAAGATGTTCAAAGGTAATTTGGGAGTAGTTAAAAAGTGGTTCAAAAGTAGTTTAAAAGTCTTTCTAAGGTGGTTCAAAAGTGGATTAAAACTCGTTTAAAGGCTCCAAAGTGGCCAAAAACTAGTTCAAAGGTATTATTTAAGATGTCTGCTTAACAGTTTAACAAAAATATACTAATTAGAACATTAAATTTTAAACAAAAACATACAAAGAGTTCATTGTTCATGACAAAGATTTCAGATTGCGACAAAATCTTTTATTATTTATTCCATATTTCTCTACTTTGTTTGGGAAATAGTTAGCTACGTTTATAAAATAATATTTTTCTCAAGGAGTAAGAAATTTTTAAATATTCTTCATTCCTTATTTTCTTAAATCTAACAATCTTTCATTCAAATGAAATAAAAAAGCTTAAAATAAATCAGAATTTTCTGTTTTTACTTTTTAGGCATTCGGATTGACTGTAGAAGTTCAGATTACCGAGATTCTACAGGACTACTAACTAATAAATTGTAGCCTTAACTATTCCATATCCGTTTTTTGTTAATTTTACAAAAAAAGAGTTTTTAATAATAAATTGTTTGTTATGAAATAAATTGCTAAAAACAGCTTAAAACATAACATAAATTGGTGTTAAGAACTCACTTTTAGGAAAAATTAGTTAGAATACTATAATTCTAAAGCGATGAAGTATAAATATAAATAACTTACGTGTCGAGTGTAAACATTTAAAAATAAACAATCTTCATTGGTGTCATTTGTAAAAGATTGAGGACAACGAGGAGAATTTTTCGTAGCGTCATAAATACCTTCCCAAGGTTTAGCCGGAAAAGGAGGCTGAAAAATGCGATAAGCCCAAGTTACTACACTTTTATATGACCGTATTATACGATAATATACGAATTACTTGAAATCTTAGATCTCCCACGGGCGCTTCGGCATAGCGAACACCGAGAAAAGAAAAAATCGTGGCACCTTTTCTCGTGTTTATTGTCGTTCCTTGAAGTTGCCCCAAAGGAGTTGAAATTGTTAGATTTGTTGTTGATGACTTATCAAGGCCGTAAACGTACGTCAAGGTGCACAACAATAACAAAGTGTTTTTGGTCATTGTGAACTAACAGTGAGTTGTTATTGAGACGACTTCTGTTTATATCCCACCGGTTAGGAAATCCCAGTGACACAACCTCGATATAATCTGCGATATTATGAGGAATTCTTTGGCGGTGTACAAAGGAATATGAAATATAAATCACAAGTGGAATAGATTCTTGGAACGTTGTGTAAATAAAATTGCAAAGAAATCTTACATAAGTGTGGAAATTATTGTTGAATATTTTATTTAATATCATATAAATGAGTCAAGATTGAGAATTCAAAACAAATAACGTCCTTCAATATTCGTAAAATATTCACATAGGAAGTTGAATACAAGAATGAGAACTCAAAACATTTATATTTATTTAGAATAAAGTTCAAGATTTGATCCTTTTTGGTGTTGGATGAAATCGAGGTCTTCGACATTAAGAAGGTTAAATTTAAAAGAAAATAACAATATTTAAACCATACAACGACTTTCAATATACATATTCATAAAATATTCATATAAGATGTTGAATACAAGATTGAAAATTCCAAAAAAATATACTTATTGAGAATACATTTCAATATTATGATAAATTTAACCCTTTTAGTGCTGGAAGCTTCGATTTTTCTTGGCACTAAAAGGATTAAATTTGAAAGAATTCTAATAATCCGTTAACGGATTGCCAACATATTGAAAAACCGTTAACGAATTGTAAGAATGTTGAGGAATGTTGATAGTAACACATTGATTGTTGATGTTATTGATTACTGCCTCTATTCTTAATAATTTAATGAGTTTTTGGACAATGAATAAAATTACTTTTTAAAACAACTTACAAGGAGACCTCACAACTTTGGAATCGCCGATTTTAATGATAGTGGTACCAATCGATAGACATTGGTACGTAGTATGAATGTGTAAAACATTAAGAAGCACTATTCAGCTGTTGGCGAATAAATCTACCCTTACGATCGTCAAAAAAGTTCGAGTGACTTACATGTCAATATTAGACCACACCCCTTGAAATCCGCCCATACTAAAGAGCAACCGGCCGGCTTTCAGATGTAAACGTAAGTGGTTCGAATCTCGAATTAAATAACTTCTTTTTTCTTAATTTTTGTTTTTAATGCAATATTTCATTTTATTTTTATAATAGTTTATAAATTAAGGAAAAAAATAATTATTTTATTCGGAATTCGAACCATCGACGTTTGCATCTGAAAGCCGGCCGATTGCCTTTTGGCTACGGACGGATCTCAAGGGTAGTGGCCTAACGTTGACATATAAGTCGCTCAAACTTTTTTGGCGATCGTAAGGGTGGATTTATTCGCGAACCGCTGAATAGTGCCCCCTAATAGTTTACACGTTCGTACTATGTACCAATATTTATCGATTGGTACCACTTTCGTTAAAATCGGCGATTCCAAAGTCGTGAGGTCTCCTTGTTAGTGACTTTTCTTTGATAATTTAATGATCGTTTTGATAATCTAATGACTTTTTTAGATGATTTAATTATTAGTAACATTTTGGCGTTTTGTTTGTTAACGTAGTAACTCTTTTTTAAATATTCACGTTACATTTTGCCAAACGATTTACAGATTTTGTTTAAAATTCATCTTAATTTGTGCAAATTGCTACCTGATTTTATTAGGATTTTTCCTTGATTTTATTTTAAATTCAAAATTCGCATTTTGTTACATTTTGCCAAACGACTAAAGGATTTTGTTTAAAATTCGTCTTAATTTCAATAAATTACTTCTTGATTTGGACAAAATTTTCTTAAATTTATTGTAATTTTTTCTGCATTTAATTGAAAATTTAAAATACGTATTAATTTAATAATATTTCTCAGAAATTCATCTTAATTCGCCTAAACTTCGTTTCACAATTAATATTCTATTTAATTAGTCTAAATTTGGTAAAATGTATCAAACATTCGTCTTGATGTATCAAATACTCATCACAATTCGTGTTAATTTCATAAAATCTATCCAAATTCGTTAAAATTTAACCTTTATTTATCGAAAATTCACCATAATTCGCATTAGTTTTAGAAAAAATTGTCCAAATTTATTAAAAATTCGTCGTAATTCATATTAATTTTATAAAATTCGATCAAAATTGGCCTTAGTTCTATTCAATTTGTCTAAATTCGTTTAAGTTTATCAAAAAATCTTCATAATTTAAAAATGCATTGTTAATTTTATAAAATTAATCTAAATTCAACAATATTCATCAAAAATTCTTCTTGATTTATCGAAAATTCGTCACAATACCACTTTCATAAAATTGGTCAAAATTTGTTAAAAGTTAATCTTTATTTATCAAACATTCACCAAAATCCACATTAATTTCATAAAATCGGTCCAAATTAGTTAAAAATTTACCTTTATTTATCAAAAATTCATCATCATTCGCATTAGATTTACAAAATACGTCCAAATTCATCATAATTCATGTAAATTTTATAAAACTCATCAGAAATTGATTTTCATTCGATCAAAATTTGTCTTGGGATACTATTACACTATCAAAGATTTTATATAAGGTCTTTTATAAAAGCTTTCATAAAAGATATTTATAAAATTTAAAAATAATTCTTTGATCAGATTTGACAACTGGTATTACACTGCATAAAATATTTTACGTTAGTTGTCATAGATTTTTACCTGAAATGGACGAACAACAGTTCTGTGCTTCTGGGGCTTCAATGAGTTCAATTTTGAAAATGTGTGTAATATTAAAAAAACGAAAAATTGAGCAAGAAGCCCAGAAGTGTATACGGGTTAAACCATGGGTATGGAGAAGTGAAGTTCTAGATATACATCAAGAGCTCTTAGAGGAACTCAAAATTGAAGACACGTCATGCTACAGAAGTTACTTAAGAATGGATAATGCGACCTTTCAGTTGATTGTGTCAAAAGTTGCTCCTTTTATTGGACGAAAAAATACACATTTACGAAGTTGCATTAGTGTTGAAGATCGTGTTTGTGTAACTTTTCGGTTTTTAGCCACAGGGGAAAGTTATTCCAGTTTAATATATTCAACTCGAATACCACAACGTACAATAACCCGAAATGAAGCTGCACCATGAAGAGAGGGATAAAAAATAAGTCATCTCTCCGTAACATTGCCGAGTACTCTTTCATCTTTCTCTTCATTGTGCAGCTCCATTTCGTGTCATAGTACATTAAGCTCTATAATACCTAAATAAGAAGTGTATTTGTAAGCTTCCAATCTTTTATTTCTGTTTTTGTAATCTATATGCTGCACGTTATATAAAAATTCACGACTTTCGTATTCGGTAATTAAGATTCAAATCATTTCGTCAAACTGCCCCAAATCTTTTATAAAATATGGTATAATGTAGTCAACTTTGATAAAAGATATTTCATGCAATAAATCTTTGATAAAATATAGACTATTACATTCTAACATTTCTTTGTCAAAGATATTTTATGAAAAATCTTTGATTGTGTAACAGCGCCCTTAGTTCAATTCAATTTGTTTGAATTCGTTTAACAAGGAGAGTGCAAGGTCTTGGGGTGGTGGATTTAGTTCAAATTTCGTAGAATGGTAGATTTAGTTCCCCTGTTGATGAAAATATATGGTTATAGGGATCACTATTCAATAATTTTTTAAATATTTGCATTTAAAGAAGCAAGTAATTCGTTAGGACAAGTTCGGATAATGTCAAAATTAACCGAATTTATACCGATTAAGTCAGGCTTTTTGAAGAAAGGTTATAATGCCAAGTCATATTCCTGTATTAATTTTGAAGTCTTGACAGATCAAATGACAATTAACTGACAAATCCAAAGTGCGGTGCACACCCAAAAAATGCTTCGGTGTCGCAAAATTTTATATCCACCCATGGTACCTTTATATGTAAAAATAGACACTCTCAGAACTCGAACCCAGCGCCTAATGACGAGAAACACCGATCTATTGCTGCTACGCTACAGCCATTATGTTTAATCGTTTGCTACAGACTTGAATTTAACTAGTGAATTGCATCTTCAATTGCAAATATCTAAAGAGTTATTGAGTAATTAATTATTGATTGATTTAATTAAGGAAAATTTGGTGTTTGAACCATTACAGGTCCTTATCTGACACCAGACACAATATTTAACACGTGGTTTAAAAGAAAACTTGAATTATATCACGAAAATAATGTCACAAAAGATATACGTTGAAATCGATGTACAAAATAGATTTAAATAATTCACTGATGACTTTAACTTAACCAGATAATTAAAGATATATCAAAAATTTGGACGAACACAAACACTTCATCCGTCCCCGACCAGAGCCGGAAACGGAATCGAGTTATTGAGTAGTGGCTCCTACAACCATATATTTTCTTCAACAACTAAATCTACCATCCTACAAAATTTGAACTAAATCTATGACCCCAAGACCTTGCACTCTCCTTATAAGTTTATCAAAAAACCTTCATAATTTAAATATTCGTTATTAATTTTATAAACTTAATCTAAATTCAATAAAATTCATCAAAAATTCTTCTTGATTTATCAAAAATTCATCACAATACATTCTAATTTTATAATATTCGTCAAAATACGTTAAAAGTTGATCTTTATTTATTGGAAATTCATCGTAATTCACGTTAATTTTGGAGAATATGTTCACACTTAGCAGCACTCGCTAAGACTTTTGATTTGTCAAAAGTTTGTTAAATAAATTTAAAAACAAATTTTAAATCTGCAATTGATTTTAAACAATTCGTTGAAAATTCGTCTTACTTTGAAAATAATTCATAATAAAACTAAAATTTGTCGTGACAGTATTTTAAAAAATAAAGAATAATTCATGTAAGGAGTTGAACACACGATTGAAAACTCAAAAAAATCAATTAAGAATTTAAAGTTTTAAATTTAGAAGATCAAAAGAAGAAATATTTGAAATACTTAAAGAAAAGAAATTTTTGCAATGCTAGTAATAGATTTATTTTAAAAAATAATTCGAAAACAAGTTAAAAAAAGCACTTAATATAACATAAAGAATCAAGTATAGAAACTAATCTAAATAAAGAGATAAAGGATATAATTTCTCCCAAGTTTTATAACGTTGTTCAAACATTTTAGAAAGAGTCTTTGGATTTAAACTTATATCAAAATATTCTTCCTTCTTTAAATCAAATTTCGGCAACTTATAAGATTTTGTATCTGGATTACCAGTTTTTACAAAATTTCCCCAAACACTCGTCAAAATATCAACAATTTTACTATCTGGTCCTTCAGTAAATAATGGAGTTAAAGGAGGAATATAAAAAAGATATAATAATTCATCGTGATGTGATGCACCTAAAATTTTAATAATTTTAAAAATATAATCAAGCAAATTCTCAAATTTCAAACCATAAGAAGTATTTGTTCCTGGAATATAGAAGAACGAATATTTCCCTTTATAATTAAATCTGTAATAATAAACTTTGCTGCAAAGATTTTCAGCAAAAAGTTTTGCTCCTCGATTGGTTCCAAAACCAATTATACTATCAGCGTATAAATCGGCTATATTTTGTCGTTTGGAGACGTCAATTTTATTATCTGGGAAGTAAAATTTACGTAAACCTTCGCTAACTTTAAAAGAAAATTCAGTGTCTCTTTCATATGCAAAAATTCTAGGCCAAATTACTTTAAAATTCTTATCAAATTCTTCTAAAACGGTTTGATTGTTTATAATATTATAAGATTGACCACCAAATTCTTCTTTTGTCAATCCAATCATCAAAGGAACATCATGAAATCTCTTATTAATCACTGATTTTATTGGATGTTCAATTAAAAATCTTTCTTGGCCAAAATCTTTTTCGATAACCCAACGCCAATGCCATAAAGGAGCATTTAAAAATTCCTAAAAATTAACGAAAAATATATACGTAGTAAACTCATTCAATTTTAATTTTACATCATATCCAGCTAAATTTGTAGATAATTCTTGATATGGTTTAGTTCTTAAGCATTCAACCAACTTTTCAGCTGGTTCAGTAGGACAATTAACCATTTCACCTTGTGCTTTAGCATATCTGATTAAATCTGAACCAATCGGAAGTGGTCCAAAAGCAGCGCCACTCATTGCAATACCTTTATGAAATAATCCTTTAGTCATCGGAGAAACCATGTGAAGAGTTACACTAAATCCACCAGCGCTGTAACCACTGATGGTTACATCATTGGGATCACCGGAAAATGAAGCAATGTTTTGTTGAATCCAACGTAAAACTTGAACTTGATCTTTAAAAGCATTATTTCCCGGTGCTTCTTTTGTACCAGTTGAGAAAAAGCCGAGAGTTTGAAGACGGTAATTTGGAACGACGAGAACTATATCTTGATCCATAAGATATTGAGGACCAAAAATTTGACTGGATGATGTTCCATCTGCAAATCCACCAGGATGGAAAAATACCATTACAGGTTTTTTTATAACTTGATTTTTATTTGGTAACTAAAATAAAGCTGTTTAAGTAAGGTGATGAAAAAATTTCTTTAAATTTAATCTTACATGTCGAGTATATACATTGAGGAAAAGACAATCTTCATCTGTATTTTTATAAAAAGTTTGTGGGCAAACAGGTGAATCTTTTGTAGCATCATAAATTTCTTTCCAAGGTTTTACAGGAACTGGAGGCTAAAAAAATAATATATGTTATTTTTATTACATTAAGTTGACTAGACTGAACGGAAAATATAAAATTTCATTGTGCTTGGATTTTTTATTTGAGTAAACTTTGCACATAAAAGTTCAAGACGATTTGTTAGACACTTTTTTTTAATAGTTGAATCACCTGAAATCTAAGATTTCCCACTGGTGCTTCAGCATATCGAACCCCAAGGAAGGCAGAAATCGTGGCTCCTTTCCTGGTGTTTATTGTGGTGCCTTGGAGGCGTCCCAAAGGAGTGGAAACGACCGGATTTGTAGAGGCGCACCTAAGAAACCCATTTATCAAAGCCAGAAGCAACAGGAACGGGACGTCGAGAGAATTGGCCATCGCGAACCGACTGAGTTACCGCCTCAAGATTGTCGGGGATTATATCCAACGGAATTGGAAATCCCGTTGTGACGTTAGCGCGAGTGCACTTCGCAGTTTTACGAGAATTCCCGCGGTGGCGTACAAAGGATTCCGACTCGAATAGATTCCCGGAAGGCTAATTAATAATAATTCGGTCGTTCCGATTCCGCACATGTGCGAACAAGCTTCTGCGGGAGAGCGCGAGCTTTCAGTCGGTCGCTGAAGCCACAACAGGAAGGGTCTCAAAGCTCTACTTGTGGCTAAAGTTAAAGATTTTCGCGCGCGACTCTTTATAATTTTGTTTCTTTTTCTTTTATTATTTTTGAAACAATATTTTTATAAACATTTCTTATGATTGTGTATAAAGTGTTTGACTGGTGGATTTAGAAAATTGAAAAAATTATCTCTGGTAATTTGTAAAACTTCTCAAGGTGAGTTAAATCGAATTTTTTTCATTTATTTAAAACTTGAAATGATGTCACGTAAAAAAATCGATTGGAAGTTCTATTTATAAAAGAACTTGTTTTTAAGGAAATTATTTTGTCTGTGAAGTATTTTTAGGAAATCAGATTCGATTTCTAGGAACTGCTGGTAAAATATCGATTTTACAGACAAATCGTTTCTACATCAATTTTACATTCTATCTAGGAAGGGTGGAAAGGTCTCCTTTTATTTTTTATTTATTTATTTTTTTTAATCTAAAAAAAAACATTTTTGACCAAAAAAGAAAAAAGTTGTAAAGGAGGAATTTATACAATATTTGTCTTAAAAACAAATCATTTCTACATTACTTTTTATGTCTTAACTAGAGGGCAAAAAAGAGTACCCTTTAAAATTTTTATAAAAAAATATTTCCCAATAAAAGAAAAGAAATCATTTTCGAGAAATGTCTACAATATCAATCTTAAAAATAAAAAATTGTTTCTATATCAATTTTATATTTTCACATCAAGGTTAGAGGAAGGTTCCTGTTTCTTTCTCTTTTCAAATTTGAAAAAGAAAAATATTTTTCACTAAAAAAGTCATCAAGAAAAAATTTTCTCAGTATTAATCTTAGAAATAATAAAAAAATTCTATGTCAATTTGGTTTCTTGCTGTACAATATTGGTCTTACAAACAAATCATTTCTACATTATTTTTTTATATATTTTAACTATACGGCAAGAAAGAGTATTTATTCTCTAAAAATTTTCGTAAAAATATATTTCCCAATAAAAGACGAGAAATTATATTCATGAAATGTCTACAATATCGATTTTCTCACATTAAAATTAGAGAAAGATTCCTGTTTTTCTTTCTTTTCGAATCTCAAAAAGAAAAAAATTATCACTAAAAAAAATCATCAAGGAAGAATTTTTTCAATATCAATCTTAAAAATAAATGTCGCGACCCAAAGGGGTGTTAATGGCGAGCGGCTACCGCCAAAGAACGACAATTTAAAGTTTGGGGGCGCAAGAGGCGTTAGCGTTGAGCAGAACCTCAACAACGCCAAGGGAGAGTTGAATAATGAGGACTTTAAGAATCGGAAACTTCAATTACCTGCCTTATTTATTATAACTATTGGTAAAAAAATCGACAAAAATCTAAAAAAGTTTTTTCATTTAACTCTACAAGGACTTATATATCCTTCGTTGGTCCACTGCGCAATCATGTAAACAACCTACCCCCCAATAAGGCGTGAAACCTTCCTATCTTAAGAGTGGGAGCTCATACTTACTTTCAATGAATCTAATTAATTTATCATAACTTTTAATATTGCCTTATTAATACCTTTGCGGTTCGTAACATAAAAGAAAAACTATGTCAATATGGTTTTTTCCTCTTATTTTTGTCAAACCACAATTTTTTTTTGAATATTCATTACAGAAATGAAAAATTGTTTCCGCAATAATTTTAAATTCTCACTTTAAGGTTTAGAAAAAGATTCCTCTTAGGTTCCCTTTTCAAATTTATATACAGGTGTCCCAGAACTCAGTTGCCAAACGCTAACCACGCATTCTAGAGCTGATTTCATGCCGATTCAACGAAAAAGTTCTTAGCCGAAATTACTTCCTAAGAGAACTTACCTTGGTAACGCTTAACACCTTTACGATGGCAATAAAAAAATTCTTTTGTCAAGAAACGATGAAGCATTTCGAAGTTTACAAACACTCAAAATTTCATTGTAATTGCTCGTTAAATTGTTATTAAGATATTTCGAAAAAACATGATCAGACATGTCATCTTCAAGATGCTCTAGTTCTTTTAGGAAGCAATTTCGGATAAGGACTTTTTCGTTGAATAGGCATGAAATCAGCTCTGGAATTCGTGGTTAGCTTTTGGCACCTGAGTTCTGGGACACTCTGTATATACAGGTGTCCCACTTTGACTATCCTATCCTTTACTGGCGTACTCCTTGACTAAAAGCAAGCAAAAAAGTCCGAATGAACACAGGTTCGAAAGTAGCCAATTTTTGAGATATCTAAGGTATTCATTCCATAAGTTGATCTATTATTAACATTACAGTGAGTTATTTAATTTAAATTATTAAACAGTTGCGATTGTTTTGACAAGTTTTTGCATCTAACCATAATGGTGACAATTTATCGAAACCATCGTAACGAGTTAATGATTTAGTTTAGAAGAATTTAACGAAAATTTCAAAATTTAAACTTTGAACTCTGGTAACTAAGCCATCGATCATCTGATTTTGATGTGATTTGTTCTAAAAAATTCTCCATTCAATTCTATGTAAGACTCTAAACCAGCATTTCTCAACGGGGTCGATATCGACCCCTAAGGGGTCGATAAATGATGCTTTGGGGTCGATAAACTTTTATGGGTTCATAGTCCTTTAAACGTTTAACACTATATCAATTAAGTGAAGTTGTTATTACAAAAGCTTTTATTACATTATTTGGCTTTCCCAAATTCGTATTTAGTGGAAGCTGGTTTCGGCCCTCTAAATAACTTCTTGCGAAAATCAAAAAATAGATTGAATGTTACAGAACGTGGCGACCTAAGGATAATACTTAGCAACTTTGAGCCAAGTGTTTTCTCAATTGTATCGAATTATTAGCAGTATTATTTCACTGATTATTTAATAAATAATCTAATAATTATCAAGAATTTATTTTGTATATAAAAGTGTTAGGTTTTAATGGGGTCGATACAAAAACAAAAATTCTTGCAAGGGGTCGGTGCAAAGAAAATGTTGAGAAACGCTACTCTAAACGGACGTTGTAATACCAGATCTGAGAAATTTCTGACAAACGATTTTCCCAACCTCTACACCGAAAAATTAGAAAATTTTGATAATTAAAGATATATCCGTCTTTTTTATTTAAAAATACAATCTTTTAACTTTCATTTAAAACAGGATTCATTTCAAAATTGTCAAAAATGAATTTTTGACGAATTTTCAAAATTTGTCGATTCTTTAGATTAAAAAACTGCTAAAAATTTTAACCAAACTCAAGAATTTTTTTGAGTTTTTTGGATATTTTTTTAATAAATCCGTCTTTTTTATTTAAAATTACAATCTTTTAACATTCATTTAAATCAAGATTCATTTCATTATTATTGAAAATGATTTTTTGGTGAATTTTTAAAGTTGATCGATTTTTTAGGTTAAAAAACTACCAAAAAATTTTACCAAACTTAAGAATTTTTTTATTTTTTTTTGGTAAAATTTAGGATGAATCCGTCTTTTTTATTTAAAATTACAATCTTTTATAATTCACTTCGATTACATTTTTTTTTAATGTCAGCAATTACCAGTGAGTAGATGTGTTTTTTCATGGTTTTTGAACATATTTCTGGACTTATTTATTGGGTGGTATGATTAAAAGTAGTATTTGCTTGTATTTCAAGTAAGAGTCTTTACTTCCTAGTATTCTGTAGAGTATAATCTTACACATGAAGTGAATTCTTCCATGGAAAGTATTTACTTAGGTTAGAAGTATAAACTACTAGCTACAATCTATCGCCCATATTGCCCCAGGTATCGTCCACCCATCTTTAGCTAATTCTATTTCGTGTGCATTTTGAGGTAAAGAAATCCAATCATTTTTTTTTTTCGAAACAATTTTTGTGAAACTTCTTTAAGTACTTTCGACACGGTTGTTTGATGTACCCGATATCTACACCAACACCTAGTTGAAACCCAGAATCACTTAGAGTTCTTAGAAAGACCTCCATTTTCGTTGCATTTGATAAAGCTGCTCCCCTCATCTCAATACGAGTTCTCAAGAACTCACTAGCTATCCATTTAACATTGTTTGGATTAAAGCTAAAAGCATAGTGCATGACAGTAGAAAGCTGCTTAAAATAATTGACTTACCGAAATAATTTTCTATATTGTGCCTCCCCATACGTTCTACGTTCACATATTTCCCTCCTTTTCCTACAATAATTCACAAAAAATGCCATTTTTAACACCTTTTTAGGTGAAGTAGTTGATAAGAAGCTGCTCTAAGATCAGCTTCTTAAAAACTACAGCAAAGCCTCCCAAATAAAGGAAATACTAGACAACATTAGTAATTTCTGTAATATTAACTTTTATATATCGAAGTAAATAAGGCAAAATGTAAAGTATTTCCTTCTAGTACTTACTTCAGTCTAACTTTAAGAATTATTTTGAGTAAATGCTATAATTTTTTAAAGTAAAAACTACGAAATGCAGCATTTACTTGAAGTGCAAGCAAATACTCCTTTTAATCATACCACCCATTATCTATCATACACTATCTTCCTCTGCTAGGATATCTTGGGGAAGTTTCCTTTTTAAGCTAATATGGATAGCTTAAACTCCTACTTTTCCCAATATTTTCAAATTTCCTAAATATTTTCTTGTTATTTTATGAATAAATTCGGTGTTCGCTTCAAGATAAACTTCATCGTGTATTTGGGAATTCTGCACAAACTATGGCGCGGCCACAGCAATTCTCAATATTTTATTTTGAAGAGCTTAAAGTTTTTTAATATTAGATTTAGCTGCACAACCCCAAACGGGGCTTGCATATGTAACAAATAAGTCTTATTAGAGATTTGTAGTGCAGTACTGCGCATCCAATTTTTAATTTTGATTTTCTATTAAGGACTTATTCTAGCGAATGTGTCATTTAGTTTCTTGTTGATATGATACCTCCATGTAAGTCTCTGGTCTCAGTATACAGCCAGATACTTGACTGCACTGTCTTTGGGATTCCAGCTGAAAGATTGGTTTTCTATTGCTATTATTGAAGGATTTTTAATTTTTCCAAGAATAAATATTTTAATCGATTATGTTAATAATAGGTAAACTTGTGGAACTAAACTTGCAATATTTCGAAAATGAATTACTTTTGGGCCCATGTTCATTAAGATTTCTTTTCCTTATTTTTAACCAAGGAATACGCCAGTAAAAATCGGACAATCAAGGTGGGATACCTATACCTATTAATTTACCTATTAGTTTGCCTATTAATACCTATACCTATGAGTACCTATTAATTTTAGAAATAGAAATAGGACCCGTATCAATATTACAATCCCATTTCCACAAAGAAAAAAAATCTCAACGAGGAATTCTACGGTACCCATCTTAGAAACAAATCGTTTCTACATCAATGTTACATTCTCTCTAGAAGGGGGAAAAAGCTTCTTTCCCGCCGTTCTTGTTTTTCTTTTTGAAACCTCAAAAAGAAAAACATTTTTCACCAAGAAGAAAAAAAGAAATCGTCGACGAGGAATTTCTGCATTTTCCCGCGTAATAAGACTAATGGTGTGTAATTTTTCTCGCCAGATTGCTTCTGGGTGCCAACGAAGGCCGCAGGAATTAGTCCGGTTCAAGTTTTTTCCCTGCGTTTCTTTATTTCCCTTTTTCGCTTTCCGCTCCGATTTTTTTGTGAATACCACACAACGAATGGAAATTTTCAAACGATCGTGGCTTTGTTTTTAGCTTCGCTAAAAACTATGCTTTGGCCTGAAATGGTAGAACACCGGAAGTTAAGTGTCATTTGAAACCTAAAAATAGAAAAGTTGGACATAACTCCTGACAATGCATTTTTTACCATGAGCGAAGTTTTAATTTTTTTAAACTTCTATCTTACAGCACTAATTTTTGGTTTTAGATGGAGGAGGAAGAAAATAAATCAAAAAAGAAGATTGTAGCTTTTCTATGTGGGAAAACAGGATTGTTAGTTCTCGTAATTTTGTACACATTGTTCGGTGCTCTCATCTTTAAAGCTCTGGAGGGTGGAACTGAGGTAGGAATCCCGCAGGATATCCAACGAAGTCGAGAGGATTGCCTGCGAGAACTGTGGCTTATTACAGGTAAGGGAGAAGAAGGTCTCGATCGAGTTAACCATTAGGATTTTCATCGACTCGTCCAATTTGAACAAACGAGACAATCTGATTTCACCAAATTTATAATCTTACTATATTCCTTAAAACACTTTACCGCACTATTTAATTTCCTCTTTCTTGACGTAAGAAGCAACCACATTCAATTAATCGTTTCTAAAACGCAATTTGTATCTAAATCTAACTATAATTCTTGTTGAGCTTAATCGATTCGGTTTAAACTGGCGGAAAGTCAGAAACAGACACCCAATTCTTTAACCAGGTTTTTTTTAAATCTCCGTTCGTTTGCATTACCCTATGATCCCTTGAAAATAATTGAATTCCTCCTCCAATCTTGCTTTCTCTCTTTAACTGGAGATGTTCCAAGAGTAAAGCTAATTAAATCGTTTTATAGGGCTGATTATTCGCAAATGATGACGCTTTGGAATTTTTCGAATCAAGGAAAATAACAAGGAAAGTTATCGTCCGGTCATAAATCGTCTTTACTGATAAAAAAGGTTCTCTCTTAAAAACCCACCCAAATCCACACCCTTTTACCACGATCACAAATCATTTTTATCTCTTGCAAAGTATCACGCCTTAAACTTTTAACAGTAAATATCAATGCGTTAAAATTAAAATTAGTGAAGTGCTTAAATTCTCAACTAGGATTATAAATCAAAAGATTAAATTTCTACTGCAATTTAATTAAAGCCCACATAGTAAATCTAGGTAAATAAAAACGTGATTTCCACGAAATCGGGTTATTTTCCATTCCTCCCTTTTGTCGTACAAACAGGAGGTTTATCTCCGCAGCAAACTTTTTTCTCCCTCGGATTTTTTGTCTGTCGTTTCCGAGATAGCTGGTGCACAGCCCGCATTATTTAAAACGCCTAAATTGCAAACAAAGACGGTCCCCGCGCTAAACAACGTTAACGAGATAGTGTTTTCGTTCTGTGACGACGACAACAGGAAATAAGTTGAT
Source organism: Digitonthophagus gazella (assembly GCA_036711955.1). Taxonomy (NCBI): domain Eukaryota; kingdom Metazoa; phylum Arthropoda; class Insecta; order Coleoptera; family Scarabaeidae; genus Digitonthophagus; species Digitonthophagus gazella. Next base: position 13,353,387 of record JASCIT010000012.1, read on the forward strand.
TGCGCCCCCGTTTCGTGAACACTCTCCTCCTCCTCCGTTACGTACCTACTTCTGCGGGACATTGTTCCTCTGGCTTGGTTAAGTGTCGGGACAATCCCGGTTGAAATTAAACCTGACTACTTGACACCAAAGGGAGATGTTTGTAGGAGAGAAAAAAATAAAGATAGGAAGGAAGAGGAAATGTCTGGATTCAACTGGATTTGTATTTGTTTGAAATTTTTCTTTTAGAAATAATGATCTTGATAAAAAAGTTTTATGGTAAAAGGTTTGCTGGATTGTGTACCTTTGTATTATGAGATTTTATTGTGGAGATTTGAAAGGAAAATAAATTAAATTTTCTTTTCTGGTGTAACAAAAGTTACCTTTAAGTTTATTTTAGAAGACCCATAATCGATAAAATGATTTATTTTTATTCGAAATTTTGGAAGTTAGGTTGGGTTAAAAATCTTCGGTGATTTTGGGAATTTTTTTGAATTTTTGGGTAAGAAATAGGATAAGTTTGACAGTTATAACGGAAAATAGAGGTTTTAATTTATCCTTTTTTAGGAGTTTATTACTCTATTTTAAAAAATAAAGTCTGTATGATTTTTTTAAAGTTCGTAAAAAATGTTTAGGTTCTGTTCGTTTTTTCAATGTTTTTTGGAATTTTTTAAAATTCTTTGGTAATAAATACAAGAAATTTGATGGTTTAAATAAAAAATAGACATTTTAAGCTATCATTTTTCAAAGTTGTGTTTATTTATTTGCATAAAGAAGTTCGGTAGAATTTTTCAAATTTGATCAGAATTTTAGAGGTTTGGTTGGATTAAAAAGTCTGGTGATTTGGAGAATTTTTTAAAATTCTTTGGAAAGAAATAGAATAAGTCTGATGATTATAATGGAAAATAAAGGTTTTAATCTATCTTTTTTTAAGAGTTAACTACCTTATTTTTATAAATAATGTCTGTGTGATTGTTTCAAAATTGGTAAAAAATTTCAAGTTTTTGTTCAATTTTCTCAATGTCTTTTTGGAAATTTTTAAAACTCTTTGATAATAAATACAAGAAGTTTGACGGTTTTAATAAAAAAATAGACATTTTAAACTATCATTTTTCAAAATTGTATTTATTTATTTCCATAAATGAGCTCGGTAGATTTTTTTTTAATTTGATCAGAATTTTAGAGGTTTGATTGGATTAAAAAATCTGGCGATCTTGAGATTTTTTTTTAATTCTTTGGAAAGAAATAGAATAAGTTTGATGGTTTTAATGGGAAATAAAGATTATTAATCTATAATTTCTTAAAAGTTTCTTACTTCATTTTAATAAATAAAGTCAATGTAATTTTTTAAAAAGTGATTAAAAATTATAAGGTTATGTTCGACTTTTCGATGTTTTTTTAGATTTTTTTTTACTTTTTCGTAATAGTTACAATAAATTTGACTATTTCAGTGAAAAGTGGACATTTTAATTTATCATTTCTCAAAATTGCTTGTCTATTTTAAAAGACCATAATGGATAAAATTGTTTACCTTTATTCGATTAATTGAAACTTGTTAGAAATGCTTTAAATTTTTAATTTGAAAAAACTTTCCAATCCTTGATTAAGGAAAGAGAATAATGAACGTAATCTAAGACAGAATAAACAAAATTTCATTAATATCAAGCGAAGAAGAAAAATTTAAACCCCATCTTATGAGATAAAATCAAAGCAATTTTCGAACTTAAAAATGAAATTGAAATTATAAACTGGGAGAAAAATCTTCTTTTAGAAAAAATAATCTTTTTTTCGAAACAATAACTTCTTTTTTTACTAGAACTTTGCACTCCAAGAGTTATGATACAGCTGTCTTCATTTAAAAAATTGAAAATTTGTTAGGGTTTTATGAGGAACGCTTTAGATAAATTAAATAAAATTTTCCAAATATTGATTCAGAAAGAAGTAGAATAACGAACCAAGCTTGAGATTTGGATAAAAGGGTATCAAATATTTACCAAATATTGATCAACTAAGGAAGACAAATTTAAACTCAACCTTGGACAAAAGTCAACATTTCTTGTTAACCTTAATTAAAGCTATAAAGAATGTTGCAATTCACGTAGAAATTCTTTAAGTATATTATTTTTTAAAGAATTTTCCACGCCAGAAATCGTAAGCAATAAAATCATCCACAATAGAATCGAACAACAGATAATATGTTTTCTGTTTTTGACTTTTATTACGAATGCTTTAAATTTAAAATTTACCTTCACTCGAAAACAAGATGTTTACAACTTAGGGTTCTATCGGGAATATATTTAAACTTAAAATTTTTTTTGAAACCTTGATCAAGAAAAAGGAAAATAACGAATCTAACCTAAACAAAATTTAAAATTTCCTAAATGTTAATTAAGAGAGGAAGAAAAGTTTAAACCCCAACTTATACAAACTCATAAACCTAAATTAAAGTTGAAATAGAATTTATAAAATCACGTGGAAAATTTTAGTCATAGGAATTATCACTCACATATCCTATTTTAGTAGAAATTTTCTCATCCACAGTTATAATCATTATAATTTATAAGAAATTTTTAGTTTTTAATTTTTTAAAAGAAATTCTAGTCCAATTATAAAATAATATAAATTTCTTGCGTTTGAGTTAGATTAAGAAACACCTTTATTGTCTGGTTTCTTAAACAAATTTGAAAATACATGGAACGTTTAACATTATAAAATAAACACAAATACTTTTAAGACAAAAATGAAAGAATCACGTAAAGAAAGTTCATATATTTTCATGTTTAAATTTGAATCTAGGTTTAATTATGAATAAATAAATTTTTTAAATACACTACTTGAAATTATCGTGGTGTGTGGAGCTCATGCGAAATAGTAAATGATTGTTTTAACAGGCATATTTCTTTTAGAGCGTGTATCTACATGATTACTGGAAATCTAAACTTTGTCAAATTCTTCGCTTGTGTATGTATTGTATTATGTCTCGCGTCTACCGAAATCATTACATTCAATTAACACCTTCTAAGGAGAGTCAAAGTATAGAAATGCATAAAGCTTCAAATATCTTTTCGCGAAACTACTAGAAAATTAAATTGAAATGGTTTTACTATTATTCAACCATGGAATGTCCAGTGCTATGAAGTCTGGAAAGCACCTAATAGAGGCAGCGGTCTATCATAAATTATGAACAAACGGTAATAGAGACATTTCGATCAAATGTCTTATTGTTAGTTAATCCATTTGAAGCAACTCGCCCAGCGGATGTTACTTGGAGAGCGATTTAGGGAAGTCTGGCATCGATGCAAACAACTTATCGAATTGCTATATTTTAACATCACACCTACGAATTTCAAAGATTTCTTTAACACATTTGCATCATACAGAAAAGTGAAAAATTCGTTCTTATCACTAAAAAATTTTTTGCTTGTATTTACTACAGATGCCATAAGTCAAGTCAGTATAGTTTCAGATGTTCGTACTTTGAAAGCTTTCGTCGAAAAAAATCGGGGTAAAGACTGTCGTGATCGGTGATCATTTCTGCGTAACATAGTCAAAACTCAAAATTGCAGGTCACGCGGTTCAGGAAATATCGCGAGTTTTCAGATTCAAGTGGTATAGTTTGAGGCGGTATCAAGTCGAAGAAGAATAAGCCAAATCATCTTTAATTATGAATATCGGTTTTGTCTATAGTACTAGGATGGTTAACCGTGTCTCAGAAGATCTAGAGCAGGAAGACTAAATTTTGGAATTCGCTTAAGGACGCTACTCTGACTTTACATCTGATACTGTGATGGGATGAAATTCAGTTTAGATACTGGTAATCCTAAGTCATCATTCAAGAAAAGTCTGACTGTGGTCTGGTACGTGATCGAAATTTTAGGACCAATTTTGTTACCATACCTTCAAAGACATGGCAATGGCTTTTCAACAAGACAACAGTGAATCACGCTCAGTACGATTCACACTAACATTTTTAATAAGAACAGTACTATATGCAATGTATTTCTCCATTCTTCAGTGGAATATCAGGAATCAAACAATCAATAAAACTGAAGAGTCGAATTTGTTAATATCTTGTGGATGGATATCTTCCACGTTTCTAACCGGACGCGACTGACCTGATGACGGCTTGAAAGCCGAAACCCGGGTAGTCAAGAACTAATAAATTCGACTCTTCAGTTTTATTGATTGTTTGATCCAAGAACAGTACCAATTTACTGCCAAGGCACACATAATCTTCAAATTTACCTTCCATTGAACATTTACCACCAATGAAACCAAAAACTTCCCATAATTTATGTAGCTCATTTTAACAGGAATTAATTGAATGTAAGTTTGATTTCGATGGGCGGAGCTTAACAACAACACAAGTAAAGAATTTGACACGATTTAGGTTGTCGGTGATCAGTAGTATAACTACACGGTCTAAAAGAAGTATACGTAAAAAAATACTAAAAACCAGAGTAAAAACAACCAAGGAGTGCACGGATCGTGACCAAATTTTAATCATTTACTATTTCACTTGAGTTATACATACCATGAAAATTGCAAATTTGTACGACCATTTCTTCAGGGTGTTGTGGTTTTTTTGCGAGCAGTTTAATTTTCATCAACAAATTTTTTAAAAAAAAAAGAACAATAAATTAAATATTTTTGTCTAAATTTCAATTCTAATTTCATTTTTATTTATTTTTCCATTCAAAGCATTATTGTGCTAAATTTATCTTATTTTGTACCACTTACTAACCGTTTTTCGTATAAAGAGAAACGGTTTATTACCCACTTTGTTTACCTAACCAATGTACTTGATTTACAAACGGGATTATCCCAAAGTTTACGACAGTACAGTTTAACCTATTTTACTAGGAAAACAAAATGACTTATATCCTTAAATCTCAACCTATTCGTACATAATGTAATTCCTCAATTTAAGTTTATTCAACTAGAATTCTCACTACATTTCCCAACTTTGTCACCCTTCGAACTAAGTAAAGATGATTAATAGTCGTCATTCATCGAAACATTCCCTTGATTCATTTATCTTACCTAAGTCTTTCTGTACTCATGATAAATAACCCAAGGATGGTATATTACGTCAAGTTCTAGTCGATTTTCTTTTGGGTTTGTTTTTAAAATAAGTACACTCGTTTAGAATTCATATCAAATAAAAAATAAACTCTTAAAAAGTGAGCTTTCAATATCCGCTAGGAGAACACATTCACGTTTCTGGTGGTGGTTCTATGAATAATTCACGCGTACATTAACGCTACCAGTTCAATTTCGAAACGCTCTATTTAGCTTGGAATTGTACACAAGAGGAATCCAATGTGAACGAAATCAAATCCCTAACAAATACGAAACTAACGTTAATTAGCGTCGAAACACGAAACGTAATAGCCTTGTTTCGAACTATTTTAAGATATTAAAATGGGTTCAATCGATTTTTGTCTGCAATATATTCCACATCGGATTTATTTAATTTTATTCATTTTTTTATCAAAATACCAGCTTTACACGTCATATTCAGTCACTAAATCCTCTTTCGAACTTTATTATTTATTCCTAACGTTCGAAAAGATTTTTTATTTAAAAAAGAAATTCAAACGTTAGTTCAGAAAGGAAGTAGAAGGTATAAACTAAAATATCAGCTTTTCACGTCATATCCACTCATCGAAAAGATTTTTTATTTAAAAAAGAAATCCAAACGTTAGTTCAGAAAGAAGGAGAATAACGAAACTAACTTATTTCTAACAATATTTGGCCAAATAATGAACAAATGAGGAAGAAAATTTTAAATGCAACCAAAAACGAAGTTAAAAATTTCTCAGGAACCTTAATTAAAGATGACAGAAAAGTTCCAAACGGCGTGAAAAACCTTACATACTTAAGAATTATCACTCAAGTACCTTTCCTCAGTTACATGTTTTCCAAGCAAGAGCTATAACTGATGACTAGATCTGGCTTTAAACGAATAATTGATTTTTCTTTAATTTGATGTGGAAAGTTTTAAAATTAAATACATTTTCCAAAACTTGGATTAAGGAAGAAGGAGAATAGCGAACCTAATTTAGGAAGAAATCAAAGATTTACCAAGTATAGTGCAAATGATGAAAAAAATTAACCCCAACATTAAACTAAATCAAAAATTGAGAGAAGGATGGAGAGAAGGATGCAAGAGCGCGGTTCCTCCCCGTAACTTTACCAAATAGACCCGACTAAACTATAGTGGAAGGAAGGACCGGAATATCTACCAGTCCTCGCAAACGCAAAGGTCTTCAGGCAAGAACGCGCCGTTGAGGACAGGTCCACCGCACCTCGCTACTTTAACTTTTTCGGTCAGATTATTTGCCATTTTTCGGGTCTTACACCAAAAGTGAAAAGTGTTAACTTTCCAACCACAATGATTGTCAAATTTTCACAAGATAATATTAGCATCGTTTATTAGAAAATTTTCTAAGCTTTAACCCTATTAAATTGTTCATGTTATAAACACACTTCGTTATTAAACGATAAATGTTTAACAAAAATTGATTTCAGAATAATAAATTGATAGCGGTGAAAACGAATTTGTGATCTCCCATCCTAATGTGTATAAAATTTGATTAAAATTATAACCAATAATTGTGGTTGAAGAGTTAACACTTTTCGCTTTTGCTGTAAGACCCGAAAAAGGGCCAAAAGTGACCGAAAAAGCTAAAGTAGCGAGGTGCGGAGGGCCTGCCCTCGACGGCGTTTTTGCCTGAAGACCTTTGCGTTAGCGAGGACAGGTTGATACTCTGGTTTTCCCTTCCATTGTACTCCACTCGGGCCTACTCGGCAAAGTTATGGGTAGAAACCACGCTCTTGCATTCTTCTCTCCATGGTGTAGCTTAAGATCGTCTTATAGTACATACTACACTCTATTAAGGTACATACCATTTTTTCTACTTGATGTGGAAAGTTTCAAGTTTTAAAATTAAATGCATTTTCCAAAACTTTGATTAAGGAAGAAGGAGATTAAGGAACCTAATTTAGGAGAAAATCAAAGATTTCCCAAATATTGTGCAAATGAGGAAAAGAATTAACCCCAACATTAAACAAAATCAAAAATTCTTCTTGAAGGCACATACTCTACTAAGGTACATATCACGTGGAAAACCTTTACAATAAAAATCAACGCTAGGAGGTTTTATTAATATTTATTTTTATTAAAATTTGCTCCACCAAAACTTAAACGGTGTGAAGGTTTTATAATAAATGCTTTGAAAAATTTAAAAAGTAATTTCTAAAAAATTCCTAAGAATAGAACAGATAAGTAATTCCTAAAAATAGATTGTAGATATGGATTTTTATTTCACATTCGATTTAATTAATTGAATTCATTGTTGTTTTTGAAAATCTCCTCAAACAGAACCTTTCACGTCAAATCCAGTCGTTAGATCCTCATTCGAACCTAAGATATCCTGTCAGGTGCAATCTAGACAGCCCGCGGAGGTAATTGGAGGGAATTTGATCCTTCCGTTAACGCCAAAGGCCGATAATCCGATAGTTTAGGTGAATTGTGCGCTCAAATTCCTCCTCGGAATTGTGCAAACTCAAAGTGAACGCGGTTAAATCGACCGAAACCGAACTCAACCGGAGAGATGTTATTGCAAACCCATCTGTATTCAACTGACAGGAAAAGAGTTCGTTTTCGACGTCGTTCTTCGTCACACATTTTATATTAACCCCTTATTTTCACCAGTGTACTTGTCAACTGTATTCAACTGAGAGAATTTAAATTTAATATTAAAAAACCGTCAATCTGTCAGAGAAATTTTATTTATATTACTTTCAACAGACGCTTTATTTTTTATTTTTTTATTTTAAGAGTTTAGAATTGAAATCGTAATTTTAATTCCCTTTTTTAAAGAAAAAATGTTCGAATAAAGCGTCATTTTCAGGGGAGAGGCTCCGAACAATGGATGTTCATTAATTATTTTCAGATAAAAGCTTCGGTTCGATTTCAGACGACGTCTATAAATCGTAGTTTAGTAAAATAAAGCTTTATTTATTACACTTGAAACCTAAAAAAGGTGTCCTTTCTTTCATTTTAAGAAGATTTACGTTTAAAAACAGGATTAAATTTATTCCTTCGTTTCATGCTAAAAAATTAATATGTAAAACGTGGAAATCGATACAGGTGTTATTTTTTCCCTCCGACAAGAAACTTAGCGCATAAAAACGCCATAATAATAAAAAAGTCTGGGAACGTGTTCCTTTAGATCGTAGGATAATTAACAAATAGACGTTGTTTGAAAGCTCTTACGAACGTTTATCCTCCGAGCCAAAGCACACAAAGCTCCGGAGGGCAGTCTTAATCTGCGGTTTCCCAAACATTTGCCCCAGAACTTATTATTCCCCTCGACTCTCCAGATGGTACCCAAACGTAAACAGAGTCGCTTAAACTCGCTCTAGCTTTTCGAATTTAGGAGATAATCAAGCGATGATAATACAGTTTATAAGTTTAATTGTCTTATAATTGTTTTAATGATATTTACAGTAGATTTTAAATTAATAGTAAAAATAATGGTAAAACTCTAGTAATGAAGTAAAAGTTTTGTAGATTTCTAGTAAAAATTTTACTTATAGAAGGATTTTTCGGTTATACTTTTTTGCGTATTCTTTTGTGTTTTTTGTTCTATTATATTTTATTATTGTAACTTAGAAAACATTTCAAACAACTTTAAGCCTTGAATACACTTATAAGTGATGTTATGATCAAATTGGCAATTATAGTTATGTTTGATTTCATCGAATTCTATTATTTTTACCGAGTTATATTTATTAAAAACACTATAAGGGAATAATTTAAACCAAATGAGAAGTAACCAAATATGACTTTTTAAATCCAAAACACTGTCTTTAAGTGGGGTAGAAATACTGATGGTACAATATCAAGAATTAAGAAAATAGTGGGATGTCAACCGAATTAAAAAAAAAGAAATTAAACTCTTCCTCTATTCACACCTCAGCTTTCCATTACATAACAATTTTCCTCAGAGGTACACTATAAGGTAAAATACAAACAGCAATAAATGAACAAATTAAATAAATGACTAAATAATACTCATAATTAGAAGTTAAGAATATGAGTATAAATGTGTACATGCTGAAAATTAGTTATAAACGCTAAGCATCGGTTTAATTAATAACAGTGAAATTACTTTAATGATTTTCCCTTCATTGTCATTTTCTCTAATCATTTTCACTGTTATTATCATTAGAATGATGAGGAGAGTTTTTAAATCGTTTTCAGCATCTACAAATGTTTAATATACTAGTGTTCTAAACGTCCAATTTTGAGTATTAGTTAGTCGTTTGTTAGATTTGCTCATTCATTGCTGTTTGTACTTTACTTTATAGTATACCTCTGACATCCGAAGAAGATTATAATATAATCGAAAGCTTAGTTATGAATAAAGGAGGAATTTAATTTCTTATTCCTGGTTTGGTTGACATTCCACTATTTTCTTCATTCTTAGCCCCGGTACAGACGAGCCGTTTTTGAATGCGCGTTTAATCGCATGTTTGCTAACGCGCGTTTTGCTACATACGTATTTTAATAGGAGCATACAGACTCAAGCGTGAGCTTTAAAGTACTATTGTTTCTATTTGCTCGTTGATTTGAACGTGCGTTTTTGAGGTGTCAGGTTATATTGGTGTGTTTCAATACAGAGCGGATACATTTTGACACGGAGCTTTTCATTGAAGAAATTTATAAAAAAACAGCTATTTTTAAATAGCTGGATGTTGGAGGTCCTGAAGAACCCCCAACATAAAAATACAATAATAAAAAGACAAAATTGGGAAGAATTGGTTGACATTTTTAGTATAGCTGAAGATAGTACAGAAAAAAAGAAAAGTCTTAGTATATAAACAATTTGAATATTTATTTTTATTTACAATTGAAGAGCATTTTTCCAAAACTGACTAAGTCCAAAATAAGTATTTGTAGATATGACTGAATTTCTGTAAAAAGTTGTATACAACACTTTCAGTAGAAATGTGTTAACAGATAAATGATATTATATTTTATAGTGAATTAGTCACATGAATATTTAGGATTAATTTATTTTTTTCTTGCAACCAATAGGTTTCTTGCAAACAACAGAAACTTTTCTGTTCTCTTATACGTTTTCCTCTTAAGCAAACTTGCTCTTCTATATTGTCATCATCCGACATTTTAAATAGTTTATTACAGGCACACAAAAATAACACGAAATAACCAAATTACCAAACACCTTGTTTGATGTTTTTCCCAGTACTAAGCATTGTCAATGCACTTTAATGAGCGTGACTTAGTCAGTTTTGGAATAAAATCTTTTTGGACTTGGATTAGCTTTGGAATAAATCTTTTCGAGATTTATCAAAATAAACTGAAATGTATATTAGTTTTATGAAAGATAAACCTACAGATCAAATGCAACTTTTTTTGTACTTATTTTAAGCACAAAAACACGATTTTTGGTTTTTTGGACTTACAAGGAGAGTGCAAGGTCTTGGGGTCACAGATTTGCTTCAAATTTTGTAGGGTGGTAGATTTAGTCTTCCTGTTGATGAAAATATATGGTTATAGGGGCCACTATTCAATAATTTTTAAAATATTTGCAATTAAAGATGCAATTAATTCGTTAGCGCAAGTCCGGTTAATGTCAAAATTGACCGAATTTATACCGATTAAGTCAGGCTTTTTGAAGAAAGGTTATAATGCCAAGTCATATTCCTGTATTAATTTTGAAGTTTTTGGAGATAGATAGAATTTTGAAGTCTTGAAAAATGACAATTAACTGACAAATCCAAAGTGCGGTGCACACTAAAAAAATGCTTCGATGTCGCAAAATTTTATATCCACCCATGGTATCTTTATATGTAAAAATAGACTCTCTCAGTACTAGAACCCGGCGCCTAATGACGAGAAACACCGATCTATTGCTGCTACGCTACACCCATTATGTTTAATCGTTTGCTACAGACCTGAATTTAACTAGTGAATTGCATCTTCAATTGCAAATATCTAAAGAGCTATTGAGTAGTGGCCCCTACAACCACATATTTTCTTCAACAGGGAAACTAAATCTACCATCCTACAAAATTTGAACTAAATCTATGACCCCAAGACCTTGCACTCTCCTTGTTAGTTAGTTTTGGAAAATACCTCTTCAATTTATATCATGTTATCCTGTGACTGCAATTTCCCTTCATTAGTAGAAAAATATAATAAATTTTTCTCTCAGTGATGCAGCTGATAAATTTCCTCAAGGGACATCTTCGCTGGTTATGTTCTCCAAATTCGATAAATATAGTGTGTTTTCAAATGATATCCGTCTTTCGTTCTAACGTAATAATGTAGTATAACACAAATTTTAATAATTTTTCTGCGGACGTAATATTAACATCTATAGAGCTATGTATTATTCGCCATTTATTACATAAAATTCCAAATGTGCATTCAATATATCGCCGTGCCCTCGGTGAACAATAGTTGAAAATTCTTTTGTTGTAAGTACGTTGTTTACCACTATAAGGATGCATTATATTTGCCATTATGTCGAAAGCTTCGTCGCCAACAAATACATAGGGCAGTGGTGTTTTATCTATGTTAGACATAGGTTTTGACTTTGGAATTTACAATGTGTTCTTTACTACTTTTTTTATAAAGAAGTGAATTTTGAAAAATTGCCGAATCCCTACTTTTTCCATAGGCTCCAACATCAACATATTCAAAACAATACAATATGGGATGCACCCAATAATTTCTTTATCTTGGTCGTCGTCTTTTATAACGACGGAAAAAAAGCCAAACTCAAGGTACGGCCTCCACCTTCATCACGAAAATCCGTGAAATTGACAACTACGTGCGTTCACATAACGCTCTATTAAGCGCATCGTATGTACTATAACCCGAAATTGAGCTGCACCATGAAGAGAAAGATGAAAACGTAAGCCCCCTCTCCGTGGCATTGACGAGCACTCTTTCATCTTTCTGATCACGGTGCAGCTCCATTTCGGGTTATAGTACACTTCTCCATGGTAAGTGTCTGATCAAACGCGCGTTGAAAAACGCCCCGTATGTGTACGCCTTTAGGGTCGGCTTGTTCATCTTTGAATAAATTAATTTATCTGATATTTTCCATAGTTACTGCAATTTCACTTACCATGATTGGCTATTTAACCAGTAGGCATTGTAAATATCAGATAGATTAATTTACACAAAGGTGAATAAACCGGCCCACAGTGGGGCGAAATGGTCTAAAATCGGACATTCGTACAAAAATTAAATGAAAAAAAATCTATACTTTCGGCATATTTTTATATTCTACACACTTGAATCTATTTATAAAATGCATTTGTATTATTAATTTTTATTTTTTTATCAAATTTCCTATAGAAAATATTTTTCAATTTCGACATTTTCAAAACTAATGAAGTTTCGTTGATTCGACATGTACTGCTTTAAAAAAATTCTGCCATCAAAACTAAACGAAGGGGGTAATTGAAAGTTCTATAACAACTTATTAATTCCGTTGGAGCCTATAATTCTTTAAACGCCTAAATTTTGCAAGAGAAGGCAGATTTGCAGAAAATTTTTTTGAGGACAAAAAAATTAATTGTGAAATAGTAAAAAATGTATTATTGTATTAAACTTGTAGATTCGACAATGCAGATATAAATATACAACATTGATAAGTCATTTTTTTTTATCAAATATATGCATGCTGAAGTCATGTAGGTGTAGGTTGTTACAATCTTCTTGCACTTATCTTTGCTAATATAAGGTCGTTTGTAAGCTATTTAATGTTAAAAATCTGTTACAATTCATATTATTTATAAAAAAGAAATATGTCCTGTTTGGGAATTGAACCCACTTCTGCATCAAAATAGATTTTTTCCTTAAAAATAGTTATATTTAGTATAATCATAATGTTTAAGTGCTACAAGTGTTTCGCCTTCTTGGCGTCATCAGGCACATCGTCAGTTATTATTAAAGGGCAAAGTGGTGTTTCAAATCATTCATTAAGGCTGACTTTTACCAACCTCCTGTTAACTTAACCAGCGGTTTAATTTCAATTTCAACTTATGCGATTGGCTACTTTGCCAATAACCATGGTAATAAACCGCTGGTTACATTAACCGGAGGTTGGTAAAAGTCAGCCTAAATCGAATAACAGAGGACCAGAACCGGTTAAACGTGACGATGTGCTTGTTGACGTCAAGAAGGCGGGACACGTGTAACCCTTATATAAACCTTATATAATAAATTTTCATCGTTGGCTCAACTTTTAAACTTTACTTTAATCATTCTAATGTTTCTTGTATGATAAACCCTTTGTGATTTTTTAAAAAGTTAAGTTAGTTAACTGTTAAAAATTTTTGTCAATTTAATTTTTTTTTAAATTTTTTGGTAAGAATTAGAACAAACTTGGGGCTATTTTAGGGAAAAAGAGAATCTTTTAATTTCAACATAATGAAAAAATCTTTGCTTAATTTCAATAAATACAATTGCTATGATTTTTCAAAGTTGGTCAAATAATTATTAAGTTACCCATTAAAATTCTTAGATATTTTAATAACCCTTTTAACATTTTTTGGGACAATTAGACAAATTAGACGGCCTTTAGATTAAAATAAAATGCTTTCAGTTCAATTTAATGTAAAGATATTTTCTTAATCCCTATAAATAAAATTGTTACGATTATTACTGATAAAATTGTTACATTGTGCAATATACTTCTTCATTCTTCAGTTGGTAATTAAGAAAATAACCAGATACCGTATTTTTCGGACTATAAGATGCACTTTTTACATAGAAAAATGGACTCAAATTTTGGGTGCGTCTTATCGTCCGAAGATAACTTTAAAGTATATTTTTCTAAAAATCAGTTTATAAATTCTGGGTGCGTCTTATCGTCCGGTGCGTTTTATAGTCCGGTACGTCTTACAAGTCCGAAAAATATGGCTCGACTCTGAAGGTTAGTATCACAGGTTGGTATGACACAGACAAACAGGGTAATTACCGATTTACCTATCGTCTTTTTTCTATGATCGTCGATAACTAAATACTACCTATTAGGCTTAGCCTATAATCGTGTGTGTTTTTGTATGATTCATTTGAATTACTTTTATACATCTTTAATATATATTTTTCTAAAATTCGAAAAAATGAGCGTAAAACAAAAAAGACTTTCATATAACGTGAGGTATAAACTAAATGTAATCAATTATGCAAAACAATATGGAAACAAAGCATCAGAGAAACATTTTGGTCCACCACCAACAGAGAAAATGGTTCACGAATGGAGAAAACAAGAGGAACAATTAAAACTACTAAGTACAAACAAAAAAAACATTCCGTTCACACTTAGAAAAATGGCTAGAATTAGAAGTACACATGAAAAATTGGGTAACATACAATCGAAGTATGGGCATATCTGTTTCTACAAAAATGATAATTTTTGAAGCAAAAGATGGGCAACTACTAATGGAATTTTAGATTTTTCCGGGTCACCGTCTTGGTGCTTTAGATTTATGAAAAGACATGGGTTATGTATGCGTACAAAAACCACACTAGCCCAAAAAATGCCGGCTGAATACGAATCTAAAATTATAGAATTCCATAGATTTGTAATATCAGCGAGAAGGAAATATAATTTCGAGTTTAATCAAATTGCGAATATGGATGAGGTGCCTCTAACTTTTGATGTTCCTTCAAATCGAACTGTAGATTCAAAAGGCACCAAATCAATACTAATCAAAACAACAGGTCACGAAAAAACTCACTACACTGTACTTTTAGCTTGTTGCGCGGACGGAGAAAAACTACCGCCCATGGTAATTTTCAAGAGAAAAACATAACCAAAAGATAAAATTCCTAGTGGCGTCATTATTCACGTTCAAGAAAAAGGCTGGATGGATGAGACAGGCATGAAATTTTGGATAGAAAATATATGGGCAAAACGTCCAGGTGCATTGTTTAAAAAGACTGCGATGTTAGTGTGGGATCAATTCAGAGCCCATACAACGGAATCAACCAAGAAACTTGTAAAAGGAATGAATACAGAAATAGCAGCCATTCCTGGAGGCCTCACAAGGCAATTGCGACCCTTAGACGTCTCTATCAATAAACCTTTTAAAAATTTTATGCGAGAAGAGTGGAATAAATGGATGGCAAAACCAAATCATGATGTCACCGCAACAGGACGTATGAAACGGCCAACAATTTCAGAAGTTTGTACCTGGGTGAAAAATTCATGGGAGGCTGTGAAAGAAGATACGATTATAAAATCATTTAAAAAATGCGAAATAAGTAATGCTATGGATGGTACTGAAGATTACTCAGTTTTTGCAAAGAGCAATAACAGTAGTTCAGACGAAAGTAATCCGAACGGTGACAGTAACGAGACGAGGGATAGTACCGAGAGTGAAGGTGAACTGAATGTTGCTAGTACAAGTTATGTTAATATATAAAAATTATGATCCGAAAGTAACATTAAAGTATATTTTTCTAAAAATCATCTTATAAATTTGAGGTGCGTCTTATAGTCCGAAGATAACATTAAAGCACATTTTTTTAAATATCATCTTATAAATTTGAGGTGCGTCTTATCGTCCGGTGCGTCTTAAGCTGGATCCAGACCAAACGCGCCGCTCCGCGTTGCGCTGTATTGCGCCCAAAAATACCGCGCTGAACTGCGCAGCGCCGCACAAAGCAACGCAGAATGGTGCAAACATTTTAAACAAACATATGAATCTCAGCTCTGTTCCATTTGGCGCGCGCGCAAGTCTGTATGGAATTTAATAGAAAAATTATAATTGCCGCTGCTATTATTGTTATCAATCATAGTCTGAACAAAAAAAGGCAAAACAGAAAACGGCGTCTTTGGATAACTCCGATGCTTGCAAGTAGATTCACATACTGTGCAAAACAACTGTTAAGTGAAATGTTGATGAGCAATACTGGACAATTTGAAAATTTTTGTCGAATGTCTTTGAAAGACTTTGAATTCTTGTTAAATTTAATCGAGCCAAGTATAAGAAAAAATGATACAAATTATAGAGAGGCTATTTCTTCCAAAGAAAGATTAACTGTAACCTTACGATTTTTGGCTTCGGGAGAATCACTCACCAGCTTGATGTATCTTTTCAAAATATCGAAACAAAGTAGTGCTTTTTATTTTTTATATGGTAATTATTGTTTTTTGGATTCCATAATTCGGGTTTTTGGCGGTATAAATCTATAATTTTCTCAATATTTTCGTGTGACCACTCAGTTGAACTCATTTTTGCGACTATCAACATTGAAGGGTATGTATGTGGCTTGGTATATTCAAAACACCGTCCAAACCAAATGCGCACAAACAATCGGTTCCCTTTGATGTACCGACACTCGACGGATCGTGTTCGATCGTACGCAAAACAGCGCATCCTAGCGCAGTTTTGCGTAGTTTGTCGTCCAAACCGAAGACGCCGCGTCGAGCCGCGCTGCTTAAAACAGCGCGGCGCGGAGTGGCACGTTTGGTCTGGATCCAGCTTTATAGTTCGAAAAATACGGTAAACTGATGCTTATATTATTTATTTCGTTCTTCACTACTTAGGTTTCGGCATTTCCGCCGTCATCAGGTCAGTCGCGGCGAAAAGCATAATTGAACATGTGTTAATTGTATAATTAATAAGTCTTAAATTAGCGTTCGTTCAACACACATTGTTTAATATTTAGCTGTGAAGTCGGAGCATGGGATGATTGAGGATTTGTTTACTTTTCTAATTCTGAAAATTTCGACCTAATTTGTTAAATTTTAACTTATTAACATGGAATTAACACATATTCAATTACACATTTCGACGTAACTGACCTGATGACGGTGTAAATGCCAAAATCTAGGTAGTCAAAGACGAAATAAATAATATAAGCTTGAGTATATCTTATTGTTTCCTTAACCCCTTGGGTGACGATTTACTTCGAATGTATAATGCAATTATTACGAGCTGACTGGTCATTGTATGTTAATGGGTTAAGACGATTACATTTTTTTTAAACTTGGTCAAGAAATGGCTAACAAGTTATCTATCAAATTTCTTCGATTCTCTTTTTTTTAATTTTTTTGGCAACACTTAGAACATATTTGTATTTTTAAATTAAAATAGAATATTTTCAGTTGAATTTAATGTAAAATCTTTTCTTAATTTCTATAAATAAAATTATAAAACTGTATTTTAATACCAACTAATTATGAGATCAAAACGTTTATAAAATACTTATAAGAAAATATTATAAATGTCAAGTATTAAATTCAGTTGAATTGAATTAATTGAATGTTAATTTATATTTACACCTTGACGAAAGATGAACATGAAAAAAAAATACAAATTTAATTTTAAACTGTTTATAAGATGATGATTTACACAAAGGTAATTGATAATAAACATCAACATAATATAAACTGTTACCAAACGATGTAATTAATTACAATAATATCCATAATTAAACGGAGTAATTTACGCAAAATGACAAATTGGAATTTCCATTTTCATTATTAACCATGTAAATTAAATTTTCGACGCACCGAAATCAATTTCGGCGCCGCTCTGTTTGTCCTGAAAACGCAAACGTACTCCGAATTTATATTTCAAATCGTTTTCGAATTATTATTTGTTGACGTCGATTTCATTTCTCGCTTTCTATTCGAAAAACAGTGCAAAAAAAATTAATAACCAAAAGTCATTACAACATGTTATTTTTATGGATTATATTTAAAAAATATAAATGTTTGTGTTATATTCTAGCAATTTTTCGAGAGGTAGTTATTCAAAAATGGTAATATCGACGGTTCGTTTTGCGAAAACGAACGACGTCGTAGTTCGAAGATGCAGAGAAAGCTCATTGTTTTCTTTGCCTAAAGGCTTCTGCACCGAGATAAGACCGAACTGTTTTGGAAAGTAGCCAAAAGGTCGATAAATATGATCTTTGGATATGAAATTTTACGTCAGCATGTCTTTGAAAACTTGATACTGTGTAATTTTTAAATTGAAATATTTAGAGGTAAAATTCAAAGTGTAATACGTCGAGATAACTCGACAAGTTTTATAGGGATAAACTAAAAAACTACTCTCGTCTTAATTAAGACGCGTCCTTTATGTTTCCAAAATTAACAACAACCTCAGTTTGAAATTAGCCGAGATAATCCCGAGCTGGGGGAATTTTCCTGGAAACCTCATTAAAATTTCGCCTTTACTTGTTCTTATTTTGAGGATGAAACGTTTAGTGTTTTCGACCGCGGAGATGAGGCAATAGAACGTCTCTCATTTTCTTTAGAAAGTTTTAATTGACTCATAATTAACAAAAAATAAGGGGGAAGGTGAAAGAAGTTAGTTTTTAATCGAAACATCTACAAAAGAATTTTGTTTCGATTTTTTATTGTTGAATATATTAAAAAATATTTAAAAAATATTGAAACTATTAAACATAAACATCGAATTTACACTCGGTTTAGTTTTTATGTCCATAAACAATAAAAAAGTATTTATTTCAATAAAATTTTAAAAGGAATTAATGGAATTAGTTTCGTTTATAAATTGTTTGAATTTCTAATTAAAAACATTAAGCAAAATTTGGTAAGGGAGAAAAAAATTCTTTCCACTTTTTAATCGAACTATTTGCAAAAAAAACTTTAATATTGAGCCTATTAAAGGAAATATTTCGCTTGAGCATTGAATTTACACTCGATTTGTTTTTTGTGTCAATAAAACAACATTCTGACTGCATTTAAAATAGTTTTAATTCAATAAAATTTTAGAGGGAATCGAACCAATTTTATTTAAAAATTATTGGAATTCCAATCGTGAACATTATTCGAAAACAACTCCGTCATTTGAAGCTAGTGGGACAGTTACTTTGAAAAGTATCAATGTGAAAAATTTATCAACGTATTCAGTGTTATAGCTTGGCATTACACCGATCCATTTGTTAGGTTTCTTTAATTTTAGAGCATCGGTTTGTGAGATTATTGTAGGTTATAGGAGCATTAGGCGAAGAATGGTACAAAATCTGTTTTATCTGTAACAATTTGATCATCAGTTGCGTCTCAGAAAACTACTAGATGAAGTACTAAATTTTAAATTCATTTATCGACGTTATTTTGGCTCCACTTCCACATATTTATTTCTCCTATCATTCCTTACACCAATTTCTATCCTACTTTCCTTCGTCCTCCCTCAGTGTGACTTTGTCAGGAATAAAACGAAGTACCATCGGTGTCCAAAAAATCCTGGGACAAACTGTCAATTGAAAAATGTCTAAAATAACCATAGCTTTGTTCGTAAGGGCAGCACTGCTTACACTTAGCAGTTCAGTGCATTATTAAATTTTAGCGTTGTTGGTTAGGTTAAAACTTGCACTGAACTCACTTACACTATGGTGCAAACCTGCAGTTTCGTGCAGCATTTAAAGGCGGATGACTGTAATTCAGGGTAATTTAGTGTTTTAGTGCTTTAGTTTAGTTCAGGTATAAACTGTGATCCAACGAACGCATATGTAACCAAAATTTAATAATGCACTGAACTAATAAGTGCAAGTAATGCAGCCCTTACGAACAGAACTTTTGGTTACATATGCGTTCGTTCGAATACATTTTATATCTGAAATAAAGTTTACCAAATTACACTGAATTATAGTCATTCTCATTTAAATGCTGCATGGAACTGCACCTTTGCACCATAGTGTAATTTAGTGCAGTGCAAGTTTTAACCCAACCAACAAAGCTCATACTTATATCTAAGTAACTACAAATTAAACTGGGCTTTTTAGAGAAAGGTTGGAATATGAATGACAGTGATAAACACTTTTCAATTTATTAATAACTTTGTTCGTTAATGCTGCACTGCTTGCACTTAGCAGTTCAGTGCATTATTAAATTTTGGGAATATATGCGTTCATTGGATCACATATACCTGAACTAAAATGCACCACATGACATTTAATTACAGATATTCCGCTTTAAATGCTGCACGAAACTGCACCTTTGCACCACAGTGTAACTTATTATTAGTGCAATGGACGTTTTAACCCAACGAACAAAGCTAATGTTTATAGAAAAAGGAAACCCAATATTTTGCCATTTCCCCATTGTTCACTACATTTTGTAATCTTAGAGGTACATAAGATACTATATTTTTTATGAATTCCTGGGTAACTGTGTTTCATGCTTCATTCATTATTTGTCAGCAGGAAAGTCTGTTTCCCATTTAGCATAACTGAAAATTTGGCATAACTGATCCAAATAGATTTTGTCGTATTTACCCCAGTAACTGCTCGTCTTCTTTGATACTTGTAGCATTTGGCATTCCCAAACCAGATTTCTTCGTTATTTTGCTGTGCTTCAATATTTTTTGTTCTGCTAGCAAACCTGTGTTTTTATTAATACTGAATTCAAAGGCTGTAGCACGCATATGCATTTTTAACATTCTCTAGCAAATTAGAGATTACTACAATAATTTTATTATGTTAGTTTTATAGGATTGACATATTAATTATCGATTAACTAACAAATCCAAAGCATGGTACACAATAAAAAAAAAATGATACCGATGGTACACCTAATATAACCGCTAAATTTTGATAAAATTTAAAATTCAAATTTTGGTTAATGCGTTAGTATTTTTAAAATTATTGAAAGTTACATACACTTAAAAAGTTAATAATTCATATTTAATTAATTTAAAAGATTGTTGTTTAAGGTAAATCTTCGATATAGGAAATAATATATCATCCACAATGAACGGTTGTCCGATCTTGGAATGTTGGTAGAATGTACACCTCAAGTGAAGTAATAAACGATCATAATTTTATTATAATCAGTGAACTCTTTGTCTTTTGTGTGATATTTTAAGTTTAAAAAACCACATTTCTTTTAGAGTGTATAGCTACATTACTGTGCCAAGTTCTTTACTTGTGTATATGTTACGCCATACATCTACCGAAATCAGTCTTCTGCTTAATTTCTTAATTAATTCCTGTCTTGAAATAAAGAAATTGAGATATGGAAAGCCATGAATATCCGTTTGGGATATTGCTAGATGATTGAGTTGGAGTGACTTTACAAACATTCGAGCATGAAGCCCTTAGTGCAATGAAGTCTGGAATACAAGTAATATAGATTGTGGTTGATTATCATAGATTATTATGTGGTTAACTGAATACCTAGTTACCCCGTTCGAGACAACTCGATCAGTTACTTGAAAGCCGGGCTTAGGAAAGTCAAGTATCGATGCGAACAATTTATCGAAGAATCCATTGCAACGGTTTAGCATTACACCCACCAATTTGTCAGGTTTATTTAATTTACAATGAGCATAAAGTTGTCAGATTTCAGTGTAGGTTAAGAGAGTATCAGGTCAAAAAACGACACCAAATCACCAGATAATTATGTCTCAAAAGATAATGTCACAAAGTCTACATTAGAAAACCGCGTATCTGCACCATTCTGGCTTCATACTTAATACTTGGTCTTATGATGGGGTGAGTTTGGAAGCCGTTAACCTTTAGTTTTCATTCAAAAAAAGTCTCTCTGTAATTAGATAGATCAACGAAATTTCAGAGCCAATTTTGTTACCATACTAGTAAAGACATAGTAACAATATTTAGTTTTTGACCAAATTTCAATTTCGCCCAACCATCCCTTCTGGTTGGGTTGTTTACAAGTAGTTTAGTTTTGTTTAAGAATTTTTTAGAATTTCCACTAAACACGTTGCCAAATTGGAAAAAATCAAGAAAATCTGAGAAGAGATTTTTTTTTAATCGAACCATATATATATATATATAAAAACCTATATTTTTTTATTATTGAGTCCATTAGAAAAATATTTTGCTTGAACATCGAATTTACACTCGATTGAATTTTTTGTGTCGATAAACAATACTCTGATTGCATTTGAAATAGTTTAATTCAATAAAATTTTATCGGGAATCAATAGAACACAACTATGTGTTTAAAACCTTTCTGGAATTTCAATCGCGAACGTTGCCGAACTCTATAAACCTCAGTATTTCTTTCTATTCTTCTAACTAATCCAAACTATTTTTCGAAGGTCGAAAGTTACAATCTTAAAACTTCGAATGGAGTTTACATTAAGTCAGACCACAACCACTAAAAATAGGATTAAATTATTGAGATTACATTTTCTCTTTTTAACTTTTGATAGACCGTACCAATCAATAAAATTTGACAATTTTAATCAACATTTAGAAACTAAATTGTATTTTTAATAATTTTCTTTTGCTAAATGAATGAAGATGATTCACTCAGCTTTGCCAGTTTTGTAAAACTGACTTTGTAAAATTTTAAAACTTCTAATAATTTTAAAGAATTTTAATAATTTTAAAGAATTCTAATAATTTTAAAATTTTATGGAAAATTTATTTATGGAAATTAAGATATGACTTTTAAGTTAAATTAAATCATACGGATTTTATTTTTAACTAAAGAGGTAACATTTGTTTTGATTAATAACAAGAATTTTTTAACAAATTCTTAGAAACAACATTTTGATTCAACTTGACCTTAAAAATTTTCATCAACTTTAAAAACTGAGAATTTCTTTATGGAAATTAAAATACAGTTTTTATTTTAAATAAACCCTTAATAGTTCTATTTTTAAATACAATAGGTAAATTTATTCTAAAATGAATTTAATTCAATCGTCAAATTAAATTAAATTTCTTCTTAACCCTAAACGTTTTCATTGTCTTTAATAGTTCTTGGAAAATTGATTTATGGAAATTAGGAAATGATTTTCAGGTCAAGTTAAGTTCTGATGTTTCTATTTTTAATTAGAAAAGTTAAATATGTTCTGATCATTCATAAAGATCAAAATAATCATTCATAGACAGCAAAGAATTAAAAGAAATCCTAAAATCGTTTTTAATGGTACCAGATTTTGATGCTTTTAACCTTTTTATGTGCTTATTTATTATTATTATTTTATTAAAAATAAAAATCACAATGATTTCTTACAACTTTAATAGTATGTTTGTGTGCTTCCATAAAAAAATATATAACATTTTGGAAATCCGTTGGTTAATAAAGTTACTTAATAAAATTTTAGAATTTCAGTTGATATTCTATAAAGCCAATAGCATGTTTAAATAACTTACTTCTATCTTCACTCATTTAAAATTTAGTTAATGTTGGAATTTAAAAACATTATTAAATTTTTATGCTTTTAACTTTAATGAGCGCTTATAAATTCGACAGCATGTTTTAATAACTTGTTTATACTCATTTAATAATGTTTTCATATTTAAATAATTATCAACTGTATTACTTTCGTTTTAATTTAATTTCGTTAATGAAATTTTGGTCATTAAAATTTTATAATTTACAAAATTATATTTTATGTTTAACCAACCGTTTCGTACATCACCCTTAAGAAATATTTTATCTTACAAGGAGAGTGCAAGGCCTTGAAGCCACATATTTAGTTTAAATTTTGTAAGGTGGTAGCTTTAGTTCCCCTGTTAATGAAAATATATGGTTTTAAAGGCCACTACGCAGCAACTTTTTGGATATTTGCAATTGAAGATGTAATTCACTAGCTAAATTCAGTTCTGGAGCAAATGATTAAACGTAATGCGTTTAGCGTAGCAGCAACAGATCGGCGTTTCTCGTCATTAAGCGTCGGGTTCGAGTTCGGGGAAAGTGACTAATTTCTTTTTTCAATATTCTTTCTATTTTTACATATAAAGATACGATGAGTGCCCATAAAATAAAGCGACACCGAATTATTTTTTGAGTGTGAACCACGCTTTCAATCTGTCAGTTTTTAGTGATTTAATATAGGGTAAGGTTGCTCAAGTCGTACCTCCTAAGAAAAAATACTGCACACGAGCTAAAATTTAACAAAAACATAAAAGCTTTTTTTGTTATATTAATCTTGGATTAATAACAGTCTTATTTATTTTTGGAATATGTGCTTATACATGTCTCATATTTTTTAAGTACACGCTTCACCTACATATTTTTTTTTTTTTATTTTTTTGTTAATTCCCGCACATAGATCGTGTACCCATCATTTGCAAGCAGTGTATTATGTCTTCCTGCCGTTCTTCTCCACACACATAGCAAAACCAATCGCTTGTAGAATTGCCTCTCTTCTTTTTAACTTTTAATGCTGATTCCTTTTTATTAATTTTTACTTACCCTATTATTTGCAGCATTTTTTATTTTGTCTTTATTCGCAGCTGACGTTATTTCAATTGATAAGCTTAGGCGTCGTCGTTTCTCTTTGCTGTCATTGTTAATATTTGGAATAGGTGATAAAATATTTAACTGTTGTTTCAGTTTATGTGAATCAAATGATGTTGAAGGTTTTGCAATAAAATTCATAGAAGTCTCTTCTTCCTTTTGGGTTTCTTCATCTTTGTCCATGGGAAGAGTTTTATTGCTCACTGATTCATTTGAATTATTGCACGTTTCGAACGGCAAAAACGAACAAATTTCCTAAGTCGTATTTGGTACGACTTATGCAGCTCGTCTAGGTACGACTTAAGGTACCAAACTTTGTAAACGAAAAACGAGGATAACCTCATATTGAATATGCGTATACGTTTTACCTTCGGTGAAAAGATTCCGTAATTGCTACAGAACTTATGTTAAAAAGAGAGACTATTCTGTGTATAATTTCCTTCTGAAAAAATCCACCAAACACGTGCAGAAAATTATATGAAATAGGAATAATTTACTTCTTGATAATATTCTCTCAAATGGCACTTGCAATCAGACGACTAAATAGTGTAGAATGAAGTGCCTACCTTACTAGACAATCCTGCAGTGTTACTTTTGCTATCAACGCTGTGGTGGCATTTAATATAGCTAAGGTACGACTTAGGCGTAGGTACGAATTGAGCAACGTTACCCTACCAACACTTCAAAATTAATAGGTCGATATAACATGACATCATAATCTTCCTTCAAAAAACCAGACATAATAATTCGATTATTTTTGGCATTATTCAACTTCAGACTTGTCCTAACGCGTGAACTGCATCAATTGAAAATATCTAAAAAATTATTGAGTAGTGGCCCCTATAACCATATATCTTTATCAACAGGGAAACGAAATTTATCATCCTAAAAAATTTGAACTAATTTCCTCTAGACTTTGCATTCTCCTTGTTAGAACAATTATCAATTATTATTTATTTGCTATTGTTTATTTCTATTGTTTATTGTTACCATAAAAGCATAGAGAATTTTCAATAAAACTTTATTATTACTTAAAAAAATTTTATGTAAGTATTCAACTCCAGTAATTTTCGGGATATAAATTTAATGACATTATTCACAACCCTTCTAAATAATCCGAACAATTTCGTCAAAAGTTAAAACGCGATTAAATTCGAGCGGTGAAACCCCCGAAAATACTTGTTTTTTAATCAACAAGATTTCCCGACGTCTACTCGTTTTAATATTCCGCCCCTCGCTTAAAACGCACTTTGTTATTCCGCGCGGGTTTCCTTGACGTAATTTTCCGGAAGCTTTTCCCCGGAAACAATTGACTCGGCGATTTCTCCTCATCCTCCTCCAAGACGCTTAAATCTTCCAATTCACGCTGTCATATTCGGGATGAATTACGTCGCTATTAAAATTTTACGACTGCCTTTCCTTCCCCCTATCATCAACCCTTTCTCACTTGCTTTTCATCCAATTTGCTTAAGTTTTCCTCCCAAATTACCGAACATTAAAATTTCTAATCAGTAACATTCCAAAACCGTATAGTGGTACATAAAAGTGAATATTGAAATGGATTATTAAAGAATCCATTTGTAATTAATTTAATTTGTAAATCAAATTACCAAACATTAAAATTTCCAATCGGTAACATTGCAAAACCATGTATTGGTACATAAAAGTGAATAATGAAATGCATCATTATAGAGTCCATCTATAATTAAGTCAAATATGCCATAGAGAAATGTAAACAGTTAAGGAGTTATTTCAATTTTTAGTTTTTTTTGTATAAAATTGATACATACCGTTAAAAACGATGCAGTTTAAGGAATACTAATAGCTTCTCGGACAATTTATAGAGTTCTCTGGATAAACTACATCCTAATACAAATTTTCAGTCAACAATTATTTCAATTATTT
This sequence comes from Digitonthophagus gazella, assembly GCA_036711955.1. Lineage (NCBI taxonomy): Eukaryota > Metazoa > Arthropoda > Insecta > Coleoptera > Scarabaeidae > Digitonthophagus > Digitonthophagus gazella. The sequence goes on from JASCIT010000012.1 coordinate 13,379,525, forward strand.
TAATGGTTTAAAACTACAGGGTGTGAAACATTCATTTTTGAATGTTTGTGAAATGTTTGAAAATGTTGTGTGCAACGAAGTGCCGCAAATACCTTGATCAAAAATATGATGATCTAACACAACTTATCTGTATACAAAGTTGTTTAGTTTAGCCGCTAGAAGACTTTAAAAACAATATTTGTTGTGAGCTTTTCTTAAATTACTCGAAAAATATTTATTAGATTTTATTCATTTTTTGACCATGTATTTATATCAGCAGGCTACAGTTTTCTGTGAAACAAATTCGAATTTCGAAGCATACAGAATGTTTAGAAACACTCTTGCCACAAGTTATCCATTCAGATCTTTTTAAACAGTGTGTAAAATTTTCTGTAAATCCGAACAGAAATAACCGAGATATGGCTTTGGGTGTCTTTGCCTAATACCTGTATATAAATAAGTTGAGTTAAATCGTCATAATTTTGGTCAAAATATCTGTAATATTCCGTTGTACATGTCGCACTTGGACCATACACACCATACAATAAAGTAGAAAATCTTGTTAAAACCATAAAGTATAGCAATTAGTACATATACAGATTGTTACTCTAAATTACCTTCGTTAACCAAACCGAGGTTTCGAGGTTTGCAATTCTTTTCTTTTTTTCTACTAAAAGAACGTTGCATTCGACCGGTATTAAGCGCAATTATTTACGGAGCGAGCTTTTGGCGGGAAATTGAGTTTCGTACGGTCCAATAAAAGAGAATAGGTTACCGAGTAAACCGAGAGAAACGAGAGGAACGAGTCTACCTACCGACCTACGTTAGACACAAAGTTTTCCACCCGGAAAACTGCAACACTTTGCGACTTTTTATTAAGTTCTCGAACCCGCGCGGACAGTTTAATTAACGTAGTTATCCGTTTTGACGTAGAAATTAGCCGGGAAGTCACGTAAATCTAAATCAAGCTTTCGTAACTCAACCTGTTAAAAGCTATACATGCGGGTAATTTTCGAAGAGGTTGCATTCAATTTTGCTTGGCTCTTCGAAGTGCTTTCAACGGGTCGAGCTTTTATATCTTGTAAGCGCATTAAGGTAGTTGTTATTAAGTGAATTAACTTCTACCTTTGCACTCAGCAACAAGTTAATCTTATACTTCAATTATAAAAAAAATATTGTTGGCTGTTAATAATAATGTTAATTTTCTTTTCTAAATAATTACACAGGCCAACAAAAAAATATTTTTAAAAACTTTTTAAACCAAAACATCTAAATCTTATGAATTTATGGATGCTGAAACCGTATTTGGCATCAGTTTTTTTTATCACCCACAGTTCTCTCACAATATGACATCGATTATTGTAAATAGGGAAAATTTGATACATAAAAAATAGAAAAAATCATACTTTTATTTGATTAGGCTACAATTTTTACTTACTATAAATAACTATTACTTTAATGCGAATATTTTAGGTGCTGATTTTTTGTATTTCCTTTCCCTTTTCTCTGTAAAGTTTCTTGTGTAGCTTTTTCTTCGATGTGATGCATTTTATTCTTCTCTTTGAAGTGACCAGCAGTAATCACCCATCATCTTGATATTCCACTGTCCCTGGTACCGTTTCTCCATCACTTTTATGTCCTGATGGAACCGTTCCCTCTGTTCTTCACTCACATCACCCAAGTTTTTAGGAAAGAAGTCAAGATGGTTGTGCAAGAAGTGGACTTTAAGGCTCATCAGACAACCCAGATTTTTAATCTTATTTATCATGTTGGCTACAATAACTTCATAATTATGGTCTTTCACAGTACCCAGAAACTGTTACAACTTCTTTAAATGATATCCAAGCTTCATTTTCCTTTCTAACTATCCTTCCTTCAAAGTTGGAATCCAACATCATTTTACGAATATCAGGTCCAGTGAAAATCCCTTCCTTCAGTTTAGCTTGTGACAAATGGGGAAATTTTTCGCACAAATATTTAAAACTGTCACCATCTTTAGGCAAAACTTTTACAAATTGCTTCATTAAGCCTAATTTGATATGTAGTGGCGGTAGAAGATTTTTTTTTGGGTCTACTGAAGCTTATTTAAAATGTTCTTCTCGCCAGGTGTTAAAGTTTTTCTTACGGTCCATTGTTTTTTGGACTAATGTTGATCCCTTGCTCTGCTATCCCACTCACATACCTATACAACATGGAAACTTTGTAAATCCCTTTTGTTGGCCAAGGATCATGGAGATGACTTTTAAATCTCCACACAGCATCCAATCGTGAGCCGGATAGTTAATTTTCTCTAAAATCATATTAAGATTTTCGTAAGTTTCCTTCATACGGACTGAATGAGCAACAGGCACTGAAGCATACGTATTTCTATTGTGTAAGAGAACACCTTTTAAGTCAGTTTTTGATGAGTCTATAAAAAGCCTCCAGGCTTCCTTCTTGTATTCAATGCCAAATTCATTCATTAGACTATCAATATCATGACAGTAAACCAAATCCTCTCCTGTTTGAAAAGCTGAGCTAACTGTTGATCTCTTGTTCTGTAATAATAAATAGATGTTCCTGATTCCAATAAATGTTTTTCTTTCCGCCTAGAATCGAGCAGTTCTGCTTTTTCTTTACTTAAACCCAAATCTCTCACCAAATCGTTTAACTCAGCTTGCGTAAACAACTGTGGTTTTAAATTTTCTGGAGAACATTTAAACTCTTCCTCATCCAGTATGCTCTCATTAAATTCAGGACTGGACTGTAGAATGTTATCAAGAGACTGAGGTGGTTCAGGGACAGGAAGTTTCGGTCCATGTTCTACTGGCCGATTAGCTGAAGTAAGATTGGGATAGACAATTACTTCTTATTTTTGGAGTTATATCCAGAAGCATCAATGCTGCAAAAATAGTAATCATTTAAATGATCTTTTTGCTCCCTCCAGACCATTGGTATTGCAAATCTAAAAGTTCTCTTTTCTTTCTTGTACCATTTCCTAAGATCCTCGACACAAACATAACATACTTTGTGTGGAGCCCATTATTTTTCGTGATTACCGATTTCTACATCAAAATATGCAAAGTATACTTTCTTTGCAAAGTCAGTAATGTTTCTTTGATGTTTTTAGGCATAAATTCACCACATATACAGGGTGTCCGGAAATAACGTTCGTATACTGAAGGGGGTAATTCTACAGCAAAAAATATGAAGAAAAGTTCATATGAACAAGTGTCCGGAAATGCTTCCCGAAGGAGCTGCAGCTCTTTAAAGTTGATACTCATGGTGCGGTTTTTTTGAATTATTTCACTTATCCTACGGATTAGGATGTTGAATTTTGGAACATCCCCTATTATTTACATAAGAAATATGATGATAGTAACCAAAATGATCTACGATGAACAGGTTTTGGTACTGAGGCTAAGGAGCACATTTAAAGTCCCGTATTTTTTTTGCTTGATAATTTTTTGAAAATCTGATCTCAAAATTGGAATGCTTAGACAAAAATACAAAAAAAAAGTTACTAACATACGATGTCCTATCATGCACCCATTTCGAGAAATTCAACGATTATGCAGTAGTGCACAAAATTTTATGTTCAGAAAATCTCTAAATATCGTAGTAGGTTCGCGCCATATTATTTGACAACTAGTATGTGTCACTCATTAATCAAAAATAATTATAAAAACCTAGTTTTATAAACAAAAACAAGTACATAACTAAACAGGAAAATATTAATTTAAGCAGAAACACAGAAATTGTACTCGTTTTTGTTTATAAAATTAGGTATTTATCATTATTTTTTATTAAGGAGTGACACATACTAACTGTCAAGTAATATGGCGCGAACCTACTACGATATTTAGAGATTTTTTGAACACAAAATTTTATGTCACTACTGCATAATCGTTGAATTTCTCGAAATGGGTGCATGGTAGGACATCGTATGTTAGTAACTTTTTTTTGTATTTTTGTCTAAACATTCCAATTTTGAGATCGGATTTTGAAAAAATTATCAACCAAAAAAAATACGGGACTTTAAATGCGCTCCTCAGCCTCAATACCGAAACCTGGTCATCGTAGATCATATTGGTTGCCATCACCATATTTCTCTTGTAAATAATAGGGGATGTTCCAAAATTCATCATCCAACTCTGTAGGATAAGTGAAATAATTAAGAAAAACCACACCGTGAGTATCAACTTCAAAGAGCTGTAGCTCCTTTGGGAAGCATTTCCGGACACATGTTCATATGAACTTTTCTTCATAATTTTTGGTGTAGAATTACCCCTTTCAGTATACGAACGTTATTTCCGGACACCCTGTATAACAAAAAGTGTTGGGAGAATTTTTACAACCGCGATTAGCCATACTTAAATTTTGAGTTAAAGCACATGAATTAAACACTGTATGACAACTTTATAATTAACTGAACGGAAACGAACAGCTCTGCCATTTATCATAACTGTAATATAATAACATTTGATTTTACTGCCAACCCTATAACGTGAAGATTTTATTGCCAACCTAATAACATTTGAATGATCAAAACTAAACTTTTCACAGATTGAATGTTAAAATATAAAAAACTGGTGGGTGATGCAACTTTTTTATTATTATATTCGGACTCAGCATACAAAAAAGCATAGGAATTAGATAAAATTATTGAAAAAGTTTTCTCATCGTCGGCCTGTGTTATTTTACTAAAAAGTTACTTACAATTAGAATCCAAACATATTTTCTACAAGTATTTCATCGCTATACATTTTTTTTCTTTTTGAATAATAATTTTCTTTTTAAACGTTACTTTAAATACTAAACAAATTTATTCATGACCCGTCGGTTTTATTGATTCAATTAAATAGTAATTTCAGCTTCTACGTTCCAGCGCATTTTCCGAGCGTGAATTCAGTGAGTTCCCCTGCAATTTTCCCGGCTCTTATTAATGGCCCATTGCAGGCGACTCCGAACCGGACGACTTTATGCAAATGGCTCAAAATTAACTGCTCGACAGTGGAAAAGCTGCCAGTTTTCACAGAATGACTATATCCTTCCAGAGGACTCAACAAATTTTATTCGAAAAACAGATCAAATACCGATTCTTAGACATTCGTGCTGTTGGTAGACCGGAATTTAATTTTCAATCTATATCCCGATCCGTAATTCCAGAACCGTACGTTAATATACGCATACATAACATGTATAGGACTTTATTAAATGCCAAACGTTGGGCTTATAAATTAAATCATGTTTTTGTTCGCTCTGTGTATAATCCGCTTCTATTAAAGCCATTGTACAGTGTGTAAGCTGCTTTTGAAACATGTTTTGGTGAATATCTACGTTGAACCTTCCAAATTAATTTTAAAAAATACATGTATTCTAAACAACGAAATAATATAGTAAAACTATTCTGTTGTAAATCATGAATTCTAAATATTTCAATTCCCGAATGTTTGGTATTTAGTAGTATACTTTAGGGAACCACTGAAAACGAGGATAAATGGTTCTAATGCACCGCAGAGGATATTGGTAACACTGTCCTGCAGTGCAATATTTTCTAGTTAGCGAACGACACCTCGGGGGAACTCAGAATTCAATTTTCGAACGCGTTTGTGCCATAATATCGTCGTAAGTTTTTAAAACAATCCCTTTCATCTTTGTCACTTCCAATTATGAACATAACGGGTTGCTTCCGGGGAAACTGGAGCTCATTTCTGAAAACCATTTGAATGCAAATTACGGTTAATTAGGGTGAAAACCACAACAATTATGGTATGAATATTTCCATTCTTCAGTATGTTGAAATAATAAATAAAATGTTGATGTTTAAGTGTTTGTTACGCACGAAGCAGGTTGGGAATTCATAAATCGGAGGATTTACGAATCGAAACTATTTTACGATTTTGGGACAAACGTTTTTCGATTCCTTCAATTTTAACTTCATTTCTTTATATATTTTTATATTTCGAATTTAGTGCAACGTGATTAATGATCATTGAATTTTTTTTCGTAATATGACGCGATTGACCTGATGATGATCTTTCGATTGAAACCTGGGTAGTCAAGTTCGAAAATAAATTCTCTTCAGTTAAACATCAACGTTTTATTTATTATTTCATTATTTTACACCAGGCTTAACAAAATAAAATGAGATTTTTTATAGTTATAGGTTAAATCTCTGTCTACAAAGTGTTCAAATGCCAAAGGCAGTGACTCATTGGAGTCTTTAGGAATTTTCACGTTTACTAATTAGCGTCTTAACATTCCCTTCCCAAATTCTGAAGTAACAAACTATTGCCCAAGAATCTTAACTAGAATTGGATCGAAATAAATGTCTTTACTTTTACTTCAGAGCAACTAAATAGAATCTTTATACAACTTGTCATTTTATAGTTCATGATTTTCTTTTTGCCCATTTAAAACCGCTTTTTCTAAAAAAAAATTAAAAAAAACAACCTACGCTATTTTTCAAAGTATTCAATTTCAACCGATCCAACTTTGTAATGTGGTAAGTTATCAGAAATCATAATAAATCCGTCTCATCCGGTCACCAAAAATTCACCGTGATATCATAAAAAGCTTCGTCGTCGATCTCTACGAACTTTGGATCGTTAAAAACATTACATCAGACTTTGAAAGACCTTACTCTCGATCCTGGCGACTTTGAGAAATCCATAACGACTCGATTTCCCGATACTTGGATTAAATTCACGTCCGCGGTCACTCTTCTGATGCTATATGGCGTCGTGGCGCTTTCCATAAGCTCCCTAATGTACTTTTCTTGGAGTTTTCCGGTGTTTATGGTGTTTCCGAACGGCTGGGACGACGTAAGATAGTTGAAGGTGATGTCTCCTGGATTTATCGATGTTACGCTGCCTCCTCCGGTTGAAAATATTATCGGAGCTGATAAATATACAGGGTGTCCCAAAATTATACCGACAATCTGTTAGGATATATTCCTTGGATAATTTTAAGTAGACCGGGGTTAAATCCTGTTATCCGATCTCTTATAGTTTCAGAGATATTCAGTGTTAAAGCCCTTTCTGCTTATGCAAACTTTTCTTAATATCTGTTATAATTTGAAGGGCACATGTCTCAAAATTTCACACGAGTCTTAGAATTTAACCTCAACTACATAGTAATACTTTCAAAATTTTCTTGACTTCATAACATGTTCTTGTGTGGGTGAGAATTCGCAAAATAAACTGTATTATTTTAACTTTGTGAATGATTGATAAAAAGCATGTTATGGGGGTTATAAAATTTTGAAATTATTGTCATGCAATTGAGGTTAAATCTTAGAATTCCTGAGAAATTTGAGGTGCATGTTCTTAAAATCAACAAAGTTATTAAGAAAAACTGACATAAGTAGAAAGGACTTTAACATCGAATATCTCTAAAACCATAAAAAATCGGATAACAGGTTTTAATCTCAATATACTTAAAATGACCCAAGGAATATATCCTAGCAGTTTGTCGGTATAATTTGGGACATCCTGTATATCTGTATATAAACTTTCTTCAACTTTACGAATAACAATATAATAATAAGTTTAAGAAAATCCCAACCATCATTTGTGTCCAGAAGGTAGAAATTCGTGGTGTACTTGGCAGCGTGCAAAAGGTATCGGTAATCTACCTGAATACGAACATAAACAAGCATTGTTACAAAATGTAATCGACTCTATTACTCCCATTTATATGGATTTGTCTAAGACCGGGTTGCTTGGGCGCTGTTTAGGCGGGTTTACTCAAAATTCAAATGAGAGCTTTAATGCCCTCATTTGAAAGTTCACTCCAAAAATGTTATCAAGTCGGGCAGTTATTGTGGAAATTACTACTTATTTGGCGGTTTCCATTTTTAATAATGGAATGGCTTCTTTATTAAAGCTAGCAAATGAAATACAAATCCTGATTGGACCCCAAATGTACGCATTTTGTACAGCTAAAGACCAACCGTATGAGTGGAGCTCAAGTGCGTTCAATTTCAAGTGTTTTAGACAATTCAGACAACAAGAAGAAAGTCGAATTATGTTCTAGAAATTCTAAAGACCTTTATTATGGAGCGGGAATCGATGAATTGTGGAAACTCTTAAAATTTCCTCCATTATATCATCTAGAACTAAACTTAACTTTTTAAATACGTTTTTCTCACAGTAACAATTTTTTAACCTGTTGTCACAATTTCTTTACCAACGAGAATCGCATTCAAATTTTATTGAGACGTCCTCAATCTATACAAAATTCTCTTCAGTTCAGCTTACGGATTTTTATTTGTATTAATATTTGCTGCCTATTTACCCCCTGAAAAGATTAATTATTTTATCGATTTTTTAACTCTTTTCTTTGCAGATGTGCCATTTTAACAGCAATTATTATTATTTTTTTTTAATCGGGTACGCTTAACTGATGCTACACTGATATAGATTAAAATAACGTTTCCTTTTTCATTTTCAGATTATTTTTACACGTTTTATAGTGGCAACCAGCAAGATGTTTTTTTGTTAGTGCATTTGGACACCCTTCATACATATATTCTAAGACACATATTTTTTTCTCTATAGTTCCTAAAATAAGTTTAAACTGCGTAGTTACAAATATCAAATTTCGATTTTTCTGAAATATATGAGTGAACCAAAATAAAATCTTAATTATCGCATTTTTTGTAGTCTCCACCCTGTTGTTCTCCCTTAATTAAGGTACATATTTCAAAAGATTTTTCCCATTTAACTGACTTTAGGAATTATGTTGATTTTTTTTAATTCTGAGGCCGCCAGCATTTTATTAAAATTTTATTACTAGAAAACTAAAAGAGATACAGATTTTCTTCAAATAGAACATATTCACTATTATGTAACCTACGTTTTTTACTTGAAAATTAATAATATCCTGAAAAGTTCAACTTTAAAAATTAATAACTCAAAATCTAAACGAGATACAAAAATTTGTTTCAAATAACAAACATTTGTTATTTAATAAGGTACAAATTTTGTTTAAAGAGATTGTTTCTATCTTGCTTACTTTACAAATGTTTTCCATCTTCCAGAATCACCACAATTTTGATAAAATTTTATTTTAAAAAATTATAACAGAAAACTAATAGAGATATAAAAGTCTTCTTCAAATTAAACATCTTCATTATTCAATAACCTATATTTTCTATTTGATTTTTTTGTATCTAGCTTAGGTTTGGAGTTATTTGAAACAAAACTTTTAATTAGCAATAACTTAAAAAATTCAACTTTAAATGATATCTCAAAAACTAACCAAGAGAGAACAATTTCTTTCAAATAAAAAACATTTGTTATCAAATAAGCTATAATTCTTATTTTTCAACAATTTCTACAATTGTTTAAAAAAATCAATAATAAAATTAAACGAGTAAATTCTTTTCAAAACAAGTTTGACATCGATTTGACTTGTTGAATCCAATATGAAATGTCGATGTAACAACCGCAAACAGAGCAACCAATAACACAACGTCACCGACACATTAGTCCGGACATATATCCGTGTTAAAACTGAAATATGGGACTCGGACTGTTCCGCTCGAAATATGACCCGATTTCTCACGGTTCATTTACGACATTTGCAGCGGAAAGGAGGGTGAACCGAAGTAATTTGTATCTACAACAACATGCGGTTGAAGGTTTTGAGGGGAAGCGGGGGGATTTTGAAATGAAATCAGTAACAAACGATTTTTCACGCCAAACTTTTCTTTATTAAGACACAAAAGTTCTTCCTCGAGAAATCCGGACGGAAGGAAGGAAGAATTTTCCACCTGGAACGAGTGAAAACTCGTTAATTTTCGCCGGTCGCCGGCATCAATCATACTCGAAACCGTTTTCCCTTCACTTAACTAACGAACCGGAACAATATATCACCAAGTTAGCGTCAAAGAGGGAAACTGTTGGTTGGAATTAAATGACTTTATCCCGTGGGAGGAGGGTTTTAACGATTTCGCCCTATTTTCCGGAAGTTATTGAACGGGATGTACATCCTTATTTATGATAATCCGGCAGATTATTGGGAAAAATTTTCCTGGAAACTTTCCCTCCGGTTCGTAATAACTAATCTAAAACGTAATATGGGACTAAGCCTTTCGGCTAACACGGTTTGTGTCGCGCACAGGGAATGTACACTGTTTTAATTATAATTAAATGCCTAGGATTACTGTGTACAAATTACCCAAAAGTTGAATTCCTGATTTACCTAATTTTAAAATTATTGTTATGCAAATATTAATTATATGAAATTGTTTTTCATATTAAATATTAGTATTCATAATCAATAATAATAACAGTCTATTTTGTAATTCTCAAAGATGTCCTTGTGAATCGTTTGTCGCTCATGAAGAACAATTAAAGAGTAGACATAACAAAAGGTCTATGTGTTAAAACTTTTAATTAATGATATCTTATTTTCCTGCACGATTATACTTATCCCCTTTGTAAATCCCTTCGTTTTCGAAACAAAACAAGCAATTTTTTTTATAAACTTTTATATGGGCACTTCATCTGATATAATCGAACTTTTCTGTTGTAATATCTTACTCTTTGACAAAATAATACTTACACCCATATGCATAGTCAATTGCCAACGACTTGCTGGAGTTCATTTCGGCGACTCTCCGGAGAAGTCGCCAGCGAACGATGGAATATATAATTTATGTTGCATAGTCAATCTCCCAGAGCTTTCCGTTTTGGCGAATAGCCGGTGATTTTTAACGTGGTTTCGGACATGTAGCGTAGCAATCTTGTTCACTATAGCAAATTAAAGCAAATAAGGAACTAAGGAAAAGAGACTGTCTGATTAATAATGCCAGAGAAGGAAACCAAATTAATATGACTAATATAATATATACAAAGATTAAAGGTGTTTTTATTTCAACACTAGTTCTGCGGAACGCGTCATTTTGACGCATTTCGAATTTTATAAGGAAAATTACAAAACCTGGCTGCATTTTTAATTTATCTCTTGTAATGACTTTTATCCATTGATCGAGGTAAATATATATTCAAATCTATTTTCTTTAAAAACGTTGAAATATTGAAATGCTCTATGTGGTATAAGTATCTCTACGGATATGCGTCAATTTGACGCGATCGTACTTTAGACAAAATTTTGAATAAACATGCAAACATTACATCAGTAATAAATAGGAATATACCGACAATACTTCCATCCGCAATCCGATATCATTATCTCAAATGAAACAAGCGAAAAACAACAATAATAGAAAGAACGAAACGCAGAATGTCAATAGTTATCAAAGTGCGAACAGATTTTGAAGGTTTCAGTTACTTAGCTCAAGTATTGAAAAATAGTATTGAAATACTACGATATTTTTGAATTAGTAATATTATAGTGAACCTCAATTTTATATCATTTTGACAAAAAGCCCTTCTTTATCATCTAAATATGTCTAGAAGAGGAAATAAAATTTTACAAAACATAGTCAGTATTTTTGAAGAATGTTCTACCACTGAAGGGCGTGAAAATCAAGTGATTCAAAACGACGATGAAATCAACATTTTGGAATTTGATGAAAGTATGCAAACAGGGGAGTCGTCAAACAGTGAAAAAGAAAATCATCATAAATTATGTCTTCGCAGAAAAAGGATGCGTATTCTATCCGATTCTCAATCTGACAATGACAATGAGATACGAAACAACTTGTACGAAATTGAAAGTGGACGACTCTAATGGTCGATATCCTCTCTACAACATTTTCAAAGACGTCGCTGGGTCTACTGGCTAAACAAAATGGAATGCGACGAAAGGTGACGTAAGCAGCGCTTTTCATTTGATTATAACCAAAAATATGATAGAACATATAAGAAGTTGTAATGAAAAAGAAGCACGCCGCGTTTTGAAAGAAGATTGGAAGATTTCAATCACAAAGTGACTTGCGTTTATTGGGATTTTGTACGCTAAGAGAGCGTATGAAGCGAATTCGCTAAATGATTTTTATGTATGGTCTAAGGCAGTGACGGCGAACCTTTTTGAGAAGTGGATAAAATTTTGTTTATTGTATTTTTTTAGTGCTTCCTTGTGGGTCACTAATTTCAAATTACTTGCAAAAAAGGAAGGTCATTACTTCTAGGATTAAAAGACCTTTGTGGGTCACTTAAAAAGGTTGTGTGGGTCAGTGTGTGACCAACGGGTCATAGGTTCCCTATCACTAATCTAAGGAATGGAGACCAGCTTTTTAACTAATATGATGCCCATAGATGAATTCATGCAAATTCTTCGAATTGTCTGATTAGATAAAAAAAAACGGAACGATATAAACATTTACGAACCGACAAATTTACGATGATATCAGAAATGTGGAATCAATTTATACACAATAGCCAATCGTCGGTGACACAAGAAAAGCTCGTAACTCCACGTTTTGCTTAAATTAAGATTTTAATACCATCTTAAGCTAATGGTAGAGAACTATGTATGAAATAATTTTCATAAGTCCACAATAAATTTTTCTCTAGTTATTTCGCAAAATTGAGTTACGAGCTTTTCTTGTGTCACCGACGCAATGTTGTTATAAACATCACGAGAATATTTCAATAGACGAACAATGTTCCCTACTAAAATCCGCAAAATTCACTCATTATATGCCAAATAAACCGGTCGGTAGTAGATGTTCAATCTAAATACTTTATAAATGGGTTGCCTTACTTAGGTAAGGATGAAACGCGAACTTCAACATCCTTGGACGAATTTGTAGTTATAAAGTTAACCGAAACATATCTCCATCAAGGTAGAAATATAACCACCGATAATTTTTCACCAGTATTTCTCTAACTGACAAATTAGTTGCAAGAGGAATCAGTTTAGTTGTGACCTATTCGAGCCAACAAGAGAGAACTTCCAAAGCCAGCAAAAATCAACAAAAATATAATAAAAGTTACTTGAATGAAGTGAGTCAAATTGACGCGTGTTCGTAGAGATAGGTATATAAGAAACGTCTGTAAATCTAGTGTTAATGAAAATAAAATCTCGTAAAGGTATCTAAGTAAGCTGTTATTAACTATTGCTGCTAGCTATTTTTGAAAATTAACTCTGTTGTTCACTTATAGTTGCTCTTCAAGCATGTTGTTTTTATCGAGATTCTCATCTATTCGTTGAGGAACTACCAGTTAAATGGACTAATACGTTGATTAAACTGCAGTTTCCCATTCCTTTCCACACATGCAATACAAATTCCTTTCACTAACAATAAGTTTATTTTTATAATTCGTTGTTCCTCTTTAGGGCTATCAAAAAAAAAAAAACAAAGGTAGACTGTCCCATCTTATAATTTTATTTTATTGACGTTTCTGTCATCGATCAATCTCCGGTATACCTCCAGAGATGGTATCGATCGTCTCCAACGCGTCCCAAGAAAAAATAGTATGACACATATGAATGATTTCATGGTGATTAACTATACATCGTAATTTTGAATTAGCGAACAGAGAAGATTCGGCGAGTCGCTGCCGATCGATTACGCATACAGGTGATAGCCTCTTTGTTACTTCCACTTCTCAATTCGTAACTTGAAACGACATTGTTGTTCATGGACATTTTGATCAGATTTGGTCGTTTGGTAAATGACTAACTTTCAATTAATTAGTCGTAATTCCGAGCGAAGATCATTTACGGTTAATCGAAACTCTTAGTGACGGCAATTGACGATTATTATTAATCCTAATGCCAGAAGGCGATTGACGATTCATTAACCATCAATCGCTACCACGATTGATGTTTGCCCAACACTGCGGTCCATTTACGGCAACACGAAGCAACCGGTGCTATGACTGACGTAAACTGCATCACCTTCCATTTTTACCATACCAATCGAATAAATGAGATTTTTATGCGACTTTGTAATCATTAACTTTTCGGACAAATTTATATAAAAGATTTTTGTAAAAGCTTGATACAAATGTAAGTCTAAAAATTAATTATTATGGGTAATTTAATTCGCAAATCTGCTAACTGATTTTGAATAAAAGTAGAGGTAACCGATTTACCAATTAAAATATCGACATACGAAGTGCTTCACATCACGCCACGCAATCTGTTAGCTTCCTACACTATCAACGCTTTAGTTATTAGCATGGCACAAAAATTAAAATAAACTTCAATTAGTATACTGAGCGTAAAAATTACGCAAATTTTAAGCATTTTGTTGCCTTATGCATATTTGAATATAAAATATTTAAGATCACCGTTTGGCGTTATATCCTGCAAAATTTCATATTCACAAATTACGTGTTTCGAGATTTCGCCCCTTGATTGAACTATGCTAGCAACACATTATACCCTTTTGAAACACAACAAACAGATTACTAGTAAATTTACCATACCAAAATTTTCCCTTAAGACGATACAAAAATACCAATAGTAATAAATATGCTACAACCCAAAATTGCGTGGGGATGGTAGTTATATGGGATCGTATTTGCCAATTTTGTACAACTTAAGACGATCTGTTTGTAAAACGATTAGGATTCAGCAAGTTCCTGGATGTCTTGCGGAGTGACATAAACGTTCCAGAACATGCTGGGTAGCAGTGCTCGGCAAGCATCAATCGTGGTAGCAATTACCTGGTAGCTTAAATCGTCTTCACTAGGAATTATTAATTAATCGAAACTCTCAGTGAAGGCAATTGACGATTATTATTAATCCTAAAGCCAGAAGGTGATTGACGATTAATGAATCGCCAATCGTTACCACGATTGATGTTTGCCCAACACTGCTAGGTAGTCATTCATTTGAAAAGAGATCGATTTACATACATGAGTTATGAAAATTTGTCAAAAACCTCTCAATTATCAACCCACAATAAAGTGGATTCTTAACAGCAGTACGTTAGTAGAGCGTTTCTATTGTCTTTTACGTTCGGCAAGGTCACGCAAAAAAAAGTCGTGTGTAAGGACCCTAAAATTTGTAAAACATCTTTATTTCATGTCCTAAAAGTACAATATCTATGATGACCCTCGAAGATACTTGAAAAAGTCCTTTACAACTCGTCGAGTGACTGCAGAGTGTTAGAGAGTGTACTTAAATCTTGTCACTGTTTCCACGTACTTTTGAACACCAAAATTCCTCCTATTTTAAACAAACCGAACATACAATCTTTCTTTCGTGAAACAACGTCCGAATATTATAGCTTCTGTCCTTGACGTTTACATGTACGCGTTTTGATTTACACCCGGCGTGTAATATCGATCCGTTGCGTAATTAAGAATTTTCAAAGACCGAAAGTTTTCGATATCATCACATCCTAAAGATGAGAGAGAGTTTCACAAGTTCATTTTCAGTTTCAGTTTCCTTCTTTACTAACTAAAGCTTGAGGTTTGCCTAAAACTAATTAGTAATTCACGACTCGGTTTACAAGTTTTCGCTCTACGAGTTTGCTTTAATAGATCCCTTAAAGCTAACCAAGTTTAATATTTAATAAACTAATAAAAACTAGTATTCTAAATTAATAGAACTTTTTTTCTTGTCTAATCTATGCTTTATTGCGAACTCTGGCAAGCTATTAGCAACGCTTCATTTGTCAAATTTTCAATTAATCCCCACCGAATGGTCTTTGACCTCTAGAATTCATCCCCTGCTCGTTCCCCGTTCAAATTTCGAAGGGATTACGTCGGTTTAACCGTTCCATTTTGCTTACCGTATATTTGACCGAATCGTGTCGGCTTTGCATTTATTAACATCCCCCGAGGCTGCTTTGGTCGCTTCAACCTCGGTTATTTTCATGTATGAATAATAAATTATACACAATTGACTTGTTTTACACATAATATTAATAACATAAATCTCGCACCAAAAAAATCCGTAGGGTAAAAGAACGATTATTTAGTGGAAAAAGAAGACAAATCTAAAGTGAAACAGTTTTGTTGGATTGAAACTAACACCGAAAGCAGTTTACGTTCTAACGAACGTAAGCTTCTTATCTTCCATACGGTCGCCCAGGAGTTTAAAGCATAAGCAGACGACTGAATAAACTTTGTAATGGATAATTATAACTCATTCAATTAAATTTGTGTTTAGAATTACCGGAGTTTATTGGCTAATACTATATCATATGAAATTATCTTTTCAATGTCGAGTAATAATAAAGTTTTATTTGAAAAAACTTTTTATTCTTTAAAATGGGAAAAATTATTAGGAAATATTATTCATAATTATTCTAGAATGAAATATTTTTTAAGAGAGTTGTGTAAAAAGATTAGTTAAAAACGGGTAGTATAAAACTTACAAGGGAGGTATCAAAAGTACCACTCACCGATTTTCATGTAATTTTTCACAGTTGTAAAATGGGTCAAAATAGGGTTTATGTATTTTCTATACGTGCAGTGAAAGCCTCTGGAGCAAGCTATACGGGTTAAAAGTTGAGGGTCGAAAACACATTTTCTCTTATAACTTGAAAACTACAAGTGATAAATGATTACTGTAACGTGTGATTACTGTAACTGTTAACGTGTTATGATGGTACATTTCCAACGATGTGCCACTCGATGCCACATCTATTGTTCGTGGTGAAAGGAGCTTTATTTTTCGCAATTTACCTCCCACATGTTGAGAGATATTTACAAAACTAGGTATAGCGAAAGTCTAGAGAAAATTAAAGTTTACATGTTGTTTTATTTTGAGCGAAAATCTTCAAGGAGGGTTGTTATAGCGATAAAAAGGTTTACGTGACATGGTGTATTGTTATTATTACAATCTTACTTCATACGTTGTAATACGTTTTTTGCGTTTATTGAGATTGTGAACATGTTATTCTTAACAGGAGGGGAGTTTGTTACCTATGCATTAGGGGGTTGGGGATCAATTTTATAATAATTTTAACGCTTCAATTTAATTTTAATTTGATTACTATACTTCATTTAATAACTAGGAGGAGTAAATCTCAAAACCCCATTTACATAGGAAAAAGTAACTAAAAAATACACTAAACATTTTTAGCGGCAAATTTGAATTCTAAACTTCAAACCAGTCACATTTATGCAACCAACAAAACACCAAGCGTTTGAGCGTAGTATTCTAGAACATACCAAATATCTCTATGGCCGTTTATCTATACGTACATTGTTCAAAATTTATCCAAAAGACGTTCCTTGTGTTGACGTATTATATCCAACAGATGACATCGTACCATACCTTCTTCGAACTTAATATTTTTGATCGCAACCATTTGAGCACAACGAAAAAGCGAGAAACAAGTTGACAAATTAGGTAAAGCACCTAACCTCAAACGTTAAAAACACTAAACGACAAAAACCAATTTTTTCGTCTTCGTAAACTTGACTGCGGAGCGACCAATAATAGTTCACTATTTTGGCGCGCAAAATTTAAAACACTCCTCCTAGTTATTAAATGAAGTATAGAAAGTTATAAAATGATGATCTATGCATCCATCATTGTAAGATGATACTTATTTAAATATGAGGACATTGTTAGATGAGTAAAAACAATTTATTTAAGAATGTAATTGAGTTTATAAGTGTTAGTAAAAGCTAAAAGCATTAAAATTTAATAATAACCGATTCCACCATCAAAAATGTTTATAAGTTTATTATAGTAGCAATGTAGTTTTTAAGAATCAACATAAATTAAGTATTAAATGAGCAAAATTTACCAGATTCCCGTACTTGTCGTTTAAGTCCAGATTTATTTTTGAATAACCAAGAAAATTTAATCATTAAAAATGCTAATAATAAAATAAATATGTTTTGTGGAAAAAATACGTAAATGAAAAGAGTCCACCATGAAGTTCATAAAAGTACGGCATTCAGATCAGATATACACAAATGCTTTTAGACTCCTTTAACACAACAAGAACACGTTAAGGAAATGTAAAATATAAAAAAATAGCAATAAGTAATGGATATACAAATAAGTTTATGACTTATTGTTAGTATCCTACATTTTACAGCTCTTAAAAGACCACAAGATGTATTCACCGATTTTGATGAAAGTGGTATCAATCGATAGGTATTAGTACACAATACAAATCTGTAAAATATTAGGACGCACTATTCAGGGATTCGCGAGTAAATTGCAATTTTAGCTCGCGATTTAAGGCCACACCACTTTACGTTATCGGTTAGAGACTCCCTCTACGACCGCCCCTGGTTCCTTTTTAATTAATTTAAATTAAAAATCAAAGTAAAAACGAAAAAATGTGTTGAATTATTTGTTTTCAAAACATATAACAATAAAATATTAGAAGAAATAAAGTGAAATATTAAAAATTTTGATTGTATTAAAAATAAAAAGCAGTTACGTCATGAGGTTCAGACCATCTTGTTCTTATGTGGAAGTCGGCTCGTGGTGAGTCATTAAGAAGTGGGATCGGGTGGAGGACAACCACTGACATATAAGTGATGTGGCCTTGAATTGCGACCTAAAATCGCGATTTACTTGCAAATCGCTGAATAGTGCGCCCTAACATTTTACACATTTGTACTACGTACGGATATCTATCGATTGGTACTACTTTGATTAAAATCGGTGAATACAACATCTTGTAGTCTCCTTGTTAGTAACTCAATCCAGTACAATAAAATATACAGCTCCATACAATATTGCAGTACAATCTTACAATCAACGTAAATAGATGTTCAAATATGTTATTTTAAAAGTTTTATTGAATTATTTTATTAAATGACATCCGCAAAACCCGAATTGTTTACGAATTTATTTATCATAAGGTCACATTTAGGACAGCTTTTAGTGAAATTGGGGAGGAAATTATTTTACGCATCTTCAACTGTCGATAGCTGTTAGGGTAAACTGCCCAAATTTAGGCGCGCCAAAAAAGACTTCTTAAAGCCGGCTTTTCTATAGAAATCCATATAGAAAAACTCTAAAAGCGACTTTAGGCGCGTGGCCGAGATTTGGTGAGTTTACCCTACGATGGTAAAGTTGATTTGGAAGAATCCTGCCGGTTAAGCGTAACAAGTGAAATTATTGTTAAGTTGGCATTTATGCCAGCTACATACATTTTACAAAGACAACTCATCAATCAGTTGAATAAAAAGCAGAAAATTAACAAAACCTTAAGAACACAATTTAACATAAAATAAATCTGCAACCAAATTAAAATATTAAGTAAAAAATTAATTAATTTTTGCACTTTTCTGGTTATTAAAATTTATAAAATATGTTATATAAGTTTTTAGATTGTGTTTCACGTCTACATATATTCGTAACAGTAGCACAGGCCCACGAAATTTCATGAAAGGTGAGACCCATAGGTCAAATAGTACTTTTCAAAAAGGTTTTGGAGCGCTGAACTCAAATTTGACCTCAGAATTGTTTCTTCGCCTCAAGTTTTCAAGATAGTCTAATCTATGGATGCGAAAAACACGAGTTTTGAATATATTAGAAATTAAATAACGTAGCAAATAAATTTTTATTTACAAAACTTCTTGTGGCATCTGAATATACCACTTTTCTCATTTAACATGCATTTAAAATTTTCTCACTATCTTAATTTCCTTATGAAAAATCTTCTTTTTATAATTCCCCAATCGTAGTTGTCAGTATAGCAAACTAATAAGCAATAATTTGGTCGTAGTTTCAAAAAATGTTAAGGTTTTCAAATCATTATTTCAAATAAACGTTGCTGTGACCCAACCCATCTTATGGAATTATCTTCCCATTTCAAACCTAAACAACTGTGGGGCATCATTCTTTCATCCCATCTACACTCACTTTTTGTGTCAAAGCGTGCACAAATACAAAAAAAATATTTTTTTACATAGTGGCTTCTTGAAATCATGGTTGTCTGCAAATCATGTAAATTGTACAGATTACGCATGCTAGAATGGCATTATAGGCCATAATGATTATACCAAAAATGATGTTATAGAAATTATATTAATTCAAGAAGAAATGAAGGTATTCGAAAAATTCAAAATACGTTTAAAATGGGAACAGTGGTGCTTTCAGATGCCGTATGGAATTTTGTGAATAAACATTTATTCGCTATATTATTTAATCCTGAATATACTTAAAAACCGAGTTGTTTGCATCTTTATGTTAGAATGTTTCAAAAACCTAAGGTAATGAAGCAATTCTGAGGCCATGTTTGAATTCAACGCGATCAAAACTATTAGGAAACTATTATCTGGTCTATGGGTCTAAAAAGTATTTAAAAGTTTTTAACATGTGTAGTTACTTCAAATATCTCATATTTTATAATTTCTTAATTTCTACTTAAATTCGATGTTTGCTTCTGAAGATGGCCTTAAGCCCGTTACTACCAGTCATTGTTAACGACGTGGATAACTTTATCCACTAGTTAACGCTATTTTAGAGAAAAATTTCACGAATGTTTTGACATGATTTTTACAAGATACGTTGAGAATACCTAATTATCATGTTTTCTGGCCATTTAGTGTTACAATTTGAAAACAAATCTCCAAAATTGTTCCTAGATTGCATTATTATCTCAGAGATAGCCTATCCCTTGGATAGCATTAAATTGGTAGTAACGGGCCTTAGACAGAAACTAGTCAAGTAAAAAAAAAATAATAATAACGATGCAAAATTAATTAAATCGTCACCTAATATACATTACTGATTACAATGGATCTATATTCACTCTCTTGTAATGCAAATTAAAATAACCGTCGTTATAAAACCGCTAAAATTGCAACAAACGAGCGCAGTGAATGCAAAATTAAATCCGCCGATGACGTTTCGAAACAAATCACGATTTGCAGTTCGCGAATTTAATCGTTTTTTATCTACATTTGCACTTTTTGAACGCGTTTACTCGTCTTTGATAGCTCTCAATAAACTTTATAACAGTTTTAACCCAGCAAAACAACTCCCGAAAAAAGAAACCTTGTTTTAATTTTAACTTTACCTGTTTAATTTGACACCCGGTATTGTATTCGAATAATTGCATATTTGCATTCCCTTTTTGATGTAGCACACCTCAAGTTTTCTGCGGCGTCATTATAGAAACCACCGCGACTAAAAGAACTGCTATACAACCGTTCAATAATGCAAAAATCTTCGGTTGTGTTATTGTAAATCTGTTCCAGAGCGTCTATGCTGGTATTGAGAGCGAACAATCTGTAACTGTTTTGACTGCAAACAGTTAGCGAACTGTAAAAAGAAAATTTATTATGGGAGAAATGAATGTAAATAAGATAAAGAATATACACTTACAATTAGTCACGAAAGTCTTCATACAGGTGAAAAAAATTCTACAAGATATCAAAATTTATAAATTTTACCACACATATCAATCACTTAAAACAATTAATACCGTTTTGTGGATAAAACAAAGCATTTAATTCTATTTAAATAAATAAATAAGTTTAAAAAAATAGATCATTTTTTGAGGTCAAAAAAGTGTTCGTACATTGATTCACACCTCGTTATTACGACTTGCCAATAGTTCATTTTCGGTTTATGTTGTTCGACTTCAGCATTTCGTAAACTCGTTTCGACATGTTCAAGTGAGAAAATTGTATCACGTTTAAGACGTCAATTTCCACTTAGCGTCCGTTGAAAAGAAACTGGTGAAGAATTAAGAAATGTAATTGTTAAATTTAAAAATAAAGGAAAATCGTTACGCACAATCTCAGAACTTGTTAGTAAACTACGATGAAGACGGTCGTGACAATGAGAAACTTTTACTTTTAATTGTCCTTTCTAGAAAGGTAATTCCAATAGGATTTAGTAGTAAGCGTTTAAACTTTATAGCCTTTAATTTAAAGCATTCTACATATCAATCGGTTATTTACTACTAATTTTACGAGTCTTCAAAACTAAATTATTACAACCATACTCACTCTACCCTAAACACTAAAAACATCTTTATCGTAGGTAACTTTAACATTTATTAATCCATTAAGCAATTATTTGAGATTAACAGGTTTATTTTGTAATTGCCGCTTCTTAACAATACACTTCGTTCAACGACTTCAATCACGAACGATTTTTTGTAGAAATCGTATTTTGTAAATCAGTCGTTAAGAATTTTAACTGCAACGACAAAAGTTATAGTGGGTTAGGGTGTCAAACTTAATCGTAACCTTAGCTGTAATAACCAGCAAATTTTCCGTAATTCCTAGACGTTGACTATTGAAACAAAATAGTTGAACTTTTTTTAAATACGGTGGTACCTCGACATACGACTTTAATTCGTTCCGTAACCTTGCTCGTATGTCAAATTGCTCGTATCTCAAAGCAACTTTCGTCATTGAAATTAATTGAAATGCCATTAATCCGTTCCAGCACCCAAAACACCGCCTCAGTTGTTTTCTTTAAGTGCTTTTGAATAAAAAAAAATGTATTTACAAGAAGAAATATTTATTTATAAATAACAAATACGTATTCTATAAAAACATAATAAAAGAAAAATTGAAGTGTTTACGGAAGCGCTTAATTTTCGTCACTGGTCTTCACTTTTTTCGTCACGCTTTGCTCATTTTCATCTGTAGATCGTTTAAAAAACTGTTCAAGGAGGTTTGTTTCTTCCTCCTTTTCAGGATATTGCGCAAATGAGCTAGACATGTTTCGTTGAACAACTCCAATGCACAATCAGTTTCAACTTTTTTGGGATGGCTTCTGTCCACGAACTCTACAACTTTCCCCCAGATTTCCAACATCTCCATTATATCTCTTGTAGCGATAACCTCCTCCATCTCTGACTCCTCTTTAAAACTAATTTTTCGTTGAACCACGGTATGTTGCTGCGAATATAGATCGTGTAACTCCTTGGTTGTCAGCTCCAGAGACTGTTCCTCGACGAGTTCATTCACATCTCTCTCATCCACCTCTAGACAAATGGATTTTCCCAGAGAAACAAGCTCCTCTACCACTGACATTTCGGGTTCCAATCCTTCGAAGGCCCTTTCAACTATAGACTCAGGCCACAACTTCTTCCATACAGAGGTTAAGGTCCTCGTTGTAACATCCAGCCAGGTCTGATCAATAATTCTTAGGCATATCACGATGTTAAAGTGGTCCTTCCAGAACTCTCGAAGCGTACGGTTTGTGTTCTCCGTCACCTCAAAACAGCACTGAAAAATGTGCTTAGTGTACAACTTCTTAAAATTAGAAATCACCAGCTGATCCATGGGCTGCAAGATAGGAGTGGTGTTGAGTGGTAGGTAGATAACCTTTATAAAGTTGAACTCTTCGAGTAAGTCATGTTCTACATTTGGTGGGTGAGCAGGGGCATTGTGTAGTGTACGATTCCTCGTATCTCAAATCTTGCTCTCATCTCAAAGCAAAATATCACTCGCTCAGAGGCTCGTATCTCAAAACACTCGTATATTAGGACACTCGTATATCGAGGTACCACTGTACTATAAGACGATCTCAAGCCACACCATGGAGAGAAGGATGCAAGAGCGCGGTTCCTCCCTGTAACCTTACCGAATAGTCCTGACTAGAATACAGTAGAAGGGAGGGCCGTAGTATCAACTGATCTTCACTAACGCAAAGGTTCTCAGGTAAAAACGCCGTCGAGAACAGGCCCGCCGCACCTCGCTACTTTAACTTTTCGGTTGATACTCCGGTTCTCCCTTCTACTGTATTCTAGTCAGGATTACTCGGTAATGTTACGGGGAGGAACCGCACTCTTGCTTCCTTCTCTCGATGGTGTGGCTTGAGATCGTCTTATAGTACTAGGGTTACTGATACGGTTACGATTACAGCCTTTATGTTTGACATCCTAAACCCACCATTAATGGTTGCATATAGGATAGTAATATAGACTGTCACCTTTGATCGAATGTTGGATGTTTTGAACTAACTACATAACCTCAGATGGGAACTTATGTCTGTATTTTAACAAGCTTTGAAAATAAATAACGCAAGTGAACGAAAAAGCTATCTCTAGGGTAATCTGTTGTTTGATATTATTTTCTTTCATTACTGATATATTTCATGAATTTACTTCAGAAATAGCTTTGAGAGCTTCTGTAAGCATAAAAGTATAATACCACAAAGAATTGAAGGTAATGTTTTTGTACCGTCCCAAGAAAAATAGCTTAACAGAAAAAATTGTTTCTGAAAAATTTACTAGTGATCGGCATACCCAGAATTTCTTTTATTCAGTTTTGGTATGCTAACGACATAAACGACTACAACGAGGATGTCATTCACCAAACGACCAAACGTAACTCGAAAGTCGTTCACAATGATATTGTTAGAAATGACAAAATACGAGTTGTGGTTCATTAACAACAAACGATTCATAACGATATTGTCAAAAGTTACAAAATAGGCTTGTTAAATCGAATTCTGTTTACGTAAAAAATGTGATGTTTTGGGTTTTAAACTTTTAGTTCTTTCAAGTTACTTTGTACTGGATTCCTTCTGGAAGGATAGTTTTCGATTATCAAAATACGCAAAATACGTAAATTATTTAAAAATAAAATATTGATTGAATTTATTAAATTTCATTAAAATTTATACAACGAAAACCAAACAGATAACTGTTGTTTAAATATAATGACTTTATTGGATTAGATAAACACTTTATTTGGGAATGCAATCGAGTTTGTATATGTTGATAATGTTAAAAGCTTAAAAATTTAATAATAACCAGCGCCTCCACCAAATAACAAATGTTTAAGACTTTTACAGGACAATATAATTTTTTAACTTCAAACGTGAATTAAATATTTAATGAATAAAGAATATAAGTAAACTATTAAAAAAAGTATAATTTAGCTAATAAAATATCAATTAGAACTATTATATTTTATTAATTGACCAGCACATCCACCAAAAATAACCGAGAGGAAATATGATTTTAATAATTAAATCATCGTTTTAGTAGCTGTAGTATTGATTAATGTGGTTAATATCTCTAACATGAGTTTTTATTAAATAAATTTTAAAAAAATCTCACTAAAAATAAAATTGATTATATTCTCCAAATTTCAATACGATGTATAAATCCATTTATCACTGAAAAAATTCATTAAAAAGCAAAACTAGTCACTATATAAAATCTCATTTACTTCTCTAACATTCGATTAAAATAAAAAATACAAACTTCATCTACTCCCACATTTTTTTTTCGATTTCATACGATTGAACGTTTGAAAGGGTGATGAACAAGCAATAAATCCTGAACGTGTTAAAACGTAACAAGCTGTCCTTTATCCTCGTTCAACGCGGAATTTGTACGACAGCTGACAAGGATAACATGCAATAATTGGAATAATCGACAATCTAGTTCAGTTGGTAATTGTTCCAACTTGAAATAAAAAGTAAAAAATTGCGTTAATTAAAAATACAATTTTTTCAAAGTCGTGAATGTTCGTTTAGATTGTCGCATTGATCAAAACGCGTACATATAATCGAAAAGAAAATAATCGAATTTCGTCCGTACGCAAATTACACGTTCGTAATTCGTAATTCGAACGAAAATCGTTCGATTGCCAAAACAGCATTTCCTCCCGACACTAATGAAAACTAGAAAACCGGGTTCCATTCGCACCTTTTGTCATTGAGTTTCGGAAATTCACACAATTCACTGAATCGAAATTGATTAATCCTTTTCATTTTGTGATTTGCTTTTATTTTAATTTCTTCATAAAAATCATTTTTTTAAAGATTAAAAAAAAATTTAATAAAGCTTTAATTAAAGTAAAACTCGTTCAAACAATCATTTTAAAAAATAGAAGCCGTAGTTGAATTCAATCTTTTTCAAAGTCCGGTTTATGTAACATTTCAATGAAACAGATTTTAACGAATCACAGAGAGAGGAACGGAGATTGAATTCTGAACGCGATTTGATTTGCATTGACAAAAAAGCAGATAAATTACGAATCGATATGTTACGAATTCGAGAAAATACAATTTCCATCCGTTAATTTACTAAAGATCTAAAAGCCAAAATGAAAACCAAATTTGCATAATGTAACAAGTCTCGAGTAAGTAGTACAAAACCAAAACGACAACAACACGTTTAGATTACGAGGCTTTTTCCTGGAAACCTTAATGGATATTGAGTAGCACTTAAGGGGTAATTTGCATTTTCCCTTCCAGTTTTTAACCGCGATCGAAAACGTGCTCAGTTAACAAAAGTTGCCAGAGCACTTAATGAATTATTAATCCGGATCCCGGTGTGGACGTCGAGTGCGTTGAGTTAAACACTCTACGTAATTGAAGCCTTCAGACTAACTTAAACAACAGGGGAAACTTAGAGCTTGGTTAAATTTCCGGCAAAATTCAGTTTTAATCAAAAAACTTTAAGATAAGTACGGTTTAAATTTTATAATAGTGACACAATAATAAATAAGAAAGTGGCAGACACTGAAGTAAAAAATACAACCCTATAATATTTTGATCAACTTTGAAAAATTACAACGACTGTATTTATTAGAATTTAAAAATGATTTTTGCATAAACTGGAAAATCGAAAAAAAGTCTAAACATTTAATTTCTTTTATTTACTTTCAAAGTTAGAGACCAGAGTTTCCTGATATTTCTAATACATTTCCAACCCAATAAAATTTACACAATCTGAACAAAAAAATTAAAAATCTAAAACGATTTCATTAGAATTTTCTATAAAAATCTAAAGAAATTTGAATAAAAAATTTTTAAACTCAATTTTTAATTTTTATAACAAACTAATTATTATCAAGACTTGAAATTCGATGAGGATTTAAATAGATAATCTTTATTTTTACCAAAAATGAATTTTCTGCGATCTTTAGTTTTTTTAGAGAAAAAAGTTGATCGGAAATAACTCTCCAATAAAATTAGATAGTATAATAAAACCAAATTGAAGTAATTCTCGACATTATGCACCCCCTTTATAGTACCAGAGGTAACATAAAATGGCAAAGTCATGACACGAATACGTTTTATCTCAGCCAACAGAGAATTACGGCGAAGTAAGTCCCGAAATACGTCAGTAAACGTACGTCCCTCCGGTTTATTAGCTCTTTTTAATACTCGGGGGTAAATACGAGGGGGATGAAAAGCAAACAATTTGCGTTTGGAAGAGGTAAATATGCCTCCGGATGACAAACTCCGACTGTACCGACGAAATGAGGCGAGTTAAAAATTTGCGAACCGTTTAAAGGTCGGGATTTATTTTTCATCCGGTTATATTCGCCCGCGTGCATCAATTTACAGTTGTAGAAACGTAATTCCGGTTTCATTAGGAGTTAATAGTTAACCCGGAATACTCAGATCGTATATTGCCAATTTACAGTTGTGAGAAGTTACACTCGGGTTCAATTCCGATGAGTAAGTCACTGATGGTTCGAATTTAGTTATAGTTTGTCTCATCTGGTACAGATATTTTAAATTAACTTTGAAGTTGTGAGATTACAAAGCAATTTTATTGGAAAAGGAGACTTTTTGATTTTATTTTTAATCATTTTTAACTTTATTAAACGTTTATTACGGTAGATCCCTTACTTACTCTCCTTTCTTTTGTTGAAATTTCAATAAAACTCAAGCGCTCTCTTAAGTTGAAGTAAGGTATACCTTTTAAATTGTTTATTTACTGATCAACTGTTGTGAAAATAATCACGACTTTTATAATGGAGGCGCCGGTTAAATAGTTCTTTTAAGAGAGGAAATAATTTTTATTCGGTAATCGATCCGAGAATCTTTCCACCAATAGGTACATGCAATATTATTTACATAGTTTTACAATGGTTGTAACATACATAATAGAAATAGCAATAGCAGTAATATTAGGTCGTATGTATTAAACTGATTGTCACAGTTTCATAAAGAGTGTGTCGTCGGTTTGGTTCTGCGTCCGTGAATTTGATACACAGTCCATCTAGAATGTCTCTGCTGTTGGGATTTTGGGTATATTTTAGTCTTAATCCACCATGTCGTTCCTTTAACGGATTTGTGTCCGTTCGTAAAGATGTTCGATGCTGATGTTATGCAATGGATTATTGGGGTGCTTTATTTCAGATATTATTCTCAGACATTTTCCTTCAGATTTGATTATTATGTCTCAGGTTTTGAGGGGAATTTTAGTGGTCAGAATGTGGCCGTAGCCAACAACGGCCTGCAAATACTTTTGAATATCAGTGTTGCGTGGTTAGTTGAAGTACCCTTGTTTTTATACATTAGTGCCATGAAATGTTTTGAACACCGTACCATTTCTGTCTGTATTTTAGTGTTTAGTGTTTTCTCAGTTTAAGTCGATTCTCCAGTGGAATTACAAGGTACTTGATCGTGGACGACGCTTTGAAATTATGTTGTCCTATCCGTATCTTCGTCGACGAAACGTGTGGGTTATTCCAGGGTAGGGTATAAATAGTTAGTATTTGCTAACGTTTGACGCTAGCCTCTATTTGTATCACCAGTCTACGATGTTGTTGTACAGCCCTTGAAGTATATCTATAGGTTTGTTGATAGTTTTATCAGGCACTATTAACGTACTGTCATCAACGGATTGAAGTACAGTTGCTTCCAAAAGTATCCGGCCGCCTGGCAAATTTTCACATTTAACACTATATTACTTAAGGCTGTGGTCTTACGGTCATCGAGTTTCTCAGGGGCGCAGGAGACGGACGCGCGGGAGTGAGAAGGTGGACCTTAATTCTGGGCTACGCTCCGCCCTTTGTAGATAACAGACAAAGGATTTATATTCGAAACTCATGTGTTTATTTATCTTTTGTCGAGAAGTGAACACATGAATCGAGGTCCAGTTCGTTTTAGTAAAGTAGAAAAAGACGGAAACATTAGATGTATCTTTCTTACTAAATTCTAATAAGATCCTGACTTATTTTAGTATATGTAATAAATACTGTGCAAAAAATTAAATGTTTTAAAATGGTACAGCAGTTCGTAGTACAGATAGGATAATCGACTATACTGTACTGGTGGGCCAAATTGGACACTTGTAAAGGGACACCCCTGTTTCTATAAGAGATAGGGTAAAATAATATTGGTGTCTTGCTCGATTTCTTATAAAATCGAATGGTGAAAACCGCAAATTGATAATACCTCTTACGGTTTCGGAAATACAGGTGTTTTTCGAAAAAGTGCATTTTTTAAAAATCTCCATAACTTTTTTTCTATTGGATAATGCTTGATTCTGTGAAAAGATTCCCGAAACAACTTTTTATGTAGAATTTGTTGGTGTAAATTAGATTTTTTGTAAGCAATATTCTAATAGATGCAGACAAATATTTCTTTTTCAAATGGAACACCTATACATTTTTGCATATTCGACGGGAGTTTAAATTGCCTTTCCAAAAGTGTGCCACACATGATACCTTGCTTGCAATATCACTTAGCCTTTTTGGTTCAGATTATGGATTCAAACAATCTATTTTTTTTTTTAACATCGAGAAAAATGAGTTTAAACGTTATCTTCTCTCTGTATATCGTTTATGTAAATACAACCTCTGCATTTTCTCCAGATTCTCTGAAACAAATTATCGCATCTATCCCATCTTTCAAACTTTATAGGCATATTTTTGGAAAGGGAATTCTAGGCTCTCGTGTAATATGTAATAATATAGTGTTCCATTAAAAAAAACACTTCTATGTACGTAGCTATTAAAATATTGCTTACAGAGAAAACTATCCTACACCGTCAAAATCTACATAAAAAGTTGCCAAGAGAATGTTTTCACAAAATTAGACATTTTCCAACAGGAAGAAAATTATGAAGACTTCAAAAATGCACTTTCTCGAAAAGCATCCCCAATATCTCTGAAACCGTAAAAGATATCAATATGACGTTTTCAGCATTCGATTTCTTATAAAAATCGAGCATCAGTTACCGATACTGTTTTTCCTCTATTTCTTATAGAAACAGGAGTGTCCCTTGAAAAGTGACCAATTTGGCCCAGTTGTACATACTTCCCCTGCTACATGTAGTGTATGTAAAGAAAAAGTTAGCGTTCAAAATTACAATATCGAACTTTATTTTCATGATGTCGAGGTACTTATATAACAAAAACCTTAGTAAAATTATGAAATGAACTTTTCATTCATTTTAGTTTACTAAAATTCTAACATTTTTAGAAGCAATAAAATCTGTGAATTCCAAACTCGAATAATTCTCCAAAGTATTTATCTCCAGAAATGTGCAACGAAGCAGAATCGACTTACACAAAAAACTTGTTTGTTTACTTACGGCACCTACTCAACTCCGCCGGTCAAACCACGTGGTCAATCAGGGCGGAGCTATCTAGCGAAATTGAAAAATATTCCCAAGTTTGTACCGTGGGAATTTCCAAAATTTCTCGCTTATCTTTTAAAATATCAAAGAACGGTAAATGAAAAAAATATATCTTGAATATTTATCTATTCATGCAAATAGCCCTTTTAAAGACCTTTCTTAATAATCTCAGTTATTAACAATAATTTATAAAATATCTCTATTTGCATATCAAGATTTCTCACTTTTAGACAACTTTCGTTGGAAATTTTTTTTGATTTATCAAACGGTTAACGCGAAATATTGGAACAACTTTTTCGGGCCCGAGACCACAGCCTTAAGAATTAATAATACAACCAATAGTTATTTTTTTTATGATGTTAGTATATTATCATTCAACTTTTGATACATTGCAAATATAACAACAGCAAACAATGTAAGAAAGAACATAAATAACATTATTATAAGCACACAAAAGTATCCGGCCACCTATACAAAATAACTTTACAACTAAATATGTAACTCTTAAAAGGTATTAGAACAGCTTTTTAATATTTTGTGGGACAACATTTCAAATTTAAAACTTCTCTCAATCTATTAGGCATTGACTAAACTAATTTATTCGTTAATGAAGAGTTTATCATCTTCCATTCCTGCAGTAAATGGGTTTTAAGCATATCTTTACTGGAAATGCGTTTTTTGTTCAGACTACTTAACCGTTAAACTGCCACTGCGCTCCTCGTTTCGGTATGCTTATTTATTAAACTTTCGCATGCTCGTACTCCGAAAGTTTTCGTCGAAAAAAATCGGGGTAAAGACTGTCATAATCGGTGATCATTTCTGTGTAACATATCATCGATTGAAAATCGTAGGTCCCGCGGTTTAGGAAATATCGCGAGTTAAATGAAAAAAGGACCGGTTTTTTGACCGGTCCGCGAGGAGCGCAGACTTTGGGAATTCTTTTCTCGGAAACCGTTGAAGAAAAAAATTCAGGCCTTTTGTACGATGTAACCTCATCTGTTTACTATAACGTGGTATTTTTTTCTCCTTGAAAAATTCCGTCTATTTTCGCCAAAAAAATCAATTTCCGAAATAGTCGATCTCGAGAACTGCTGGTCGCATCTTAACGGGATTGCCACGAGGTGATAGTAAAAAATTCGAACTATCTCAATTGCTAGGAATATACTCATTTTTCGATTGTTAAATAATAATAAAAAATTATTTTGTGTTTAATGAAAATGTGGTATCCCGCGCAGCAACGATCCCCTTCTTCTCCTTAGCTCCTCCTTAATTCCCAGTTTTTGTGCTTCTCGCCATGTTTTTAAAAACAAAATATACAGTACGAGTTCATTCAAAATAAACATGGAGTGCACCTCGAACCTATAACGTAGACGCCGCAATGGCGTCTCACCAGAATCACATGGCCAAAATTATAAAAACTAGAAATTAGGGAGGAGTTACGGAGAAGAAGGAGATCGTTGAATGCGCGAGATACCACATTTTCATTAAACACAAAATATTTTTTTATTATTATTTAACAATCGAAAAATAAATATGTTTCTAGCAATTGAGATAGTTCGAATTTTTTACTATGACCTCGTGGCAATCCCGTTAAGATGCGACTAGCGGTTCTCGAGATCGACTATTTCGGAAATTGATTTTTTTTGCGAAAATAGACGGAATTTTTCAAAAAAGAAAAAAAATACCACGTTATAGTAAACAGATGAGGCTACATCCTACAAAAGGCCCGAATTTTTTTCTTCAGCGGTTTTCGAGAAAAAAATTCCCAAAGTCTGCGCTCCTCGCGGACCGGTCAAAAAACCGGTCCTTTTTTCATTTAACTCGCGATATTTTCTAAACCGGGGGACCTACGATTTCCAATCGGTGATATGTTACACAGAAATGATCACCGATTATAACAGTCTTTACGCCGATTTTTTTCGACGTAAACTTTCGGAGTACGAGCATGCGAAAGTTTAATAAATAAGCATACCGAAACGAGGAGCGCAGTGGCAGCCAAACGGTTAAGTTTCAAAATTGCCCATAAGTGCTCTATTGGGTTGAGATCTGGCGATTGGGGTGGAGTTCTTAATTAATTTGTTGCGTTATATAATAACCATTCCATCGTTCTCATGGCACAATGTTTAAAATCATTATCCTGTTGAAAGATGAAGTTATTCTGTAATCCTAATTTTTCGACATTCTACTTCAAATTTTGTTTAATATTTTAATATAGGCGAGATGACCCATTTTTCCATCTTCAAATTCGAGATTCTCAACCCAATCCGCCGACTTACACCCCACACCATTACAGAACCTCCTCCGTATTTCACAGTTGGTCTTAAGTTTTCATGCTCCCATGCCTTATCTTTTTTTCTCCACACCATTTGTCTTCTTTTAGTCTCAAAAAGTTCAAATTTGGACTAATCAGTCCATATCACCTTATCCCAAAATTCTTGGGATATACAAATGTAGGCTTTTGCAAATTCTAAACTCTTTCTTTTATTAATTTCACTGACCCACGGGTTTTTCTTAGCTACACGTCCATGGTATCCATTTCTTCGTATAACGCGACGTATAGTTTCTACACTAATTTTCTTTTTTGTAGCCGTTGTAATGTTCTCACACACATCTCGGGCACTTGATTGAGGATTTTCCTTAATCTACTTCAATATGATTCTTTCCTCTCCACCAGATAGAATTTTTCGACGTCCTGTTTTAGGTTTATTGTTTAGGTTGTTTTCGTTCGTAATTTTTTTACATGAATACCAGTATCCCTAGATATTTTTCTTTGCGAATGCTCCTTTTCAAACAACGAAACTATTAGTTTTCGTTCTGGAAGGCTTCTTTCTTGATTTTTAGGCATTTTTTTCAAAATAAGATGAGCGATTTGCTGTTACAACACTTATGATGTGCGTAGTAAGGAACAACTACTGGTTGTATTATTTAGTTCTTAAGTAATACAGTGTTAAATGTGAGAATTTACCAGGAGGCCGGATACTTTTGGGAGCAACTGTATATACCTGTCCTGGTTTACATAATTGGAATTGTCCGAATATATGTTTTGGAAGTGAATATTATACAGCTAGAATGAGAGAGAAGAACTTTAAGAAACACTTGTGACAGAGAAAAGTACTTTGAATATGTTTTATCGATCTTCGTTTGCAGTACTCTAGATGTGAGAAATTGGTTTACAATCCTTAGCAAGTGTGATTTTATCCCTATATCGCGCATCTTGTATATTAAACCTTTGTGCCATACGGAATCAAAAGCTTTGTGTATATCGACTAGTACGGTTGCAGAACATTTATATTAAAGATGCGTCGCCTGGATGTTATTAAATAGAATACTAAGAGGGTGTATGGTAGAATGTGTCGATTAATTTTTTTTTTATTTCTCTTTTTTTGGTCTTCATCAAAACAAATTGGACTTTAATAATTAAAGATAGAAACAATAAGTTTTAATTTAAGGTAAAAATATTTTTTTTAATCTTCAAAAATAAATTCAATTTTTTAAAGTTAATCAAATTAAAATAATATTTGGTTAATTATCGAAAAATTTTGTTAAGTTTAGAATTTAATTAGACTTTTTGGTCACACCTAAAACCAAATTTACTTTTGCAATTCAAAATAGAATCCCTTAAGTTTAGTTTAATGTAAAAATTACTCCTTTAGTCCCATAAATAAAATTGTTGCGATTTGTTTGAAGTTGACAAAGAAATTGATTATTTATCTATCAAAATTCTTCGATTTTTTAAAGTTTTTTTTAATATTGTGGAAATAATTGGAACAAGTTACACTTTTCTTTAGAATAAAATAAAATCTTTTCAGTTCAATTTAATGTAAATTTTTTTCTTATATTATAAAGTTATAATGTAACGGAATGTACGTATTTCGTTAATTTATAATTTCTGTAAATAAAATCGTTACGATTTTTTAAAATTGGTCAAAAATTGTAAGGTTACCTAACAAAATTCGATTTTTCAAAAATGTATTCTATTTTCTTGATAACATTTATAACAAGATTGACTTTTTTTAACCCAAAATGGAATATTGTAGATTCAATTTAGTATAATGAGAAAAATGTTGCCATTCTGAATCTAAAATAGGATCTTCTAATAATAAGTTTAATTTATCGTAAAAATCCGTTCTTAATTTCAACAAATAAAAGACTTTGTAAAGTTGATCGTAAAATTATTAAGTTCTTCCAAAATTCTTCAGTTTTTCAAAATATTTTTGTTTGTATCAATAAGAGCAAATTTTTGTTTTTTAATCGAAAATATCATTTTTGGATTATAATGTAAAACAAAACTTATTTATTAACCCTCCTCTACATAAACTCTGTTCGATTTTTCGAAGTTAACCCCATAACGCACACTTTCGCACATTCATGCCTTTCTACGACATAATAAAAATGAATGCTACAGCATTCACGACCGCGAACGTGTTAACCCAAGGAGAATTAAATAGAAAACCGCTCGAATTATCTCGAGTGTGTACAGTTTAGCTCACTCGAATTAACTCAAGCGTGTAAATTAAGGAGTTAACTAGGTTAGTTACCAAATTTATTTTTATTTTTTTGTAACTACTAGAAACAAATTCAACTTTTTTATGTAGAAATAGAATCATTTAAGATCAATATAATATAAAAATCTTTTCTTAATTCCTATAAATAAATTTGTTAAAAAATTGTTAGGTTACATATAAAATTGAGTCGATTTTTAATTTTTTTTTTGCAACATTAACGAAAAAGATAATATAAATTAACAATTCATTTATTTGAAAGTAATAATTATAAGAGTCTTTGTATGTATAACCTAGAATAGCCATACAGACTAAGACTCCGAAGATGGCGTAAATCGCCAACACACGCCAAATAGAGTTTAAAATAGAAATACCAATAAATGCAAACAACCTGTGTTATTAATTATTTCAGAATCTTTTAAGTTTAATTTAACGTAAACATTTTTCCTTAATTCTTATAAATAAAGTCGGCGATAAAAAATTTTTAAAGTTATGTTAAGTTCGATTAAAGTACTTTTTTTATTTATAATGATAATAAAAACAAATTTAACTTTTATACCAAAAATAATGTAAAAGTTTTAAATTCACGTAAAAATAGTTTTTTTAATCTCCATAAATAAATTATGGTCGATTTTTTTAGTCAGAATTTCATCCGAATATGTTGTACATTCAAACGAAAACAACTTATTATTTTCATACACGACCTTTTTAAAAAGTGTTTATTTTATGTTTTATATTAAAATATCTATAATGAGCTTCAAATCGATTTTCAATCCTTGAAAAAAAAACTAATTAGAATTTATACGTAAATATTTAAACTTTATCAATATTTTTATTTAAAATTTTTATTCCAACAAAATTGAAATAAACGGATGTATATTTTCCCATATTGAAATGTTCATTTATTATTCAATAAATACAAAGCGTTATTAAAATTTAATACGAATAATATTATTTCTAGATATT
The DNA here is from genome assembly GCA_036711955.1 of Digitonthophagus gazella. NCBI lineage: Eukaryota > Metazoa > Arthropoda > Insecta > Coleoptera > Scarabaeidae > Digitonthophagus > Digitonthophagus gazella. The sequence goes on from JASCIT010000012.1 coordinate 13,415,111, forward strand.
TTCGTACGAAATATTCCAATCAAAAAAGCATATCGTAACAACCACTCGTAAAAACCAACAGTTATTTTCCGCTCTTCTCATAAAAGTAGTCCTCGTGTTGGCGTAAAGTTTTTAAGGGTAATTTCGTTCGCTAATCGACTCGAGCTAACCGGGATTTGAGGTCGAAATTAAAGGAAGCGATTTAACGATACGAGGGGAACAGGAGATTTTCAGAAAAGTCCTCGATATCGCTAATTGGATAAGAGGCCGATCGGAAATTACACCCTAAAACGAAATTCAATATCCCCCCTCGCAATTTTCCATTAATATTTGAAACCGGATAGATCCTAATTAGAGATATTCGCCGAGTTGTACAAGTTTCGTTGCGGCTTTAGAAGATTGAATAATGCATTTTCCGTGTTTATTGCAATTAACCTCATAATATGTTATAATTAGATTAATATTTCAAATATAACTAAAAATATACTAAAATTAATTTAAAAATATTTTTTTTTTATAAAAGTAAAAAAGATAAAATTAATAATTCCAACTTGTTCGGATTAATTTAACGTGAAAAGTAAAAAGTTCAAATAGTAGAGAAATTTCCTCCGGTGAAAATTTACAAAAGCCAATCAGGCTCTCAATACTACCGACGATTTTACAGTCGAAACTCTTTGTACTGAACAAAGCTAAGCTTGAACATGTCAATACTCGTTTCACCTAACGTTTTATTGAAGAGTTCTCTTTGAAAATACACTGAACTGACAAAACCTTTAAAAAAGCTGATCATCTTTGTAAATGGAAAAAGGAATATTTACCTGGTCGATTTAAAATATTGAAATTAGAATGCAGAGCACGATTTTTAATCTTCCGAGGGTTTAAAATTTATGCTTCCTCTCGATGGTAATCAATTTGGAGGACTGTTTGTGAATAATAAGTACCTTTAGATAAACTGCATTGATTTTTATTTTTTTTTCCGTTAAAAGAAAATAAAATTTTAAATCTTCATGTGGTACTTTCTATTCGCATTTCTTGGCCGGAAATGAAAAGAATTACATCTTACAGGACGCGGTATACGATTTCCAGGTCCCCACACAATTTTTCTAAAACGTTTCCTGGATGGAAATCTCCGTAGAATTGAAACCCCGTGAAATACAAACCGGCGAGTGGAAATGTTTATAAGCTTGTGAGGCGGAAAGGCTTCGCCCCCGGTCGATTTCTACCGTTATTTTTCAAGGAAACGTTTCGCGGTTTTCTGTTGATTTCCAAACCAGCCCAACACAAATACTTTGAAAGGAATAAAACATTCATTCATTGTCAAAATAAGTAAACGTTTTCTTTCATTCTAATTTCATTAAAATCTTGAAAAAGTCGATAATTAAAAAATCTTTTTCTTATTCTTTAAAGTTAAAAATGAATTTGCGATTAATGTAACAATCAGATCGCGATCTATTTCGCTCGAGATTTAAACTCGATCGCAAAGTAAACGAAAACGAGAAGAAGCTTTCGAATAAGAAAGCTTTCTCGTAGTTGGACAAAAGCCGGGTTAAAAGCTCGAGTCCAGTCAATTCAAGCCGTTCTATAGTTTTTCGTACCCTTCAGTTTAAAATTTCAAAGGAAGCCCTTCATTTCCCTGTAAGAGCTCGACTTTGCTCCAAGAACCATCTAAATAAGGAAGTTTGAAAATCCCGATTAATTACAACGGATATCGAAAATATTAAGCCCATAGGACGATATTAAAATTAATAATTAAGCAGAAAAGAGCTTATTTTATACATATTTGGATTCTAGATTTGTTTTTAGGGAAGAGATAATATTTATATCTTTATTGGTCTAAGAATAGAATTATAAAATGTATTCCTGACTTTATCATGTTCTATATTAGTTTGATAAAAATTTAAAATGTGTTACATTTAAAAGAGTATTGCTTGAGCTTTCAAATGCAAACAAGACTTTGTTACTATTTACTTTGGTTAACAAATAATTTAAGGAAGAGGCTATGTATGTGGATTGCTTTAAAATATATTGTTGCTTTTGCCTAGTTCTTTTGTAGCTATCCCCAGAAAGAATTTAAATGTTTTACTATTGAAAAAGTATTCTTTGAAGTGTCAAATACTAAAAAGATTTTGTTTCTATTTACTTTGGTTAAAAAGTAATTTAAGGAAGAGACTACGTATGTGGATTGATTTAAAATGTATTGTTTCTTTTGTCCTAGTTCTTCTTCTGTAACTACTCCTAGAAAAAGTTGAGGTGTTTTATAATTGAAAAAATATTCTTTGAACTCTCAAATGCAAAAAAAAGATTTTTTTCTATTTGGTTTGAAAGTTATTTGAGGGAGATACATATACTATAAGTTGATCGTAAGCCTCATCATGGAAGGAAGAATGCAAGAGCTAGGTTCGTCCCTGTAACTTTACCGAGTAGGCCCGAGTCTAATACAGTGAAAAGGACTACTGGAATATTAACCGGTCCTCATTAACGCAAAGGTTTTGCAGGCAAAAACACCGTCTAAGGGAGGCCCACTACACCACGCTTTTTTAACTCGTTTGGCCCTGTTTCAAGTCTTATAGTTAAGGTGAAAAGTGTTAAATATCAAATTACAAAGTCGAAAATGCATTATAATCCATAGATAAAGTTTAATACACATTAGGTTGTGAAGACTCGAATAAGAACCAAAAGTCTGGGTAAATAAGTTAAAGTAGCGAAATGCGATGGGCCTCTTTTAGACGGTATATTGGGCTGAAAAACATTTTCATTAGTATGGACTATTTAATGTACCGGTCTCCCATCCACTGTATTCGAGTTGGACTTATTCAGTAAAATTACGGGGAGGAACCTCGCTCTTACATTCTTCTTTTCACGGTGAGGGTTACGATCAACTTATAATAGGTAAATGGATTCAAAAAGGTGGTTTTGATTAGTGTCGTGTTCTATTCTAGTCTGATTTAAAATTGAGATGTTTATTCACCTTTAGGTAAATTAATCTATTTGATATTTTCCATGATTACTATAATTTCATTTGGATTGGTGGGCTATTTAGCCAGTAAGCATGGTAGATACCAGATTGATTAATTTAGCCCAAGGTGAATAAACCGGCCTATAAGTTTAACAAAGAGAAAAAGATTTTATTTTTATTTATTTTGGTTCAAGAATTATTTAATGGTGAGACCATATGTACTTATTGATTGGTCTACTTTCGTTCTTACAGTTGTTCTAGTTGTTACAGTTGTTCTACATTTGAAAGAATATTGAATTTTTGTTTCTATGTCGTTTGGTTCAAGAGTCATTAAAGAAGAGACCACGTATGTAAGCAGACTGGTCAAAAATGTGCTTTTGGTGCATATCTTGTTCTACTCTAATCTGATATAAATTTGACATATATGTGGGATTTGAATAAATCGAAAGGAGGTTTTCTTTTGATGATGTTTAATAATAAAAATATCAAATACAAAGACACGCCTTGTCAACTAAAATCTAACTTTCACTCGCTTCACTCCGCGGAAACGCGTTTTTCGCCCTTCATTCCACAGCGGTTCGTTTTCAACTAACTTCGCTTCATCATCTGTTCTCTGTGACTCGTCTTTCACCTTCTGCGGTTCGTCTTCAACTTCCTTTGATTCGTCTTCTGCTTTCTGCAATTCCTTCTTCTCTTTCCCTTCTTATTCGAACCGGTCGCCACCATCGACGGGCATCCCTCATACCGTGTGCGCACCGGTGAGCTGCGGATACGTTTAACGTAAGCGGAAAAAGGATAACAATAAAGCTTCCATTAGTTAACACAGGACAGATATACTACGTTTACTTATCTGGCCGATTGGAGTTGATATGTGCCTCTTTATCCAACTCATTAAAATCGTATGCAATTCGATGCCTTGCCTAACATATTGACTTGCCCCATCCGCAGCTTACTGGTGTGCACACGGTACATTAAAATTGAAAGATTATTTTTTTAAACTACTTACTACAAAAGAAGATTTTGATTCCACTTATTTTGGACAAGAGAGTTTTATCTGTTATGATTCAAGTTGTTTAAAAGAGACACCATGTATATCAATAGATTGGTCAAAAATATGTTCTTAATCTGTATCATAATCTACTCTAGCCTGATATTAAAATGATATACATGTGTCTTCGAAATGCGTGTACAATGTAACACCACAGTAACCTTGTCTTTTTTAGAAGTGATTAAAAGTTTGTATTTTAACTACGTTTTTCATAACCATTTGATTAATGAGTGATTTGATCACGTTATACACCTAAATTGCAATTAGTTTAAACGAAGATCACCAATGATTATGTTTTATGTATGCAATGATGCTTGCAGGTATGCGCTCAAAAATTCGTTTCTTATGACTTAATCAGTGATGCAATCAAAATTTTATAAGAGTTAAACAGCTTTAGAATCCAATGGGCTATTCATAATCGATAATGGAGTAATTGTGCCATGACCAATAAAAAATGTTTGGAACATATCAGCTGACCATATTATTTTCCGGTTGCTTCCATGTTTCTAAAATCGTACAGCAAACCATTAAACGATATTTCATGAACGTAGGAACTCACCCCTAGAAAATGGTTCCAATTGATTAACGGGTTTTCGAATTATAAAAAATAATTCGAAATAATACTTTTTTTGCTAACTTCGGAGTCTTCTAGCGGCGAAGCGAAGCAACTTTGAATATAGATAATTTACGTTGAATCGACTTATTTTGAACTAAGGAATCTGTGGTGTTACGTTGTACACGCATTTCGGAGACACCTGTATATTACAATTAAAAGAATATTTTCGAACTCTCGAATGTAAAAAGGTTTTACTTGCATCTATTTTAGCTTGAATATTATTAACCCTTTGAGCACTATGAACCCAAATATAAATTCTCACAGAATCATTCGGTTTAGGTTATTGTATTGTATTGTATTCCATCCAGGTTGGGTCTTGGAGTTCGAACTTTTCGTTCATCTCATACTCCAGCAACAGTGTTTCTATTTTGATCAACTTGCTTGTTCCTGGTTTTGCTCTTGTTGGATTGTGCTGTGCTTCAGCTCCGTCGTTCTTTCTGCCCCGTGGATTTTTTTTATTAAATTTTTTCTTTTATTTGTATAGATATATATAAAAATTGAATAGGTATATATAAAAACCGGCGACTCGACTTGTAGTGTGGATCAGGGAGACACTCGGAACACCTTAGGGAAGAGAGACATGATTGAGATCGAGAAACGTATCACCTTACTCTTATAATTGTACTATAATCTTGGCTTGTATAACTTGTTATGTAAATCATTAATTTATACAAGAATGTGTGTCATTGGTAATTAACTTAATGAACTCTTAAATCTAATATCACATTTTTATAATCACAGCCCCATACCTGTCGAGTTAATAAATTCGTATAATAGCAAATAACAGGGTGTCTCCGAAATACGTGTACAACGTTAGACCTCAGATTCCTTGTCTTGAAACAGGTCGATTTAAGTTAACATATCTATATCCAAAGTTGCTTCGTTTTGACGCTAGAGGGCTTTAAAAATAATATTTTCCATGAGTTTTCCTTGAATTACTCGCAAAATCTTCATTAGATTTTATTCATTTTTTGACCACGTCTTAATATCAGCTGGTCACAGCTTTCTGTGAAACAAATTCGAATTTCGAAACATACAGGGCGTCTACAAGCACTCTCGCGACAAGTTATTCATCCAAATCTTTTAAAGCACCCTGTATAATTTTGTAACAATTCTTTTTATGAATAGCTACATTCGTTTAGAAACTATTTTCTCTCTTATAAAATTTCAGTTGCGCAAACGGTTTAGACACAAAAGAAGATTTTCTAAATGCCTACAAACCCAAAACGGTAAATTAAGGTAATATTAACAAAATTCAAAGTAGCAATTTCCTCACGGGATATGAAGATCTTTCAAGAAAACCACATGTTATAGGTTTGGAAGTAGTTTATTGCTTAAAATTTTCAAATTTTCGCCCGCATTTGTGAACGTTATCAGGGTGGAGCCCTTTTAGTCCCTATTATGCAGATTCTACTGTAGAATCGAAGGAAATAAAGAGGAAATCATGCTACTCTAAACTGGTCAGCAAGATTAGTAAACCTAGCACCTTTAGATTTTGTTTATTGGGTATCATAAAAGCAAAAATGCAACGAAAAAGCAAACAGTAAAAATTTTGCACACTGTATTATTTTTGCTCTGACGATGGTCACAAATCCTGGCAACATTTTGAACAATAATCAACTTCCAAACCTCTAAAATGTGATTTTCTTGAAAGAACTGCATATCCTGTGAAGAAATTACTACTTTGAACTGGGCTAATGTTATCTTAACTTACAGATTTGAACTTGCAGGGAGTTAGAAAATGTTTCTTTGTGGCTAAACCGTTTGCCCAACTGAAATTTTATAAGAGAGAAAATAATGTCTAAATTAATGTAGCTATTCAGAAAGAGAATTGATAGAAAATTGTACAGGGTGGTTAAAAAGATTTGGATGGATAACTTGTGGTGAGAGTGCTTGTAAACGCCCTGTATCTTTCGAAATTCGAATTTGTACCACAGAAAGCTGTAGTCAGCTGATATAAAGACATGGCCAAAAAATGAATAAAGTCTAATACAATTTTTTCTAGTAATTTAAGGAAAACTCACGGAAAATATTATTTTTAAAGCCTTCTAGCGGCGAAACGAAGCAACTTTGGACATAGATAAGTTAACTTAAATCGACCTATTTTGAGCCTAGGAATCTGTGGTCTTACGTTGTACACGCATTTCGGAGACACCTGTATATGCCGAATGACTTTGTGGTTAACAGTGTCATCAAGTTTAAATGTAATTGGCATCCTTTTCTTATTAGGCTTCGAATAAGCCTTTTGCGTGGAATTATAAATTTTTGACAAGTGAAGATTAAATGCTCCAAATCTCCTTGCTCTCCACAAGGTTTAGGTTATGAACGCACATGTGGGTTCTCACAATGCCGTTCAATTTGGGAAAAAGTAACCCCTAAACAGATATATGTGATTAGTGCTTGTGAGCCTTTATAGATGTAAAAAAGTCTGCTCAACGGGCGCTCTTTCATACAAAGTACGCAGCTTGCAGTAAGCTGCTTCGTACGAAGTAAATAGTCCACGGTGCATGATTAATGTCGGACAACTCGGCCCTCAAAGGGTTAAAGTGAATTAACTTAAAATATACTACTATTACAATTTATGTCACGTTCGTCTCTAGTCTGATAGAGAATTGAAATGCCTGATTTTAAAATACAAAAGATTTTATTTCTATTTTGATTCCAAAATTATTTAAGGAAAAAAAAATAAATATTTGTGTATGTTGCTAAACTCAATTTTGATTAAAGCTTATTTTCTCCTGAACATGTTTCCACGTCAAATAAAATCTATTTTCTTTAAAATGATAAATTCTAAGTATTCCTCTTATTAGAAGTTTAACTATTCGAAATTCATATATTTTAGTGTACTTATTTTAATTTAAAATTTTAGAGAACCAATTAACTTAAGATTAATTACCCAGAATATCGAAACTATTAAGCTCGGAAGGGATATAAAAATTAATAATAAAACAGTTTATTACCCGAGTAAAGTTAATTAGTCACCCAATCTACTTCCGAGTAATTAATTTATGATATTAAGGCGCCTTATTGCCGCTTAACTCGCCTCTATCCACTTTAAGAACATACGTCAAGTTCTTGGCGGGGAGGGTTTCTCTTGGGAAATCTCCACACGTTCCTTCGTCTACGTGCGCTCGAAAGAAGCGTTCAATTGGGAATAGGCAATTCGAGATGCTTTACTGATTAGACGAGGAAGAAGTAAAGTTTATGTTTTACTGAATCGTAATTGTTACGGCGCGTTTCCAACTTTGTTTCTAAAACGCAACCGCTGTACGTTCAATTGCCTTTAATGGATAACCCAGGTGTTCCGTACTGAACTAATCCACGCGGGTTCCAAATAAACATTTATTGTGAAATTGACGTTTCCATTCTCGTTTCCAGTTAAATCCCTCAGAGAGCTTTACTTATTACCATTATTAAACTTTTTTTCCACTTTATCAGATCCCAGCACGCAACTTCTATAATTAAAATTTCAAAGAGTTTCTTAATCGAAACGTACGGAAAGTGATATACTGAGAAAATGCACGTTAACTTTACGTCTTATGTAGAAATATTTTACTTTGAGATGAAACCTAGTTTACCCTGGAAATAAGATGAGGATGTTGGTTTTAAAATAAACGAATTCTTTTTAAGGATAGCAACTAGAAAGGATTTGATGCAAATATTCCTTAGGGAACGAAAGATGTGTATAAGTAACGGAAATTCGAGGGAAAACTTAAGTCGGAAAGACGATCCAATTCGAGGAGTATTACGAGACGAGAAAACAAAAAAAGGCGGGATAAAAACTAAGTACAGAATTTCCGTGTTGAAGTTTGATTGGAAACTTTTAAAGCTATTTAAGTTGTTTCCTTCAAACTAAAAACTCTTATTTATCTAGTAACGGTATAAGTTTAGAGGATAGTCAATTTTCAAAAGTTTGTGTCTTTTAAAATGATTGATACATCTTTTATAAATTTAAGAAAAATGTCTTAAACTTATTACTAAGTAACCTTAGTAGTAAATGTAATCTTATACGGGTTCTGAATAGAGATTTTATTAACGTTTATGGAAACTAGCTCAATTCAATTTGACCTAGCCACAAATTTCATTACCTAACCGGTCATTTCCACGAGAGCCATCTATATCCGTAGCGGTCACAGGCACAGCCAATGATAATGAACAGTTCAAAGACCACTAAATTACCTTCCGATGCGGACCAAAATCAATAGCACCAAATCGAAATCAACAAGATAGTGCTAAAACTAAAGAGGTGTAGACGTTCAAGTAGAAGTAAACCCAAATCTATTTATTTTTAATGCTAATAATTTCATTTCTTTTAGTTGAAAAGATTAAAAAAAATTAAATAGAACAATCAATTGAAGTTTATCTTGATAATTCTTTAACGTCAAATTATTTTGTTATGTTTGCTTTGGTCAAAATATTTCGGTTTTTTCAAAAATTAAAAAAAAAATAAAATAAAAATACGATAATTAGAATTAATTTTTCATTTATTATACAGGATGTTTAAAAAATACGTTCGAATATTTGGCCCACTTATAGATCTCATCAGTACAAACAAAAAAGTCAAAATAAACATAAGTCCAAAAATCAGCCGTTTCCTAATTACAGCCTGTTTTTCAAATTAAAATAATTTACACTCACAAGGAGAGTGCAAGGTCTTGGGGTCATAGATTTAGTTCAAATTTTGTAGGATGTTAGATTTAGTTTCCCTTTTGAAGAAAATATATGGTTGTAGGGGCCACTACTCAATAGCTCTTTAGATATAAAATATAATCATTGAGCTTTAATTCAAAGTAATGATCGTTTCTTAATTCTTATAAATAAAGATTAATTTTAAGTGATTTTTTAAAGTTGATAAAAATTGTTTAAGTTAATCAAAATTCTTAGGTTTTTTCAATTATTCCTTTAATTTTTTGGTGATAACTGGAGTAAATTTGATTGATGCCCAAAAATGGAATCTTTGAGATTTAAATTGACATAAAGGTCATTTCAAAATTTGCAGAAGTAAACTCTACGATTTTTTATACTTGACCGTATTAAATTTTTTTGATTGCTTAAATTTTTGTATTTTTTTTGTTAGTTTCTTCTTTAATTTTGAATTTATAGTTTCTTTTATAACAAAAAATAGAATCTTTAAGCTTTAATTTAAAGCAAATATTATTGTTTAATCACTGTACGATTTTCTAAAGTTGATGATTTTTCTTAGAATGTTAAGGTGAGTTAACTGTCGAAAATTTTTACCTGCTATAAGATTTTTTTTTAATTCTTTCGATAACAATTAAAACAAATTTGATTGTTTAAAACTGAAATACAGATTCTTAAGTTCAATGTAGTGTGAAAGTCATTTTTATAAATAATGTTTTCTAATTTGTGAAATTTTTTGATTTATTCAATTTTTTGTTGTTGTCTTTCTCTTTAATTTTGAATTAGTAATTTCTTTTATAATCAAAAATAGAATCTCTAACGTTTAATTTAACGCAAACAACATTACTTAATCTTCATAAATAAACTGTACGATTTTCTAAAGTTGATGAATTTTTTTTAGAAAATTAGGTAAGTTAACTGCCAAAGATTCTTACCAACTATAGGATTTATTTTTAATTCTTTCGGTAACAATTAAAACAAATCCGACGATTTAATACTAAAATAGAATCTTTTCAAGTAGATTTATTATACTGATTATTTTCTATCTTTATTCTAATTTATAAGTAGGTATTACAATATTTCTAAAATTGCTACGTTAACCCCTTACTGCATGATTTTATTTATTTTATTAAAAAAATATATTTTTTATAGAATATAACGTTAAGAGTGTTAAAAAAATATTTAGAAAAATTATAGACCTTTATTTAAGAAAAAACTGACAATTTCAATATGTGCCAAATTTGGCACAAATTGCAATAAAAGAAAGAAAAGCAAATATTTACCAAACCATTTATTTATAAAGAAATGATGAACCATACATTTTATTCGGTGTGGAAATTCGAAAAACAATTACGGTCTTTATTTAGACAAAGAAAGACTTTACATTTGCCACAAGAAATTTGGGATTTTTCCTTACATTCTGGATACTTGCACCTCTGACTGTCTTCGTTGACAATGTAGGTAGGTATATGGTAGGTGATTCAAGTTATCAGACCTTATCTCCTTGACAGGAATTTGCGAAAACGGATATCTCTTCTTCTTTAAGTCAAGTACAGATTATGAGGAGCTACTTGGTCTTCCTCTTTTAGGTTATGGATCAGTGTATATCATTATTTTTCAGTTTTCGTCTCCATAATATCAAGCTGTTTACACAAATCATATCGATGAAATGAAAAAATACCCTGATGTACCATTTCTTAGATCTGAGGTTAATTCTATAATAGCCTAACATGGAATCTACTAAATCAACGCCCCCCATATAACAATTATACACAGCAATACTTTGGGGACGAGGGATTTCTATATAGCTTTGATTTTCTGCAGAACCACCTCACTTCAGAAATTGGTTGACTACCACTATAAGTGGATATAACATTTACAATTTTATTGTCATACCATGAAACAACGGAGACGTCCACACCATCCACATTGGCTACTTTTTCTAAAATTGCACCTCTGCCTTTTTTTTCATTTTCGATTCTTTGGGAAACTGAAGATCGGGTACACGATTAGCTCTAACTGCACCCAGAGGTAGAATTCAATTTTTGGTGATATAGGTTAGAAGTGAAACGCTCGTGAACCAATTATCAAAAAATAGTTTGTAGTTCTTGTTTTTTTTAGGAATAGTGACTGAAAGCTTTGCCACTACATTACTACTAGCTCCTAAGTTCAGTTCATCTTTTTCGAGAGTAGATGCTCCACAATAAAAATTGAAATTGTACGAAAATCCAGATACTCCACTCAGGACAAGAACTTTATATAACCATTTATGAGGCTTCTTCGGATTATATTGTTTCAGAGATGATCTAGCTTTTCTTGGGATAATCTGTTCATCTACTGCCAAGTGTGCTTCCTTAGGAACTAGTAGAAGTCTATCTCGGATTTAAATAAATATGATGTGTGCCAAATATAGGACAGTATGCAGTAAGGGGTTAAAATTCTTCTTCAGTGCTATTTTTTTTTTTAATTTTGTTTAGTGAGAATTAGAGAAAATTAGTCTTCTACAATCAAAAATGCAACCTTTAAACTTTAATTTAACATAATAATCATTTTTTAATCTCCATAAATAAATTCTGTAATTTTTTTAAAACAAGATTAAATTTTTTAAAAAGTTAGATTATATCAATGTTTCTAAAGATTAGTTAAATTAAATAGAATAAATTTGACTTCTATAATTAAAAATAGAGTCGTTAACATTTATTTTAACGTAAAAATTATTTCTTAATCTCCATAAATAAATGTGTAATGTTTTAAAATTAGGTTTTAAAAAGGTTAAGTTACTTTTTTAGTTATTTTAGTAGCAATTAGAACAAATTTGACTTTTTTTATATCACATCAGAATTCCTTAAGTTCAAGTCTAAAAGTTCAAAGACTTTTTAATTTCTTATAATATTTGGAATAAGAATAAAAGCTGAAATAAATATTAATCGAAAACATTGAATTTTATAAAAACGCTTAGTATAATTTGAAAAAAAAATCCTACCTTGTCCAAAGATGAGATTAGCCCGTCTTTAAAATCAATTGCAATAAAAAAACTATTCTTCCTTTGGTCTTTCTAAAAGTCTAAAAAACCTAAATTTTAAGTCAAGATAGTAAAACGATTGACATGCAAAAAAGTTAGATAAACAAATTACCAACTCACCCCCTCGCTCGCACGCCGCTAATGAGTTTAATGTAAAATCGATACCACAATCTAATTTCTCCTGAAATTTTAAGCTAGTATACACATTTTTCTTACTTAACCCAAGCCATAACAAAGATATCCCTTAAAATTGTATCCCTGCTACTCTAAATCTTTTTATAACTTTTTATTTTTTAACGTAGAATATACTAGTAGCTTATGATGTCTAATTTTGTGGCATGCTGTATATTTAATGATGATTTACTAAAAGAATCATGATGATTTACGAAAAAGTTACTTTAAGATTACATCGAAATTGTTTATTTTACATAAAAAAATAGAAAATTTGTTGTAGAAAATGAAGCAAAATCTGTTGCATTCGTGTCGTGATACTTTCACTTTGTTAGCCGGAAAAGTTCTAGAAAATTGGATGGAACGTCCCCGGGGTTCCTAATACCTTATCAACGTTGGAATTGAAAGAAGTAGCGAAATGTTCCGGTTCCAATTTGACTGCAACTACGCGATCTTTGCAAAATGAAGTCGAAGACGCGAGTTTTCCATAGAGACTCGCGACGACGCGTCGCGACGTCGCGATTCAATAACAAGTTGCCCTTTTGTCAATTTTCCTCCGAACCTATTTTCGTATTTTCGTGCGCGCCAGCGAAGAAATTTACCTTCCTTGTAGTTTCCGAGAAAAATTTTTAACTCCTCGTATCCGTGCTCGTTATTTTACGGGAAGAACCGCCCACAATCTCGTTTGCGCGCGGTTTGTTGTTTATTTTACCGAGGAACTCGAAATTTCAATCTTCCCCGTTCCACCTAAGCGTTGCCTCCGTCTAGCTTCGTTACCGACGATTAACCACTTCTCATTTGCCGTCCGTCTTCCAATTTCAACCCGCTCGGTCCGAACCGCGCTGCAAAAAGCGGAAATTAATTGACCGAAGTGCAAAAAGGGACGAAACGAATTCGAGTTGCTTCGCGAACACCTCCCAATCTCCAACCGTAAATAGAAATTAGTAAAGTAAAGTCGTAGTGCAAAGAGTAAAATACACGAATACATAGGGTTTTCTCAACTTTAAGTATTACTACTAGAAGTTTTAATCTTTTATTCCTGAGTAGTCCAACTTCATTTAAAAAGTAATTTTATAAACTTTTTCATTCAAAAAGATTTTATACCGCCTATATTAAATGTCAGGTAAAATTGAAACAATTTTCATTCAAAAACATAATATTGAAATGTATTACAATTGAAAGAGTAATCTCGAATTTTCTAATGCGAAGAAGATTTTAATAAATAAAAGTTTTTGTACCATACTGGTCATAACGATATTTTACTGTTTCGGCGTCAGCCGAGATATCAGAGATAACTACAAAAGGTATAAAATTTCAAATACAATAGATGGAAGATAGATAAAAATCTTTATGTGAAACATGTGCGAAATTAAATCTAAAGTTAAAATTTAAGTCTAAAATACTTCCAAATCATTAGGGTTGTTACATTTGTCTGTGTGTTATAATCGCACTGTGTGGGGTCTCAGCTCTACTGGTGTCTAATATAAGAGAAACAGAATTTTGAGTGTTATTGGGGTACTCCTAAAGAAGGTGGCTAGCATTACCGCCAGCCATTGAAAGAGTACTATTGTTTGCGTCCTTACAACCTTATTTTCAGTTGCAAGAAAAATGCTTTGTGTTTCTTTCTCAATTTTTTGATAATCCTTTTACCGAAGCTTGGCGGACCTTCGTACATAGTCAAGCAATTGGATTCCACACAGTAATAATTCAAATAGAAAAAGAGACAGTAAGTGTAAATGAAAACAATTTTGATAGTAAGATTTAAGGTTCCTTTATTCCTGCAGAGGTTTATACTAAATTAGATAAACTTAAAGAAGAAAAAATATATATATATCTGAAAAGCAGATTATACAGTTCGGAGCCGACTCTGTTTCATTTCATCAAACTGCACTCAGTTATTTACAGAAATGCACAAAGATAAGCTTTCAGGACTTGGATTCATATAGCTGGGTGACTTTCAACAAAACACCAGTATGAGTTGAAAATGAATCTTCGCTATTACACGTCAATAAAATTACGAGAACCCATCAAATAACTAAAAATGATATATACGACCACTATGCTTATATGAAACTATATGTTACGGAAGAGAAAATTGCCGGATTGGAAAATAACCAAACTGCATTAATCTAAAGATAGGTTGAAATGGTACTTTAATAATCGTGAACTTCCATTTTCAAATTTACAAAAATTAACAGAGTTCTTTTTCTGCCTTCCTGGCACAAATCCTTCTACAGAAAAAATATTGTTTTTAATGAATAGCTTTTGGACAAGTGACAAGACTTGACTTGAAATCGACACACTAAAAGTGATTTTATTTACCACAGTTGATTATGAAGAAAATTATACAGAATTTTATACAATGCTTCAAACCGAAAAAGAGCTACTGAAAAAGCTTCACAGTGCAGAAGAATACAAAAAGTTTTGTACTCAGTAATTTTGATTTAAAAAAATTGATTCATTAAAAAAAATAATGATTTTTATTATATCCTTAAATAGTATTTGTTATGTACTTATAATAATTATTTAACAATCATATTTAACTCATTACTGGCCGCTAAAAATCCTTACTTCACCCGGCGTGAAACCGGTCCTTGATCATTCAAATAACTAGTTAATTTATTAAAATAAAAAAAGTGCCTAATCTGAAAATAGAATTTCTGGTAGAGTAGAACCCCAATTATCCGAACTCCGGATTAATCGAGCCAAACTCGGGATTCCGTACGTGGTTCCACTATTAAAAAATCTTGGTCAAAAGTTATTGATATGGAGAGCTATGACAGTGAAGATGATATTCCATTAAATGAATTGGCTTTGAAATGGAGAAGCCGGGGAGAAATGTTCTCTTCAAATTTGGACACCGAGACAGAAGAAGAAGAAGAACAAAATTTATTTGAATTAATACAAAACTTAAAAGGTTGCGAAAATGCGACAAGACAAGATGTTATTGAATGGGTTACAGCAGATGATTTAGAAGAAGAAATAAGTGTTGAAGAACTAACGAATGCCTTTTATTAAACCGAACAATTAAACGACGACGACGAACCGGTGGATGAAGAGCATTTTCAGTTATCCGAGGTGGGTGTCTCCCCATGTTACCTCGGATAATCTCGAATATTTTTCTACACATAAAAGCATCTGACAATGTTGATACATGAAGCAGGTTTCTTTCCTTTTGCCCTGACTTTTGCAAACTTTGCTACATTTCTGAGGAAATTGTTCTTTTCCCGAACTACGATTGTTATCAGTCTGTGTGTTTTTATATCTCTTGCAAGCCTAGTTGGTGCATCTTTACAAGAGATTCTTTTTGATGGACCTCTGGATTTTCATTCAACCTTTAACAACTTGTAGTAAATAGAAGCTAAATTTTTCGAATTCAGGTTTTAGTATAAATGAATTAAATAATGCATAATTCAACATAAACGAACAAGTTTTTTGTCTATTTGACACTTTTCCTCATAATTGGATTATAAGAAAAGTATTGATCTGCAAAATCAACACCTTTCCTTTAATACTTTCTGATTTCTTTTAATAATTTCACCAGTTTTTCAACTTATTTTACCAATCTCTATTAGTCGCGCCTCATATTTTGTGAAAATCATGTCTTTTGTCTTTCGATTGTCTTTGCGATGTACCTAACAAACAATAAAACAAACTGATTGTGACTGAGAATTGGGAAGAAAAAATTACGTATTATTACGTCAGCGACCAGTAATGAGCTAAGTTATTTAACTTAACTACCCCTCCGCTACAATTTCCCGTCCTGGATTTGAAATAAAAAATATGGTCACCTTAGTACTAGGCACACATCTTTTAAATTTGGATTGTAAATTTTGTTAGTTACTATTTTAAAGTGTCTGTGTAATGTTTAATTTTATTATTATTTAACTTCATTTCTGACTTGTAAGTGTATTAGACTTAAATTTTAACTTAATTTAAGATTTAATTTCGCACATGTTTCATATAAAATTTTTTATCCATCTTCCATCCATTGTGTTTGAAATTTTATACTTTTTGTAATCGTTTCTGAAAATGGCTAATGCCGAAACATGTTAGACAATAATATTTCGTTATAACTAGTATGGTACAAAAATTTTTAATTATTAATTGATTATAACTGATTAAAATGGATCACAACCACATTCTTTTTTAATATTAAACAAGATGTTATTTCTATCTATTTTGGTTCGGGAGTTTAACCGTTTGAGTCCGGGAGAATTTTATATCCATACAAATGAAGCGCAATAGCTCTTCCCCGGACACAAACGGTTAAGAGAACGACAGCAGATAAATTGATGCAAAACGATCAAAATTAATTGTATCATGTTCTTCTGTAGATACTTTCAGGTAAAGTTAAAATGACATACAACTAAAAAAATATTACTTAAAATAATTTTTCTTTCAATTCCTTGAACATCATAAATAATAACCGTCTTTTTCATGATTTATATCAAATATCCAGAGAATTGTCAACTCTCTAGACGTCCGGATGATATTTAATTTCCTGTCTCGTACTATTCCTGTCTGTTTGTCACCTGCAACGACCATCCCACGTGGAAAACGGTCCGGAATTAGGTCGCATTTATCCTCATTCCCACATCACGCGTCGTCGTCGAGACCTTTTATCTTTATTCGCACAACAAAAACTCCTTTGATCATGAGTTCTCGATTTTTTAGACTCAAATAGCTTTATGTAAGCATTTTATACGTGTTGCGCGTTTTATTTATATACTACTATTAATTCATTTCGTTTTTTAAGGTAATCTCATAAATAAAAATATGTTTTAATTCGAAGATTTTAAACCGGTACCTCCACCCAATTTTACCATAAGATAAACTTCGAGTATTGATTTTTGAACAGGAGATTGGCCGATTGGGTCAAATATACTGGACGACTGCCAAGAAATCGATCGAGTTTGGGTTGGACCAGCACGTCTAAATTGAAATCTGGACGAAATAGATGACCCACTCCCCCACGTACGTACAAGAACAAACAAGACGCCGTCGTACTAAATTTAAACAATTACCGGAGTTTCTAAGTACATACAAGACAAACGAGGACCCTGCAAATTGCTACCGGACGAAGGAACTATTCCGAAACAGTAATTTATTATTCGCAAGATGTAATATGTTCATCTTAGCGGGACGGATTCATTTATCAGTCGAGAAGATTTCAAAGGTAATCGTCGTTATGAAACGTGGATGTTAAAGGAACGGTGTTTAAACACAAGAATTTCGAGGGTGAACGCAACACTTTCGATGATAAAGTGTAAAGTATTTATCAGGATTTAAAGCGGGGAGGTGATTTATTTAACAAAGAATAGAATATCTCGGAATTTCGAGTTTTCTAATTGTCGTTAACTACTGCAGGAAGTTTAGTAGTTATTGGGGATGCTAACGAGGACGTCCGGGACTCCTCAAGAACTCCTGCGGGTTCATAATTAATGAGAGGAGGTGGAGGAAAGTTATCTCTCACCGGATATTCGCTATTAAAAGTTACTGGTTAAAAATTTTGTGAGATAACGGAATTTTTTTAATTTTCTCGCGGTGCGGTGGTTGACTTAGATAAGAAAAAATTATTCCATTAATTTAAATATTAACTTCTTATCACTTAGAAGACAATGAAGAAAAGAGAATAAAACTTTTAAAACCATTTTGTAACTTAATTTTCCTCCGAGTAAATATTCCCTACAGACAAACACACAACGTGACATTTCGCTCTTTCAATATTTGCCTTAAAAGAGAGAAGATTGTCGCAACGGCGGTTTTCCCAGACGGTTTACCCAATTTTCCTAAACCGTTTCCACTTCCCGAATGGGAAATTTAAGAGAACGGGTCCGAAAACTGTAAAACTGTTCCATCGCAAGATAAGCAAATACACACGACCCCCCTGTTTATGATCCCATAAACCAGTCGTCTTTATTCTACGGTATTTACAGCACCACTTTTTCGTGGATATTTACCGCCTTTCCCTTTTTAGTTACCATTTTTAGATATAGTGGAAAATCGAAACACTTCCACCCGGTAGATTTAGTGATATTGCGGCGGAAAAGTTTTAAATTTATCGCGAACCGTTATCAGTAAATTCGAAATGTGGGGAGTTTAAAATAAAAACGTTCGTCGCGAATTTACGATTTTATCTTTTCTACACGTCAACAGAAGCTATAAAGTATGTTAGATAGCTTTATTTTTCTCATATCTTTACGATAAATTACATTTTCTCACGTTTCTACTCTCATTTTAATTATAATCAGATGCAATATTAAAATTCCTCCCTAAATGGAATCCTGGAATATATGATTTTTCTCTCCTTTAAATAAGTATCGAACTAAAAAAAGATAGAAATAAAATCTTTTGAGAATTGGAAAGCTTAAAGCTTATTTCTTGAATTGCAATGTATTTCAATTTTATATCATAGTAAAGAAGAACATGACATACATTACAATACTACATTTTAGACCAGTCTACAAATACACATATCTTTTGGCGAAAGATGTCTCGTGCGTCTTTACTTGTCACTGTTTACATGACAGCGAGAGATGATAACCGAAAACACTCCTCCAGGATAGCACAATTAATTTATCTTTCCCACAAATAACACTCGAACTAAAATAGTTTTGTAACCTCTTATACTAATCCCCTTTCTTAAATTATTGTTACAATATCGTATAATTATTTTCATTTGTATTATATCAAAATTGGTAGTGTAGGAATGTCCTTGTTAAGCGTCAAGTTATTTCTTTAGATATATTACAAATTCTCGGTATTCTGCTCTTAAAATTGTTGACGTGTAAGTTGGCGTAATGAAAGACACTAGGAATGTCGCCTTTGGTGTGATCGTTGGAATAAAACTTGCGTAGGTGTAACTAAATGCATAAATATGCCCAAGACGAAAATAAGGGGAGATTCGTCGGTGAGCGTGGCACTTCTTCATCTCTAATGTACTCTATTCCGTCATCTGATTTTAATAGTAAATAAAATGCTAATATAATTATCAGTGTGTTAATTGGACGCCCAATCCCAAGAACCCAATAACTGTCAATATTTAAAATAATAATTTTTCTATCGAAATACATTTAAATTTTGGGTGAAAGTAAAGAAAAATATGATATAACCAAAATCTTTTTATAAAGGTGTCTCTATAAGAGCGCATGACTTCAGTGTTCAAAAAAACATGTTTTTTGTAGCAAAGTATTGAAATATTTATTGATTTAAATGGCTGCCACGGCTTTGTTAGCATATGCGTTCCCTTTTGACAAAATTTTTAATAACGTTATTGAATACATGTGGTGATATTTCATTGATACAGCGTCTAATTTCGGCTTTCAATGCTTCGATGGTTCCAGGCTTATTGACATAAACCTGAAACTTCAGATAACCCCCAAGCTAGAAGTCTAATGGTTAGATGGCCAATTCTTGTCACTAAATCGGGAAATGACATGACAAGGAGCAAACTCTTGCAAGATCGTCAATGTTTCACGGGCGGTATGACATGTGGCACCGTCCTGCTGAAACAACATATCGTCAAGATCAATAGCTTCCCAATGAGGCACAAAAAACTGTGCTATTATAGCACGATAACGTTTGCCATTCGCCGTTACTGTATTACCATCTTCGTTTTCGAAGAAAAATGGTCCAATTATTCCTCCAGACCATAATGCACGCCATACAGTGACCCGTTGTGGATGCACTGCTTTCTGATGAATCATTCGTGGATTTTCTGAGCCCCAAATGCGACAGTTGTGCCTATAAACGAAGCCATCAAGGTGAAAATGGGTCTCATCACTGAAAATGATATTGTTAGCAAAATCAGCAGGTTGCTCAAGGATCCAATCGGTGAATTCTCTTCGCTTTTCATGATGTACTGGCAGAAGTTGTTGAGTCAGTAGGATTTTATAGGCATGCAGCTGTAAATCTTTTGTAAGAATTCACTGAAGAGTGCCTGTTGAAATATCCAATTCTTCTGCCCGATGGCGAATTGAAGTCTCTGACTTTTCGATCACACTCTCGCGAACTGCCGTGATGTTTTGTTCCGAACGACCTCTACGAGCTCGTATTTTTTATTTCACATCACTAACCGAACCAGTAGCTTCGAATTTTACGATTATTATTTTCACAGTAGATGAATTAGGCATGTTATTTCGACCGAACATTGAACGCACTTTACGAATAGCGGCAATTAAACTTTCACCATTTTGATAATAATTTTTGCCAATCAGGACGTGTAGTTCTACAGTGTAATGCACCATGTTTACTAACTCCCGTCTGTCAACTTTCGATCTGTGACATTATAATCATGTGACATTATGGCTGTAAAACATAGCGTGCAATTAAAATCTTGCGCACTTATTGAAACACCCTTTATTACAAAACTTAATGCTTATTTTTTTCATTATAATAAACTGTTCGCCAAAAAAACGCAACACCCAGAAGAGATTGTGGTACAAATTTGAAATTTTGGTGGTTTGTATAGCTCAAGCAAGAATCATACTGTGAATCGTACTGACAATTCAGTATTGTCTTGCTGAAAAACATTATTACGAAGTCTTTGAAATTATGATAATTAAATTGGCTTTAAAATTTCTTTAATGTACAAGATTCCAGTCAGATTTTTCTTGAATGATGACTTAATATTACCGTCTCCCAAACTGTATTTCACTCCATCATAACATCATGCGGTAATCCAGAATAACGTCTATAGACGAATTCCAAATTTAGTCTTTCTGCTCTAGTTCTCCTAAGACACAATTATCCATCAAATATGCTATAGATATAACCCATATTCATCACAAAAGACGATTTGGTGTCAGACCTGATTTGGTGTTAAACCTGATGCCCCCTCAACTTACACCAATTGAGTCTGAAAATTGGATGTTCTGGGAATAAAGAAATCTGGAAAGTTTGTAGGTGTTATGTTAAACCATAGCAATTCTTTGATAAATTGTTTGCATCGATGCCTGACTTCCGTAAGCAGCCCTCCAAGTGACCTCCTCTAACCAAGTTGTCTCAAAAGGGTTAACTAAGGCATTAGGCGAAGGCATTAGGCGAAGACGTCTTTTTTACCGTTTATTCACTGTTTCTGATTGACCACTACCCCTATTAGGTGTTTTCTAAACTTCATTGCACTAGACACTCCATGGTTGAATGATTGTAAACCCATTTCGACTGAATCTTCTGGCAATATCCCGAAAGGATATACGAAACTTTTGTGCATTTCCATACATTGACCTCCTTAACCCCTTGAGCGCTATGAATCCATATATGCGTCATCGCACAACCATTCGGTTTTGGCTATGAACCCATATATGCGTCGTCGCACAGCCATATTCGTATAGAGTGGGAAGTCCACGGCAAACGCTTAACCTCGGGCAACTCAGCGCTGAAAGGGTTAAAAGGGGTTAATTGAATGTAAGGCTGATTTCGGTAGAAGCGGGATATAACACATACACAAGTGAAGAACTTGACAAAGTCTACATTGCCATTACTCATTAATATAGCTACACGCTCTATTAAATGGCATATTTCCTTAGCATTTTAACAAGAATATTTCAAGAGATATATGCCTGTTAAAACATACAATACCAGACAGCAAACAACCAAAGAGTGCACGGATCGTGATCAAACTTTAATCATTTACTATTTCGCATGAGCTATAGATTCCACTAAAATTTCAAGCTCGTACGACCATCCCTTCTGGGTGTTGCGTTTTTTTACGAGTAGTGTATATTTCAGACTTATATAACGCTAGAAAAGAACGTGAAGCAAATTACAACAGTTAATTTTATTGTTGTAAACCACGAATATACATGGTCTCCCCCTTAAATTACTTTCAAACCAAAACAGATAAAAACAAAATCTGTATTGTGTTAAAAAGCTCAAAGAATACCCTTTGGGTTGTAATCGATGTCAATTTTAACTCAAACTAAAGAAAAATCCATATACGATCTCTCCTTAAATAACCCTCGAATCAAAATATATACACTTCAATTTTATACGAAACTAAATTTATGTAGGAATCGATTATTTTTTATTATTATAAGTTACATAGGTTTACTGCTAAGAGCGCGGAAGTAGGTTAGTAGTTACTTACTGTGTTTAGGTAACAATTTCCTAGTGATTTCTTCCTAAAATCTATCATTTAGGTTTCTTAAGTGAACAATAAATTTTTTTAATGTTAAAAATTATGTTACATAGGGGGGTATAAGAATTTTAGAAAGGCAAAGGTGAGGCATGACACAAAAAGGTTGGGAAACACTGGTCTAAAATATATTATCGATTTACGTCAGGGTTTTGTTTAGTCTTTCATAAAATTGAAATGTTTTACAATTGATAAAATATTCTTTGAGTTTTCTAATACAAAAAAGATTTTGTTGTGAAAAGTCTGGTAAACGGGTTGGCCAATCACTCTTCTGTGCCCGATCGAGCGTGCAACCGGGTTTGGGTTGGAAACAGCTTTGGGAAGTTCGGAAACGTTAGGTGAAGAGAGTCAGTCGAGAAAAGACGAGAGTTAGGTTTAGATATATAATGACGAGAATTGGCTGGAGAATTAAGACGAGCAAAGACGGACCATTGTAAAGACGAGAGTCGGATAGAGAATAGAGTTGAGTAGAAAGACGTATAAAGACGAAAGACGAGTAACGACGAGAGTTCAGAAAAGACGAAAGAAATGTAACGACGTTAGATAGAAGTGTAAAGAAGCTTGGCTAGTTAAGGCGTAGAAAGACGAACAACTGTACACATTATTGTTAAATATATTTGTTTATATTGTTTTAGGCTTAATTTAAAATTACACTTTAGATTAATTCCCAAATATACAGAGGATCTTCTTTAAATAACTCTAGAATCAAGATCAATAAAAATCAATTTCAAAAAGAAAAAAGAATTTCCATAAATGCCACTTCTATTTGTTCTAACCGATTAAATTTAAATGGAAGCTTTGACAAGAGTAACGTTAAAGGGTCACATAACATCTATTGGAGTTTCAACTGAGCGCAAAAGCGCATCAAACGAGACAAACCGCCCAAAGACGGCCCCGCGAGAACACGAAAGGGCTCTTAATCGGATAAAGCCGCAGATTTGCGCACGTAAATTCCTCCAGTCTATAGACTATACACTCGAAAACGTAAAGGGACCGTCGAAGATCTGTCGGAAATGAAGCGGTTTAGTAGTATCATTTTGCGAAGTCTGCGTCCTCGCCCGGAATACAACGAACGTCATTTGCATTGACTGTTTCACGGTATTTGCCAGATAACACCCGCTTGTATGTATTTAGTTGATAGCTTTGCGACGATGTTCTATGGTATCTACGTCCTACACGTGTCCAAACCGATTAAACAGTTCCATTATTCGATTAGTATTGACGATGTTTACTTTGGTTGTATTAAAACAATTAAAAGTGCGGGATTGTATTTCGATTTCGTTTTGAACTGACAGCAAGCTTTTAGACCAGATTCTAAAAGCCGCTTTCAAACTTGTTCTTATTGTACAAACTTCCGCTTGCAATCGATAAACTTTACATACACTTAGTATTCGCGGCACTTTCCTAAATTGATTAGCCGCGTGAACACGGAAACGATCTTGGAATAAACGATAGCTACTTACCTACAAGTATCAGGTGGAAAAAGATTCACATTGAAAATCTTAAATTTTTACTTATTTAACGAAATATTTAAAACACATTTTTTGTTTACTTTTATTCACTTTATTTCTATTATAGATTTAAAGTTATTGAAAGAATAAAACTCAATCTCATAGCAAGAGATTACAAAATACTTTCTTTTAAAAAAAGGGTAACGAATTACAAACAAAGAAGCTTTAATCCCTTCAAATAAAACCAAACCGATTTCATGTATGTATTTAGTTGCAAACATAACATTATCGATTGATGTATTTACGTTTGCGGAATAGATTTGTCACGTTGCGAAGCGGCTGTGTGATGTAGTTTGTTATTCCATCTCTATATTTGCGTTTTGTGTGCGTCGCGACGTTTCAAAGCGCGTTTTGTTGGAAAACCGACATCGTAACCCGTTTTTGCGGTTTCGTTTTAAAGCGTCGCATCCGAATCGCGGAGCTTTAACGAGGAAAGTTTGGAAGCTTTCAGGCGACGATGGCGACTGTCCGCAAGCTTTCGAAACTTTCGATTACACGTGATATTAGTTGTGAAGGGACGGTTTTAATGTTAAGAGTAAAACATTACGACTTTGTGCTTTTAGCGTAATTATGCAAATGTCGGTATTTGAATTGGTAGTGTTTAGAATTTATCTCGTAACATTGTAAGTTAGTTTGAAATACGTAGTAGCACACCTGTGAGATTTACAATTTGTGTTTGGTGGACGTTTAGGGAATTGGATGTCCCAAAGGAGCTTCTCACGTCTTTGCGACATGCTGTAAGGATCCCTTTGAACGTGACAAGTCGGTGCGTGCACCGTCACCCCTTAGAATACATTGCTCTCGACTTACCGTGGGATTATTGTCCTCGTAAAACGAAGTACAAGACATTTCTCCACGTTTACGCGAAAGAATGAAAAACAAAGGTGGAAGTTTTCCTTTAATGTGCGTAAATGTTTTATTAAAAGGAACGAAGCGGATTTTGTACCTACAAAGAAATTCGTGCGATTTTGTTATCGGTAAAGTTGGTAATTCTATGGACTGTGAAGCTGCGATTGCGGGTGATTTACAGTCAGAAATGCGACTGTTAAAGAGAATTAGTGCTTTGGTCGTTTTCGGTACATTAAGTAAGAAATTAGTTTCAAATATACCTAACGAGGATAGTGTTCTTTCCAAAGTATTTATAAAATATAAATCTATTTCCGTTTAAATAGCAGTTTCTCGGAATCGAAATAAAATGTGAAATATCCTCGGGGGGGGAAAATCGATAAGAGCTGTCATAGCAGTTAATGACGTTTCCTGCAAGAGATTGCTTGGCACCTCGACCAACCTGGGAATAGTCACGAGTGAATGCCTCCGAAATTGAGCGTATTCCCCCTTTTCCCGCCGGCGAACGCCCCCCGGGATTTGTCAGAACTTAATACCTCTCGAAGAATATTACGACGAAGGATTTATTCTCGTTTCTGGCTAAAGCCTCCGGCGATACTTTCTAAAGACGACGAATTTCCTTCCTTTTTCACATCCATTGTTTGATATTTTTCCCTTCTAGAAGCTTCTTATAACTTTCGACGGCCTTTTACTTTCAGATTGTATGAGTTTATTTACAATAATGAAATATAAGAGGCGAAGTACACTTTAGAGGTTCTTGTTTAAATTATTACGGCAAATTTGCTAACATTTGTTTAAAAAATCGATTCTTGTATGAAAACAAATTTTATAATCAGATTTTTAACCAAGTTTGCTGTAAAAACGTTTAGTAAAAATTGATTTAAAACCACAATAATTAAATGAAAAAGTAAAGGTGAAATTATTCTTTAAGAGAGATACTTACGCGTGTGGATTAATGTAAAACAAAATTCGAAATTGTGTAAAATTACAATGTATTACAATTGAAAGATTACACTTTGGACTTTTAATGCTAAAACGATTTAATTTCTTTCTATTTATGTTCGCTAATTATTTAAGGGAGGTACTGTATGTGTGTAAATTAATCTAAAACACAGTGGCGATTTGTGTTATGTTCATCTATAAACTGATATCAAATTGAAATTCTCCACAATTCGAAAACTGTTCTTTAAGCTTTCTAATGCAAAAAAAGAGAATTTAAAGAGAAAACTCTGTAGAAGTGTGTATTGGCCTAAAACAATGTTTCCCAACGTGGGGCCCACGCCCCACAGGGAAGCAATTCGATTGTTAAAGGGGGGCAATTCGAAAATCGACTCGATAAGAGTTTAACCCTTTCGCTCCGTGCCATTTAAATGCAATGCTAGATTTCGGTGCCTAATTTAATGAAAAAAGTAAATTTTTATATAATTGTGGTAAATAATTAGGTATAATTTCGCTTGATGAGACCAAAATATCAGCTGGGTGTTTGGTAGCTAAAAACATCTCGCCTCTTTTAAATGAAGTACTACATTCAGTATTAAAGTGTGTTAATGCTACTAAAGCTAATGCCAAATTTGAGCGTCCCTTCAAGCTATTTTGTGAAGTATAAAATGAAGACCATGTAAGACTTCTACTTCATACTGAAGTAAGATGGCTATCTAAAGGGAAGTGCTTGAAAAGATTTATGAAACTGTTTGATACTCACAATCAGTGATTTTTTAAGCGACAAATCTGAAATGTATTTGTCAACAATCGATGTTAAAGCATTTGTTCAAGGAACAAATAAAACTCTCGTCGATGCAATAGCGAAGATATTTGGTTTCATTACCCATATTAAGTTATGTCAGGGACATATTAACAACAAAAATCTAAATATTCTATCAGCTGATTAAAAGAAAGATTTTCTGATTTAAAACAAATTGATTTTGAAACATGAAGGATGCTGGGACTAATCCAATGTTAGTGGATTTGTCTGATATATTAAACATGCAGTATCAAGAAGAGCTCGCAGAATTGCAAAATTATGAGTGAGTTAAAACTTTATTTAATATAAAAAGAGTGATGGCATGGCTTTCTGAGGAAACAGAAACCAAATACCCAAATTTAACCAAATGTGCCAGAAAGCTATTGCTACCGTTTCCATCTTCATATTTAGCTGAATATGGATTTAGTGCTGTAAAGGATTTATTAGCAAAAAAAAGCAATCGGCTGGATATAACACAACGTAGAGATTTGAAACCGAAGCTAACCAAATTGGAACCTAATATCAAATCTGTGCGCAACAAGCATCAAGCGCAAGGATCTCACTAAATTAAAATAATAAATTAATATAGAAAAATCTTTATTAAAATCGTTTGGAATTTGAATTTCAGTTTTTCATTATATGTTTTGAAAATTTACTTACTGTGTTTCGTTAACAATTTCCTAGTGATTTCTTCCTCAAACCCTATCATTTAGGTTTCTTAAGTGAATAATAAAATTTTTTAATATTAAAAATTATGTTACATAGGGGGGCATAAGAATTTTAGAAAGGCAAAGGTGGGGCATGTGGGGATTTATGTCAGGGTTTTGTTTAGTCTTTCATAAAATTGAAATATTTTACAATTGATAAAATATTCTTTGAGTTTTCTAATGCAAAAAAGATTTTGCTTCTATCTATTTTCCTTCCAATCTTATTTAAGGAAGAGATCCTGTATTAATTGGTCTAAAATATACTATTAATTTATTACATGTTCTTCTACAGTCTAATATTAAAGTAAAATAAGTGCAACTGAAAGAATATTATTTAAGTTTTTCTAAAGGAAAAAAGATTTTGTTTCTTTCTTAATTCGCGCAGTAATTAGGGAGAGACTACAAATGTTTGTAATTTGATTTAAAATATGTTATTGATCTGTCAAGTTCTTCTCTAGTTCATCTCACAATTCTCACGATTTCAAAAATTCATAACTCAAAAATGTCTCGCCATCTCCCTGAAATATTTTACCAAGAAGCTTCACATACATGTCTCTACCTGTAAAGAAATTGAGAACAAAATCTGGAGATCACACGTCTGGTGATCCCCTTGTCAGATAGAATTGAAATACAGGTATCCCAAAATTATACCGACAAACTACTAGGATATGTTCCTTAGGTCATTTTATGTAAACCAAGATTTAAAACCCGTTACTATAAGATCTCTTATCCTGTTCGTTGTTCCACGTGCAGGGCAACTTCGTGCAGTCAGTGTAAGTTGGTGCAGCTTTTGTTGAACCTGCTCAGGAGTGAGTTCAAACGATGCAGTGCAGATGCAAAGGCGAAAATTTTAGAAAAATGGTTTTTACTAAACGATGACTGAACAAAAATTATAGAAAATGACCACTTCCTTGTTATTGTATGTAATAAATATTATAATAATAATATATATTTGCGGCTAATTCGTTCTAAAGAAAACTTTTTGAATTCTTTTGAATGACAGGTTACATATGCGTTCGTTGAATCACATTCATACCCGAACTAAAGTGCACCACATTACATTGAATTACACTTATTGCACTTTAAATGCTACACGGAACCGCACCTTTGCACCATGCTGTAGCTTAGTGCAGTGCAAGTTTTAACCCAACGAACAAAGCTATTCATTGTTACGATGGCGTAGAATGGCATGAATGTCATAATGTCCGCGAAGTGGTTAATAACTTTGTTATTATTTTAAGGTTACACTTCAAAATTTTACACGAATCTTGGGATTTAACCTCAATTACATGATAATAACATTAAAATTTTCTTAACCTCATAACATTCTGTGGGTGAAGATGTGTAAAATAAACTGTATTAGTTTAACTTTGTAAAAGACTAATAAGAAACATGTTATGGCGGTAATAAAATTTTGAAATTATTATCATGTAGTTAAAACCTAATGGCGAATTCGATTGGGAAACCTAGTGTGCACTGGTGCGCACTAGTTGAGTGCAAAATGTGACATATGTCACACTAGCTTAGTGCAAAAAAAAACAAATTCAACAGAACGCGATGAAATCAAACATAATCATAACATCACTTGTAAGTGTGTTTAAGGCTTGATGATGTTTAAAATGTTTTATAAACTACAATAATAAAATGTAATAGAACACAACGAAACAACCAATAGAACACGCTGCTATGCACTGGTGCGCACCAGTGCAACTGAGTGCAACCAATCGAATACGCCATAAGATTCGTGTGAAATTTTGAGGTATATCCTGTCAAAACTAACAGAGTTATCGAGAAATGTTGTCAATGGAGATTAAGAATGGTTGACAATATTGTAGGAACCGGGAGGGCACGCCAGATGGCATACCACATTTAGGCCCCATTGCGCCCTTTGTACAACCTCCCTGTTACTCACTCTGTCTACATCAACCAGCCTAAGGATTTACCAAAGGTTATGATACAGTTCAGAGGTGTGTCTCTGATTCCATCCATGGTTGGCCAGTCGTCACCCAACTTCCTCAATCTATGTCCTTGAGATTCGGGCAATCAGATAGTATGTGCTTAACAGTCTCAGCGTCTTGCTCGCAAGCACGACATAGAGAAGATGCGGCAAACCCTAAATTATAAAGGTGCTTATTAACCTTAGAGTATCCCGTCAAGAGAAATGTTGACAATAGTAGAAAGGACTTTAACAGTGAATATCTCTGAAACGAGAAGAAATTGGATAAGAAGTTCAAATCTCAATGTACTATAACCCGAAATGGAGCTGCACCATGAAGAGAAAGATGAAAAAATAAGCCTGCTCTCCGTAACATTGCCGAGTACTCTTTCATCATTATCTTCATGGTGCAGCTCCATTTCGGGTTATAGTACACTCATAGTCACTGGAAATGAACTTCAAAGCTCTGTGTGAGAACGATAACTATAGAACGGTCTCGCATTCGGTTGACTTTCGAGATAATAAAACCTGACGTGAGGCTATAATTCATTCCAGTCCATGTTCGTTTACCTGCTTCGTATTTATAGATACCGCATCGAGTCGGGCTCCTGCCCGGTCGACGTGTTTTTACGCCTTTAGCCTCACGCCAGGTTTCATTTTCTCGAAAACCGACTGTACCCAAGACTGTTCTAACTATTGCTCTCGCACAAAGCTTTGAAGTTCATTTTTATTGACCTTGAGTGTACATAAAATGACCAAAGAAATACGTCTTAACTGCTTGTCGGTATAATTTTGGGACACCTGTACATTCTAATTGATCTTGTAGTTTTATAATTCAGAAATGTTTTTGTCTGTGGTTTGGTTGGAAAGTTATTTAAAAGAAAGAGCCTTTTTATACATATACAAATTTATCTAAAACCTAGTGTAGGTTTAACTTTCTTATATTTCATAAAATTAAAACTCTTTCTAAAACATCCATTAGTTTTTCACCATTTATGTCGTAAACAGATAAATAAAAGAACTTATATAACACTCCTCCAAGACATGGAATTAATATTTTCTACTGCTGACGTCAAATTCTTTTCGTATCTATTACCAGATTATATTTCTCTTATATAAGTTTTATTTGTACATAGTTTTTTGTTTCGGTAAGATATCTCCGGATATAATCTACTGTTTACGTCATTAATCGCTTTGCACGTTATCAATTTCACTTCGGGCGATATCCCAATGTGAATAAATCAGCCGCACACACACGTACATTTTGTGTTTCAGTCGCGTTTAATAATATTTGACGTGGCGTGCATCGAAACGGGCGTGAAATACGGCCAGTACCGACACGGTTGTCGATAATTGCGCAGATACTGGCTTTACTGATTTATACGCAATTTTTTTTTTTGAGGTTGTTATTTTTTTATAAAAATTTGTCGACGGAAAACAAAAAAAAAATGGATAATCCGTGTTGAACCATGTAAAATAATCCCAATTTTGTTATTTAAAAATATTTTATTAACACTTTATAAAATATTTACGTTTTTATTCATTCGTAAACATTTTTTAAATTGGAAAACGTAATAACTTTTCACTTAAACTTCGCGACGGAAAATCCGATCGTAAAATTAGAAGTCGAAAGTGCATCTGCGCCCTCGAAGTCCTCGACAAAAGTACTTAGGACGTAAACCTTTCGTTTTTTCGTACGCAAAGTATAGTAACACCGGAAAGTAGAAAATCCCACTCGCGCGAAAGATGTTCGCAAGGCTTCGGAATTTTTCTTTGTAAAGCTCTTTCCTTCTCCAGGTCGGTGTGTGTTCTAGAGGCTCTCCTGTATATTTCGGGGGCGGTGTCGTGACAATGACGAACGATTGTAACATCACCGCCGTCGTGTTCACCTTCTACCCTTACAAATGCTAAAAGTTTTTCGAGAGATGAAGGAACATTTTTGAGATGTATTACAACACATCTTCCGCAAACTAGAGTGTATTAGAAAAAAAAACTACTTTACGCGTAGTTAGTTCGTTTATATGCTGGGAACGTAAATACAGGACAATTGAGTTTAATTAAAACACGCAATTTATTTCTCTCTGTATTTTTCCACATTTGGAATTAGGTCGTTAAATATTCATTCGGCGCTCGTTAGAATGAACAGAGTCCTAATTTGCGGCCGTAGTTGATACGTATTCATAGCGTCGACGAGTGGAAACGCTAGGAATTAAATTATCGCCCCGTTGAGCACATTTTCGGTCTTCGGACAACGCGTCTACCGAAAGGGGCCATTAATTATACAACCTGAAAACGGTTTTCGGTACTAATTAAATTTTCGGCCAGAGGCTTTTCGACAAAAGCGCATTCCTCTCTGTCCGTTAGTGCGGGAATCTTTCTTCGAAACTCACTTCGGATGTTTGGAATTCCTCTTATTATAAGCGTCCCCCGAGTTTGTAAATAGAAATATTTCATAAAGCTACTATTTAAATAAATACAAAACAAACTTTACTCAATTTGCAAATAGATAAATACACAACTGTTTGTTTATTCGGATTTATTTGATTAGTTTTTTCTACAAATAAATGAAATTAACACATTTAACACAAAAAATACGCTCTCGAAATGTTCAATTTTAGTATTTTTTTTTAAATTAAAAACAAAAAAAATTTCTGATTACTTCCAAGAAAATTAAAAAAATTGTTTTTTGAGTCAACTCAACCTAACTTCCAAGTTTTAAAAAAATGGAATTTAGTTTTTTGAATTCAAAAGAAAATTTTCAGCTAATAGTAGCATAAAATATCTATTTATTATTAAAATCGACAAATTCTTTCTTATGGTAATCAAAAAATAAACTCTCTTATAACAAATATAGTTTTTTAAGAGAAGAAGAGAATAATCTTTATTGGACTATCAAGCTATCAGGTCTTTCCTCCACTACAGTTTTTACAGTAATAAAATAACAATGACAATTTTTACGATTTTTAAGTGAACGTCAGTGTCTCGTATATGGTAACATTTCGCTGTCTTTGGATAGTGTCAGTCAGTTTGATGCATAGTTGCTATGTCGTGGGTTAAATAAAGAACTTTTCTTTATATTAGGGGTTTATTTGTAAGCCTAAAATCGTATCACAGTTGGTATGGTTGCTAATAATAACTATATGGTTAAGACTTATATTAATTGTCTTCACTTACCTAAACTCGTAGCGAGAACGTGATCGGTTGTAGAATACGAAAGAATTATATTTCATTCACTTTTAAGGGTGAGCATTGCATTGCCAACCTCACGTAAAGTCAGTACACTAAAATAGTCTATCTAATATTCCTCTATTTTGAGGACTTCGATTAAAATTCTGTCCAATTGTAAGTCTATCGTAATGTTTCCTTATTGATGTTATTTGCGTCCGTTTATATAGCTGTTCATTCCTGATTTATCTAATGGATGATTCGGATGTCTGGTTTTCGCTATGATTTTTAGGCTTTTTCTTTCGGCTTTGTTTATAACATCTACAGTCTGTGGAGTTGTATTTGCTGTCAGTATATGTTCGTAATCTAATAGTAGTCTACGGATACTTTTCTTGATAGTTGTTTTGTGTTTAAGCGAAATTTCCTTGCTTTTATATTATCTTTTTGTCATTTTTATTCTTATTGATTTATAATGTTTCGTTAATTTTAGTTGGCTATCAAATCGAATACCCAGATACTTAATTGTAAGTGATGATTTAATATATTGTCCTCCTGTCCAAATTCGCGGAGAGGACTCCGTGATGCGATAATTTGGGGTAAAGAATTCAATGTGTTATTGTAAGGGGTTTGAAACTTGTCTATTATTTTGCTTTGGTTTTTGCCGTGGAATTGGTTTTTAGATTCAACATAATCTCTAAATTTTGGTAAAGTTTAAAAATCTTCTAGAGTTCATCGGAATTTGAAAGAAAAAATTCACCCAATGATAGATTAAAATACCTATTTTTTGTATATCATTCCTCCTTTTAAAACCAAATAATGTCACTATACAAGCAATGTAACAAGAACTGAAATTGTAGCAATTATATAGAAATAACAAAATAATTTTGTGTTAGGACTTTCAGTTTAGAAATAAAATACGCAGTTTTAAATAAAACGATTTTAATATAAGTCGCTAGAGAACTGCCAACAAACTGATTATTCAGTGCAACCACTCAATAATACTTACTCTAAAGTTTACATTATAAGGATTTTTTAAATGCAGGTTTCTACCTGCTCATTCGATTGTTCCAGACTATATATGAAATATTTCTTAAAATTTTATTTATTTCCAACATTTTAGGAAGTGGGGTAAATGCTTGGTATCTACAAAGTAAATACTCAAGTTCTAGCATGAAAGTAACTCAAGTAAACACAAGTAAAATATATCAAAATGCGTCAATATTGGAACAAACATGACGTAAATCCATTGAAATTACACTAGCGATGCTCCCTAGCTTTTGCGATCATGGGATGTCCATTTTATTTGTTCAGTACTTTCTTCGGGTTTTCGATAGTGTAGCTCTAATTTCAAATTTGCTACCCGACTTAGTCTATCTTGCGCTTTTATTTCACGATTTAATGAATCACATTTTCTAGAGGTAATACTATGAGATGTCTTAATAGAAACATTTGGAAACTTTTTCTTCAAAATTCCTTTGTAATACTTGTAACCAAAGTCACAGGATGTTTTTGCAAGAATGCTTTGTGAACGCGGTTAACATTTAAATCTGCGAATCGAATTATCATATCATTATAGATTGCTGTCCAGTTTTTTTTGTTTTGGTGACGACTGTCACGAGTCTCTTCATACAAGCCATGTCTACGTCATTTGGCCACCAGTAACTTATTAAATTAGACCCATAATATGTTCCATGAACCTCAGGTTTGTTTATTACTTGTTGTAATATTCTTCAAATAGAGTCAACTGTTGTACGTAAATTAAAAACTTACAGTTACATATTATCAGTTATAAGAGTAAGATTTATGAAGTTCACTCAAACAAAATTATTAAAACTTACGTCTTGGTTCGGTTTCTACAAGGTATTTCAAAGTGATGAACTATTAGAAATATCTAAAAAAATATACTTTCGATGGATTTAATTTTTTTATAGTTAGATGTAGGTTGAAGTGCCTACAAAAATATTTTCAGTCAAATAGTGTGCCTTCCGAAAATATTTTTAAGATAGCGATCACTTTCAATGTGCCTGAAGTAGGCTACAACTTCATTAGTTTAAATGGAATGCTATATTTTTTCACATATTTCAATTCTACAAACAAAAATAAACTGCTTGCCAGAAATGCCGCAACACCCAGAAGAGATGGTCGTTCGAACTAAAAATTTTGGTGGTATCTACATCTCAAGTGAAGTAGCAAATGATTAAATTGTGGTCATAATCGGGAAACTTTTTGATTGTTTGTGGTCAAATTTTTAGTATTTTTAGGTACACTTCTTTTACACTGTGTAATTATACTAATGATCACTAGCAACTTAAACCTTGTCAAATCTTTTACTGTGTTGCTGTTAAGCTCCGTGACTACCGAAATTAGCCTTATATTCAATTAACTCTAGTTAAATGGACACAAATTGTGGGAAGTTTTCTGTTTCACTGATAATAGGTGTTCAACTGAAGTAAAATTTAGAGATCGTGTGCTACATCCGTAAATTGACATTGTTTTTATTAAAAATGTTAGTGTGAAGTGTGCTAAGCGTGGTGAAGTGTTGTCTTGTTGAAAAACATTGTTGCGAGGTCTTTGAAAGTATGGTAACACAATTGGTTCTAAAATGTCATTGATGTGCCAGATCGCATTCAGACTTTTTTTGAACAATGACTTAAGATTACCAGTTTCCATACTGTATTTCACCCCATCACAACACCAGATGTTAAACCAGAATAATGTCCATAACCGAATTCCAAATTTTATCTTTCTGCTCTAGATCTTCTAAGTCACAACTGTTTATTAAATTGCTATAATTACAACTGATATTAATCACTAGAGACGATTTGGTGTCATTCTTAGACCTGATGGCCCCCAACCTACACACTTGTGTCTGAAAACTGGATGCTTTGGGATTAAAGAAGTCTGAGAAATTTGTGGGTATGTGTAACAACCAAAGAGCAGGCTGATAATAACCAAATTTTAATCATTATCTCACAAAAATTTTAGGTTCGGATGGTCGTATGTAAACCGGAATTCCCAGAAGGGATTGCGATTTTTTTGGCGAATAGTGTAGGTTGACTTTGATAAGGGTTGTTGGTAAATAACGTTTCTAAGTTTCAAATAAGTTTGATTTAAAAATTTTTTTAGTAATTTTCACCTTGAACTTCAAAAACGTATTTTTCAATAACCATATAAGTAAGAAATTTAACACTAGATATACTAGACCAATCAAAATGACTGTTTTTGGTATTTTAATTTGAAATTCCTACTTTGTGTAATATTTGTTTTATCATCATATCATATCATATCATCACTTTTCTAGTTATAACTACAGAATTAATTTTATAAAGTTTATATTACTGTATATATGTTGTTAGAAAAAATAATTTGCGATTTTGACACATATACCAGTACCAGTCAAAATGACTGGTGCAAGTTTCTATGCAGTGAAATTGACATGAGTCAACAACAATAATTAATAATTACTTGTATAATAATTACGGGGCAAAATATATGATTTCCTGAAAATCTTTATACTTTTGATAAAAATAGAGCAGAGTTACATTACTTTAGTATTCATATTATAATACGTATTGGGTAAAAGGGTTTCTGATGCGTCACTTAGAGAAAAGCCGTTTTCCGTAATATCATAAAGTACTGCTGAGCATCATAAATTTAATTCTGTGCATTCAAATCCATTTCGCACTTTGCTTTTTACTCAAACCTTAAGTTGTTTTCACACCGCGCATTTTACCGAAATCCTAAATAAACACACTACCCATTTTACCACTTGTCTAAATCCTTTACACCACGTAAACAGCAAATTTATCACCTTTCTGAAATCCTGAACTGTGCACTAAATGTTCGTCATCAATTACACATCCTTCGTCAGATATCCCTAAACTATTCTTACTGCAACGACTTACATGCACACTTACAGTTTTCAAGAGTAAACCAAATAAAAAAGTGCAGTTACTAAGTACAAAACACAAAAATTTCAAAATTGATAAAACTAACAGCAAATTATCCGAAACTGTGTCGTTTTATAACAAAACAAAATGTGAGGTCGATGTAACTGACCAAATGGCACGAAAATATAGTGTCAAATCAGCTTCCAGGAGGTGGCCAGTTCCGTTTTGTTAAATATCTTAGATCTAGTCATAATAAATTCCTGGATATTACATAAAAATACAACATAAAAAAATTATCAAAAAAAAACTTTCTATTTTGTCTAATAGATGAACTTGCTTCTGAACATAAGGCTTTAACCCTAGAATACTAACCATAAAATATAACTACATATAATTTCCTTTTCTATGTACGTAAATTTTACGCATGGTTAGTGTTCTAGGGTTAAAGAAAAAATAGGAACGCGCTGATACATCAAAAACGTGTACTAGCACTTCTCTTGTGCGTAAATGGTGTCAAATAAGACAATGTAATAATAATAAGATGAACTTCATTTGCTATAATTGCAAGAAACTAATTTAGCATTTTTTAAAAGTAAATAAAGACTGGAAACCTCATTAACCACTTCGCTGGTATATTTAGTGTTAAAAAGCGGCGCGATAACTACCTAACAATAAGTCGACGCTGCCAAGCCAAAACGGCATAAACGACATTAACCTAATTTTTCAGAAAACGCAAAAAACGATTGACATAATGAATCTTAAATGGCTTTTACGCAAACTTTAAACCAATTTTATAGCGAATGGAGTTTGTTTGCGGGTATGCCGCTTTAACTGTTGCATGCAGATTTAAAAATGCTACTCAACGGTGCAGCTAACTAAAAAATGACCATTTTGGCGTTTATGCCGTTTTGGCTTGAGAGCGTCGAAGTGTTACGCAATCGGCAAGAGTGTCTTTTCAGTTTACCTTATTCGGAATGGAAAAAACTTGGATTATCGTTTTCCCATATAAGTAATTCTAAATTAAAACACAATCTTATTCTAGTTATTTCTGAAGAAATTAAAAAAAATATTAAGTATATTAAATTTTGGTGGAGGCGCCAGAATCAATAAACCCTAACAAAAAGAGGATAAATTAAAAACTCTTCTTTCTAAATAATTGAAGACGTCCTCAAAATAAATTGCGGAAATCTCTCTAGGGAAGAATTTCAAGAATCAAATCCAACTAAGCGACTTCCTGTAGAGCGATAAAAACCCTTCTAACCGAAATTCACCTTCGGGGCTGTTTACTTGTGTTTACCGGAAAGGGGGCGCCGCCGGAAGTCCGATTCAATTAGACCCTTTTTTGCGACACCGACGACGCCGTCGACGACGGTCGATTAATTCTCCTCTTTGTGCCCGGCGCCGGACAAAAGGCGGGAAATTACCGGAAGGGCAACAATCGGAACGAACAGACGGCGGTGTCTTTCTAGTATAGTCGGTTTGGTCTCGAAATAATGAAAAGAAACCGGGGCGAGAAAAATTTTAAAAATAATTGCTTGGTTAAGATGATTTTTTTTTATTTTGTGGAATAGTAAATTATTTAATTTCGTGTAAGACACAAAGGGTAACGAAGATGGAAAAATTGTAGTTTAGATTAAAGAGAATTTTAAATTATTCTACCAGATGTTACAAAGTGATTTTTTAATTTATTCAATGGATCTAAATTAAAAAATTAAAAGAAAAAAATTGAGAAACTTAATTGAACAAACTCGAAAAAGGAAAAAACTCACGATTACACGCAAAGAAAAGTTGATATAGCCATTTTCCGGGCTTTAATACTCCAATTGCATGTTACCCTCCAATATTTCTCTCCATTAAGAAGAGGTATAAGAAGAGGTAGGGTATTTCGTAAAATGCCAGACGAGCTATTTTACGGTTTCGAGTCCATAAAGACGTCGTTTCTCGAGGAATTTAATATTACCTTTGTTTCTTTGAGAAGGAAACCCCGTTAATATCGAAATGATACCTAAGAACACCCGTAGAAACGAAAGGCCTCGCGGGGAATTTCCCCCCAAAATTTCCACGCGTCTGCAATTTCTCGGTGAACTGCCAACTGGGAATAATAATGAACCAACCCCCGAAACAGAGAAACAATAAAAACGATCATATGTTTCGCTCCGAAGGTACTTAAACTCAGACCGAGTGGAAATTTATATTTCCCGAGTTTATCGCTACCGTTGTACCAAATTATTTTTTGATTTACAGTTTCATTCGCAGTTATAAAATTCCAAACATTCTTTCGGTTAGAGTGGTTAGACTAAAAGCCCCTATTCCCCATTTCACATCGAATATCAAACATAACCGAAGCTTTCGGGACTCAAAGCTTCAGAACTTTCCTCGTTTAGGTCGCGATTCCCCCGAGAGATGTGACATTTTAAAGCTAACCGCAAAAACGAATTTAACGCGTCTACCGTGGAGCGTCGCTTCTCTAATAAACGCATTTTGGTGTCGCGATGTCAGTCTAAATGAAATAAAACAACACGTCGAGAATTTCGTTCGTTTCAAAATACAGCAACATCTGTAAAATAGGAAGGAACAAACAATCGGACATAACGTGACGAAAGTTGTTTGGAAATATTTTGTACATAAATTAATTTCAATTTGCAGTTTATAACTATAGTTGAAAAATAAATAATTTCACTTTTAAAAAGATTAAAGTAGACTACTATCCAGTATTATAAACTTAAACTAAGCAAAATAATCTGCAGTTATTTTTAATAAGCAAGTACTATTACTGTAATAATTCTGATTATTAAGGGCTTCAGTTTAAAGATTTTTAGTTTTGTCTTTGGTGTTTCAGTTAAGTTCAGGTATTGATTCAGTCCCAAAGTACTAATTTTTTGTAATAAAGATGTCAGAATAAGTAGACAGTTGGCAGATTGCAAAATTTTAGGCACAAGTGTTTCCTTTAGGAATTGTTAAACGTAGGATCCAACTGATTCTTTGAATAAATAGTGACGTGACGAACGTGTTAGGGTTTTTGTTTAGTGAAACAACGCCCAAAAATGTAACCCCTCCTTTAAAAACCCGAATTTATTTATTAAGGGAGAGGTTGCGTTTTAATCTCGCTCTCTCCCTGGAGTTCTTTTCGGCTCCGGAAAAACGTTTTCTTCGCGACAGTGTGTTGGATATGCTTTGAGAAGCTATTCAACTCATCTACGCTTTTTCCCAAGTTCAGTTTTTGTTTCCGAGTTTGTGTTTTCTTCGGCGGTTATATTCATATGATAGAGTTGTGCTTGCTCCCATCCGAAGTTTATCTCCATCATGGTAATTCCACCATCATCGTCAGCATAACCGCAAACCAATTGGTTGGATGGTTGAAGAAAATGGGTGAATTTTCAGAGCCTGAGTAAATATTTACTAATAGACAAATATCTTCGGTTAATAATTGTTGAGTTAGGAATTCGCATAACAAATTTATTAATAAAATTTCAAAGCTAGGTTTGCTTTTTATTCGATAAAGTTAATTTCCTTTTTCTGAATCTAATTAATTAAAGTTACTGATAATAAAATAGAGTTTTTTTATCTTTCTACCATGTAATACATTGCATTTCAAGCCACAGCCCTAGTGCAAGTACCCACTGTTTCCAGAAGGTTTCACCGGGTTAAAGATCTTGCCTTTATGGCACGACTACGTTTACCATTTAAAACACCCCGATTATTACATTACTTTTGCTCAGTGAATTCGATATTATTGTATAAATCCAAAATAAGGTAACTTCGCTGCCAAATTTTATAGTGATTATACTAAGTAAGTCAATTTTAAAGCAAGTAATTTATTAAGCGTAAAATAAATAGTGTATCGTAACCCTAATATAACTAAATAGTTATTGTTAAATTAAAGTTTGAAATGCTTTGACCTTAATTAACCCATTAACGCTCACCGTATGATTTATCATACATAAAACACGTTAGCCTTTGAGGTTCTATACGCAAATCTGTAACTATTAATAACATTTCTGCAATTAAAAAAAAATAATAAGCTGGGCGTTAATTGGTTAAAATAAATATAATATCCTCAAGCGAGAATTGTATTTCTGTTAATACAGTGGCATTAGCATTATCGCCGCCGGTTAGTTAGTGATATATATGAAAAAAATGTATACATTTTTCTTCTTTTTCTAGTCTCACTTTCAAAAACCATATATTTTATAGTTTCTTTTTCTAAATTTACTCCCCTATTGGGTTTCTGATTTGTTGCTTGTTACAAGTAATCGAAAGGTTGTACTTATTGTTGCTGGAGTTGATTCAATTTCTTTTGTAATTAGGTTTTTTTACATCTGTTATATTGACCTAAAGACATATTTGTAAATGAAGTGAATTGAAAGAAATATTTTCAGCACTTATCTGGTTTATTTGCATTATCAGCCTTACATGTTTCGGCTTTTTAAAGCCATCTTCAGAGGCAACTACAAATATTTATAAATAGAATTGAATAAAAGTTGAAAATGTTAAATTATGTTATAATATAAATAATAAATTAAAATATAAAAATGTAAGGTAAGTTGAAGTACTGGTAAAATTTTATGTTAAAATTATATATAAAACAGTAAACTTTAATTAAGAAAACTAAATTAGATTTAAATCTAAAAATAGATATGGCTGAAAAAATTTTTACTTACGTTGTCTTATAACATGTGATTAAAAATATCGAGATATATTGAATGAGTTAAAACCGAAAATTAAAAATTAAAAACTAATAC
This sequence comes from Digitonthophagus gazella, assembly GCA_036711955.1. Taxonomy (NCBI): domain Eukaryota; kingdom Metazoa; phylum Arthropoda; class Insecta; order Coleoptera; family Scarabaeidae; genus Digitonthophagus; species Digitonthophagus gazella. Next base: position 13,456,220 of record JASCIT010000012.1, read on the forward strand.
ACAAAATAGAAGTGTTATCAAATTTTAAACTATTACGAAGACAGGTAGACGTTAAAATGAAATCAGAAATGGAGACAAGTATAAAAAGTTCATTATTAAAAATTAATATTAGGAAGGGAAGGGTTATTAAAAATGAACTCATCGTAAAATGTGAAAAAATGTAAAATGGAAGGGAAGTTTTAAGGGAAGGGAGTAATTTGGGATAGGAAGGTTTGAGACCGCTAGGGCCCCAAACAGTGCGGATATCGTAAGCGGTCTCGGAAAAGATATCCCTAAGCTGTTTGGGGATAATTTTTTAAAGGATTTCGGAGGAATTTGTATAAAGGTGTTTTGTTCAGATAAACTTGATCATTGAGGCTTTCTAGGTCTATGTTAATTTATTTAAATTTATCTATTTCAAAATAAGGTCATTTATGAAGATGGCCTTAAAAAGCCGAAACATGTAAGGCTGATAATGCAAACAAACCAGATAAGTGCTAAAATATTTCTTTCAATTCACTACATAATATCCTGGTGGAAAGATGGATCGAAACCTAAATATTCCTGATATTTTGTTATATAGATTCTTTTAATGTTTTAAATTCACTGTTCAAAATTAGGGATACTTATAATATTACTAAGCATGCCCACTATTTTTTCCTCCCATTTTATACATTTCAACTTACTTACCACATTTATAAAGATTAGTTTGCATTTACATTCAAAGTTAGAAAAATTAGATTAGATTTAAATCAAAATACTTTCCCATCAAATAACTAATTTGCTTGGTTGATTGTTGTATAATGCTTAAATTCGAGTTATTCGTTGAATAAATATAATCGTGTAATAATTGTTTGAAGATTTCTTTGTCGCTTCTAATACCGAATCTAAACAGATTAGATTATCTAGTTTCCCCAATCTATTTAGAAAAGTATAAGGTTTTCTTTGAAAAAAAAACTCAAGTTTTTTTTTAATCGGTCATTTATTCAGAGAACTTTCTTTAGAGTTTAGGAAAAAGAAGTGGAGAGATCTACTTTTGATTCTTCTTACACTTCTCCAAATTTCGCATATTTTCTTCTCTTTTCACTTCCTATATCAATCTCTCTCATCTTCATCTTCAGCCTCTCTTAATGCAACTACGTCAGGAATAAAACTAAATACATCCAATATAACCTCTATATTTTAATAAAATAAAAAAATCTAAATTTTAGTTGAGGTGCAAATATTTCTAGTAAAAGTTACAGAAACCACTGAAAGTTACGTACACTTAAAAGGTTAATAATTCATATTTAATTAATTTGAAAGATTGTTCTTTAAGATGAGTCTTCGGTGTATGAAATAAAACATCATCCTGAAGGAATGGGCATTTGAACTTGAAATTTTGGTGGTATGTACACCTCAAATTCTTTGTTTATTTTTTGTGTAGTATTTTAAGTTTTAAAATCCACATTTCTTTTAGGGTGTATAGCTATGTTACTGTGTCAAATCCATTACTTGTGAATGTGTTATCCTCTGCATCTATCGAAATCAGTCTTACATTAACTTAACTCCTTCACACTTAAAAGAATTGAGATATGGAAAGCCTTGAATATCCATTTGCGATATTGCCAGATGAATGAGTCGGAGTGACTTTACAATCATTCGAACAAGGAGTGCTTAGTCCGACGAAGTATGGAATACACGTAATAGAGATAGAATAGCAAAGGAGACATCTCTACTGAGTACCTAGTTAACCCATTCGAGACAACTCTGTCAATTATTTGAATGCCTGTTTAGGAAAGTCAAGTCTCGATGCGAACAATTTATCAAAGAATCCATTGCTATGGTTTAACATTACACCGACCAATTTGTCAGGTTTCTTTGCCCTACAATGAGCATCAAGTTGTCAGATCCGAGTGTAGGTTAAGAGAGCATCAGGTTGAAGAACAGCATCAAATCGTCTTTAGTATTGAATTTCGGTTTTGTCTCTAGCAATCTGTTGGGTAATTACGTGTCAGAGGATCTAGAATGCAAAGGCTAAATTTGGAACTCGCTTATCGGCACCAGAAAAACTTAACGCCTGGTATAATGATGGGTTGAAATATAGTTTTAAAGTCGGTAATCTCTAGTCTATTAAAACAAAGTCTAATTGCGATCCGGTATATCAACGAAATTCTAGAGTCAATTTGTTACCATACTTTCAAAGACGTTGCAACAATGTTTTTCAAGAAAACAATGCTAAATCATACTCAATACTATTAACAAAACATTTTCTACCATAGCATGCAAAGTTTCCAGATTTATTTTTCATTGAATGCTTGTTAGATGAGAAATCGATAACATCCCACAATGCGTCTCCTTCTAACAAGAGCTAATTGAATATAAGGCTGATGTCGATGCTTGTGGAACTTAATAGCGACACAACTAAAGAATTTGGAATGGTTTAGGTTTTTGGTGACATACCTGCTGAATGTGAAAGAAATGCACTTATTAAAACATTAAATACTAGATAATACTAGACCTTACTACTTCACTTAAAATGTACATACCACTAAAATCTCAAGTTTGTACGACGATCTCTCCTGGATGTTGCATTTTCCTTTGCAGGCAGTTTATATTAAAAAAAACTGCTTCAAATCTCTTCTAAAAACACAGATTTTAGATTTTTAAAGGTGTAGAATTCTCCGTATCTCAAGGTTGGCGTAAACGGCTATCGTTTATTCCGAGATCGTTTTCCTGTTCACAAGCTTAATCAATTTGGGAAAGTGCCGCGAATACCAAGTACATGTAAACTTTATCGATTGCGAGGGAAGTTTACAAAATAAGGATCGCCGAAACTCGTGGAAGGTGACTGCTTCCGAAACGACCCGGTTTCGCTTATTCCGAATTTAGCCAGGTAACGGGATATTATTCCTTGGTTTTACGGTTATCACCGACGATGAGGTCCAAGCCGTAATCCGTAAGTACATCGATATCTTACAAGAATCTCATTTGCTCTCTACTTTTATTAGATTCAAGAATAGTTACTACTTTTAAGAATCAATAACAGTTCAGTTAAAATTAATCTAAAGTTAGACGCTACAATTCAAATAGAGCAAATCGAATGAGTTATCTGAATAGAATTGTTCTCGCTTGGTGACGTGAAATAGATTTATTTCCGATATAGGTACACCCATCTATTCTGTTTGTAAGTACAATCGAAGAAGCTTATGCGGTTATTTTTCTCAATCGCGAAATAATACCGCATTGTATACATATTAGAATAATAGTTCCTATAAATCAAACAATAATCCGAGAAGGGATAATGCAGTTATTAACTCGGAAACTATAAATAACAGATCCAATATCCTAACTTCTGTTAATTGCTTTGTACGGAATTATGCTGTTGCTTATTTATCGTTTGAGGAAATTACATTTACCACAGTTTATTGATCTTACAATAAAATAAAAAAGAGTACTTTTAAATTTCTGTTGATATAAGAAAATCATTTTACCGATGCCTCTACCATCATTACAAAAAAAAATTAAATGATCATAGCATTTTTTTTTTAGCGAATTAAACACATTGCATCATACTTCTTACTTAGCAAAATAAAATTATTTCCGTTTAAAAATCTATTCCTTTTTGAATTACGTTCATACATGTGCCCATAATTATGAAAGTGGTCTAAATTATATATTTCTTGTTTCGAGATATTTAATGAATTGCATTTGAACGAATAAAAAGATATTTTCACATTATACGAGATATTAATTTATATTTTTATTAGTCTTGATTAATGGAAATTTATTATGAATATGAAATTTTGTCAATTTCATACTAAAATGTTATTTTTAAAGCTTGAATTGATTTAAACCATTTTCATAATTAACTGAATGTCCAATAAATTACTTAAAACAGTAAAGAACTATAAGTTTTATTTGATGCAATAACTTTAATGCAATAATTTATGAATATTTATTAATTAAAAAGTAATCACTTTTTATCATTTCGGAGTTTTAAGATTTTAAAAATGTTTTTGAAAAACTGGAGGGGTGTATGGTAGTAAATATATAATATCTTTATTTTTTTCTTCTGTTACTGGTCTAATGGAGGTCTATAATGGAAGTAAAGTAATATTTCCGTGTATTTTTGATCTTCCTCTTTTAGGTGAAATATCCAAAACGAGAAATTCAGAATCATCTAAAGAAGTTTTATAGACCATTTTATAAAGTTCATTTTTCAAGAATCTCTGGCCACTGATTTTGTAACCAAGAGACAGATTCGCCCGGGGTATGTTTTACTCTTCTTGTTGATGATTCTTCTAGTGATTTCGTTGAAATAAAATCCGACTGTGACATTCGTTTTATGGAAAGTGTATTTCTTCTTCTACACATTTCTATCAATTCATAATAATGCTCAGGGTTGTATAAGTAATTTGCTTTTTTATTTTCATTTTTATTAAACCAAAATCACAGTCATTCGGTAGAAAGGAATGACCCGATACCAAAAATTTACGGTCTACCGTTTCAATATTATTATTTGATGACTGATATGAATTTGATGATTTTTGATTTAAACCACTTTCATAATTAACACTAAATGAATTTCATATAACGTTGAAATTACAACCACTACCTAAAGGTTCATTTTTGTCGATATCGCAAAAATTACATTCAATGAATTTAGATTAAAATAATGTGGTGTGAAATAAGTGATAAACACATTTTTTTTTTAATTTTGACTTACAATTAGACCACTTTCATAATTATGGGCACATATGTCTTTGCCGTACAATTTTATTAAAATTTGGCTATTGTTATTGGATGGAGCTTAGTTTTATAATAAGGAATTGAATCGTTTATTTCAGAAAGGGACTAACTATAAGTAACATTTTTGTAGTTTTGAGAAAAACGACAAAAAAGGAAAATTTCCAATTTAAAGATTATTCATGGCATTTTTTATTATAAATTCTATGTTTAACTATCAGTACATGTTGTCCTGCCACAATTTATTGTTTTTTCAATTGCGACAGAGAAAAGAATCAAACTAAAAAAAATTGCACTTAGTACCTTACTGCAATAAACATCATGTTTATAGATTTAGTTTATTCTGTGCTCTCATATTAACATGACAAACAGTATCCAAGATGTTTCATTAACTAAAAAAAGGATTATAGATATTTACAAGAATATATTTCAGTAAGTTTTTAAGAGAAAGAACGAAAATTGACACTAAGAAGACAATATTTTATTTTTTTCATTAATCCGCACTGTTATTTTCTTTTTTGGTTTTAGATATCCATTTTAATGTTTCCTGATAAAATTTCAAATATGGTTCTTCAATGTAAGGAAGCATTTTATTTAGATGTTCAATCTCGGATTTTAAAATTGGAACTTTATCAGTATAAGCTTTGGTTATGGGCATTTTTATCGTAGTTTTACCAGAACTTTTTGGCGTGTGCAGATGATATGTGTGAGATGTGAAACCATTTATGTACTCTGAAGCCACAACATACCCAGATGTTTTATGTTCATGAAGAAAATAATGAAAGTGAGATTTTGAAAATGGTTGTTTGTTAACTCGAGCCACACCGGGTTTCATACTTTCAAGAGAGTTTGCGGTTTTCTTGTAGTATTTAGGCCACCAGTTCTTAAAATCGATTGTCTTTAGAAGAAATTTCATTGATTATAAATTTATTTTGATTGCAAAAAGGAATGTTCCGATGATACATAGTCCCTTTGTACAACAAACCAAAAATTCCGTCTCCACAGTAAAATGTCCCGGGCATATAAAGTATAAGCCTTTCTACTCAAAACGATAGATCTACAGCCAGAGAGCACGAAAATACATTTATCTAAAAATCGTCGAAAATGTTACTTAGTCCCTTTCTGAAATAAGCGATTCAATTATTTCCTTTTGAAAACTTATTGCACATATTCAATTGTTCTCTTTATTTTGCATTCCGTTTCAAAAAAAACCCATTGTAATCCTTCAAGAATTACGAGAAACTCGAAGATTAACTAAAATTTTTGTGGAGACGTCCTCAAAATAAATTGCGAAATTCTCTCTAGGGAAGTATTCCAAGAATCAAATCCAACCAATCGATTTTCTGTATAGCGATAAAAAACCCTTCTAACTTTCTAATTAAAACCTCTACTTTTCATTAACATCAACAGTTTTCTTATACTTGTTCCTCAAGAAATCAAAAATGCTCAAAAACTAATTAAAATTTCCGTTGAATGGCTGGAATTTATCAACATAGCAATCAATCTAAAAAGCATTAATTAAAACATCTTTCAATCTTTAACCACTCAAAGGTTTATCTTAAAGGTTTCGTTTAAAGATCATCTCAAAGGAATGTCTTTAGAATAAAATACCACAGTATAAAGAGAGGACCAGTAGTAGCCGCACTCCTATGAAAATGTAGGTTTCTCGTAGTAATCGCGCTTGCCTATACACGCAGCTTACTTAATTGCATCCGATTTAAAACCATAAAAAATTTTTAATAAATATGATTTCGAATTACCCTCTGTGGTCTGTACACAGACCTTAAATAAATGTTTTATATTTTAAATATTTTATTGTAATTTTAATTTTATAATTGTAATCAAAGTTTGTGATCAGGGTTTTTATAGTTTTCGTGATCTATAGGAATATAGACATTTTAATTTATCTCCCTTTGTCTTTATTCTCCCTAAATCTTATTTCTACTTACTGTTAGTGGAAAAATTACAAGTTGAAAAAATGTATTTATTTTACTCGCTTTCTTGTAACAAATCTATAAACCTCAAAAAATGTTGATTTAGGATTATTAAATAAGTTGTCTCGTTCTTTTTTACTCGCCTTTAAGAACTGAGAAAGGGTTTTTATAACCAATGGTGGTTTAAAGAATGTGGAAACGCGACTAATCCCACCTCAGTCCAATTTCAAAGCGCATCTAAAAAAAATTCTGCTTAAATTATTTCCTTTACGTTGAAAGTGCAAACTGCATTGAAGGTTTGGACGATTTATTAGTGCAGTATAATACAATCTCTAACAGAAGTGAAATTATTACTCCTACCCATAATGCTATTAGCTTATTTAATGTTACTAGTAAATGATAAGTATGAAGAGATGGAAGTTATATGTATTATTTACTTCCTGAAGATTTTATTTTGTAATCAATTTTTAATACTTCGCCAATTAATACTTAAAAATCACGATGATAAAGTTTTTGAAATGAAAAACTCACCAACCGAATATTATTTCCTTGAAAATCCCCTAAAAAAATTAAAAAAAAATTATTTTTTAAAAATTCTCAATAAATTAAAAATATTTTACCTGGTAACATTCACAAAATAACAATCCGAAGACTTCCTCAAAATGATAATCTGAAGACGAACTCCAATGATATGAAACACATTCACGAAAATAAACACTAAAGTTTTCTAACACTAATTGCAAAAAAGATTAAACGAATAAAAATAAATAAGAACGCATGACAGATTTGTTGAAAACCCGCACAGTAACTGCGAAGAATTTATAAATTTGAATGTTATGGTGTGTTCAACTCCTAATTGTTGGAGAGGAAACTGGTTTTCTTCGGTATAAAACTGGAAATTACAAAGAGCTTGGGTTGAAATTTACCTGCTCGTTTTCCAGTTTGCAAAGAAAACTCCAATTCGAGTTTATTAACGTGAATTTAAAAATAAATTTAATATTAAAAAAAGTTAAAATGTAAGCTGTTTAAGGCAAAACGTATAATGATTAAAACAAATATGATTTTTTTGAAATCTTTGAGATATATTAGTTTTAACAAATGGTAAATATTTATTAAGATACTATTGAATTTTTTAAAACTTATGTTTCTAAAAAACTAATTATTGCAAAGACTTGAAATTTTATGAGGATTTAGATTGAAAGCTAGTCTTTATTCCTACCAAACACAGATTTTCTAGGACTTTTAGTTCTTTCTTCAGAAGAGGAAATGTAACATAATATCGATTAAAATTAGTCCATTTTTAAAAATTCATCTCTAAGAAACTAATTATTGTTAAGACCTAAAATTTTATGAGGATTTAGATTGAAACTTATTCTTTATTTTTCCCAAAAATAAATTTTCCACGAATTTTAGTTTTTTTTTACAGAAAAGAAATTCTAACCCAACTTAATTAACATGTTAATTAAAATTTGTCAATTTTTGAAAATCATATCTAAGAAACTAATTGTTTCCAAGACTTAAAATTTTATGAGGATTTAGATCAAAACTTAGTTTTTATTTCTGCCAAAAATAGACTTTTTACGACTTTTAGTTTTTCCCTCAGAAGCGAAAATGTAACATAACTAATTGTTGTTGAGACTTGAAATTTTATAAGGATTTAGACTGAAACTTAATCTTTATTTTTGTAAAAGATGAATTTTCTACGACTTTTTGTTTATCCGGCAGAAGAGAAAATGTAACTTAAAGTCCTTAGTTTAATTTTTTAAACATTGTAAAACTTAGGCAGCGTATTAAAAGTGGGATTTTCTTTGGATTACATTAAAATTTGGCGTTTAAAAGTTACAACTTTATTATATTTAATATTACAAATAAATAGTACCGATTACAACAATCTAAACTTACAAGAAATACATTATCTAGGGTTTCAAGGTTCTTTATAAAAAAGAGTTTAGAAAAACATTCTTGTTCAACATACAATTCTCATGTATAGAAAACCCAAAAATGATCAAGTGAATCGCTCTTAATTCATTTCAGAGCCTTTAAGTCTTCTGATAGAGATATATTTGCCAACCTCAAAACACCACCAACGTTTTACATATATTTATGAATTAGGTAGTATATTTTGTAAACTATTTTCAAGAGTAGCTATTTCCTCTAACGTTGGATTGAAAATAAAGGAACAATAATCAAAAGTCCCTTTCAATCACCCCTGCAAAGAGTTTCCGTATTTATATTTAGTTTGTTTGTATACCAGATTAATACATATGTACACGCCATCGTAATTATTTACAAATGCTGACCTGTCAGAGGCGCAAATCCTTCCGTATGCTTACCATTTTGTATAAGATTTTATGTAGCCAAGTCCCAACGTATTTGTCCAAAGATTTTCATTTTCTGTTCTCATATAATTTACCAACTAGATCGCGATCAGACTGTCTCCTTTTGTTTCCTAATCATCGTACCGAAATTTACCATGAAACATTTACTGCGCAGACAACAGCGCTTTGGAATGAGCTACCTGCAGAAATGCATAATGTCCCTACCATGTAATGCCTTTCAGTGGTATCTATTTGGCTTGCAACTTTCCCTTTCCTGATTCTTCAGTTTTCAGTATTTTTTGTTTACTACGATGTTAACTTACGTCTCTACCATTTCGGTTTAAATCATTTTGTTTTGCTTTTTATTTTCATTTCTCCTTTTTTCTTTATTTTGCATTGTGTTTATTTTATTGTTGTTACCTAACCGCTGTATAACTTATAATCCTCTACAAAGAAAGTAGTGGATCTTTTGGAAGATATCGCTCAGTGTGATAAATTGATCCTTTTGTCTCGAGTTATCCGTTCGTCTGTTGACCGTAAGCTTGTTGGTCAACAACAACGCTATCGTAATTCACGTATTGTTATTATCATTATTATTAGAAGAATAGAGCTGGAGAAGTTGTGAGGGAAGAAGAAAGGATAATGGATAGATGAAGAGAATATTTTATGGAACTCTTGGACGCAAATGAAATAGAAAGTGACATGAGCGCAATGGAGAACAAAGAGCAGAGATAGATGAACAAATCGCAATGGAAGAGCTATTAGAGCTATTAAGGAAATTAAAAAATGAAAAGACGCCCGGTGAAGATAAGGTCGCCGCAGAAATGATTAAATGTATGGGACAGGAAGGGAGGGAAGTGTTCGTAAAGATATTGAATAGGCTCTGGACAGAGGAAAGAATACCGAAAGATTGGCGAATGGCGCTCATAGTACCGATACACAAGAAGGGAAATAGAGGCAACTGTAACAACTACAGAGAAATTTCGTTTATAAGTACGGCAATGAAAATAATGGAGCAAATAATAGATACAAGAATAAAAAGTTTCCTGGAAGAACATACGGAAGAAGCACAAAATGGATTTAGAAGGGGTAGGAGTATACAAGACCACATATTCACACTACGACAAATAATGGAAAAAAAACTCGGGAAATAACAGAAAGGTATACAGATCTGGAAATTTCATTTGAGGGTATAGAAAAATAATGCGTGCAACAGAGAAGCATATAGGAAATAGATTAGAAAAACAAAGAGCGATATAACTGTTTAACCACGCCTTTTCCGACCCGACCCTAGTCGCCCAACCAACCAACTTCTTCCCACGAACTGTCGAACTGACAGTTTGACAGTCTGGCGTGGTTAAACAGTTATATCGCTCTTTGTTTTTCTAATCTATTTCCTATATGCTTCTCTGTTGCACGCATTATTTTTCTATACCCTCAAATGAAATTTCCAGATCTGTATATGGGATTTATAGATCTTGAGAAAGCGTTTGACAGGGTGTCAAGAATTAAGATATGGGAAATACTACGGGAAAAGGGAGTTGGAGACAAAGTGATAAACATAATAAGGAATATGAAGGAAATAGGAACGCGGTAGTCTATAAAAATTTTAAATCTAAAGAATTCGAAACAAGGCAAGGACGTGGGCAAGGAGGGTGCTTAAGCACGACACTCTTCACAACCTATATGGATGCAATTATAAAGAGATGCAAGGAATCTGGAAACGGGTATACGGTGGGGTATAAATATGCAACCAGTTGAAATCGTGGAAGGAGCGTTTGCTGACGACGTGGTGTTGGTGGCAAGAAGCGAGAGGACATTAAGGAGGAGCCTGGAGAAATGGTGCATGGTGTTGAAGGAATTTGGAATGAAAATGAACAAAAACAAAACGAAAGTTATGGTAATCGGAAAAGAAGAAGACTTCGACATAAAAATTGAGAGAGCAAACATTGAGCAAGTGAAACAACTTAAGTATCCGGGTATTGAACTAGGGCACGATGGTAAACAAGACAAAGAAATAAACACAAGAATAGAAAAAAACGACTAAGCTCTATTACGAATTGAGTAAGTTCTTCATTAACAAGAAAGAAATATCAAAGAAGACCAAAATAGATACGTATAAGGCAGTGTTCAGACCGGTGCTAATTTTTGGCTGCGAGACCTGGGTGCTAAACAAAAGAGACAAGAGTAGATTACAGGCAGTAGAGATGAGATATTTGAGGAGAGTGAAGGAGGTAACTAAGAGAGATAAAATCAGAAATACGGAAATAAGAAAAGAATTAAATATAGAACCACTAAGCGAGTACATAGAGAAACGCCAGCTGAGCTGGTGGGGACATTTGCAAAGGATGGGGGAAGAGAGACAGGTCAAGCGAGTACGGCAAGCGAGAGTACAGAGGAAGAAAGCAAGAGGAAGACCGCGACACACTTGGAACGATGTGATAAAAGAAATACTAACAAAAAGAGGAAAAACAATGTGAGGCCGAAAAACTGTCGAGGAATAAAAGAAAATGGGCGGTTTTCGTGCATGACATGAAGACGTCAGGGGAAACACAGTGAGAGGAAAATAAAATGACAATACACCTACACTTTTAAGGTAGAAGGCATTTTTTTTTCGATATATATATATATATATATATATATATATATATATTTTATTATCAGAATTTTTCGGACATTTCTCCTCCCAAATGGAGGGAAATTCTCCCAGCCGAGGCTTGAGGAGTCAACGGATTGGGCTCTGAGGTATTTGTGTGTTTAAAAGCTGCAAGGTACAATTCTGTGATTCCTATCCCTTTCGTCCTTTCTTCAATTCATCCACCTTCAGTCTCCTTTTCTCCCTCTTATTATTATTAGAATAAGGATTTTTTATACATTAAAATTTTGTAATCAAAATCTATCTAAACAAAAAATTAAAGGTAAAAAAACAGAAAAGAATTAATATTAGCCACTTATGATATAAATATATTAATTATTTATAGCAAAACTGTTTTTATTATAATTAAATTCATTCCAGCATTAAATTAATTTTTGAAATGAATAAATTAAATATCTCAAATTGGTATATTTAGTTTGATAATAAATACTCTTAGAAATTGAATTTTATAAAATAATGAATTTATATAAAAAGCAACCAGGTGTAAGCTCCACGTATAGGTAGCGTAAAGTTCACGAGGTACCTAAAAGATTAAAGGTGCCGACAGAGAGTGCGACTACTGGTACTCTATACTGTGGAAATACTCTTCTATAACCTTTTAGATTAAAATGTTTTTTTAAGTTTCCTTATAACTTATTGCTAGTAAACATTACTAACGTAAATCTACAAAGAAAGTCAAAAACTCTTCTCTATCTAGTTCAAATAAGTTTTCATCTAAAATAAATAAAAATAAACTCTTCTTAAAACTTAAAGAACAAGCATCCAAACATACACCTAAACATCCCTTTTAGACGTCTGGATGATATTTAATTTCCTGTCCCCGTACCATTTCTGTCCAGGTTGTTTTCCGTTACGACCGTCACACCGTAGAAAACGACCCGAACCATTACGCCCTATTTATCCTCATTCCAACGTCACCGTGTCCTTTTATCTCTATTCACGTATAATGAAAACACGTCGGTTCATGTTTTCTACTTTTTCCTCGTTCAGATAAGCCCCGTCTACATTATTTTACACGGTTACTATTGCCAACTTGTTACTTGAACGACTGTCGCGTCTCGTTTTCTCGTACAACTTGCTTTGTATTTAGGACTAATCCAAGTTTGAAATTAAACGAACACTCTTTACGTTAAAAAAGAGGTTATTTTATTCTAGCGCAACGAAAAGTTTTAAAAATATCTCAGAGGTTATTGATTATTTTCCGGTTGGATTAGTTAAAATGCTGATTACAAAAACTTCCAACAAAGTGCTTTAATGCAAAGTACTTTAATGTAAAGTTTCCTCTTTTTTTACTTCCGTAAGTATTTCTAACGAACGTTGATTGTTAAAAACGCGTCATAATTCGCGGCGGGCTCAGGCTTTGCTCGTTTTAATAGAGAACCATGAATAATTCAAGGGTGCATTAGCGGTGAAAGCTTAATTGCAAAGCGAAAAATCGGTGGTGAAAAACCCCGACTACCGGTTCATTTCGCAAAATTCTGTATCTAACCAATAACCACACTCGCATTTATAACTTCCATGTACGCGGGTCGCACGTGTGGCGCGCCACAAAATTGCTCAGAATTACGCTCGGATTGAGATATACGTCTTCCTGTCTTTCGGAAATATTAGCACAGTCCCGCTACCGGGAAGAGATAAATGCTCGAAACTTTTTGCCGTCCGAAACCCATCAATTCTCGCACCAGCAATGTCGTTTTCTGTTTATTGCAGAACGTTTGAACGTCCTCTACGAGAAAAACTGGACGAAATTGGTCACGGAACAGCTGAAGCGATTCGAAAAGGTTGTCGTTGAATCCGGAAATAACGTTCCCAAACAAGTTGAGGACCACTGGACCTTCGGCGGTGCTCTTTTGTACACGTTAACGTTATTAACTACAGTGGGTAGGTTATTAAAAAGTCGTAAGTAACGAAATAATTTAGGAAGTTTTCGCAGGCTACGGAAAATTATCCCCTAGAACGGCTTTGGGGAAAGTTATAGCGATGATCTACGCTTTGATAGGCGTCCCTTTGATGCTCGTTCTTTTATCTTTATTGGGCTCGATGTTAGCCAACGGTGCCAAAATTGCTTACTCTAAAATACAATGTAAGGAGAAGAAGAAATCAGTCAATACTGTTGTTGGATTTCATAAGGGGTCATCTATTACTACAGGAAAAAATAAATCCGAAGGTAAGTTTTTCAATTTCTCATATTGAATAAATTTGTTATCAAAAGTTGTTTTCGATCTTACAATTAGAGCTATCTTTTATCTTGATGTAGTCTTTTATAAAGTTTTCAATTTTTCACAGTTTTCCAAATTGTCAATGAGTTTATGATTAAGAATTGTTGTCTTCGATCTTATAATTAGAACTATCTGTTATTTTGTTGTAGTCTTTTATAAAGTTTTCATTTCTTCAGTTTTTCAAACTATCAATGAGTTTATGATTAAGAATTGTTGTCGTGGATTTTACAATTAGAGATCTCTCATAGCTTGATTTAGTGTTTTCGAAAGTTCTCCAATCTTCAGTCTTTCAATTCGAATGAGTTTGTGATCATGCATTGTTATCTCCGGTCTTACAATTAGAGCTTTCTCTTATTACCAGCTTGATTAACCCTTTATTTAAAGTTCTCAATTTCACGCAGCCTATCAAAATTCTAGTCGAGATTTCTAAGTCCTTCGGGATTTTCTAAATTTTTCTTAACCTTTTTACATCTTTTAAACATTTCTAATCTTTTTCAATTCGATCGTTTTCAAGACTTTAGCAAATTGAATTTTTCTTTTTAGCATTCTTTCGCCTCTTTTCCCAGATATCTCTTAATTTATTACTTGTATAACACTTAAATATATTTTTCATAATTTTCTCTTTGATTATGCAATTCTTACAGATTCATTTCTTTCTCAACTTTTAAGTCTTTCGTCATCTGATTGTTCACAAGTTTTCCCAAATTTTCATAATTTTACAAAATCTTTCCCACTTCTTCTACAAATAACTATTTTTTATAAAGAAATTGAAAAAACCTTTCTGTACTTTTACTGGTCTTTATTAATAAATATTTGAAAAATCCATGTTGTAAATGTAGGTATAAAATAAAAAGTAGAAATAATACTTCTTCCTTGTTTTAATTTATTTACTGGAAAGTAAAATAATAAAATATAAAATTAATTGCCTGTGAAGCGGAAAATTTTAATGTGTCCAATTTTTTTATCTAGAATTAGTTCTCACAAGTTCTAATATTTATCTCATTAGTTCTCACGTGTCAGGATTGTTTTTACAATACTGATTGTGAATTCAGAAAACTGTACCGTGTAATTTTTTTAAAATAACAGTCCTCAAAGGAAAATCATTTCTGCGTAAACAATCTCCAAAATCCTAAGCAAACGTTTTGCAACACTTTATGAAGCATATCTGGTTGAATGTTTCTTAATGTTCACCATGCTCTTCAGAAATCCCCAAAGGAAAAGTTACAGATGGAAAGATTTGAGAAAAAGCCACCAAATATCCTAAATTAGGTACACAATCGCAAAAGTGACTACAAAATGGTTTCACAAACACTCCCCTACCATACACGCAATAAACAATTTTTTGAACTGCCATCCCACAGGTTGAAACTGACACAGCAAGATGTAGATTTCAAGGCGCCAAATTGTATAATTTCTTACTGGAAAACATTAAATCACTAAATTCCCAAATTTTTAATGCTCGAACTAAAGACATTATAGTGTCAAATTGCTTCTATTCCACTGACGAGTACATCGCTTTAGTACGGTCCTCGGATCATATTTGAAGTGTTTTAATGTGCCTTCTAGTTTTAATTTTGTAGTGTGGCGTATGCTGTTTTTTTTTTTTGACGCTTTGTATGATATTGATCAACAAATAAATATTTTCTACTTCTGTCACCAAGTTTCGATAATCAGGAAATTTCAAAAGTCCTGAAAAGTTTTCTCAAAAAGTTTTCTGTTCTTGATTTAGCCTTAGATTTATCTGCCTATACTTTTTTTCTATAAGATTTCTGAAAAAGAACTTGAACAATGATACGACGCAAACCATCTTGGAATTGCACGTATACAATCAGACCTACATTGTAATATGTTGGTAAATTTTCGCTTAAGATTTGAAGAACGTTTTCGCAGACACAGCTTTGCATTGAACGCCGTTATTTAAAAAAAATATAACAGCATAAAAATAACAATAACGGCGGTAGGAGTAAATGGATAGGAATTTGAATTACGGGCAGTTCCGCCACAAAGATGCAACCGTAGACACGTGTTTCGAACTTATTAGTTCTCATCAGTACGGTATAGCCAAGGAGCAAGGTGGAAGCTCAATGGAGAAGACACAAAAAGGGAACACAGTCAGAGGACTAGTCACCAATTTGGTGCTTCGGCTGCAAGATCCTCAATTTGAGGAAAACAAACAGCTTCGCTACCGGAGGCAACAACATCACTCCCCGTGAAAACCCAAGCCCAGGAATATAAGGAATAAAATAACAATAACGGCGGTAGTAGTAAATGGATGAATTTGAATTACGGGCAGTTCCGCCACAAAGACGGGGAGTGATGTTGTTGCCTCCGGTAGCGAAGCTGTTTGTTGTCCTCAAATTGAGGATCTTGCAGCCGAAGCACCAAATTGGTGACTAGTCCTCTGACTGTGTTCCCTTTTTGTGTCTTCTCCATTGAGCTTCCACCTTGCTCCTTGGCTATACCGTACTGATGAGAACTAATAAGTTCGAAACACGTGTCTACGGTTGCATCTTTGTGGCGGAACTGCCCGTAATTCCAATTCCTATCCATATAACAGCATAATTTTCTGAAATAAAACCTGAGAAAGAAAATTCAGGCTAATTTTAGTGCTCAATCGACGGTCAGCGCTGACGTCGGTCGTGCGTAGCTATATCAACGTATGTGTATGTGTCTGTTCAATGCTGCACTGACGAACAACTATACCGGGTGTTCATTTCAAAACTTCCCACCTTAATTTATTTAAATCCGGAAGTTTAAAAAGAAAATCGCTGAAATAGATAAAGAATAAAACCAAGAGGAACAATTTTTTATGCAAAAATTGACTCACTCACTTCCACCCTCTGTCGCCAGAAACCAACCCCTTAAAAATCTTAGATGGAAAGGGATGTCAAGTGATACCTCACTTTAAAGGTCTTTTAAAGTACTATATGTTAGTATTTTTTTTAATGATCGATTCGTTTTCGAAATTTTTGAGAAAATCCTTTTTTGTGTTTCCCGTTTTTATTAATATTAATAACTTTAATAAGCTTCTTAAAAATAAGAATAAGTAATCTTTTATAATTAATTTATAAAAATAAATTAGAATGCCCTTTTTTACAACGAACATCCTTTTTATAACCTGTATTATTTCGGAGCAATCTAAAATCTTTGATTTATTGTGACAATGAAATACTATTGAAATAATTAAGTACTAACAATAAGTTATAACAGACCAGGACGTTGGTTAGCTTGCCTGGCGTCTGTTAGGGATATTTAGAAAAAACGATTTATGTTTAATTTTTTTGTTTTAGGTTTATTTAGTTATTACTTAAATAACTTTTAACTGTTTGGAACGTTTTATTTTATTTTTAGTTATTTGATTATGTACAAATACTTTTTACAAAGAAAATCAACTTAATAATTGTTCAAAGTGTTGTCCGTTATTGGCTAAACAATGGTATAACTATTGTTCAAAACTACGTATGCACATTTTCAAAAACTTCCCTTTGAATTCCACGGCAAGCTGCAGTAATTCTCTGACGAAGTTCTTCTAAATTTTGAGATTGAGGAGTAAATACAAAAGACTTTAAATGACCCCATAAAAAAGTCTAATGGTGTCAAATCTGATGATCTGGCTGGCCATTCTATAGGACCTCTGCGTCCTATCCATCTGTTTGGAAACGCACTATCCAACCACTGCCGTACCGGAAGAACATAGTGAGGAGGAACTCCGTCTTGTTGAAAATGTAATTGATTCTCATCAAGTAAGGCAGTTCTTTCTCTATCCAATTGATTCTCGAGAGTTTCCGTAATTAGTGGATTGATAGTATTTTCTAACATATCCAAGTATACTTTGCCGTTTAAATTTCTGTCGATAAACAGTGGACCAATCATTAATAAAAAGCAATAATTTCCACATATTTCCGTTCATAGGTATTTATTTCGAAAGTATGTCTTTAGTAATAAAGACCAGTAAAAGTACATAAAAGTTTTTTCAAGTTTCTTTGTTCATTTACTAATTCGACCTTTATCAAGGTTTAGTAAATTATCTAAATTCTTCGTAGTGAATTATTAAATTCAATTGAATCGCTCATTTCAAAAACCACATAAGTCAAAATTTTACAAAATGGAGTTTTTGCCACAAATCGTCTCTTTGGGGGTATTCACACCGTCTGTGCAAAAATCGCACAAGTCTCGTGAAGCGTTACCAAGATATGTCAGTACCAGTATCTGCGTTCGCAGCTGAAACCACATAAGTGAGCGACTTGCGTTGTTTCTGCAACTCACCAAATTCTAAATTTCTCTCAGTGGTGGCAAACATGTTATAAAAGAACGTGTTTGTCAAATGAGAGTTTTGGCAAACGTGTTAAAAAGGAACATAAAGAATCATTCTATCCTTCTCGTTATTTGTCATTTCAATATGAAAAGGATAAGAAAGGAACTGTGATTGTTCAGGACTTTATCGATGGTTTAGGTAACTATACATTTAACTTGACAAGAAACAAATCTATTACCATTAAACTACCAACAGAATGTGCGTATCCAGCTGGTTCTGTTTCCATAAACCCCAAAAAGATAGAAAATATCAAACAGGTACAAAGTAGTATTATTTCCAAACATATGTCTTTCTATAAAAGAATTTTTCAATGGCCAACTACACAAGAGGGAAAGAATGCCGTCGAAAGTGACAATGAATACGATTATGTACCATAAATTTGCCTCGTTAGTCGTGTAATACTTTTTTCAAACTGCAATAAAACTTTTGTGTTGACTCTCTTGTATTTATTTTCCTCTAATGCCAGCATTTAGACATGGGAAAAACAGTCCGTTCAAAAACCACGTAAGTCATACAAAGAAAAATACCATTTTTGCAAAAATCTAACAATTCATTATACCGTGTTTCATTATATTTCTTGTAGTTTCATAAATAGTTCAATTTGCATTCACGGTTTTGTTCATGCAAGGCATATCTTTTATGTTAAACGGTTTTTAGTGCTACTGAGAATTTAACTTGTATGACTTATGTGGTTTTTGAAATGAGCGATTCAATTGTAATTATTAACAATAAAACCGAAGCTTTAAACAGAGTTCTAGTACAAGAATTTACGGTTTTCGGGGGAGAACTTATAGTTTCACTGGGTTAAAAATCTCGCCTTGGTGGCGGCGACAACAACTACCCCGATTATTACATTATTCACAACTAATCTGTTTTCAAATTATACATGGTTCGGCGAAAGATGTCTTATGCGTCATTACTTGTCACCGTTTTCTCAACGTACATCAAATATTTTTTTTAGATCTAATTCCATATGACAGAAAGAGGCAAAAACTGAAAATAGTCGTCTGGAATACCACAATTAATTAATGACGCATGAGACATCTTTCGCCGAACGGTGTATAGATTTTTGTAATTCTTCTAGATTTGATCAAGTTTACCAATTCGAAGGTTCTTAAGATAATCCTTCTCTCAAAACTCCTTCGATCATCTGTAAAATTTTCATTTAAAAGTTTTTATTAATTCATTCTTTTTAGATTGTACAATCCAAATATTACCTCACAACAGTCAAAACACCATGAATTACAAATCTCAATACGCTCAAGATTACCACGTAGATCACTCAGATGTCCCGAAAAAAGCAATTTTAGCGACCGTCCGAGCCAGTCACGCAAGAGGAAGATGTAGACAAGGTCAAGTAAGGCAAATGTTAGCAGATCCACATTTCTGTCCTTCGGCACATCACGGAGCAACCTCTAGATCAATAGCTGGCTCTCTAACATCGGACGTTGAAGAAACCGAAGAGAACGAAGATAGCGAACACGGGTGAGTTTTCAAACTTAATCGTTGGTGAAGACATGTTCATTTTAGGCTTAATAGGGTTTGCGTGCACGATACTCCGTCGAGGGTTCCTCTTATTTGCCGCCCGAACGAGCCGGCCCCCGTTCCACCATCACAGCCATCTCAAGAACCACCGCCGCCAGTGCCTGCAATTTTAGTCCTAGCGTTCTTCTCGTCGTACGTGTGTCTCGGAGCGTCCGTTTTCGCAACAACCAGGGGTTGGAATTTTCTGGACGCCGCGTATTTTTGCTTCGCGGCTCTTTCGACCATCGGAGTTTTCGACGTGCTGCCGACTAGTTCCGACATCCAAGCGCAACTCCAGCTGGTCGCGTGCTGTTTGTATCTATTCCTAGGACTAATTGTCGTGGCGATGTGTTTTACTCTTGTACAGGACGAGGTGACGTATCGGTGTAGAAGACTGGCGAAGGGACTCGGTTTCGGATGAAGATGATGAAGGGATGGTTATATGATATCGCGGTTTTAAGCTGCCTGGAAAATAAATGGGACTTTGGATTTTCTGGGCGAAACGTGGAGAAATGGTGAATTGAGATTGTGTTCAAATAATAAATTTGAAATGCGTACAGATTTTAAAGAGTTTTATTTCTTTTTAATAACTGTTAAAGGTATCCTTTGTCAGTAAAGAAGCTATAAATGAAATGAACAATTAATAACTTACTTACTAATAAATTAGAAGAAAAAATAATTTATTGATTAAACTTTTCAATCAAATTTTACTTTAAAAATTAAGTAAATTGAAAGGTTTACTTTAAAAATAAATAATCATTTTTTTTAAATTGAATTACTTATCATCAGTTTTTTTTTTAGATATTATGATGTCGAATAGTTTGCTTATATTTTAAGTCCTAACATGTCAATTTTTAATGCAAATAAGTTTTCCAAAAAATAAAATGTAATATTTTCTAAGTCATATATTCTATAAAAATAACTTGACGAACTCACTTTTAATTAAAAAAAAACGTCCGAAACCCAAATTTATCATTTCTAGAGTCACCTAACAATAAGTCAGAAATTCAACCAACTACAATAATTTAGAGAGAAATTAATACTAATCATTATTAATTTATGATATTTCAAAATTCTATAACATTTAAATTTTTTATTGAAAATGAGTTTTCTGTGAAGTAAAACATCATAGAATTATACGTCATATTTGCAAAAAAATACCTAAAGAACTCAATTTCAATTGAAAAAGAAAATTTCATGAACCTAGATTTATCATTTGTACCATTTATGATAGAAAGTCAACTGCTTCTTGGTTTTATTTCACCTGAAGGTAAAAATCTTTCATTTCGCTTGAAAATTTATACAAGAAAACTTTAGAGAGAAATAATTAATTGACTTTATTTAACTAAAACTTATTTTTATAGAATTAAAGTTGAATGTGTGGTCCATTTTACGAGTTTATTAAATTAGATAATAAAAGACCGAAGTTTGTATTTTTACTGGTTTTATTTTATAAATTTACTGACTAGTTTCGGCTATTCACCATCTTCAGGATAGTAAATATCAGAATTTATCGCAAAAATCGACTGAATGATGTTTGATCAAAAATTTGTTTGATAACAATTGACCAAAGTAATTAAGCTACAAAATTTTTGGATAGAAATAATTAGTTTTATTCTATTAAAACTGGTTTTTATTCTAGTTATAAATAAAAATCTATCAATTTCCTAAAAAGTTTAAACTGAAAAATTAAAAAAAAAACCAACACTGCAAAATATAAATTGTTCTCCAAAAGTTGGACAGTTTAATGTTTTCAGATATTTTTCGAATATTGAATTCAAATATGCCTTCAATTTTATTGTAACACGTTTGTTTATTTTGTTTGTTCTAAAAGTTGAATTTCTTACCTTCTTATACTTTGGTATGAGAAGGTAAGAAATTAGCATACAAAAGAAATAAAAGAAAATAGCATACAAAAGTTTAAAATCGAAAAAATAAATTACCGGAACAAATAACATCTCAAGAACTAATATTTAATTTTTTACTTATGTTAGAAAAAATGTGACCGTAACATAACTAAAACTTAAAATTAAACTTAAATTTTTGAAAACATAACAACAAATTAAGTTAAAGTTGATTGAAAAATTGAAGAAAAAAGAAGCTTAATTATAAAGGAATACGAATATGATATGCGAATTAAGATTCATCATTATCTGCTAGACAAGATCATCAACAAGGAATCTCCAAGAGTGGGGTTTAAGTGCCGCTAGCCAATTTACTGACTTAAATTTCAAAGCAACTAATTCGTGGGTTTTGAATTTTAAGAAACAACATAGGATTCGACACAGGAAAATTACGAAATTTGTTACGGAAAGAGAAACTGTCACAATTGAGGAAACTCTAGCTGCAGCAGAAACGTTTCGGAACCAAACGCGTCCTTTAATAGCTTTATTTTTGCACATTATAGATTTGTAAAATACTTGTGTTTTTATTTATATTAAAATATTAGCTCTCAAAACTGCACCAACCTTTTATTGTTACTAATAACGCGTCGCAATAGTTGAGGGATAAAATCAAAATTAAGAAAAAATATTCTTAATTAATTATATTGCGTAAAAATAAAATATAAAAATAGACTGAAATATTATATTAAAAATTAAAAGAAAAAAAAATTATTATTTTATTCCGGATTCGAACCATCTACGTTTGCACGTGAACTCGGCTAATTTCACCTCGGCTATGAATCGGCCTTGGGGGCGTGGTCTGTCACTGATGTCAGCTCGCTCGGCCTTGATTGGCGATTAATTAATTATTTATTAATGATTTACTCGCGAACTGCTGAATAGTGCGCCCTAATATTTTACAGATTTGCACTATGTACGAATACCTATCGATTGGTACCACTTTCGTTAAAATCGGTGATTCCAAAGTCGTGAGGTCTCCTTGTTAGAGCAGTCACATAGACAACCGAACATTCGGTAAATAAATTCAATATTCGGCCGAAAACCGAATATTGCAAATGAAGCCGAATACCGAATAATTATTCGGCTTCGGTCCCATCTCTAATCAGAACATACAATATTCCTAAACATATTTTTTTTATAAATGGGGAAAAAACTAATTTGATTGTAATGAAAATATCTTCCCGAACGCAAAGGTGTTGTTTATTGTTTTAAATGTTATTTATGAGCGTTAAATGTTATTGATCTAAAAACTTGTTTTTTCAAAATAAATGAAATATTTTTACTTTTTTGTTATGTAAAAGAAACAAAAATCAACACTTACAATTAGAACAAAATAAAAAAAATTATAATGAGTTAAAATAAAATGGTCTTATTTGAATTTAGTAACTCAAAATAAATGAAAAATACTAAATTGTCCAATTGTTTAGAAGTATTGCAGCACTGTGTAATGTTTATTCTAGCTACAAATAAAAAATCTTTCAATTTACTAGACAATTGTTGAAAAATTCTAAAGAAAAATACATAATTGGATTGGAGATAAAAATACATAGATAACTGGAGATAAAAATTTATAAATTTGCTGAAGAATTTAAACTGCAAAATTATTGGAAAGAAATAAATAATTTGGATAAAGAAATAAAAAACAGGATATGATAAAGTAAGAGAATCAATTTTTAATAAATTACCTTCCTTTTAAATCCAAGAACGTATCCATAATTTTCTATAATACAATGAATTATTCCGAAAATAATTTTATTGTATAAAACCACTTAAACAATACTATGAAAAACCAGTTTTCATATCTTTTTTTTTCTAAAAATAGTATAATCAATTTTCATTTTCGTTTTCTAATCAAAGTTTTTCTTCAATTTTCATAGTTAACTAAACAAACCTAAAATTAAAAATCAAAATTAAAATAAATATGGGATATAAAATAAATGAAAACTAATTACTCATTGGAGTTGTTTATTAATAATACTTAAGTAATATGTATATAATTATTTATAAAGTTATTTAACATTTCATGTGTTTATTTTTGTCACTAATTCAACTAATATATATATAATATATATATCAATAAAATATGTACAAATTCATTTAACTATTATAATCATCGTTAATATTATTCCCAATTCCCTAAAATTGACATCCTTACAACAGTAACTAGGTAGCTTCATCGGTATCGATACGAAACTATGTACAAGTCGCTGTGTGCCGCGACGGTGTCACCGTTAAAATTAACAATCAACAGTCCCACGTGGTTAAAAAACCGAGAGTTCTTTACGAAAAAGTGGGAGAAATTTGACAAAAAACGGGAACAATACTGAGACGGAAGATGGAAGATTGGAAAACGACCGAAATAAGTAATTTGCGATTTTTACTTCCGCTAAAACATATTTCTGCTAACAGTCGCAGCGACTTCGCTCTGAGGCATTATTTCAATTAATAAGATAAGTTCAACCATTGGCCCCAGTATTTTTATTTTATTTTTTTTTGCTTTCGTTATTTAAAAGGCTAAACTAACGCGTGAAGCAATCGTCTTAATACATTTCTTTATTATTATTTTTTTCCTTTTGATTATTATTTATTTAATCCCGTAGCTACTGTACAAAATCTCGATCGACCTAATAAACCTCTTATATAAATACTTTTTTATGTACAACGTTAATTTTAAGACAAAAATTGTACCCATTTCATGTTCACTTAATTATCTACTTATCATTTTTTTTGTTACTTATTTTATTACATTTTTTATTCTTTAAATTACCGCTTTGACGATGGTGGATACGTCCCGTGATGAAAAAATTGCTTCCCCAGTGTTTGATATCAGTTTTACGACAACGTACAAAAAAAGAATTAGTCAATTACATCCTAAACAGTACCGTGACCCGGCAAAGTACAACAATAAAATAAAAAATAGGTATATATTAATTCCCACGTTATGCACATAATGTACAACTATATACAAGTCTAATGGAGCGATCGGAAAAGACACGTAAGTAGAAAACGAAACTCAAGAATAAAAATTAATTTTAAACGTCACATTTTAAAATCATAAAAAAGGTTTTGATTTTTTTGAACCTTATCTTAAAACAGTCGACCGAAAGGGAACCACTGAAGTACGCTTGGCAGTTTGCGGTCCGTGAAATTCGGCGATTCAATCAGAAATTCGTTAAGACGTACGCTATATCACAATACTCTCTCAGAAAAAGGGAAGAAAAAAAAAACAAACAAACAAAAAAATTAATAAATTATGACGACTATTTACACAGATATACTACACAGACTATTTGAGTATTTTCCGTACACCGTGCAATTGTTAAATTGAATGTACCCCGCTACTTCAGTGCCTCCCTACGTTAAAGGAGCGCCGACGTCGTGTGGTACAGCTGTATCAGTACTTGCATGTGAACCGGGAGACATGAGAGACGATCCCGTGTATTTGAATCCAATACCAACCACGATAAGGCGTTGTAACCTTCCAGGACGTACCTAAATAAATAACAATTATAAATATTAATTAATAACAAATTTCCTATTAGATAATTCTATTTATAACATTCTGATGTATATTTTAAATTCTTATAAGCAGAAATCTAAAGATATATAAAATTATCTTCATAAAAAACATCAAACTCAAAATTCTCGTTAAAATGCGATACTTCTTTTCAAACAATTCTTCAAAGAAATTAATGGAACAGTTCGAATTTAAAAAGCAAAGGAAATTAGAACGAAAAATTGTAAAACTAACTTCATTGTTACATGATTTAAATGAAGTAACAAATTTTAAAAGAATATTACAAATTCACAATTTTAGTAGATATTTTTTAAACCTATTCAACTATTAATACATATTAACCTACCTTAAAACATCTGTTGTATATTGCGAATCTAAAGGATGTGAAGTAACATGAGACAATTGTAAGAAATCCTCAGAACTTTGTTGAATATTCGGGCTGTGTAAATGAAGAGCATTTTTAAGAAAAGCCGGACAAACTCCTTCAAGATGAGGACAAGATGACCAAAACCATTTCGGCATCTTCCCCGTCGGCGCGGTAGACACCAAATATCCAAGCGCGAGCGGTTGTTGTAATAAAGTGCCCACTTCCTCGGCCGGTTCGGTGTTCCTTTGATTACTGGCGCATTGGAAAGGACTTCCTTGGTGTCCAGCGTTCATTACGTTACTCGGACTATCCGGTCGGAATTCCTCCCGTCCGGTAGGACTTTGCGGACCAGTCGACCAATTAAAAATCTCGTTCAAATCATCTATACCTTCCATTTCGTCCACGGGAAATAATTCGTCGTCCAAGTCCGTTTCGTTTAAATGTGTCTCATGGAAGGTCGACTGAGACGATTGAGTAGTAGCGCTTGTTGGAAAAACTAAAACGTGCGTGCAAGTCACGTCTTGGGGTGTCGATAGCTGAGAGTTGATACTTATTTGACTGAAACGTTCGTCTGGAGTGAATTCATCTGGTAATAATCTTAATACCGAATCGGGTTCGAGGCTGACAAGACATGCGCTTAAAATACACGGAACCGTGCTTGGATACATCAACGAACATTGCGTACAAATTTCTTTAAGATGTTTCGAAGCTTTTTGTAAATTTTTTCGACTAAGTAGATGGCTCCAACCTTTTAATTCTCCGTGCCCGATTCTTCCTAATCTCCCAACGACTAATCTCCAAGGTTTTACATTTTGGGACATCACCCCCAAAACGAAATCCATAAGCTTTTGAAGACCTATTCGTCGAGCGGAAGCTTTCTTCCGTCTACTTCGGTTCGGGATGTCGATATTGATCATTATGGTCTCGAAAATCTCCCCTCGTTCGTCAATAACCACCGCTAACAACCAGCTCTGATCCTCCGATAGGCAATAACTCAGGTACAAAACGGAGGCTTGTTCAGTAGCTTGGCCAAACGATTCGATCGATTCCACTTTTTCCTTTAATGGCGCCAAAACATACGGGGGCGTGTACATTTTATACGGAGCCCGATTCTTTTCCTAAATTTTAAAAATAATTTGTTATAGTATTTGAGTAAATATTTATGTGTTTGTTAACGCTACTTACGTCTTTATTTTTCAGGAATAAATCGCACATTGCTGCCGTTCCAAATCCAGTCAACGATTTTACGTTATTTGTATGCATTAGTAATCTTCGACTTTGAGAAAATATACTCAAAGCTAAAGAACGCATATGGTCATTGAATCTAAATCGATCACGAGCTTTACCAAGTTCAATTATACTTTCTTGAGAAATAATCTGTAAAAAAAAATTAAAACATTATCTTCAAAATCAAATCTGTTGATTTTCATTGCCTCGACTTTAATTTTATGTCAGTTTTAATATGTCACTCGCACTTAGACGGTGGAATTTAAATAAAACAAAATTTCTGCTTTTACCGGTTTCGGATTTTCTTTAATCCATCCTCAGAAAGCTTCCTGAATACAGTATAGAAAAAATAATAGATGAAAAATTATAAAATGAACTTAAAAAACTTTTTTATATAAAATGAAAGCATGGTAATAAATCTATTGAAAACATATTAAAAATAATTAAAAATACACTTACGTCACTATTATAATACTGAAAACATACAATAAAGTTTCATTTGAGGTAATAATCGCACAAATACGAGAACACTAATAAAATACTAGAAGTTTTTACAACGCTGTTCTTATGGAACAAATGCGCGGGATAAAATATAAGGTTAAGGTTAATACGCATTAATCTACATCTTAACGTTTGACGCCATCTATTATTTATTGGCATTTGTTCCATAAGAATGCTTTTATTTTATATAAAAAAGTCTTTTAAGTTCATTTTATAATTTTTCATCCATTATTTTTTCTATACTGTATTCAGGAAGCTTTCTGAGGATGGATTAAAGAAAATCCGAAACCGGTAAAAGCAGAAATTTTGTTTTATTTAAATTCCACCGTCTAAGTGCGAGTGACATATTAAAACTGACTCATAACGATGGAAAAAAGAAAAAATCACATAATTATTAATTTTATGTGTTAAACTCCTCATTAAGATGTTAATTTTATATTTACCTGTACACTAATATTGCTTCGTATATTCTCTGGTACTGAATTAAGAACCGATTGGAAGCATCTTAGTAACGCCAAACAAGCGATCCTTTGAAATTCCGGTTGATCAGTACCCATTGAAAATGGATCAACCAAATATATCACAATCGCTGGAGTTTCACTTTCTTCGTCATCGTGTGGAATATCCAACGATGGCGCTGAAGGTTGTGTAACGTCTTTATTAGATAATCCTTCTTGATCAGCTATAAAAATAACAAGTTCAATTAATAAATCAAAACTTTGATTAAAGATTTTTATCATACATTGTTCACTTTTTGGTGTAGACGGAGCTTTATCACTTGATTGAGTATTACTATCTGGTGTACTTGGCGGAGGCATAGGGCTCGGCATAGATTTATCAATAATTTCTGGAGCTTGATCCAAAAGAGACTTATCCATGGGTAACTGTTGAAGATGCGGCGCCAAATGATGTTTGCAAACTTGCGCATACAGCTTCAACATATCAGTCGCTTCACCTTCACCAAGTAACGTAAACCAATCTTCAACAGGTTCATTACCAATTTTCATTTTGGCAGTTTTTCCCACTCTTAAAATACCGTCGCGGAGGATTTTAGTAATCGGACAGTGTCTTCCCAATCTACACATTTCGTAAGCCGATGATAACTCTTTAAAGAACGTTCGAACTCTAGGAAGAATCGCTTCGTTATCTGGCGCCACCACAATGTAAGCCACATCTCGAGGATATGAATAAGGTTCAAGTAAAAGACTTTCCCAATATTGTAAAGCATACGGTGATAAAGATAACCAATCTTTTTCATGTCCAACAATCAACGATGGTATTGGTTGAGGTTCACAACGATCGTTCGTCCCTCTTCCGGCCAATCGATGAAATTGTCTCCAAGTCAAAGGCCCCTTAACCGCCGAAGGCGCGTCCCATAGTTTCGTCTGACTCTTCTTCTGAATCGCCTCTTGTAAAAGCGGCTGTAAGTTCTTCATCATCCTAATAATGTCTTGATTACACTGCGGACCGCACGCCCGTAAGAAAGGCCACCTGTGCACTGATATGGTATGAGAAGTCCGTCTTTGAATAGACTCCTCCATTTTACACATCGGAAGGCTGTCGGGGTGTTTACTTTGTTCTAAAGCCAACGTAGTCACGTCGTTACCGTCGCGAAATTCTAACGAATTAATCGTGTTCGAATACGACACCCCGTTTAGGTTCGATTGATTCGATAGAAACCGCGCGATTCGATATATTGAGTTCGCGGTACTTTGTATCATTACGCATTGTTCCCTAACTAGATCGAGTACGCTGTGTGGTACTATGTCCAATTGGTCGCGATCTAAGCCGGGTTCTTGTTTGGTTGTACTCGTTGAAAGGAGGAATGAAACCATTGAAGTTTTCTTTAATTCTCCAGGATCTTCAGCAATACCTAAATAATTCAAATTATTATGCCCTCATTCAATAAAAAAAACACAGAAGGTGAAGCAAAGATTAAACTTTTTAATCTTCAGGTCAAAAATACAATTAAAAAATAAAAGTTTTGCTCCAACTCATGTGCTTTAAAATTTAATTCTAATTAAACTTATATTTAACAATCTTATAACAAAAAAAAAAAAAAAAAAAAAAAAATGTTATACCTGTTATTTCCATTTCATCTTCGTAAAACAATCCATTTCGATGTGATAACCTCCGATTCACAACCGCAGAAAATCCACAACTACACCTTACAGCATCCTCATCAATCGCAGGTGTTTGGGGATGATGCTGAGGCGATAACATCCCATAAGGAGGTGGTTGTCCCATTCCGGGTTGATATGGACTGTTAGGTTGTTGCACTGATCGATCATTACCTTGTCCATTCATCAAATAAACGCCCGCGTCGGCCCCTTTAATATTCCCTACCGTTTTACTTCCCGCGTTACACACACACAATGTACAGCTGTCGAAATTATGATCGCGGAAGATGTTTAACGCGGTGTCCGCGAGTAAAATGTTCACTAAAAGCGAACTCGCTTCCGGAGTCCTTTGTACGGTCGTCGGAGTGGACGCCGGTTCGACGCTGTTAAGATTTTTATTTAAGTAACTGCTCGCGGTAGACGTCGCGGGGCTCGGTAGTTCGTAAGGTGGCGGAGGCGGTCTAAAATTGGGCGGTAACGGACTCGACGGGAAGTTGCCGTGGATTCCGGGTACGGGAAGCATTCCGGGCGGAAGTTGTTGCATGGATGGCTGCTGCGGTAGCTGCGACGTTTGTTGAGGCTGTTGAGATTGAGTTTGTTGTTGAGATAAAAGGTGTTGCATCGTATTGGTCTTGGGATTCGATGCGCCGGACGCGGTCGTTGACGTCGGTTGGTTATCGCGCGAAGGTTGTTGAGCTTGCCGATCGGTATGTTGCTCCCATGAAGGTTTGTAGACGTAATTAGAAGGAAATATCACAGGCGGTAACGTTTGACTTGGTAAGTTCGTTAATGGAGCGTATTTACTCGAACCCACCATTTTACAAACAGTGCCAGGTTTAAATACAAAACTCCAGTCTTCTAATACATTAAAACAATATATAAATTAAAATATTTACTACCAAATAATTTATTAATCATAATAATTGTTCAAACAAACCTATATTTTCTTCCTGTGGACTTCCAGTATTTGGATAAATATCCTGTTTTCGAACCATATTCAATTCCGTTAATTCGGGTTGCGGTAGATCTTGTTGTCCAATAGGGGAAGCAATCGGATTGTGTTCTAAACTCGGAGGCGTTGGAAACATTTTACTAAGTTCTTCTGGTCGAAGTCCACCTATTAACGAACATCCGGCACCCGCACTTCCGCTCGTATTCCCACTACTGTGTCCTGAAAGTCTTTTATTATCCTCGTGATGTCCAATTGATTTATTGGAACCAGGAGGCGTTTGTATATGAGCATGTAGCTACAAGAAAAGAATCACGTCATCAAATATTGTTCGTAAACAATAGGTGTTATAAATTTTTACCGCTTCGTCACTGCTCGTATCATCTGAATGTTCAAAGATTTCGTCAAGATCTCTAAATGAAGGTTGGAGATCCTCGTTGGTTAAAAGTCGAAGGTCCTTTTTTACGTCTTTAGGTTCTTCTTTGATCGTTACTCCTGTACGTTTAAAGCCGTCAAGATGACATTCGTTGTTAGGACCTTCTTCTTCAAAGTCATAAGGATCTCCCGGTCTTTTAACTCCATGGTTGGGTAAAATTGTACCTTCTGCTTCCATCTATAATAAACAATAGTAATTTAATCTCATTTAGATAAATTAATTAATGTTTTTAGAAACTTACTTCAAGGCCAGGTTCTTGTTTAATATCATGTAACAAAAAAGGTTCTTTCTTAATATTATTAACAGACAGATCATTATTCGCATTTGAGTCCCCATTTTGTTTAAACATAGAATAAAGATCCTTGTTCGATCTATTATTTCTTTGAATATCTTTCGGGTCCAACTTAATTTTTTTCACAGGATGATCTAACCTAAAATATCAATTAATTTTTGTTTATGTTGTCAACATCTATTTTTTTAAACAATTTTACCAAGCATTTAATGTTGAATAATCATAAAGTAAATCCAAAGAAAGGTCTTCTTCGCCAACCGCACTTTCATATTCCTTACTACTAAGCGTCGGCCTTTTCAAAATCGGCGCCGTTAACGTAGACGTCCCCGTTAAACTTCCACTTTCGTTTGTGCCATTACATTTCACATCGGTTAAAGGATGCGGACTGTTTATAATCGATCCGGTACTTTTAGGCGGTTGTTCTGGTGTTTGCGTATTGAGAACCTTCTCGGCGGGCGATTGCCCCGTCGTGGACGGTATAGGAGACAACGTAGGCATTATGAGCATGCCCTGTTCGTTCGGAGGCACCGACGCGGGTTGTTCCGAACTCGGATTGGGCAACGGAGACGGAGCTGCCGACTGAGGACTACCCACGGATGGAATTGCTAGCGATTCTTGCGTACGGGGATACGAAGGAGGCCCTCCGTGTGGCGTACACGATCCGATACATCTGAAACGGACGAAAACGAGTTTAAATAAATGTAAGATGAAAGATTAAAGTTGATGATGCCAACACGAAACATTCGGAAATAAATATCCCTGGATGCATGCTACAGCGACCATTTTTTTAAGTGTTACAGTTAATTAAGCGATGAGACCTACACCAACTTGTGAAATGAAACAACTTACCTTCGCAAACGTGAGTTTATGTTAATGTTAATCATCGGTTTTTTGTCTCAATTTGTTTTTATTAAATTATTTTAAGGTTTAAATCTTGTTAAAATATTGCAATGATTTACTTTTGTGAAATTTAAATATAAACGTTTTAAAATGGGGTTTAAAACATGAAAACGATTGTTATACGAGATGAGTGAGTGAGAGTGAGTGCGATAGCCCGTCACCCAAAGCGGTGACCAACCTGTCGTTCTCTGGAGGCACGGGGGAGCGTCTGTGGAAGGGGATTCTGCCCCGCGCCCCCTTGCAGGGCCGCGGCGAGGCCCACTTACTGCTCGTCATGCTGCCCATGTACTTTCTACACCTGCAATACACGTGCACTCAACACAGTTCAATCTGGACACTAAGTACGTACTGCGTACTGCTAAGCTACCCTAAGGGATATCATCTACCTACCGATCTTTCAAATTATTTCCAAAACTTACCTTGAACACGAACATACGACCCGTTTTAAAGGATCTACGAAATCCCATTCGCCTGGTCCCGACGTTCCTTGTCCCGGACTCGATTGTCCTAACATACATTCTTGCCAAACGCGTTCCGGAAGAACGGACGCTGCCGTAGGAGGTCTTTGCATTGATGCTGGATGTTCCACTGAGACAGGAAACGGTCCTGGATGTGGTACCTTACTATTAATTGGTACAGGAGAAGCTGGTGGTGTGTGTAAATTTGAAGGGATGTCTAATAAATAGATTAAAACAGATTTAAATTATCAAAAGAAAAAGAAGAATCATTACTTGGAAATTCCCCACTTCCTGCTTTAACGGTTCCATTTGCGGAAGATGTCCCATTCGTATTGGTAACAAGAGGGGTGGTAACGTTTGGATCTACGGAAGCGGGCGTTGAATTATTCACGGTATCATCGATATCCGTCACGAGGACGTAACAGGAGGGGTAACGCATTTTCATGCCGCCTACTATCACTTCCACGACTCCATTCTCCGTAGGAGATTGTAAATAGCCTTTGTCTAAGGGGTAAAAATGGCCCCAATCTTCCAAAAGTCGCGCATTGTCGCAATTTTTGAACGTCTGTCCGGTTAGGGTTCCCGCTAATCCAAATGGAGCGAGAATAACTATCACGAGAAACGAAAAAATACATTTTTATATTATTAATCATACTAAAACATCCTTATTATAAAATACTTGTTATTCATCATCATACAATACAAGTATGAAACAAAGCGAAGAAAATCAAAAGACTTTCCCCTTTAGAAGGAAAAGACGACGATAACAAAACAATACTGAGTATGTGTGTATGCGTCTCCGCGACGCCAAAGAAGGAATTCCGCGATTCCACGGCCTTACGCGAAATCCCTCCCGATTCTACCGCTAGACGGCGCTATCGCCGTATCGTAGATAAAATCGCGCAAGCGTCGGTTATGCCGCAAGGTTCATTGTACCGAAAAGAGGCTCGTTTCACGGGCGTATTGCAAAGCGAAAGCACCGAACGCAAACTACGTATTTACTAGAACTTTCCGGACTTGCAACTCGCAACAGTCACAAACACTTAATCATTTCAAAAAGAAAATCTAGATAATTTAACATAGAAATAGTTAACAGTGATAAAATAAAAATCAATATAATCAAATTTGAATTAAAGATATACTGGTAACAAAATTGTTACTTAATAGAATTTTGTATTTTTTTAATTTTTGTATTAATCCCAAAAAAAAATAAATAAAATTTCGTGTTTATAGTTTTATTTACAAAGCAACAAGTTAAAACGCAACACACATACACACACACTCCTTTAATCTTTAAATAGAGTCAATCGAGTGCGCGCCGCCGTTCCAATTCAACCCGTTTTATAAACGTCGTCGATCGGATCGAGACGGAAATAAAACGACCCGGTCGGATTCTTGACTTGTCAATTGGGTTCAATAAGCCCGTTCTTTAAAGGCGGCGGGATCTCTTCGCTTTACTGACCCATTAATTACGGATAAGGGACAAGGGCGGCCGCCGAAGAGAGCGCGCGGTATCCGCGTGGATCGATGTGTTTACCTTGCAAGCCCGACGTGGACGCCTGCGCCTGCTGCAGGTGGCTTTTGCATAGCTTCCGAACGGGCGGATGCTGTCTCACGTCGACACTAGCGCACACGCTGCTGTCGCCATGCACGAAAAACGCGAACGAGAACGATAGGTGCACCGAACTCGCGGCGTCCGACGGTTTTCTCGGTCCCGTGTGCGGCTGCACGAACCACTTTCCGATCCTTATGAAGTCCCTCGACAATAAACACCGCTCAATCAGATTATGTAGCGCTTTAAACAGCAACGATCTACACTCGTATGATAAGCCGCTCTCCCAAGATCCTTGTTCACCCTCTGAAATTAAAAAAATAAATAAAATTAATCAATACGAAGTAAAAATATCACAATCACTTTTTAGAGATGAGAATATGAAAAGTTTAATCTAGAATCTACATAAAAGTAAGTCTTTAAACGTTGTAAAGGTTGTCAAAAAAATTGTAAAAAAATGTCGAAGTAATTAAAAGATGTGTAACAAGGTACATTAACTTTTCTTGACGACATAAAAGGTGTGTAAAGCTGTGCTTGAAAATGTGACAGGCCGCATTCCAAAGTAAACAAAGCGGTAGGCGGCGGTCAGATGGCGGTGTCGTAGCTAATCGAACGTGTCTCGCGCGGTCGTCATAGCAACCGAGTGAATTTCACGCGGTTCCATCGATTAGAGGGCATCACCACCAGATTATACCAAAAGTTCCTCTCATAAATAATCCGAGCATATTCTAATATACATTTTTAAATATACAATGAGGTAGACGTCAAAAGCATATTTCAAAAAAAGTTAGTTTAAACCAAAGTGATGTGATAGCGTTAATTTCATGTTTCAAGTAATGAAAATGTGAGGCAACCAATTGCATTAAATTTCTAATTATTGATAATTTTCTGACTGTTGAAATGAACTCGATATTTATTTTTTTGTACTAATATAGAAATGAATCTGAATATTTTAACCACTGAAAAAATTGTAATTTAAACAGTGTGAATCACTGCGATAATAACAAAAGTAAACAAATAATTTAAAAACCTACCGCACTGTAATAGGTCGGGCGCGATAAGATCCTTGAGGTCGGGTTCCTCTCCGTACCAGAAGATCCAGAGTTCCTTGGCCGCGGCCAGGCTGAGGGGCGGCGGTTGGCTCGGGGGCGGAGGCCCCAGGTCGAAGAGGTTCGTCGCCTGCGGAGCAGATACCCGCCTCCACACGCACAGGATGTCCGCCGCAAGGCACCGCGCGTAACTTCTCAGGACAACGTCGTCGAGAGGTTCGCCGCCCCCGCTGCCGGCGGGGTGCTGCGCGCTCCCGTACGCTCCGCCCCCGCCTCCTTCGCACCACACCAGTTTACGCCATTTTATACCCGATAATTCAGTCTAAAACAACAAAAAATAATAAATCAGTAAATTATATTTTCATTAGCAATTTAAGTTGCCTATTCAACAATTTAAGTAATCATTGCTTTTAATAATAAAACAGACATTACGCGAGTTACACACATTATGACCTCAAGAATTTAAAACATCCTCCCCACCAAAAAAATGTGACATAAACTGGAATCATTATAAATTGCATCGTTTTATCGTAACTTTTAATGGGTTAGTAGGTTACTTTCTCATCACGATCGTTCGCTCAATCGCAAAACCCAATATCAAACTTCAATGGCACGTACCGCAGGGAGTTCTAAACAGATACGTACTCGCGTCAATTGAAATTAGTCGAACGTCACCTTGACCCGGAGGAGGTTTCGAAAGTATGTCAGGGCGAGGAAAGACTTCCATCGGTCCCGTAAAAGTGAATTTTGATAACATAAACCATTTCAATTAGATTTAGGATATAATGAAGACAATCTCATAGTAATAAACGGAATCTGTTGGGCGCGAAATGTTCGTCCGCAACGCGTCCGTCCTCGAAGTCAGTCAATGGGCGGGGAATGAATGGGATTTCGAGTTTCCCCCGTTTTCCCCCACCGCGCCGCCGCCGAAACTGCGCGCGAATTTATAGTACGTTGAGGAACGGAGATTTAACGGCCCGTTAAATATTTCTAATTGCCGCGTTGCCATTGTTCTCCGATCTGACCTAGATTCCTGGACGGTGCGGGAGATAGTAAAGGAGAAATTCGCGGTTACCCCCCTTCGACGATGACGATTATGGTATCGACGAGTCAAAACAAGGTGGAGCAAAACAGGAACAACGACGCGTTATCGCCGTTTTTACTTATCTCACGGGTTAACCGATATAATTGGTGTAATCTACACTTTTTTTTATCGGTCAAAAGCATGTTGTTTTTGAGGAATCGATATAATGCGCGATCTTGTTGTTTATTATTAAATCCTGTTTATCGTAATATGTCAATGCAGTTCTTTAAGTAGTGACGTATCACGTACTTTATGTTATCGTTCAGTTTATAATTGGTATTCAGTTTCTTTAGTGATTATTCTAAAATTATTGTGCTAATTTCTAAATGATTTTTAAAGTTTTTTTTCTCCTATAAATCATCTTAAATTATATATAATCTCAATTTACTAATGGAAGAGAATTACAGGCTGGAGCAAAAGTCATAAGGTAAACTCACCAAATTTCTGCCATGCGCCTAAAGTTGGCCTTTCAGTTTTTCTATATGGATTTTTATAGAAAGGCCGACTTTAGGAAGCATTTTTAAGGGGGCCGACATTTGGGCAGTTTACCCCATACTGTAAATTGGTATTTTGTCATTTTGTTAGAAATAAAAAAAATCTATATAAGTTTTTACGAAAAGTATTTAACCCACTCGAGACAACGATTTTTTCCGAACACGGTTCCCAGGAGCGATTTTTTTTCTTTATATTGTTTATTATTAATTAAAAACATTTTTACTATGGAAATCACTCAATTCATAAGTGAATTCACATAAATAAGATCATTGCACCGGGCGTGCAGCTCGCTCCTTGAAAAATTTTTATTGCGAAGAGCGGAATGAACACTATGCCTGCAATGTAAGGTAAAATAAAAATACATCATTAAGAAAGTTTGGAGACTGCCCTCATACTTCCCCGTTCTTGAGAATGGGTATCCGCACACGAGCGATAAAAATGAGACCTATGCCTATTTGCATTCATAGTATGTTACATGTAATTAAAACTTCAGATAATTTTTAGTACACAGTAAAACCAATACTAAATTTTGTTTTTCTGTACTTTATAGATTTCATTAGTTCATTAGTTAGATTTCATTAAAAAAATCACACTTTTATAACTAGTTTACTCAGAGTAACTGATAATTGCACATTACTGTTATTGCACACACGATGTGCAATCAGTATCGAATAGGTTAAAGGGATCAAATTGATTCCATTATTTTGAAAAAGTATATCAGCCAAATGACCCTTTCGTAAATTAATGCATATTTGTGGTAGTTTTATGACATTTTGAATTACTGTTTCCAAAACTTCTGGTTCTAAAGTGGCATTTTTTTGTGGTTTGTTTGTAGATTTCTAAACGCCAAAAATAATGAAGCCTGGCTTCGTTAAATCTGGCAAACCTGACCACTCAGTTCAAATGCCAAAAGCGAGAGATCACAGGATCTTGGAATTTGGAGTTTAAAAATCTTTATCATTGTCAGAGCTGTGTGAGCGGTTGTTCGATCCTGTTGGAACCAAAAATGTTTGAAATTCAATTCAGCAGCACGTTGCATAAAACTCACTTAAAATCTGGTTCATTCTGGTAAGTTTATTGAAATTTCTTTTTTTACCAGAACTATCAATCCATAAAGCTTATTTTGAAAGCCAACATTGAAAAAGAAATGATTACTTTGACGCAAAAAGTATGTCTTGCGAAGAACACATCAAAATTCTGTAAAATTTATATCAACTCTACGAGTTCCAGAAAATAATTGTAACTTATTAAATATCTTAGTTCTGGTATTACCTAGAATCTTTTATAGAGTCTTTCAATAAGGACACTCTATTTTTAAATGCAAATAAAATAAATTATGTGAGAGAATCTTCTCATTTATTTATTTATTATTATACAGTGTATCCTCGGACAGGTGAAACGACTCATAAAAAGTAGAAATTTTCGATGTTAATTTTCATAGAAATTTCATTTAAATTTGCATGTGGATATAACGTTTCACCCTGAACAAAATATCTTATTGTTAGTAACACTTTAATGCACGGTAAATACAAAAGGTCCTTTAACTGTCACAAAAAGAGATTTTTATTCACTGTCAATATTCGCGCGTTTCCCTCATTCTATTTCTTTAAATTAAAAAAATATGTTAAAAATTAATCTTTAACCAAGCAGGAGTAAACCCAAAAAAAATGAAAATTAACATCGAGCATTTTTTACCTTTTATAAGAGTCGTTTCACCTATCCGGCAACACACTGTATGTTTTTTGAAATAGCATTTTATTGCATTAAATATAGAAATTAAAATCAAATGGCTTTCCTTAGCGGCGCATATTTGAAAGTTCCAATTTTTGACGATTTTAAAAACACAAATTTGTATAAAGTTTAGTTAAAATTTCAATTTAATTTTTTGTTTCTTTATTAGGTATGTTTTCAATTTAA
The DNA here is from genome assembly GCA_036711955.1 of Digitonthophagus gazella. Classification (NCBI taxonomy): domain Eukaryota; kingdom Metazoa; phylum Arthropoda; class Insecta; order Coleoptera; family Scarabaeidae; genus Digitonthophagus; species Digitonthophagus gazella. The sequence continues at coordinate 13,494,661 of JASCIT010000012.1, forward strand.
TTTGTCTATTGTTATTTCACTTTTGAGAATTATTTTATTGCTTATGTTTACTTTTCGTCAGGTCTGTTTTTTATATTTAGTTTCAAGTTTTAAAACATGTTTTCTTTTTCTTCCCCAAAAATTTTATTTAACGTTCGACAACCCGGCTCAGATAGCTCCTTTGTTCGTGAGTTTTCAACAGACAGTTTTCGTTATGTAATCGTTTTCGGTCTTACAATCAGTTCATCAGTAGATTTTCAATTTATTAATTTCAGTTTTCAAACTTTCTGTATGCAATTCTCTTAGTTAACCCTTAACTGGTGAGGTGCAACGTTTTTAACATAACTGGTGAGGTGGGGCCATACAGACCCCATCTCGTTTTCTGTATTAGTAGTGATAATAAAACTAATTGAGTGTTTTCTTGATGGAAAATAATTTGTTTTATTCGTTTTTAAATCAAAATTAAAAACTCATTTAACACATATATAATTTATGGTTGAGACACTAACATTACTGTAAGGAGTTCATAAAAGTATGTTCATATAGTGGGGTCGCTCTGACCCCACTTCACCAGTTAAGGGTTAAGTGTAATATAGAGTGTAAAGTTTATTCTACAACTTTTATTTAATAAAATCTAGTGTTCCCGATTCAAACCAATCGTAAGTACTTTTCGTTCATTTCATGGAAAAGTCTTGATTAAGCAAAAATTACGTTGTTGTAATTATAAAAAGCACTCGAAGATTAGATGTTGTTATCGTCTGTGGATTTTACCCCAAAAGAAAATTATAGAAGTTTTCTAGAAAATTAGGGAACTTTCTGTTTACAGGAAGACTACACAGGCCGGCAAAATTTTATGAAAACTAAAATTCATAGATTTGACAACACTTTCCTACAAGATTCTGACAACCTGAATTCAAATCTAACCTCAGATTTACCCCACATCAAATTTTCAAGATATCTTAACCCATTTGCATCATAAGCGCATATGTGCGCGCATTTTTCCTGGCCACTATCACCAGAGCGCGCATATATTCGCTCATCCCATATAAAATTACATATAAAAAAAATGTTCGGTGATAAGAACAAATTTTTCATTTTTCTGGATGATGCAAATGGGTTAACAAGAAGTGCTAAAACACTGATTTTCAACAATTTTGAAATAAAATAACATAACGAATAAATTTTTATTCCCCAAACTTCTTTTGGCATCTTATTGTACCATTTCTTTTTTCCGATTCAAAACGCATTTTGATTTTTTTCAATAGCTTTGTTCCTTTCGGAAGAAGTCATCTTTTTTTAATTGGGTAATTGTAATCTTCGGTGTAGTAATCTTCGGTGTAGTAAGCCATGGTTTAGCCACAATTTCAAAAATATGCAAGGTTTTCTAATTCTTGTTTCCAGCTGGATAATACTTTTTTCTTATATTTTTGGATTCAAAATTTATAGTCTGCATTTCTTTTACGGCCATTTTTTGTATCAAAACGCCTACAAATATAACAAAACTGATCAATTTTCTTAATACAGTGGTTTCTTGAAATCATGGTTGTGTGTAAATTGTGTATTTAAACTGTATACGTTAGGCAGCTAGAATGACATTATAAGTCTCGACGACTAAGATTACTATTGCTTAGCTTCTTACAATTTAATGATTGGGCAAAAGGTGATGTTACACAAAGATGATTTTTTCAAAAAGAAATTAATAGCGTTTTCTTTTGGCAAACTGGTGTGCACCAGAGTAAAATAGCGCGTTTTGTTGGTTACAGCAAATTAATGTTTTATATTTTATTACATTTTATTATTGTAGTTTATAAAACATTTTAAATAACCTTAAGTCTTGAACACACTTATAAGTGATGATTACATTAGTAGTTATGTTTAACTTCATCGTATACTGTTTAATTTACCTTCTTGCACTAAACTAGCGTGACATATGCATCCCATTATGCATTTGAGATCAAATTCTGGTACGCACCAATGCAGCCAAAAAAAAACCCAATAAAATATTTACAAAATTCAAAATGTATTTTTAATGAGAACAGTGGTACTTTCAGAAGCTGCATGAAATTTTATGGATAAAAGTTTACACGCTACGTTATTTAATCCCGAATATGTTTAAAAACCTAATTTTTTGCATCTTCAGGTTAGAATATTTCGAAAGCCTGATGTTAATGTGATGAACAATTCGGACGCCGAATTTGAGTTCGCATTGAAAACTTTTAGGAAGCTTAGGAAACTTAGATCAAGCATTGTCTGATCTAAAGATCTAAAAAATGCCGACCAGTGTTATGATTTTTCAACTTAAATAATTTTTATTTACATTTTTAAATTGTAAATTTTTAGCATACCTCTGACTCTGTTTTCTCTGATGCATAATGTAGCATGAAAATAAAAATTTAAAGGTGCCTTCTTACGAATTAAATTTGTTGTCTAGTTTTTGTTGATCAAGAGTAAATCTTGAACAAATTTTAAGTGCAGAGATTTCAATAAAAAGTGATGAGCCGTTTCAGTTTTAAAATGGTGTTAAACACAAGTATATGTCAATATGTTCAAATAGTTTCAAATTATATATAATGAAGTTGTAAAAAAATCAGTTTGAGAACGTAGCCTTACTTTTCGAATATTTAAATTTATTCAACTAAGGACTTTTAGTTACATTTTCTCTTCTGAGGGAAAAACTAGAAGCAGTCGAAAATTAATTTTTTGTAAAAATAAAGATCAAGTTTCAATCTAAATCCTTCTAAAATTTCAAGTCTCAACAATAATTCATTAATTCCTATAAATAAAGTCGGGCGATCTTTTAAAGATGGGCAAAATTTTCAGTTAGGTGAAAAATCCTCATCGTCTTTAGGATTTTTTTTATTTGTTTGATATTACTTAGAAAAAATCCGTTTATTTTAAATAAAACTAGACATTTTAGTTTACATTCAGTTCAAAAATCTTTTATTAATTTCTATAAATAAAGTCGGGGCGATTTTAAAAAAATTGGCAAAATTTTAGGTTAGGTGAAAAATCTACATTGTCTTTAGAAATTTTTTTAATTTTTTTCATACCACTTAGCAAAGATCCGTCTATTTTAAGTAAAACTAGACATTTTAGTTTACATGCAGTTCAAAAATCTTTTATTAATTCCTATAAATAAACTCGGGGCGATTTTTTAAAGTTACTAAAAGAATTGTGAGGTCATTTCTTAATCTCCAAAAATAAATTCAATCCCATTTTTTAAACAGAATTTGAAAAAATATTACTACTAGTTTATTAATAAAAGAACTAAAATAAATTTTATGTAATATGAACAAGAGTGATGTTTTTTTACAAAAAAAAAACTTTTTTTTTATACGTTGCAATCAGCATAACATCAGTATTTGTTCCGTTTTTGTACGAAATCTGAAACTGAGACAAGTCAGACTCATCCAAGTTTACCAATTCGAAGGTTCTTAAGATAATCCTTCTCTCAAAACTCCTTCGATCATCTGTAAAATTTTCATTTAAAAGTTTTTATTAATTCATTCTTTTTAGATTGTACAATCCAAATATTACCTCACAACAGTCAAAACACCATGAATTACAAATCTCAATACGCTCAAGATTACCACGTAGATCACTCAGATGTCCCGAAAAAAGCAATTTTAGCGACCGTCCGAGCCAGTCACGCAAGAGGAAGATGTAGACAAGGTCAAGTAAGGCAAATGTTAGCAGATCCACATTTCTGTCCTTCGGCACATCACGGAGCAACCTCTAGATCAATAGCTGGCTCTCTAACATCGGACGTTGAAGAAACCGAAGAGAACGAAGATAGCGAACACGGGTGAGTTTTCAAACTTAATCGTTGGTGAAGACATGTTCATTTTAGGCTTAATAGGGTTTGCGTGCACGATACTCCGTCGAGGGTTCCTCTTATTTGCCGCCCGAACGAGCCGGCCCCCGTTCCACCATCACAGCCATCTCAAGAACCACCGCCGCCAGTGCCTGCAATTTTAGTCCTAGCGTTCTTCTCGTCGTACGTGTGTCTCGGAGCGTCCGTTTTCGCAACAACCAGGGGTTGGAATTTTCTGGACGCCGCGTATTTTTGCTTCGCGGCTCTTTCGACCATCGGAGTTTTCGACGTGCTGCCGACTAGTTCCGACATCCAAGCGCAACTCCAGCTGGTCGCGTGCTGTTTGTATCTATTCCTAGGACTAATTGTCGTGGCGATGTGTTTTACTCTTGTACAGGACGAGGTGACGTATCGGTGTAGAAGACTGGCGAAGGGACTCGGTTTCGGATGAAGATGATGAAGGGATGGTTATATGATATCGCGGTTTTAAGCTGCCTGGAAAATAAATGGGACTTTGGATTTTCTGGGCGAAACGTGGAGAAATGGTGAATTGAGATTGTGTTCAAATAATAAATTTGAAATGCGTACAGATTTTAAAGAGTTTTATTTCTTTTTAATAACTGTTAAAGGTATCCTTTGTCAGTAAAGAAGCTATAAATGAAATGAACAATTAATAACTTACTTACTAATAAATTAGAAGAAAAAATAATTTATTGATTAAACTTTTCAATCAAATTTTACTTTAAAAATTAAGTAAATTGAAAGGTTTACTTTAAAAATAAATAATCATTTTTTTTAAATTGAATTACTTATCATCAGTTTTTTTTTTAGATATTATGATGTCGAATAGTTTGCTTATATTTTAAGTCCTAACATGTCAATTTTTAATGCAAATAAGTTTTCCAAAAAATAAAATGTAATATTTTCTAAGTCATATATTCTATAAAAATAACTTGACGAACTCACTTTTAATTAAAAAAAAACGTCCGAAACCCAAATTTATCATTTCTAGAGTCACCTAACAATAAGTCAGAAATTCAACCAACTACAATAATTTAGAGAGAAATTAATACTAATCATTATTAATTTATGATATTTCAAAATTCTATAACATTTAAATTTTTTATTGAAAATGAGTTTTCTGTGAAGTAAAACATCATAGAATTATACGTCATATTTGCAAAAAAATACCTAAAGAACTCAATTTCAATTGAAAAAGAAAATTTCATGAACCTAGATTTATCATTTGTACCATTTATGATAGAAAGTCAACTGCTTCTTGGTTTTATTTCACCTGAAGGTAAAAATCTTTCATTTCGCTTGAAAATTTATACAAGAAAACTTTAGAGAGAAATAATTAATTGACTTTATTTAACTAAAACTTATTTTTATAGAATTAAAGTTGAATGTGTGGTCCATTTTACGAGTTTATTAAATTAGATAATAAAAGACCGAAGTTTGTATTTTTACTGGTTTTATTTTATAAATTTACTGACTAGTTTCGGCTATTCACCATCTTCAGGATAGTAAATATCAGAATTTATCGCAAAAATCGACTGAATGATGTTTGATCAAAAATTTGTTTGATAACAATTGACCAAAGTAATTAAGCTACAAAATTTTTGGATAGAAATAATTAGTTTTATTCTATTAAAACTGGTTTTTATTCTAGTTATAAATAAAAATCTATCAATTTCCTAAAAAGTTTAAACTGAAAAATTAAAAAAAAAACCAACACTGCAAAATATAAATTGTTCTCCAAAAGTTGGACAGTTTAATGTTTTCAGATATTTTTCGAATATTGAATTCAAATATGCCTTCAATTTTATTGTAACACGTTTGTTTATTTTGTTTGTTCTAAAAGTTGAATTTCTTACCTTCTTATACTTTGGTATGAGAAGGTAAGAAATTAGCATACAAAAGAAATAAAAGAAAATAGCATACAAAAGTTTAAAATCGAAAAAATAAATTACCGGAACAAATAACATCTCAAGAACTAATATTTAATTTTTTACTTATGTTAGAAAAAATGTGACCGTAACATAACTAAAACTTAAAATTAAACTTAAATTTTTGAAAACATAACAACAAATTAAGTTAAAGTTGATTGAAAAATTGAAGAAAAAAGAAGCTTAATTATAAAGGAATACGAATATGATATGCGAATTAAGATTCATCATTATCTGCTAGACAAGATCATCAACAAGGAATCTCCAAGAGTGGGGTTTAAGTGCCGCTAGCCAATTTACTGACTTAAATTTCAAAGCAACTAATTCGTGGGTTTTGAATTTTAAGAAACAACATAGGATTCGACACAGGAAAATTACGAAATTTGTTACGGAAAGAGAAACTGTCACAATTGAGGAAACTCTAGCTGCAGCAGAAACGTTTCGGAACCAAACGCGTCCTTTAATAGCTTTATTTTTGCACATTATAGATTTGTAAAATACTTGTGTTTTTATTTATATTAAAATATTAGCTCTCAAAACTGCACCAACCTTTTATTGTTACTAATAACGCGTCGCAATAGTTGAGGGATAAAATCAAAATTAAGAAAAAATATTCTTAATTAATTATATTGCGTAAAAATAAAATATAAAAATAGACTGAAATATTATATTAAAAATTAAAAGAAAAAAAAATTATTATTTTATTCCGGATTCGAACCATCTACGTTTGCACGTGAACTCGGCTAATTTCACCTCGGCTATGAATCGGCCTTGGGGGCGTGGTCTGTCACTGATGTCAGCTCGCTCGGCCTTGATTGGCGATTAATTAATTATTTATTAATGATTTACTCGCGAACTGCTGAATAGTGCGCCCTAATATTTTACAGATTTGCACTATGTACGAATACCTATCGATTGGTACCACTTTCGTTAAAATCGGTGATTCCAAAGTCGTGAGGTCTCCTTGTTAGAGCAGTCACATAGACAACCGAACATTCGGTAAATAAATTCAATATTCGGCCGAAAACCGAATATTGCAAATGAAGCCGAATACCGAATAATTATTCGGCTTCGGTCCCATCTCTAATCAGAACATACAATATTCCTAAACATATTTTTTTTATAAATGGGGAAAAAACTAATTTGATTGTAATGAAAATATCTTCCCGAACGCAAAGGTGTTGTTTATTGTTTTAAATGTTATTTATGAGCGTTAAATGTTATTGATCTAAAAACTTGTTTTTTCAAAATAAATGAAATATTTTTACTTTTTTGTTATGTAAAAGAAACAAAAATCAACACTTACAATTAGAACAAAATAAAAAAAATTATAATGAGTTAAAATAAAATGGTCTTATTTGAATTTAGTAACTCAAAATAAATGAAAAATACTAAATTGTCCAATTGTTTAGAAGTATTGCAGCACTGTGTAATGTTTATTCTAGCTACAAATAAAAAATCTTTCAATTTACTAGACAATTGTTGAAAAATTCTAAAGAAAAATACATAATTGGATTGGAGATAAAAATACATAGATAACTGGAGATAAAAATTTATAAATTTGCTGAAGAATTTAAACTGCAAAATTATTGGAAAGAAATAAATAATTTGGATAAAGAAATAAAAAACAGGATATGATAAAGTAAGAGAATCAATTTTTAATAAATTACCTTCCTTTTAAATCCAAGAACGTATCCATAATTTTCTATAATACAATGAATTATTCCGAAAATAATTTTATTGTATAAAACCACTTAAACAATACTATGAAAAACCAGTTTTCATATCTTTTTTTTTCTAAAAATAGTATAATCAATTTTCATTTTCGTTTTCTAATCAAAGTTTTTCTTCAATTTTCATAGTTAACTAAACAAACCTAAAATTAAAAATCAAAATTAAAATAAATATGGGATATAAAATAAATGAAAACTAATTACTCATTGGAGTTGTTTATTAATAATACTTAAGTAATATGTATATAATTATTTATAAAGTTATTTAACATTTCATGTGTTTATTTTTGTCACTAATTCAACTAATATATATATAATATATATATCAATAAAATATGTACAAATTCATTTAACTATTATAATCATCGTTAATATTATTCCCAATTCCCTAAAATTGACATCCTTACAACAGTAACTAGGTAGCTTCATCGGTATCGATACGAAACTATGTACAAGTCGCTGTGTGCCGCGACGGTGTCACCGTTAAAATTAACAATCAACAGTCCCACGTGGTTAAAAAACCGAGAGTTCTTTACGAAAAAGTGGGAGAAATTTGACAAAAAACGGGAACAATACTGAGACGGAAGATGGAAGATTGGAAAACGACCGAAATAAGTAATTTGCGATTTTTACTTCCGCTAAAACATATTTCTGCTAACAGTCGCAGCGACTTCGCTCTGAGGCATTATTTCAATTAATAAGATAAGTTCAACCATTGGCCCCAGTATTTTTATTTTATTTTTTTTTGCTTTCGTTATTTAAAAGGCTAAACTAACGCGTGAAGCAATCGTCTTAATACATTTCTTTATTATTATTTTTTTCCTTTTGATTATTATTTATTTAATCCCGTAGCTACTGTACAAAATCTCGATCGACCTAATAAACCTCTTATATAAATACTTTTTTATGTACAACGTTAATTTTAAGACAAAAATTGTACCCATTTCATGTTCACTTAATTATCTACTTATCATTTTTTTTGTTACTTATTTTATTACATTTTTTATTCTTTAAATTACCGCTTTGACGATGGTGGATACGTCCCGTGATGAAAAAATTGCTTCCCCAGTGTTTGATATCAGTTTTACGACAACGTACAAAAAAAGAATTAGTCAATTACATCCTAAACAGTACCGTGACCCGGCAAAGTACAACAATAAAATAAAAAATAGGTATATATTAATTCCCACGTTATGCACATAATGTACAACTATATACAAGTCTAATGGAGCGATCGGAAAAGACACGTAAGTAGAAAACGAAACTCAAGAATAAAAATTAATTTTAAACGTCACATTTTAAAATCATAAAAAAGGTTTTGATTTTTTTGAACCTTATCTTAAAACAGTCGACCGAAAGGGAACCACTGAAGTACGCTTGGCAGTTTGCGGTCCGTGAAATTCGGCGATTCAATCAGAAATTCGTTAAGACGTACGCTATATCACAATACTCTCTCAGAAAAAGGGAAGAAAAAAAAAACAAACAAACAAAAAAATTAATAAATTATGACGACTATTTACACAGATATACTACACAGACTATTTGAGTATTTTCCGTACACCGTGCAATTGTTAAATTGAATGTACCCCGCTACTTCAGTGCCTCCCTACGTTAAAGGAGCGCCGACGTCGTGTGGTACAGCTGTATCAGTACTTGCATGTGAACCGGGAGACATGAGAGACGATCCCGTGTATTTGAATCCAATACCAACCACGATAAGGCGTTGTAACCTTCCAGGACGTACCTAAATAAATAACAATTATAAATATTAATTAATAACAAATTTCCTATTAGATAATTCTATTTATAACATTCTGATGTATATTTTAAATTCTTATAAGCAGAAATCTAAAGATATATAAAATTATCTTCATAAAAAACATCAAACTCAAAATTCTCGTTAAAATGCGATACTTCTTTTCAAACAATTCTTCAAAGAAATTAATGGAACAGTTCGAATTTAAAAAGCAAAGGAAATTAGAACGAAAAATTGTAAAACTAACTTCATTGTTACATGATTTAAATGAAGTAACAAATTTTAAAAGAATATTACAAATTCACAATTTTAGTAGATATTTTTTAAACCTATTCAACTATTAATACATATTAACCTACCTTAAAACATCTGTTGTATATTGCGAATCTAAAGGATGTGAAGTAACATGAGACAATTGTAAGAAATCCTCAGAACTTTGTTGAATATTCGGGCTGTGTAAATGAAGAGCATTTTTAAGAAAAGCCGGACAAACTCCTTCAAGATGAGGACAAGATGACCAAAACCATTTCGGCATCTTCCCCGTCGGCGCGGTAGACACCAAATATCCAAGCGCGAGCGGTTGTTGTAATAAAGTGCCCACTTCCTCGGCCGGTTCGGTGTTCCTTTGATTACTGGCGCATTGGAAAGGACTTCCTTGGTGTCCAGCGTTCATTACGTTACTCGGACTATCCGGTCGGAATTCCTCCCGTCCGGTAGGACTTTGCGGACCAGTCGACCAATTAAAAATCTCGTTCAAATCATCTATACCTTCCATTTCGTCCACGGGAAATAATTCGTCGTCCAAGTCCGTTTCGTTTAAATGTGTCTCATGGAAGGTCGACTGAGACGATTGAGTAGTAGCGCTTGTTGGAAAAACTAAAACGTGCGTGCAAGTCACGTCTTGGGGTGTCGATAGCTGAGAGTTGATACTTATTTGACTGAAACGTTCGTCTGGAGTGAATTCATCTGGTAATAATCTTAATACCGAATCGGGTTCGAGGCTGACAAGACATGCGCTTAAAATACACGGAACCGTGCTTGGATACATCAACGAACATTGCGTACAAATTTCTTTAAGATGTTTCGAAGCTTTTTGTAAATTTTTTCGACTAAGTAGATGGCTCCAACCTTTTAATTCTCCGTGCCCGATTCTTCCTAATCTCCCAACGACTAATCTCCAAGGTTTTACATTTTGGGACATCACCCCCAAAACGAAATCCATAAGCTTTTGAAGACCTATTCGTCGAGCGGAAGCTTTCTTCCGTCTACTTCGGTTCGGGATGTCGATATTGATCATTATGGTCTCGAAAATCTCCCCTCGTTCGTCAATAACCACCGCTAACAACCAGCTCTGATCCTCCGATAGGCAATAACTCAGGTACAAAACGGAGGCTTGTTCAGTAGCTTGGCCAAACGATTCGATCGATTCCACTTTTTCCTTTAATGGCGCCAAAACATACGGGGGCGTGTACATTTTATACGGAGCCCGATTCTTTTCCTAAATTTTAAAAATAATTTGTTATAGTATTTGAGTAAATATTTATGTGTTTGTTAACGCTACTTACGTCTTTATTTTTCAGGAATAAATCGCACATTGCTGCCGTTCCAAATCCAGTCAACGATTTTACGTTATTTGTATGCATTAGTAATCTTCGACTTTGAGAAAATATACTCAAAGCTAAAGAACGCATATGGTCATTGAATCTAAATCGATCACGAGCTTTACCAAGTTCAATTATACTTTCTTGAGAAATAATCTGTAAAAAAAAATTAAAACATTATCTTCAAAATCAAATCTGTTGATTTTCATTGCCTCGACTTTAATTTTATGTCAGTTTTAATATGTCACTCGCACTTAGACGGTGGAATTTAAATAAAACAAAATTTCTGCTTTTACCGGTTTCGGATTTTCTTTAATCCATCCTCAGAAAGCTTCCTGAATACAGTATAGAAAAAATAATAGATGAAAAATTATAAAATGAACTTAAAAAACTTTTTTATATAAAATGAAAGCATGGTAATAAATCTATTGAAAACATATTAAAAATAATTAAAAATACACTTACGTCACTATTATAATACTGAAAACATACAATAAAGTTTCATTTGAGGTAATAATCGCACAAATACGAGAACACTAATAAAATACTAGAAGTTTTTACAACGCTGTTCTTATGGAACAAATGCGCGGGATAAAATATAAGGTTAAGGTTAATACGCATTAATCTACATCTTAACGTTTGACGCCATCTATTATTTATTGGCATTTGTTCCATAAGAATGCTTTTATTTTATATAAAAAAGTCTTTTAAGTTCATTTTATAATTTTTCATCCATTATTTTTTCTATACTGTATTCAGGAAGCTTTCTGAGGATGGATTAAAGAAAATCCGAAACCGGTAAAAGCAGAAATTTTGTTTTATTTAAATTCCACCGTCTAAGTGCGAGTGACATATTAAAACTGACTCATAACGATGGAAAAAAGAAAAAATCACATAATTATTAATTTTATGTGTTAAACTCCTCATTAAGATGTTAATTTTATATTTACCTGTACACTAATATTGCTTCGTATATTCTCTGGTACTGAATTAAGAACCGATTGGAAGCATCTTAGTAACGCCAAACAAGCGATCCTTTGAAATTCCGGTTGATCAGTACCCATTGAAAATGGATCAACCAAATATATCACAATCGCTGGAGTTTCACTTTCTTCGTCATCGTGTGGAATATCCAACGATGGCGCTGAAGGTTGTGTAACGTCTTTATTAGATAATCCTTCTTGATCAGCTATAAAAATAACAAGTTCAATTAATAAATCAAAACTTTGATTAAAGATTTTTATCATACATTGTTCACTTTTTGGTGTAGACGGAGCTTTATCACTTGATTGAGTATTACTATCTGGTGTACTTGGCGGAGGCATAGGGCTCGGCATAGATTTATCAATAATTTCTGGAGCTTGATCCAAAAGAGACTTATCCATGGGTAACTGTTGAAGATGCGGCGCCAAATGATGTTTGCAAACTTGCGCATACAGCTTCAACATATCAGTCGCTTCACCTTCACCAAGTAACGTAAACCAATCTTCAACAGGTTCATTACCAATTTTCATTTTGGCAGTTTTTCCCACTCTTAAAATACCGTCGCGGAGGATTTTAGTAATCGGACAGTGTCTTCCCAATCTACACATTTCGTAAGCCGATGATAACTCTTTAAAGAACGTTCGAACTCTAGGAAGAATCGCTTCGTTATCTGGCGCCACCACAATGTAAGCCACATCTCGAGGATATGAATAAGGTTCAAGTAAAAGACTTTCCCAATATTGTAAAGCATACGGTGATAAAGATAACCAATCTTTTTCATGTCCAACAATCAACGATGGTATTGGTTGAGGTTCACAACGATCGTTCGTCCCTCTTCCGGCCAATCGATGAAATTGTCTCCAAGTCAAAGGCCCCTTAACCGCCGAAGGCGCGTCCCATAGTTTCGTCTGACTCTTCTTCTGAATCGCCTCTTGTAAAAGCGGCTGTAAGTTCTTCATCATCCTAATAATGTCTTGATTACACTGCGGACCGCACGCCCGTAAGAAAGGCCACCTGTGCACTGATATGGTATGAGAAGTCCGTCTTTGAATAGACTCCTCCATTTTACACATCGGAAGGCTGTCGGGGTGTTTACTTTGTTCTAAAGCCAACGTAGTCACGTCGTTACCGTCGCGAAATTCTAACGAATTAATCGTGTTCGAATACGACACCCCGTTTAGGTTCGATTGATTCGATAGAAACCGCGCGATTCGATATATTGAGTTCGCGGTACTTTGTATCATTACGCATTGTTCCCTAACTAGATCGAGTACGCTGTGTGGTACTATGTCCAATTGGTCGCGATCTAAGCCGGGTTCTTGTTTGGTTGTACTCGTTGAAAGGAGGAATGAAACCATTGAAGTTTTCTTTAATTCTCCAGGATCTTCAGCAATACCTAAATAATTCAAATTATTATGCCCTCATTCAATAAAAAAAACACAGAAGGTGAAGCAAAGATTAAACTTTTTAATCTTCAGGTCAAAAATACAATTAAAAAATAAAAGTTTTGCTCCAACTCATGTGCTTTAAAATTTAATTCTAATTAAACTTATATTTAACAATCTTATAACAAAAAAAAAAAAAAAAAAAAAAAAATGTTATACCTGTTATTTCCATTTCATCTTCGTAAAACAATCCATTTCGATGTGATAACCTCCGATTCACAACCGCAGAAAATCCACAACTACACCTTACAGCATCCTCATCAATCGCAGGTGTTTGGGGATGATGCTGAGGCGATAACATCCCATAAGGAGGTGGTTGTCCCATTCCGGGTTGATATGGACTGTTAGGTTGTTGCACTGATCGATCATTACCTTGTCCATTCATCAAATAAACGCCCGCGTCGGCCCCTTTAATATTCCCTACCGTTTTACTTCCCGCGTTACACACACACAATGTACAGCTGTCGAAATTATGATCGCGGAAGATGTTTAACGCGGTGTCCGCGAGTAAAATGTTCACTAAAAGCGAACTCGCTTCCGGAGTCCTTTGTACGGTCGTCGGAGTGGACGCCGGTTCGACGCTGTTAAGATTTTTATTTAAGTAACTGCTCGCGGTAGACGTCGCGGGGCTCGGTAGTTCGTAAGGTGGCGGAGGCGGTCTAAAATTGGGCGGTAACGGACTCGACGGGAAGTTGCCGTGGATTCCGGGTACGGGAAGCATTCCGGGCGGAAGTTGTTGCATGGATGGCTGCTGCGGTAGCTGCGACGTTTGTTGAGGCTGTTGAGATTGAGTTTGTTGTTGAGATAAAAGGTGTTGCATCGTATTGGTCTTGGGATTCGATGCGCCGGACGCGGTCGTTGACGTCGGTTGGTTATCGCGCGAAGGTTGTTGAGCTTGCCGATCGGTATGTTGCTCCCATGAAGGTTTGTAGACGTAATTAGAAGGAAATATCACAGGCGGTAACGTTTGACTTGGTAAGTTCGTTAATGGAGCGTATTTACTCGAACCCACCATTTTACAAACAGTGCCAGGTTTAAATACAAAACTCCAGTCTTCTAATACATTAAAACAATATATAAATTAAAATATTTACTACCAAATAATTTATTAATCATAATAATTGTTCAAACAAACCTATATTTTCTTCCTGTGGACTTCCAGTATTTGGATAAATATCCTGTTTTCGAACCATATTCAATTCCGTTAATTCGGGTTGCGGTAGATCTTGTTGTCCAATAGGGGAAGCAATCGGATTGTGTTCTAAACTCGGAGGCGTTGGAAACATTTTACTAAGTTCTTCTGGTCGAAGTCCACCTATTAACGAACATCCGGCACCCGCACTTCCGCTCGTATTCCCACTACTGTGTCCTGAAAGTCTTTTATTATCCTCGTGATGTCCAATTGATTTATTGGAACCAGGAGGCGTTTGTATATGAGCATGTAGCTACAAGAAAAGAATCACGTCATCAAATATTGTTCGTAAACAATAGGTGTTATAAATTTTTACCGCTTCGTCACTGCTCGTATCATCTGAATGTTCAAAGATTTCGTCAAGATCTCTAAATGAAGGTTGGAGATCCTCGTTGGTTAAAAGTCGAAGGTCCTTTTTTACGTCTTTAGGTTCTTCTTTGATCGTTACTCCTGTACGTTTAAAGCCGTCAAGATGACATTCGTTGTTAGGACCTTCTTCTTCAAAGTCATAAGGATCTCCCGGTCTTTTAACTCCATGGTTGGGTAAAATTGTACCTTCTGCTTCCATCTATAATAAACAATAGTAATTTAATCTCATTTAGATAAATTAATTAATGTTTTTAGAAACTTACTTCAAGGCCAGGTTCTTGTTTAATATCATGTAACAAAAAAGGTTCTTTCTTAATATTATTAACAGACAGATCATTATTCGCATTTGAGTCCCCATTTTGTTTAAACATAGAATAAAGATCCTTGTTCGATCTATTATTTCTTTGAATATCTTTCGGGTCCAACTTAATTTTTTTCACAGGATGATCTAACCTAAAATATCAATTAATTTTTGTTTATGTTGTCAACATCTATTTTTTTAAACAATTTTACCAAGCATTTAATGTTGAATAATCATAAAGTAAATCCAAAGAAAGGTCTTCTTCGCCAACCGCACTTTCATATTCCTTACTACTAAGCGTCGGCCTTTTCAAAATCGGCGCCGTTAACGTAGACGTCCCCGTTAAACTTCCACTTTCGTTTGTGCCATTACATTTCACATCGGTTAAAGGATGCGGACTGTTTATAATCGATCCGGTACTTTTAGGCGGTTGTTCTGGTGTTTGCGTATTGAGAACCTTCTCGGCGGGCGATTGCCCCGTCGTGGACGGTATAGGAGACAACGTAGGCATTATGAGCATGCCCTGTTCGTTCGGAGGCACCGACGCGGGTTGTTCCGAACTCGGATTGGGCAACGGAGACGGAGCTGCCGACTGAGGACTACCCACGGATGGAATTGCTAGCGATTCTTGCGTACGGGGATACGAAGGAGGCCCTCCGTGTGGCGTACACGATCCGATACATCTGAAACGGACGAAAACGAGTTTAAATAAATGTAAGATGAAAGATTAAAGTTGATGATGCCAACACGAAACATTCGGAAATAAATATCCCTGGATGCATGCTACAGCGACCATTTTTTTAAGTGTTACAGTTAATTAAGCGATGAGACCTACACCAACTTGTGAAATGAAACAACTTACCTTCGCAAACGTGAGTTTATGTTAATGTTAATCATCGGTTTTTTGTCTCAATTTGTTTTTATTAAATTATTTTAAGGTTTAAATCTTGTTAAAATATTGCAATGATTTACTTTTGTGAAATTTAAATATAAACGTTTTAAAATGGGGTTTAAAACATGAAAACGATTGTTATACGAGATGAGTGAGTGAGAGTGAGTGCGATAGCCCGTCACCCAAAGCGGTGACCAACCTGTCGTTCTCTGGAGGCACGGGGGAGCGTCTGTGGAAGGGGATTCTGCCCCGCGCCCCCTTGCAGGGCCGCGGCGAGGCCCACTTACTGCTCGTCATGCTGCCCATGTACTTTCTACACCTGCAATACACGTGCACTCAACACAGTTCAATCTGGACACTAAGTACGTACTGCGTACTGCTAAGCTACCCTAAGGGATATCATCTACCTACCGATCTTTCAAATTATTTCCAAAACTTACCTTGAACACGAACATACGACCCGTTTTAAAGGATCTACGAAATCCCATTCGCCTGGTCCCGACGTTCCTTGTCCCGGACTCGATTGTCCTAACATACATTCTTGCCAAACGCGTTCCGGAAGAACGGACGCTGCCGTAGGAGGTCTTTGCATTGATGCTGGATGTTCCACTGAGACAGGAAACGGTCCTGGATGTGGTACCTTACTATTAATTGGTACAGGAGAAGCTGGTGGTGTGTGTAAATTTGAAGGGATGTCTAATAAATAGATTAAAACAGATTTAAATTATCAAAAGAAAAAGAAGAATCATTACTTGGAAATTCCCCACTTCCTGCTTTAACGGTTCCATTTGCGGAAGATGTCCCATTCGTATTGGTAACAAGAGGGGTGGTAACGTTTGGATCTACGGAAGCGGGCGTTGAATTATTCACGGTATCATCGATATCCGTCACGAGGACGTAACAGGAGGGGTAACGCATTTTCATGCCGCCTACTATCACTTCCACGACTCCATTCTCCGTAGGAGATTGTAAATAGCCTTTGTCTAAGGGGTAAAAATGGCCCCAATCTTCCAAAAGTCGCGCATTGTCGCAATTTTTGAACGTCTGTCCGGTTAGGGTTCCCGCTAATCCAAATGGAGCGAGAATAACTATCACGAGAAACGAAAAAATACATTTTTATATTATTAATCATACTAAAACATCCTTATTATAAAATACTTGTTATTCATCATCATACAATACAAGTATGAAACAAAGCGAAGAAAATCAAAAGACTTTCCCCTTTAGAAGGAAAAGACGACGATAACAAAACAATACTGAGTATGTGTGTATGCGTCTCCGCGACGCCAAAGAAGGAATTCCGCGATTCCACGGCCTTACGCGAAATCCCTCCCGATTCTACCGCTAGACGGCGCTATCGCCGTATCGTAGATAAAATCGCGCAAGCGTCGGTTATGCCGCAAGGTTCATTGTACCGAAAAGAGGCTCGTTTCACGGGCGTATTGCAAAGCGAAAGCACCGAACGCAAACTACGTATTTACTAGAACTTTCCGGACTTGCAACTCGCAACAGTCACAAACACTTAATCATTTCAAAAAGAAAATCTAGATAATTTAACATAGAAATAGTTAACAGTGATAAAATAAAAATCAATATAATCAAATTTGAATTAAAGATATACTGGTAACAAAATTGTTACTTAATAGAATTTTGTATTTTTTTAATTTTTGTATTAATCCCAAAAAAAAATAAATAAAATTTCGTGTTTATAGTTTTATTTACAAAGCAACAAGTTAAAACGCAACACACATACACACACACTCCTTTAATCTTTAAATAGAGTCAATCGAGTGCGCGCCGCCGTTCCAATTCAACCCGTTTTATAAACGTCGTCGATCGGATCGAGACGGAAATAAAACGACCCGGTCGGATTCTTGACTTGTCAATTGGGTTCAATAAGCCCGTTCTTTAAAGGCGGCGGGATCTCTTCGCTTTACTGACCCATTAATTACGGATAAGGGACAAGGGCGGCCGCCGAAGAGAGCGCGCGGTATCCGCGTGGATCGATGTGTTTACCTTGCAAGCCCGACGTGGACGCCTGCGCCTGCTGCAGGTGGCTTTTGCATAGCTTCCGAACGGGCGGATGCTGTCTCACGTCGACACTAGCGCACACGCTGCTGTCGCCATGCACGAAAAACGCGAACGAGAACGATAGGTGCACCGAACTCGCGGCGTCCGACGGTTTTCTCGGTCCCGTGTGCGGCTGCACGAACCACTTTCCGATCCTTATGAAGTCCCTCGACAATAAACACCGCTCAATCAGATTATGTAGCGCTTTAAACAGCAACGATCTACACTCGTATGATAAGCCGCTCTCCCAAGATCCTTGTTCACCCTCTGAAATTAAAAAAATAAATAAAATTAATCAATACGAAGTAAAAATATCACAATCACTTTTTAGAGATGAGAATATGAAAAGTTTAATCTAGAATCTACATAAAAGTAAGTCTTTAAACGTTGTAAAGGTTGTCAAAAAAATTGTAAAAAAATGTCGAAGTAATTAAAAGATGTGTAACAAGGTACATTAACTTTTCTTGACGACATAAAAGGTGTGTAAAGCTGTGCTTGAAAATGTGACAGGCCGCATTCCAAAGTAAACAAAGCGGTAGGCGGCGGTCAGATGGCGGTGTCGTAGCTAATCGAACGTGTCTCGCGCGGTCGTCATAGCAACCGAGTGAATTTCACGCGGTTCCATCGATTAGAGGGCATCACCACCAGATTATACCAAAAGTTCCTCTCATAAATAATCCGAGCATATTCTAATATACATTTTTAAATATACAATGAGGTAGACGTCAAAAGCATATTTCAAAAAAAGTTAGTTTAAACCAAAGTGATGTGATAGCGTTAATTTCATGTTTCAAGTAATGAAAATGTGAGGCAACCAATTGCATTAAATTTCTAATTATTGATAATTTTCTGACTGTTGAAATGAACTCGATATTTATTTTTTTGTACTAATATAGAAATGAATCTGAATATTTTAACCACTGAAAAAATTGTAATTTAAACAGTGTGAATCACTGCGATAATAACAAAAGTAAACAAATAATTTAAAAACCTACCGCACTGTAATAGGTCGGGCGCGATAAGATCCTTGAGGTCGGGTTCCTCTCCGTACCAGAAGATCCAGAGTTCCTTGGCCGCGGCCAGGCTGAGGGGCGGCGGTTGGCTCGGGGGCGGAGGCCCCAGGTCGAAGAGGTTCGTCGCCTGCGGAGCAGATACCCGCCTCCACACGCACAGGATGTCCGCCGCAAGGCACCGCGCGTAACTTCTCAGGACAACGTCGTCGAGAGGTTCGCCGCCCCCGCTGCCGGCGGGGTGCTGCGCGCTCCCGTACGCTCCGCCCCCGCCTCCTTCGCACCACACCAGTTTACGCCATTTTATACCCGATAATTCAGTCTAAAACAACAAAAAATAATAAATCAGTAAATTATATTTTCATTAGCAATTTAAGTTGCCTATTCAACAATTTAAGTAATCATTGCTTTTAATAATAAAACAGACATTACGCGAGTTACACACATTATGACCTCAAGAATTTAAAACATCCTCCCCACCAAAAAAATGTGACATAAACTGGAATCATTATAAATTGCATCGTTTTATCGTAACTTTTAATGGGTTAGTAGGTTACTTTCTCATCACGATCGTTCGCTCAATCGCAAAACCCAATATCAAACTTCAATGGCACGTACCGCAGGGAGTTCTAAACAGATACGTACTCGCGTCAATTGAAATTAGTCGAACGTCACCTTGACCCGGAGGAGGTTTCGAAAGTATGTCAGGGCGAGGAAAGACTTCCATCGGTCCCGTAAAAGTGAATTTTGATAACATAAACCATTTCAATTAGATTTAGGATATAATGAAGACAATCTCATAGTAATAAACGGAATCTGTTGGGCGCGAAATGTTCGTCCGCAACGCGTCCGTCCTCGAAGTCAGTCAATGGGCGGGGAATGAATGGGATTTCGAGTTTCCCCCGTTTTCCCCCACCGCGCCGCCGCCGAAACTGCGCGCGAATTTATAGTACGTTGAGGAACGGAGATTTAACGGCCCGTTAAATATTTCTAATTGCCGCGTTGCCATTGTTCTCCGATCTGACCTAGATTCCTGGACGGTGCGGGAGATAGTAAAGGAGAAATTCGCGGTTACCCCCCTTCGACGATGACGATTATGGTATCGACGAGTCAAAACAAGGTGGAGCAAAACAGGAACAACGACGCGTTATCGCCGTTTTTACTTATCTCACGGGTTAACCGATATAATTGGTGTAATCTACACTTTTTTTTATCGGTCAAAAGCATGTTGTTTTTGAGGAATCGATATAATGCGCGATCTTGTTGTTTATTATTAAATCCTGTTTATCGTAATATGTCAATGCAGTTCTTTAAGTAGTGACGTATCACGTACTTTATGTTATCGTTCAGTTTATAATTGGTATTCAGTTTCTTTAGTGATTATTCTAAAATTATTGTGCTAATTTCTAAATGATTTTTAAAGTTTTTTTTCTCCTATAAATCATCTTAAATTATATATAATCTCAATTTACTAATGGAAGAGAATTACAGGCTGGAGCAAAAGTCATAAGGTAAACTCACCAAATTTCTGCCATGCGCCTAAAGTTGGCCTTTCAGTTTTTCTATATGGATTTTTATAGAAAGGCCGACTTTAGGAAGCATTTTTAAGGGGGCCGACATTTGGGCAGTTTACCCCATACTGTAAATTGGTATTTTGTCATTTTGTTAGAAATAAAAAAAATCTATATAAGTTTTTACGAAAAGTATTTAACCCACTCGAGACAACGATTTTTTCCGAACACGGTTCCCAGGAGCGATTTTTTTTCTTTATATTGTTTATTATTAATTAAAAACATTTTTACTATGGAAATCACTCAATTCATAAGTGAATTCACATAAATAAGATCATTGCACCGGGCGTGCAGCTCGCTCCTTGAAAAATTTTTATTGCGAAGAGCGGAATGAACACTATGCCTGCAATGTAAGGTAAAATAAAAATACATCATTAAGAAAGTTTGGAGACTGCCCTCATACTTCCCCGTTCTTGAGAATGGGTATCCGCACACGAGCGATAAAAATGAGACCTATGCCTATTTGCATTCATAGTATGTTACATGTAATTAAAACTTCAGATAATTTTTAGTACACAGTAAAACCAATACTAAATTTTGTTTTTCTGTACTTTATAGATTTCATTAGTTCATTAGTTAGATTTCATTAAAAAAATCACACTTTTATAACTAGTTTACTCAGAGTAACTGATAATTGCACATTACTGTTATTGCACACACGATGTGCAATCAGTATCGAATAGGTTAAAGGGATCAAATTGATTCCATTATTTTGAAAAAGTATATCAGCCAAATGACCCTTTCGTAAATTAATGCATATTTGTGGTAGTTTTATGACATTTTGAATTACTGTTTCCAAAACTTCTGGTTCTAAAGTGGCATTTTTTTGTGGTTTGTTTGTAGATTTCTAAACGCCAAAAATAATGAAGCCTGGCTTCGTTAAATCTGGCAAACCTGACCACTCAGTTCAAATGCCAAAAGCGAGAGATCACAGGATCTTGGAATTTGGAGTTTAAAAATCTTTATCATTGTCAGAGCTGTGTGAGCGGTTGTTCGATCCTGTTGGAACCAAAAATGTTTGAAATTCAATTCAGCAGCACGTTGCATAAAACTCACTTAAAATCTGGTTCATTCTGGTAAGTTTATTGAAATTTCTTTTTTTACCAGAACTATCAATCCATAAAGCTTATTTTGAAAGCCAACATTGAAAAAGAAATGATTACTTTGACGCAAAAAGTATGTCTTGCGAAGAACACATCAAAATTCTGTAAAATTTATATCAACTCTACGAGTTCCAGAAAATAATTGTAACTTATTAAATATCTTAGTTCTGGTATTACCTAGAATCTTTTATAGAGTCTTTCAATAAGGACACTCTATTTTTAAATGCAAATAAAATAAATTATGTGAGAGAATCTTCTCATTTATTTATTTATTATTATACAGTGTATCCTCGGACAGGTGAAACGACTCATAAAAAGTAGAAATTTTCGATGTTAATTTTCATAGAAATTTCATTTAAATTTGCATGTGGATATAACGTTTCACCCTGAACAAAATATCTTATTGTTAGTAACACTTTAATGCACGGTAAATACAAAAGGTCCTTTAACTGTCACAAAAAGAGATTTTTATTCACTGTCAATATTCGCGCGTTTCCCTCATTCTATTTCTTTAAATTAAAAAAATATGTTAAAAATTAATCTTTAACCAAGCAGGAGTAAACCCAAAAAAAATGAAAATTAACATCGAGCATTTTTTACCTTTTATAAGAGTCGTTTCACCTATCCGGCAACACACTGTATGTTTTTTGAAATAGCATTTTATTGCATTAAATATAGAAATTAAAATCAAATGGCTTTCCTTAGCGGCGCATATTTGAAAGTTCCAATTTTTGACGATTTTAAAAACACAAATTTGTATAAAGTTTAGTTAAAATTTCAATTTAATTTTTTGTTTCTTTATTAGGTATGTTTTCAATTTAATTTGTCTATTGTTATTTCACTTTTGAGAATTATTTTATTGCTTATGTTTACTTTTCGTCAGGTCTGTTTTTTATATTTAGTTTCAAGTTTTAAAACATGTTTTCTTTTTCTTCCCCAAAAATTTTATTTAACGTTCGACAACCCGGCTCAGATAGCTCCTTTGTTCGTGAGTTTTCAACAGACAGTTTTCGTTATGTAATCGTTTTCGGTCTTACAATCAGTTCATCAGTAGATTTTCAATTTATTAATTTCAGTTTTCAAACTTTCTGTATGCAATTCTCTTAGTTAACCCTTAACTGGTGAGGTGCAACGTTTTTAACATAACTGGTGAGGTGGGGCCATACAGACCCCATCTCGTTTTCTGTATTAGTAGTGATAATAAAACTAATTGAGTGTTTTCTTGATGGAAAATAATTTGTTTTATTCGTTTTTAAATCAAAATTAAAAACTCATTTAACACATATATAATTTATGGTTGAGACACTAACATTACTGTAAGGAGTTCATAAAAGTATGTTCATATAGTGGGGTCGCTCTGACCCCACTTCACCAGTTAAGGGTTAAGTGTAATATAGAGTGTAAAGTTTATTCTACAACTTTTATTTAATAAAATCTAGTGTTCCCGATTCAAACCAATCGTAAGTACTTTTCGTTCATTTCATGGAAAAGTCTTGATTAAGCAAAAATTACGTTGTTGTAATTATAAAAAGCACTCGAAGATTAGATGTTGTTATCGTCTGTGGATTTTACCCCAAAAGAAAATTATAGAAGTTTTCTAGAAAATTAGGGAACTTTCTGTTTACAGGAAGACTACACAGGCCGGCAAAATTTTATGAAAACTAAAATTCATAGATTTGACAACACTTTCCTACAAGATTCTGACAACCTGAATTCAAATCTAACCTCAGATTTACCCCACATCAAATTTTCAAGATATCTTAACCCATTTGCATCATAAGCGCATATGTGCGCGCATTTTTCCTGGCCACTATCACCAGAGCGCGCATATATTCGCTCATCCCATATAAAATTACATATAAAAAAAATGTTCGGTGATAAGAACAAATTTTTCATTTTTCTGGATGATGCAAATGGGTTAACAAGAAGTGCTAAAACACTGATTTTCAACAATTTTGAAATAAAATAACATAACGAATAAATTTTTATTCCCCAAACTTCTTTTGGCATCTTATTGTACCATTTCTTTTTTCCGATTCAAAACGCATTTTGATTTTTTTCAATAGCTTTGTTCCTTTCGGAAGAAGTCATCTTTTTTTAATTGGGTAATTGTAATCTTCGGTGTAGTAATCTTCGGTGTAGTAAGCCATGGTTTAGCCACAATTTCAAAAATATGCAAGGTTTTCTAATTCTTGTTTCCAGCTGGATAATACTTTTTTCTTATATTTTTGGATTCAAAATTTATAGTCTGCATTTCTTTTACGGCCATTTTTTGTATCAAAACGCCTACAAATATAACAAAACTGATCAATTTTCTTAATACAGTGGTTTCTTGAAATCATGGTTGTGTGTAAATTGTGTATTTAAACTGTATACGTTAGGCAGCTAGAATGACATTATAAGTCTCGACGACTAAGATTACTATTGCTTAGCTTCTTACAATTTAATGATTGGGCAAAAGGTGATGTTACACAAAGATGATTTTTTCAAAAAGAAATTAATAGCGTTTTCTTTTGGCAAACTGGTGTGCACCAGAGTAAAATAGCGCGTTTTGTTGGTTACAGCAAATTAATGTTTTATATTTTATTACATTTTATTATTGTAGTTTATAAAACATTTTAAATAACCTTAAGTCTTGAACACACTTATAAGTGATGATTACATTAGTAGTTATGTTTAACTTCATCGTATACTGTTTAATTTACCTTCTTGCACTAAACTAGCGTGACATATGCATCCCATTATGCATTTGAGATCAAATTCTGGTACGCACCAATGCAGCCAAAAAAAAACCCAATAAAATATTTACAAAATTCAAAATGTATTTTTAATGAGAACAGTGGTACTTTCAGAAGCTGCATGAAATTTTATGGATAAAAGTTTACACGCTACGTTATTTAATCCCGAATATGTTTAAAAACCTAATTTTTTGCATCTTCAGGTTAGAATATTTCGAAAGCCTGATGTTAATGTGATGAACAATTCGGACGCCGAATTTGAGTTCGCATTGAAAACTTTTAGGAAGCTTAGGAAACTTAGATCAAGCATTGTCTGATCTAAAGATCTAAAAAATGCCGACCAGTGTTATGATTTTTCAACTTAAATAATTTTTCCGTTTCCAATTGAGATTTTAACTTACAATTAGGGATGTTTCACATATGATCTTATCTAATTCAACATTAACTGCAATAACAGATAAATGTTATCTTTCAAGTGGTAATATTTGTTTCTAATATCTGAATTTTTATCTTTAATTACATGGTATTCAATTCCGATTTTAAGTTTTTCTTTTTTTTACGTTTGCTAGTTACAATTTCTATCCTTTCTTCTTGCTTTTAGTTCATTATCAACTTTTATACTTTATATTCCATTCGAATAGAAAGGAAAAGAACTTTCAGCACGTGTTAACCGCTCTACTATAAACATAACAGCTACCTAAGAAGCTCGTAATTTTAGGAAACCCACTATTTCCTTCTAGAACCTCATATTTGCGTCGACGCGGTTGCTACACTTTCACTTCCACCGTCGTCACTCCATACGGCCTATCATACTTTCCACGATAATAAAACCAGAATATTCCATTAACTTAATTGAATATAAAAGAAAAAAACTAAAATCTAACTCAATTATTTTTTTATTTAACGAACAAAAAATAAAATAAAAACATAAACATAAACAAAAATTAGTAAACCTCTGAATTACAACCGATCCGCTAGATTTGCATATCTCCCGGCTCAGTGTCCGCTCGAACCTGAGTCGTAAATGTGGCAACGTCGCACCGCAACCGGTGACAGCAGTGGCGTACACTCCGTGACACCAAGCGCAGCTGATTCGTCGCCGTTCTAGCAAACACACACACCGTGACGACAATGACGACGCTGGCGACGATAGCGCACTCTGCAGGAATCTCCTTTCGAGCGCTACCTGTTTTTTCGGACGTCGTCGTCAATGTATAGGCTCGATGATTGCTCGGGATTCCAGAACAATCGAGAGGATTGTTTGGTGTTTATTTTTCACGACACGAGATTTACACTACTATTACTCGAACAATTTACGATTATGTAACTTGACAAACGCTTAAAGAAATTAAAAAAAAAAAATTAATAATTATGGATAAATTAATATTTACAAAATTCTTTGGAAAATTACAAATAGAAAGAAAGAAGTTCATTTTATGTTTCAAGTGGTTCTAACGGAATTTGAAAGTATTAAAACGGTTAAAATTGAATCAACCTTGATTGAGTTATCTTATAAAAAAACTGTTAAAACAATAACCTCTTATCTACACCTAATAACGATTAGTTATATTTCTGTGTATACATATTAAATCTAAACAAAGTATCTGATTATATTTTTATCAAAATTATCATAGAGTAAAGGAATTTTTCTGCTTAAAACAAAGATACAAACCGCTTGTTAAATTAACGCAAAAGGTACATTAGACAACAATGTACCTTTTATATCAATCTTTTTATTTCCAATTATATCGAGGAAATTTTAATACACTTAAGAACCTAATAGTTCAGATTCAAAACTAATTAAAATAATTCAAAATTTTACTTTCACAACTTGTCTAACCTATTCATTAATATATTTTAATCTATAAGCAACATACTACACCTTGTTCATTTAAATAAATCAATGTAAGAAACGACAAATTCACAAAGAAATAATGTGTTTATTTAAAGCATGCGATATCGATATGTATACGCAATAAACACACACGAACCGTTTAGATTAGATAAATTTGAAATCACGTATTAAGCGCCAGGAAGCCACATACTTAAGTTTTTTTATACCAAACAAAAAATTACGAAACAATAACTCAATTATTCTTGATGTGTCAACCATAAAGTGTATTTAAAATATTATTGTAAAAAAATAGATTAAAAAATTAAAAATAAAGCTCATTGTAATAAATTTTTGAATATCAAATAATAATAATAAATTAATTAAAATGTTATAAGTTGTAATTTGGATTAAATAGTTAATCGCAATAGACAAAAAACGCGATAATTTACCTTCCTTGGCTTTTTTATAAAATTATTTGAATACTTGGCGTTACAAATGCTTATTGATAATCATCGATTAGTAACTTATTATCAACGAAATGCTAACACATTTTGAAGGAGAAAACATTTCTTTTAAGTACAATGTAGTTAATTTGGAATTAAAATTATTTCCGATCAGAAAAACGATTGCAACTTTGAAATTCTTTCTTTAATCATGAAATTCCATAAATATCTAATAAGTAAAACGATTTCTTTGCTTGATGGTAAAATAAATATTTTTTTAAAATTAAAAAACAAATAGAAAAAAAAAATTAATCCAAATAAAAAAAATTTTAATTTGGTGAATAGTAATTAATAATTTCAATGTTTGTGCTGATAAACAATTACCAAGTAATTTGAATTCAATCGCATGATGTAATAAATACCTTTTAGATTAAAAAACAAGCTTTTTGAAACTGATTTAGGATTAAAACCAAACGAAAGTAAGTTTAAATCGATAAGGAATGTGATTTTTACCTTTCTTGCAACCTTCAAAATATACTTATTTCTGTATACAGGACATAATGATAACGTTTACTTTCGAGGGCGACAATTTACAATTTCTCTGATCTAAGATTTTGTAAATTGTGCAAGAATTATAAACAATTAATTATTTCAGAGGTTCATATGTTTTGTAAAACAATTAAATAATCAAAGAAAGGTTTTTATCACTAAAGCGTTAGATGGAAAAAGAAAACGTCTCCTTGCTGCACTGGAACTCGACACCAGATCTCTTAGTTTTAAGGTAAATTGTTCTACCAATTAATTTACACAGTTCGACAAGTTTTCTCACATTTCTGGATACGTAATATCACAAGTAGATGCGCACGATTATTTGCCAAAGTCAAGGTGTCCCGAATGTGGGTAAATACACAAATATAAATATAACTACATATTTGGGAAATTCCCAAAACTTGTGACATTACATATCCAGAAATGAAAGAGAACTTGAAATGAGACATTTTTCTCCTCTAATCCATTAATGGCAAAAACCTTTCTTTATTATTTTTTTCTATTATTAAAATCATAAGTTAAAAATTCCCAAATATTTAATTATATTAATTTTTATGTTTCACTTTATTTTAAAATTAATATAAACCATTGACAAAGGATACATTAATTATAAACGAATAAGTCTAGTTTGCATTTGTACGTTTTATAGTCTCTATGAGAATGTGTTTTTTAATAAAACAAAATGCGAAATGTGAACGTGATGGACTTCCGCAATTCTAGAATTCCGCAAGCGCTAGTCGAATATGTACTACAGAAAACTTCAAAAATTTAAGAGAAATTAAAATTAAGAGAAAAAGATTTTAATGGGATATTTAGCCAGAATTCATTGTAGTCAAAGTATTGCATTTAAGTCAACATTATTAGTCGATAAAGAATAGGCAAACTTTCATCGGCCAGAGTCTTTTCTAGAGCAAAACTCAAACATTCTATTAAAGATTTTATCGCGAGAAGATATCTCAAATAATAAAAGATTCTATCACCTAAAGATTAATTAAAATTGGTAGAACATTTCAGCCGAACGTACACTCATTCACCATTTGTCTTTGACTTGTGTATAACAATATGTTTATAAAATATAAATCTTTTATCAAATGTGATCGAAAGCAGTCAATTTTGATGAAATAAATTTTCTTTGATAAAAAATTGTTGTAAAATCTCTTATAATGTAATTGACATTGTCTGCCAACTTAAGACTACACGTACAATTGTGCGATATGTCGAAGACATCTTTGTCTATAACATTCAACAACTACAAATATGGTATGCAAGTATCTCAGAACTCAGTTAGATAATCACACATTCCAGAACTAATTTCATAGTGATTCAACGCGAAATTTCTTATTCGAAATTACTTCCTAAGAGAACTAGAACCTCCTGAAGATGGCGTATCACAACTTTCTTTCTAATATCTTAAAAACGTTTATAGTTACCACAATAAAATTTGTGGTGCTTGTTAACTTGAAAATGCTATTCAATTGCTACTAAAACATTTTTTTATTGCCAACGTAAAGGTGTTAAGTGCTAACAAGGAAGAATTCTACATTTTTAATCGCAAAATTTTAAATATTGAAGTTTTTTTACTAAGAATAAGTACTCTTATTTTTAATTCGCTGAAACGAATTAACAAGAAAAATTGCATTAAAGATACAGCAGTTCACCTATTCGTTTATGTTAAGACTAATTAAGACGGTTTTAATTTGTCGTAAGTTGAAAAACGCGATAAGTTTACCTGTGGACTATAAAGCCATTATTAAAATATTTCAAAAAAATTATTAAGATACGCCATCTTCAACAAATTCTAGCTCTCTAAGAAAACAATTTAAGATAGGGAGTTTTGCGTTAATTCAGTATGAAATTGGTTCTAGAATGTGTGGTTAGCATTTGGCAAGTAAGTTCTATGACCCTGTATAACATATAAACATTGCAATACCATGTAATTTTACAGAATTTATAAAAAATTGATATTAATTCTTAAATTATCCTACATTCTTAGCTATTTAATGCCTCCGACATTTTTCTGGCAGGAGACAAATATCTCATAAAATAGGGCAAACAGTATCTAATAATATTTGTCACAGATATGTCTATCATGTTGATGTTAACTGAGCTAATTGTAAGACTAGAACTAACACTAACATTAAATAATAAATTGACATATCTTAGATATGTTGCAGCCAAGTCTAACACAAACTTCTACACACAAGTGTATTCCAGGTCTTTGCAATTGTGTTTTTAATTTTGAATAGTTTGAATAATTACAATACACGGTTCGGCGAAAGATGTCTCATGCGTCATTACTTGTCACCGTTTTTTCGACGTTCGGCAAATAATTTTCCTTATTTACTTACACCCAGAACGGAAAGAGATGAAAATCGAAAATAATCATCTAGGAAAGTATAATTAACTGATGACGTATGAAACGTCTTTGACTGAACCGTGTATGCTTATTTAGAAACTCACTAATAAAAAAGTAATATACAACATTTAATTCTTTAAACATTATTCAAAACAATATACAAATTTTTGTTTTCACATTTTTAAAAAATATCAAGATTATGCTCATTATTCAATGAAAATTTCAATATAGTGTTTAACGGACTCGGAATTTCCAGTCAACTCTTTCCAGCATATGGACAGTTATGTTGACAGGTTATATGATAGGAATATTGTTCTTTAGATAAGCCAGTGTCTTAAAACAATTATTGTGAACAAAAAACATTTCCCGTGCATTTTCTAGAGTAACAAAATCTCGTGAAATAAATTCTTATTTCGATGCATTACAGCCAATTTGTAACCATCAAATTTTACTTCTTCATGAAGAAATCACCTCACAGAACAAATAGACAACCCAAAAATAGCTCTATGATTGCGACTAGTCTTAGCAGTGTTACCATGTCAACGTTTTGGGATGATTTTACTGTTCGGTGAAGCCTACATTTTGTTTAAAATTGAAATGCAACTCTTGATGTTTAAAAAAATCAGATCCAATATACACCATTCGACGAATGATGTCTCATACGTCATCAATTAATTGTGCTTTCCTAGACAAACATTTTTAGTTTTCGTCTTTTTGTCATATATCGGATGTTCATTTAAATTCATACTCAAATGACCTATGGATTTTAACTGAATTTTTGACGTACTATGTGCAATAAAATTTAATTAAAGTAATGTCTTGAAAAACTTAATTGAAGCAATGTCATAACACTGAAATGTTCAATAGGTTATAAGTCGCAAGACGGAACATATTATAAGGAAATTGGCCAATACCATTTTTTTGACTAAAACCTACCTAAATGCCAATCTTTTCAGTAATCAGTTCTTCAAAATTTCACGGGGTCTTCCAGTAGCCAATAAAATTGTGCAGTAAATATTTCCAAACCTTATTAGCTTTCGAACCAGTTTGAAAGTAAAACTTACCGTCAAGTTTTTTTTTACAAATTAAAGACATTATTGATAAATAATCAATTGACGTTTTCATTTGGCTGAACTAGTGCGCACCAGAATTTGACGCTGGGTGCCACATATACCACACTGCCGTAGTACAACAATGGGCAAATTCAACAGAAAGCGATGAAAACAAACATAATCATAACTGCTAATCTAATCATAACATCACTTAAAACAAAACACTAATTCGGTGCAACCAACAGAACACTGTGCTGTTGTGCACTGGTGCGCTCTCGTTCAGCCAAATGAAAACACCAAATGCAAGCCGTTTAATGTAGTTTGACTAGATATGACGTGTGTCAAGTTTGAAATTTTATTGATTAGAGTGCACTAATGCTGCGACATACATTTTTCTCTCTATCGTCGTCTAACGAAATTTAAAAGCACTCTTGAGCACGAATTTAAATGAACACCTGATACAATTAGAAAAGAAAAAGTATTAGACGTACTAAAACCCGAAATGAGTTGCACCATGAATAGAAAGATAAAAAAGTAACCCCCCCCCCCCTTTCTTTACATTGCCAAGTACTCTTTCATCTTTCTCTTCATGGTGCAGTTCCATTTCGGGTTATAGTACATCCAGTAAACAGTGATAAGTAATGAGGTAAGAGGCATCTTACGCCGAACAATGTATAAGTTGTTCTGTCCCACCCAGTCTCTGCATAAGTTATTCTGCCATAACCTGTAGTAAGATTTGCTTCTAAGAAAACGCAGTTTGAAAATACACATTGGTACAAATCACCAAAAATTGACAAAAAATAAACATAATTTTTACTTCAAACATTACGTTTGTTTTGCCTAGATGTTCTGTCCACAACGTCTGGATATAGGACTTTTGAGGGTTAATTCTTCCATTTTAACCCATCGGCATCATAAGCGCATATATGCGCGCATTTTGCCTGGCCAGTATCACCAAAGCACGTATATATGCGCTCATCGCATATAAAATTGCATATAAAAAAATGTTCGGTGATAAGGGTAAATTTTTCATTTTTCTGTGTGATGCAAATGGGTTAACGGTTGCTAAAATTAAACGGTTAACATATCTTCTATAATTGATAAAAAAACATGGTTTCCGTTTATAAGATTTTTCATTAATTACTTTCATTTTAATCATAGAAAAAATAATACATAATTTATTTGATTTTAACAGTTTTTCTTATAATGTATCAAGAACTAAACAACATCAAATCAATTTTTAAGAGAAAACTAATTTTTCCAGATTTCTCTAACAATTGGTTTTACATTCAACAGAAAAACAACTCATTTCGATTAACGATTTAAAAACAAAAATAAATAATCATTAATTTATAATAATTATGTAAAAAGGAAAATTTTAAAACGTTATTCTTACCTTTCCTTAAAATTCTTTGCAGTCAACAAATCTCACTTAAAAAATAAAAAATGTAAAATTTTCAAAACAATTTTTGTAAATAACATTAACCAAGTTTAAATAAAATAAAATAATAAAAAAATAAATGGATTTTCACATTTATTATGAATACAACAAAAAAAAAACAATCTTCAAAAAAAAATCTTCAAAAAAAATCTTCAAAAAAAAAACAATCTTCAAAAAAATAAAATAAAATTATAAACCAAAATAAAACAAGTTGAAAACCACCAACATCTGATTATAAAACAACCAAAACACTTTTTCAATCTTAATCCTTTAAATTTTAAATTCCCTAAATACCAACGAAATGATTTCCAAACATTATCAATCGATACTTTGACGCAATATTTACAAAACAACCCCCAAAAAACGAACCACACGTAATTTTTCGTGGAATAAGTCAACTTTTCGAAGTAAACCTATCGTCGTGTGGAACGGACAAGGTCGTTGAACATAAAGACAGGTCGCAGCCGGCTTAGAAAACACGGCAAAGAGCCGCGCGATCCAGATATCCGTGAAGAGAAACGCCGAGACCGTTACGTTTAGCGACTTGGCAACAGGGCGACTTCTTCACCCGAACGAACGGCCCCGAAGAGTGTGTGTATGCGTGTGTGTGCCCGCTCATTCCACTTATGTATTTATTATTATGACTATGTTTCACGCCCGCACTGTTATTTTTACCTTTCCCTTTACGTACGATTTTCTAATTAAAGAGGAAAAAAATAAACTTGATTCAACACATTCTTTTTGTTTTGTAAAGGTGTATTGATAATTTTTCGGTATTTTAAAACATAACCTCACTAAAATTAAAAACTAAATTTATAATTAGTTTTTATCGGTATAGTTACGTCAAGGCGAGAAAAACAACACAGAGAAAGAGAAACGTATCGAGATGTCAAAGTTCTCGATATAAACAATTTTCGAATTATTAAAACAATAAAAGGATACTTTAAGAAAGTAGATTACTTAAATCGTTTTAAATTTATCGTTACTTTTATTGGAAACGTTAAAAAGAAAATGGTAAAAGGTACATTACCAGGGCAAAGAAATTAGTGTGGCAATCTTCCAAACTGGCGCCGTTGGTTTGTAGGTTCGGATGCGTCATGGTTGATCCATTATAGATGTTTTATGGAGGCACAACACCGACGGCAGGTCGCACAGCGCGGTCACCGTTTAAAATCGTCGATTTTCGACCAGCATTTGATCCGATTTCACCTTTTAACGGAGCGAGAGCAAGATGGCGGACGAAATAACAAGCGACACTAAAACCGAAGCGCCTCCGTGCGGCCGACACCGTAACCAACTCGGTACCGTTTAGTCTTCGACCTGACACTAACTTCACGTCGATTATTAATCACTAACCCGCGCCGAAAATGGCCGCGACACTTGTCAAACACGCACTGTTAAAATTCGGACGACCACAACTCCACAAAAATGTAAATATTACAACCAACTAGTTTAAACGCGCACCTAAACTTTCACCTTGCTTGATAATTTCCAACCAAGTTCGCACCGTTCTATTCGCGACCGTTTTGTTAAAGGTTCCCTGGCGAAGTTACGCGACGAAGGCGGAGAAGAAGAAGGGTATAGACAGGAAGGTGGGCCCCAAAATTGACTCTTCCGCACAGTCGTTGGCCGCGAAAGGGTGAGTAAACGAGCACGAGCCGCACGGATTCGCCGCCACTGGCGTTGTACGGGAAGCCATGATTCTGTTCTCTATGGGAAAGTCGCCGAGTTTACAATAGACGGCGCCACCGTACGGGGTCGATACGCGCGAATCTGCGCGGACTTCGCCCCAATAAAATAATTAGTTTTTTTATCAATCTCAATTTATTTCAATAATTACGTATCGTTGAGTGAAATCACATCTAACATAAAATATTTGATTGATGAATGAAATCAGATTGTTAGATTTATATTGAAACTTAAAACACTACCGACATATCACTGCCATCTATTATGAATGACTCGAACTATTTTTTAAATTACAGAATTTGACATTTAAAATTTAAATGTATTATTTATTATTTTCGATATTATTAATTATACAATTTTTTTATTTCAGAAAAACAATAATTACTTCTATATTTATATATTTTACTTAAAATTAGTAAAGAAAAACCGAGAGAGGGTTTATTTTAAATTGAACATACTTATATACAGGTGTTTTATAATTATTGCTAAATCTGAAAATGAATTATAACGATAAATTTAATTAATTAGTAACTGTAGAACCTTTTTAAGTTCTTTAATCCTTTAAGAACCAATTTTTTTACTGTCATTTTAGACCGTACACACTATCCCGAGATATCTCGGGCTTGGTCCTTAAGGGGCAGGGTTGCCAGATCGTTCGATTGGATTTCCCCAGTCACAATTGAAAAATACCCTAAATTTAGAAGTTTTCAATAAAAAATCTCCAGAAAATAATTTTATTGTTTTCGTAAATTAGTTTGTTACTTTTAAATTTCAATCGCCTTTCGTGACTGAAGCATATCTCTATAATACCCAAAAATAAGCAAATTTAGAAATAAATCACCCAGAATTGGGAAATATTCAGAAAGTAATTTTTCATATTAAAAAAATAACTTAAAAAACATCGATCAACTTTAAAAATTCATCAAAAATTCATTTTTAAAGATTATGATTTGATTTTTTTTTCTAAATGAAACTTAAATCATTCTAATTTTAACTAAAGAAGACCGATTTATTCCAAGTATTGTCAAAAAAATTAAAAAAAATTTCAAAGATGGTAAACATTTTTGACACCTCAACCTAACTTATGAAAATCGATCAACTTTAAAAATTCATCAAAAATTGATTTTTAAAGATTTTCATTTGTTTTTTTTTTTTCTAAATGAAACTTAAAACATTCTAGTTTCAACTAAAAAAGACCGTTTTATTCCAAGTGTTGTCAAAAAAATTAAAAAAAATTTCAAAGTTGGCAAAAAATTTTTTAGGTCATTTTCTAAAAATTCAATTAATCTTTAAAAAATCATAAAAAATTTAATTTTAAAGATTTTTATCAGATTTTTTTTCTAAATGATACTAAAAACATTCTAGTTTTAATTTGAAAAGACCGTTTTTTCTAAATTTTACCAAAAAAATTAAAAAAATTTTCAAAATTGGCAAAAAAATTTTTAGGTTAAACCATTTTCTAAAAATTCAATCATTCTTTAAAAAATCATGAAAAATTGAATTTTAAAGATTTTTATTAGATTTTTTTTCTAAATGATACTAAAAACATTCTAGTTTTAATTTAAAAAGACCGTTCTGTTCCTAATTTTACCAGAAAAATTAAAAAAATTTTCAAAGTTGGCAAAACATTTTTTAGGTTAAACCATTTTCTAAAAATTCAATCGTTCTTTAAAAAATCATGAAAAATTGAATTTTAAAGATTTTTATCAGATTTTTTTCTAAATAATACTAAAAACATTCTAGTTTTAATTTGAAAAGACCGTTTTGTTCTAAATTTTACCAAGAAAATTGCACATAAATATGAACATAACCTCTAATTGTAAATGAGATAACAAGGTTAACCTTTAAAAAATGATTCTAATCGAACTAAAAACAATACAGAACTGAAATTTAATTCATATTAACAAATAATCTTTCAACTTTGATTCCTGATCATAACTTCTCTCTATCAATTGAAGTTTTTGAGAAATAAATTTTTAAAGTTGAACTTAACCTTCAATCGTTATTGGGATGACAAGATTTCATTTTGAAAATTTATTCTAACCGAACTAAAAACGATACAAAACTAAAATTTAGTTCAAAATAACAAATAAACTTTTTATTTTTAATTTCTAATAGAGTTTTTTGTTATTCATTTGGGTTGCTTGAAAATTTAATTTTTAAAATCGAACCTAATTTCAATTCAATTAATGGGGACGATTTATTTTTGAAAATTTATTGAAGCTAAACCAAAAGATATATAGACTTGAAATTTATCTCAAATTAACAAACAACCTTTCTATTTGAACTCTTAACAATATGTTATTTTTTATCATTTGCAATTTTTGAGAAATTAATTTACAAATTGAACCTAACCTCAACTTACAATTAATTATACATTTGAGTTGTCTGGTTTCAATATCTCCTAAATCCATTTTTGGGCAAAAATGAGATATATACGCCATCTGTTAGAAAAAGTTGTTTTCTATAAAATATTCAATGATTTGTATTAAAAAACGCGCGAATCCCTTAAAAATTCAAATCAAATAGACAACCTTTAGATTCAAATCCCACTAAATCCATTTTCAACAGATGCGCAGTTACAAAACCTGTACAATAGATTCAAAGGAGTTTTTAGGAAAAACCAAACCGCCATGAATATCCAGCCAAAAGAGATTCCTATTGGAGTTAAACCAAAAGATCTGAAAATGAGGGATGTAAATAACTTGTTAAGCAAACATTATGGAAAGAATTGGAGAGAGGTAGAAAATTTGGCTTATTACAGAGATATGTTGTGAAAATTACAGAACAATAATATTCCTGGCGATTCCCCAGAAGATAGTGGGGACGAAGAGCCTAGTTTATGTGAATCAACCAAAAATATACCTTATGTTAGAGTTTAAGAGTTTTTTAAATACAGTTTTTAAATAACATATCTTTCAAAAAATAAAGTTTCCTGTTATTAGCTACAAAGAGATTTGATTCACTTTCAATTCATGCCTAATCCATTTTGTTCAGATTCAAATGAGCCTTAATCCACAGTTTGGTAGCCAACGCAACCAAACGCCATTTTTAAATCCACTTTGTGATTTTTATATCTATTTCAAAAGACGTCGTTATAGAATTTTTGAGACTTTAGCAAGTCTTCTAATAACAAATAAATTACGTTTGAATTAATAACTCCAAAATCATTCCAAAATACTTTTTTGCCGTTTTCTCAAAATCGAAAAATTTGGACTTGAAAGGGAAGGGGATTTGAAACCGAACAACTCATTTGGTCAATCTAAAGTGAAAATTTAAAACCTTGTCAAATAAATTATAATTTTATTACGCCTACAACTTCCACTTTTACTTTAAATTATACAAGTTTACCTGACCTAGATAAATATTTAATTTAATTATACGATACATAAATATTAAATTAAATTTCTAATAGGAAATTGAATACATTAATCGTTTCCTTTTAGGTTTTTACGTTCTCAAAAAGATTATACTCCACCAAAAGATTTAAATCAAAGATTTAATTCTCTACTCGCTTCAACAATCGGAAGTGCGGAACAAAGTAAAAAATTAGAATCAACTCAAGAAAAATTTAAAGTATTAAGTGCTTGTTCAGAGGAGTTTCAACACACCGTTCCTAATTCGTTATTACATAGTATGGAAACGATTCAGGATGTTTATAATTTTTATAATACACCGATTTCGACTATTACGCCTTTGGATAAATTAAAAGAGATGGAATTACCAGCGAATTTACATATACAATACGAATATCATCGATATCATCCAGGTTTGTTTTTGAAATGTGGGATGTTAAATTGATTTGAATGAATTAAATGAGGGTTTTGTGTTTATTTTAGATACGGATACGAAATTTGGTGGACAAACTGCTTTTCCGAGGAGTTCTACTTTGGTTACTGGACTTAAATATAAAGATAAATATCCCGGACATGTACAAAATCAAACATGGCCTTATAATAGTTAAGAATTTGTTGTATATTTAATAGATTAATAAATTAATGAAGAAAAATACATTGATTTACATACATTTACGAATTTTAAGTAATAATCATTTTATTATTATTACTATTTTAAAAATCAAACCTTTGTCATTTGGTTATTTTAAAGATACGTGCTCATTTTTTTTCCTGATTTTTCTTCCTATTAGAACAAAAAATAGATTTCTTATTTTCTTTTTTTAAGGTTTGTTGCTGAAAATATATTTGCTACATTATTTACTGTCAAATATGTTGAAAACCCGTATTTTTGCACCTATAGATTATGCTATTTCTAAAACCTGACGTAATGGAGCAATTCTTAGGCCGCATTTCAATTCACAGCGCGTTAAAATCTTTTAAGAAAGTGTTGTCTGATCTAAAGCCGCGTATACATTTGAAAGTTGCACCGTTTGCAAACCATCTATTCTTAATATTAGAGACAATGTGGTTATGATCCATTTTAACCAGTGATAATTAATTGTAATTATTGTAGTGATAATTGGGCTGCTTATAAGATCTATTTTATAACCAGCCTAACACAAAACACTTTTATTTCTTAATCTGTTCTTAAGATTCGCGAGCTTAATCTTTATTTATTGCTAGGTAACGTGGTTGTAGAGAGACAATCCAATCGCGCGTGTGCTGAAAGGGTTAATTGTGAAGTGGACCAAAGAAAAGATGTTAAAACTTATTCAATCTATACAACTAAAACACTGCTATGGGATGCCATGGGAACACATGGTCATTTTAAGAAAAACTTAAATTTTCGAAATAAGAAGACTTTTGCGTAAAATGCTTATATTGTTTTCTTAATTGTGGTTGCAAGTCGACTATTAGTTCTGCGCCAGTACGTTTTCTGTACAGATCGGTGTGCCACCAACGTCGTCGTTTTCTCTTACTATTGTATACATTTGCCATCGCTAAAGTCGCACCACTTCAAACGGAAATACCGTAAATTTCGTAGCGCGAAGTCATGATGACAAGTGAACACATCACAGAACTGGAAATGGTTCGTGATTTGTTCCGTTTCCAATGGATCAAAAGAGGTTCGCTGTAGAACTAACTTCAACGAACGGTTTACGAGTGGTTCGCGAATGATTCGGCTCACGAATATATACACAGCTTAAGGGTCGCACTTTTCATAAAATGTTGTCGACTTGTATTAAAATTTGAAAATGAACACAATAATCCAGTGCATTCCAAGGCCAAACCCAGTTATTCATTGAAGTCTTTAGGAATTTTCATATTTATTTGTTGGTTTCTTGACATCTCCCTCCCAAATTTTGAAATAACCTAAACAATGTCGTATAATTGATTAGACAGGTCAACTCGCTGCAAAATGCTGAAATCGGTTCACTAACAAGTACACTGAGGCAACCAGTAATAAGCGATATCGCCACTTGATGACATTGTACATAGAAATAAAGCAAACGACGAATGTCACTAGATTCAGAGGCGATATCGGATTGCTTCAATGTGAGAGACATCATTTAATTAACACATTAACGGCGGGCGATCTCGACGGAAGTATGCTAGGTAACGTGGGGCCTTTAAGCCGCAGTTGAGCTAAATCGTATTACTACGACTCCCGCCTTTAACCCTAGAAAGCTAAACTATCGTAAAAATTACGAGTGTGTTTTTTTGTTTAGTTTTAGTTTTTTTATGGCGAATTCGATTGGTTGCACTAGTGTGCACCAGTGCATAACAGCGTGTTCTGTTGGTTGTTTCGTTGTGTTATGTTACAATTTATTATTGTGGTTTATAAAACATTTTAAACATCATCAAGCCTTGAACACACTTACAAGTGATGTTATGATGATGTTTGATTTCATCGCGTTCTTTTGAATTTGCCCTTTTTTGCACTAAGCTAGTGTGACATATGTCACACTTTGCACTCAACGAGTGCGCACCAGTGCACACTAGTTTTGCCAATCGAATACGCCATTAGTTTTGTTTTTAAAGTGCTGTATCTTCTGCGTTGAAAACTTGTAAATTTCCAAATTTGACTGAAACATGTCCAATGAAATATTTTGACTAATTGTATTCATTAAAGTTAAAGTTTGTATCTAGAAGTACTTTTTATTAAATCTTTTTTCCAGTCGTAAATTTTACGATAGTTTAGCTTCAACGTCACTTTTGAACAGTTTAGCTTTCTAGGGTTATGTCGCAGTCGAGATAAATCGTAGTACTACGACTCGCGCCTTTAATGTGTTAATTATATGTAAAATGGCATCAAGTGGCAATATTGCTTGTTGCTGGTTGCTTCAGTGTAAGATGTACGTAAACCGTCCACTATTGTCAGATTGACTATTCAAGTTTTGAAAGATATTAAATTTATAGAAAGATGTTTCCATGAAAACGTAAATTTCTGTTTATTGTTACTATTTACTTACAATTAATTTGATTTTTTCTCTCTAACTTTTTGTTGTTGAGAAAAATTTGAACGAACATAACTTTTTTGGTCTCTTTGCGTTCATTATACGTATATAAATGAAAGAATATATTCGTTAGTAGTAATTATATTCCAGTAAAATGTGGAAATCAGAAATTAATATTACGTCCGTTTTTCTAGTTTAGCGTCTGTCACTGTGATGGAATGTCATTCATAAATATGCTATAGTGCTGGTTTTGGAAACATTAAAAAAATGCAAAATACAGGTGTCCCACCAAGTCGGACTGGTCGACATATCTCGGAAACTACAAATCCGATGACTTTGAAATTTTACACATAGATTTAGTACATACTAAACTACATTTTGAAAACATTTTCAATCATCCATGACTTCCGGTTATATCGGAAGCGGTTAAGGAATTATTTTATTTGAAAGTAATATTTATTTTTCGTTAAGTTGGTTAATTTAAAAATTATTTTGTTTGAAACATTTTTTTCTATCACTTGTAGTTTCAGAGAAAAAAATTATTTTTCATAATTTTTACGTTTGATTGAGGTGAAAAAATAAGCTATAATTCGCAATCCAAGATAGCTACGCCCATAAATTGATGCTATTTTATCATGGCTAGCCTATTTTTTTACCCCAATCAAATGTAAATAATTATGAAAAATAATTTTTTTCTCTGAAATTACAAATGATAGAGAAAAATGTTTCAAGTAAAATTATCTTCAAATTAACCAATCTAACGAAAAATAAAGATTGCGTTCGAAAATAATAATTCCTTAACTACTTCCGGTATAACCGGAAGTCATGGATGATTGAAAATATTTTCCAAATGTAGTTTACAATGTACTAAATCTGTGTATAAAATTTCAAAGTCATCGGATTTGTAAAAAGACACCCTGTATTTTATTAATTTCTAGAACATTTCTGAAAGTAATGCAATTATTGTTGTATTTTAACCAGTGCAGTTCTTAAAATAGTTTCTCCATTGTAATTAACGTTTCTGAAATAATTCGCACGGTATGGGACAAACCAAAAGTATCATCAAGGGATTATAATTTTTTTCCGTGTTGTAAATGAACGATGACCTATAAAATAATTAACCGTTACCACCAAAAATCACCGGAAAAAAATCAAAAGCGCAGAATACGATTTGCCTTAATATCAATACCAAATTCTATACCTTTGAGAACTAAAAAGCGTCCAAAGCAAAATTTAAGATTTAGAACATGGACAAAACTTTGAATTAAAATTAACCAACTACACTGATTCAAATTCTGTAGATCGTGTTTATAAGTCGTTTACATAGTTTAGTAAACTTATTTATCAGTCATAATATCAGCCAATCTGAAACGCTTTTTGTGAATCCGAACGTAATCCATATCAGTATTAAACTTAAAGAATGGATACGATTTGCATAAAAGTCAAAAACAGCAAAGCAATGATTTCAAATTTAAAGTATTGATAAGGCTAAGGAATTTAAATTAATCAATCACGTTGAGCGTTTAGGAAATTGTTGGACGTCGTTGGCGAATTTAAATTTACCAAAAGGGCCGCCTTAGGTGGCCCCGTCTTGCATACACACGGTTTACATGGTGAATTGTCCATAACAGCAATTTTACATATTCATAGTATC
Source organism: Digitonthophagus gazella (assembly GCA_036711955.1). Taxonomy (NCBI): domain Eukaryota; kingdom Metazoa; phylum Arthropoda; class Insecta; order Coleoptera; family Scarabaeidae; genus Digitonthophagus; species Digitonthophagus gazella. The sequence continues at coordinate 13,536,541 of JASCIT010000012.1, forward strand.
CGTACTCTCAATTGATGCACTACGCTAGTTTTAAAAAAATGCAAAATATTTTATTAATTTCTAGAACATTTCTGAAAGTAATGCAATTATTGTTGTATATCACCCTTACTAAAACATTCTTTGACGCAATATTGAACACTATTGATCCACTCTTCAGGAGCCTCCAAAACGTGACCTTATTAATTTTTGATTTCTACATTTAACTGGATATAATTACTAATCCATATATTCTTTCATTTATGAACGTTTAGTAAAAACAAGGAGGCCAAAGAAGTTAAGTTCATTAAAATTCTTTTCAAATGCAAAAAATCGAAAAAATCAAACGATGTTAATAATAACAATAAACAGGAATTTATATTTTCATGGAAACGTTTTTCTATAAAATTTGTAATTTTTCAAAATTTAAATAATAACGCCAATCTGACAAAAACGGAATGGTAAACGTACTCAACCAACCGATTTCAGCATTTTGCAGAATTGACTTACCCTGTATTGGCCTTTGCCAAGTCCTAGGTCCAGATGTTCTGGACATAATATCTAGGCAAAACAAATGTAATATTTGAAGTACTGACAATGAGACCTAAGGCGTTTTCTGGCGTGCAGCGCTTTCGAACGTGGATTCAAATCGGTTTGAAACGCTACGTCATAGTTTGTGCACTCGCGCGAATGCGTGTTTTTAAACCGCATTCGAACCATTCGATTATCAACAATCGTTACATAACCTACAAATTTTTATTTCTATTATTTTCAAAAGTGGACCTCAGAACTTCGGAATTATGTTTAATTAACAATAATTTTAATACGAACATGGAAATGGTAATGTTGTGAATGTTGAATAATGGAGAAGAAATGCCACACTTTTCTATTTTATTATAAAAAAACTCAATACTTAACCATTAGAGCAGGGGTGGGCAACTTTTTGTAGTGTGAGCCAGATTATGATTTACTTTTCCTACTCTGACCGGAATACAAAGTTGGCAAATTTTTGTTACTTGTAAGTTTTTTTATATAAAAAATAAAGTTCATTTTAGATCTTCTGCTTTCCTTGGTATAACAACTACCCGGAAAGAAAGAGATCTGGGTTCGAATCCCAGTGCAGCAACAAGACATTTTTCTTCTGTACTGCATTCCCAAGCAGCAATTTTAGACACATGGTCGACACTGTGTCGACACATAAGCCTGGACACGACACATTTTATGGGCACAGTGTCGACACTGTGTCCGCTATGTTTGGGAAATGTGTCCAAAATGGTGACAGAAATGTGTACCATATAGTGCCCAAAATGTACCCAAGTTAGTGTTTAAAATGCGCCTTTAATTGTACTAAAATGTCTCCAGAATGTGTCGCATTTGTGTCGTATATGTTTCCAAAGTGAACGTTTAATGTGTTCAAAATGTTTCTCTTTTATTACCAAATAGATTTGCATGTGTCCATTATGTTCCTACTGCTAAAACTGCTAAGGTATTTTATACTGGTATGTTATAATTGAAGTTTTGCTATGTCTGAGGGTTAAAAAATATTACGGATTCAAATTTTCTGATAATAGTGTGTATGATACCTTTAAATAACGAAAGCGCCTCAAAAATATTGATTATTTTTAACAAACTAAAAAAGCCAAACATTTTTAGTTATTGCAAATTTCAAGAAATGTTGTCAGAAATTAGTGTGGAGATATTTGGGGTGACACAAAAAAATTATTTGCTCGAATATTTATGTTTATTAACGCGAAATATTGTAATTCAGAGCAAAATATAGATATCCGCCATTTTTTTTTTTTTCATCTCGTTGACACAACTTTTTAAGAGGACTGTTTCCCTAATTTGGTCTATAGGAAATACATGTAAATGTGCGACTGTCTAGCACTTATCGGGTTCGTAATTTCAAAATTTAAAAAATATCTCCACATAGGGCTCTATTTGATGTATGATTTCAGTGAATCAATTTTTTCAAAATACTTACCAAAATCGCTAAAAAAAATAAGTAAATATTGATTTTTAAGCACTTTTTTAACAATTTTTTATGAATGCCTCAATCAAAGAATTCGAAATATAATTCATGGAAACTGTAGTATGTACTTTTAGGAACACACTTCAAAAAAAATTAGACAATTATAATGATAATTACGTTCATAATCTTGTCGCACAAAACTCATTGCAAAAGACGAATATTTCTGACACTCGATCCGCCTATATTCGTAGGACCGCCCCATCGCCGGCTAGCGTGGGCTTCAATAAACAAACAGATTTCTTTCTAGCCTTTCAAGGACGCTACGAATGCTTCGTCCTATTCATTGCCTTTTTATTATTTGAACCCTACAAACCTTTTATTCGAAAAATGGTCAATTGAGTTCACAAATTTCAAATAATGCAGTTAAGTTAATGTAAAAAAATAGAGGCTTTGTTTGAAACGTTATATTGACGGTTTTGTTACATTTCTTGAACTTTGTGCAGCTTGTGTACTGAACCGATCTCAACAAGTAGAAGGACCGTAAACCCTTCAGTTTTTATTTCGACTTCTTCAGTGTTAGGTTAATTTTTTTCTCCAGTTTCCTGCAATTTTTCTTGTCGTGTATAGAAAAATGAGACATCAAAATAAAATTAGACAAAAAGATAAGTTAAAAAAATATATAAGTGTAGGAATATAACAGAAATGAATAACGCCCGTGCAGGAAAGTTTGTGAATGGAATATTGCTAGGTATTATTGGTAATATATATTGGTGCAGAGGAAAAACCTAAGGAGAGCTACAGGAAACCGATGTAAAACGTCAAAAATGAAAAAAATACAAGGATACGATGAACAACACGGAGAACAATGCCTAAAACCAGATATGGGCAATGATATATTTGAGCAGGAGAAGACAATCTTCCTAGAAATACGGGAAGATGAATGGAATATGTTAGGGAGAAGCACAATTCCGCAATAGCAGTGATTCTTGGTGTGAAGAAAGAGAAAAGGATTAATAGCGTCAAACTTTTACAGTGTGCGCGTTTGTAAAAATACAACGTCAACAGCAAATTTTGTTAAGCGGATTTTGTACAGCTCAGATGCTGCTAGTAAATGAAAGGCTATGCAGCATGGGAAAAATAATGAAAAGCTTGCTATATACCAATCAGAAAAACAAGAAAACATAAAGGTAGAAGAGTGCGGATTGTTTATATATTCTAAGTATGACTTCCTATGGGCAAGTCCTGATGGTTTTGTAGAAGAACAATTAATTGTAGAGATCAAATGTCCTTAGTCCGCTTACCAACTGCGAGCTGATGACGCTATAAAAAACAAAAATATATCTATTTGGAAATGGAAACACCTTTGAAATAAATAAGAAGGACAAGTGGTACTACCAAATTCAAGGACAACTTGAGATCACCATCAGAAAAGGCTGTATATTCGCGATATGGACAGATATTAAATATCCATGGAAAGTAGCTTACGTAAGACAGTATAAACAATTTTGGCCGGAAAATATGGAAAAAAATAATATTATTTTATAAAGGATGTATACTGCCATAGTTGGTTGATCCTCAACACATACATCAGCTACCTATACGAGAACTCAGCACGTGTACAACAGCATATCGGAGTGAGAAAAAATGAAGAGGCGAATAACCAAATTTTTTTATACTAGTGTATAAATCAATTTATAATATAATTTTACATAATTTATAAATTTCATAGTTTTCTTATTAATTATTATTTGTAGATTAATATTAGTATTTATACTCTTTTCTAATTAATTATATTATCCTAGACTACTATTTTCGGTTTTCGTCTCTATCTGACATATATGATTAAATAAAGAAAAAAATATTTGACATATGTCGAGAAAACGGTGACAAGTAATGACGCATGAGACATCTTTCCGCGAAAACTGTATAGTTTCACTTTATTCAATTACTTTTAGAGTAAATGTTATTATTAGAGTAAATAAATGTATTTTTATTTCTTAAAATGATAACTAATAGCCGGCAAGACCACCGTTCTTTTATAATCAAACACGGATACAACGGCTATCACTATTTAGTTTACATTACCTTCGCCTTCTAAAAAACCGTGCTAAAGCCTATTGGTTAATGGTAATTGTGTTTATGTTTTCAATATCCCCCGCCCTATTTTAACTCCACCTCCCAATTCTGAGTTCTCACGTTCGGAAACAGTCCTCTTAACGAAAATATGGCGGATTTAATGATTGCGTCCAAATAGAAACACGTGTCCGATATTTAACCAATTATTTTCCGAAAATGGTTCAAACTAACACAAGAAACATAACGGCTATAATTTGGACTCGTGTTACCAAAACTTGACCGATATGTTGCCTAAAAGTGTCTATGCACACAGAACAAATTTGGGCACATCGTGTCAATTAAGTGTCGACTCATCTGGGATTAAATTGCGTCTACTTAACACATTTTGGAAACAAATTAGAAACGCAAACTTAAGAACAAATTCAAGCACATTGTGTCAATTAAGTGTCGACTCGTCTGTGACTAAATTGTGTTTTGAAGTCGAAAGTAACACATAATGGAAACATATTAGACACATGAATCCAAAATGTGTCTGTTTAGACACGCATTTTTTTCTGACACACTGCGTCCATAATTTGTCGACACATAGCGGCTACATTCTGATAAATTGGATACAGAACACAAAAAGTCCGATAAGTGTCGACTCAATTCGGACTCAAAAAAATTGTGCCCGATATCGGACACAATTTGCTGCTTGGGTTAGTTATAAAAACCTTTCTTTGACCATTTCTTTCTGTCGAAAACTTTCGAGTTTAAACAAAAATTATTTATTATTCTTTCTAAAGATCTCGCGGGCCGGATAAGACTCTCACATCGGCCGGAGTTGGCCAATGGGCTGGAGGTTGCCCACCCTTGCATTAGAGGATATTATGAGGAATGGTTAACTTTGTACCTTGGGCACGATCTTTTTCAATTATTCCAAATGGGAAGAGCTACGTTTAAAACTCTGTTAGAAAAGATTAACCAGTTAACTGTGGCGCTCCGTTTCGAAAACGCGCACCTATACGAGTTCAGCTGAAATTTTTCATATTTTTTATTTGTTTGTTTTATTTCGACCTGGCCTCAAAATATTCTAAACATCTTGAAATTTGAGAATATGTTTTGATTTTCACAAAAATTACAGTTTAAATAGCTAATATCACAACTTTTTACGAGTTGCACAATTTTACGCCATGACGAGTATACTCGTCAATCACAGTTAACTGGTTAATTGCCTTGAATGTAATAAAAATTTTATTGATAATCTGCCTATATCTGGGGAAAAGATTTCGTCGACCTTTATCTGAATATATATATCGTCCACTACTACGTCGACTAGTTTATTTTCATCTGCTTATTGCATTTTGAGTATTATAATTTTATTAGAAACTAAATTCACTAAAAAATTAGGTTACGTTAGGAGGTTACGTTCATCTTTCAATGTGCGCATGTGTGTGTAAAGTTTTGAACCGAGATCGTAGAGCATTTTGAAACGGTTCAAGCGTTTTCGTCAGTGACGTCACGGTTTGACGCGAGAATAAAGAGATTTCAAAAGCTTTCAAACCGCTGCATCGCCAGAAAACGCCTCTAGCTACACACCGTTCGAAGAAAGATGTCTCTTGCGTCATTATTTGTCAACGTTTTCTCGACGTATGTCAAATAATTTCCCTTATTTAGTTGTATATAACAGAGAGAGATGAAAGTCGAAAAGAGTCGTCTGGAGTAGCACAATTAGTTAATGACGCATGAGATATCTTTCACCGAACCGTGTTTAGTGTCAAAAATAAAAAGATTTTTAAAGGTTAAATTTCAAATTTGACAAATGTCAAATCTGGTCAAACTATACTGAACGGTTTGAATTGACTATTTATCGATAATGTGTTTAATTTGTAGCAAAAAACTTGACGGTAAATCTTCCTTCTATAGGTCTTACTTTCAAACTGGATCAAGAGTCGATGAAGTTTGGGAATATTTAGTGCACAACTTTACTGACCATTTGAACATCCCCGTAAAATTTTGGAAAACTGATTAACGAAAAAATTGATGGTTAGGTAGGTTTTAATTAACCCATTTGCATCCTAGCACGGAATATTCCGCGAGCCGCGACTGTCTGCTATCACCAAGGGCGGAATATTCCGGGAACCCACGACTACCTTTTCCCATATGCCCAACAACGCGCGGTGATACGCGTCAGTCGTCTGTCGTTCGGCTCTGATGTTTAAGCGCGCCGGCCTAAGTAGAGTGATGATGCAAATGGGTTAAAAACAAATTATTGGCCAATTTCCTTTCATTTTCTGTCTTGTTACTTATAACCTGCTGAACATTTCATTGTTATACATTGCTTTAATTAAGTTTTATTGGACCTATGTCAAGAATTCAGGTAAAATTCATAAGTTACTTGAACATGAATTTAAATGAATGTCTAATACAATGTGTCCAAAAATTGAGAAGACAGAGAATAAAAATATTCGTTTACTCCCTAATCATAGGCGCGTGAATACGTACAAGGGCACGAATTTTTTTGGTGTAATTTGAGTTTTCTATCAAATATTTATTATTTTTAATTTTATTGTTTATAGGCACTTTAAGAAATTGTTTGAGTTATATTAGCTCTTTTATGAATGAATCGCTGTGATGTTTGGATATTCATATTTATACATTTTAACTAATTTGAATTAGAATTTACACGACAATAGTTTGGTTATTTCAGAACTTGGGATGGGGATGTCGAGATCAAGGTCGGTAGATGGCGGTATATTGTATATACCAGGTTGGTCCACTCGCGAGTTTTTAGGAAAGAGAGGTCGGGTGAAGCGGGGGTATGTGACGTCAGTGAGGCAAATGCAAAGTAATTCAATTTAAACCCAATAGATGGCATTACATACCGTTTTCAAATGACATAATTTAATATTAAGAAAGTATCAATCTGTATCAGTTCTACACATGAGAACTAAAAGGGCTTAAGTCCAAAATGACTTAATTGTCAAATAGCCGAAAATATATTAGTTTTATCTTTAAATAATACTTTTCACACTGTCTCACAAACAATGTTATTAGTAAACCAGGAAACACTAGTATTTAATACCAATAGTCTGGTTGTAGTTTATAAACAAAATTGTTTTATTAAAAATCTTTATAAACTAACTTATGTCAACATTGAGCAGATGTTACATCATTAATTAAACAAACATTCATAGGACTTGTGTTTATACTGGATTTGAATTTACTTATTATTTTGCCAAATTTTTCAATTTAAATCTAATTAATAAATTAATTTATTAAGTTTTTTTCATTTTTTTCCTAATGCTCTTCATTCGACTTTTTAATTTTGGACACGATTTTTCCTGTAACATTTTAAAATTTAAATAATTGATTCCTTTTTGCCCATTTTTTTGTCTTTACAGCAGACATGGTACAATTGGCAAATGAACAGCCTCCCAACTACAGATAATATTGATTATAATATTAATAAGAAAATGTTTTAACAGCGATTTACTTTACCTTTGTTCTTTTTGTTAAATGGTAAACAAAAGGCACTATTATTATATATAACAGTTTTTTATACACTTAATCTATTACTACAACACTATCTATGATCCAAACACTAAAGAATAACTAAATAAATGAACATTAATTGAATAAAGTACACAAACAAGAAAGATTCGCACTTTAAAATCAAATCAAACGTACGTGACGTAATTTGCCTTTCTGACGTAGACAGGAAAGTATTAAAAGATAGGGAGTGGACCAACCTGGTATCAAGGTCATTAGAGTAATGCTTATAAGGTTGTCCAATTCCCTATCCTTCCTATGTTGCAAGCAAAATTTCCCCTCACATACCCAAGTTCTCGATTATGTGACGTCATCCTTGTCCTAGCCGTCCGCGATATATGCGTTGTTTGTAAATTTCAGGTAATTATTTCACGTATTGCCTTTAAAGTACTGATTGGGAATTTGGAAGAGGAATTTAAAAAATATTTAGGGGAAAATGTTAACCGCAGGAAAAAAAAAAACAGTAAAAAAATTGTATAAAAAATTATTCCACATTTTCCTGAGAATTTTCATCACATAATTAATGTTTATATTAAACAAAGGCTATTTATTAAAATAAATTGTTTAAATACAAAAATCAGACTTTAAAAAAAGTCAATATTTTAAAAGAAAAATTTTCAGTATAAAGGAAAATCAAAAAATTCACCCACTAAAAATCATTTTTTATCAGTAAATTATCGTTATTTTCAAAATATGTAAAATTTCCTTTTTATTATATTTTGTTGTAAGAATTATTCATAAAAATTTCATCGCGCCGGACAAGCATGACGTCACGCCCGCCTCGCTCCCCTCAAACACGGCGCCAGTCGAGTTGGACAACCTTATACCATTACTCGACAGACCTTGCCTGGTATCAAGGTCAATAGAGCAATGGTATAAGGTTGTCCAACTCGAGTGGCGCCGTGTTTGAGGGGATAGAGGCGGGCGTGACGTCACGCTTGTCCGGCGAGATGAAATTTTTACCAATAATTCTCATATTTTGTATTTAAAAAATTTATTTTAATAAATAGCCTTTGTTTAATATAAATTTTAATTATGTGATGAAAATTCTCAGGAAAATGTGGAATAATTTTTTTATACAATTTTTTTACTTTTTTTTTGTGGTTAACATTTTCCCCCAAAATATTTTTTAAATTCCTCTTCCAAATTCCCAATCAGTATTTTAAAGGCAATACGTGAAATAATAACGTGAAATTTACAAACAACGCTTATATTACGGACGGCTAGGACAAGGATGACGTCACATAATCGAGAACTTGGGCATGTGAGGGGAAATTTTGCTTGCAATATAGGAAGGATAGGGAATTGGACAACCTTATAAGCGTTACTCTATAGACCTTGGCCTGGTATATACAATATACCGCCATCTACCGACCTTGGTCGAGATGTTAACAGGAAAACATGAAAATTCCTAAAGACCCTAATGAGCCACTGGATTTGGCGTTGAAATACTCTGTATAATTGTTTGTTTTCGTTTTGATTTGTATGGTTGGTATAACAGCTGACAGCAATGTCAAGTTGAAATTATGATCTTAAAATCTTTAAAAAAGCTTAAATAAACGGTTTTAATAATGGTTAGTAATAAGTGTAAACGTTAAGAATACTTCTATTAGTGTTTTAAGTGTTATATTGGTATTTTAAAGTGATTGGTGTTTAAAATGGATTGTAGTAAACACTCCTAACCCCAAAAAATACCTAAACATAACTTAAACAAGTTTGTTTTGATTAAGATTTAAAATCAAATTTGAATAGAAATGGATGAAAAACAACTTCAGGAACACTTAAAAAAGTATTTCAAGTTTGAAAACTTTAAATCAAACCTCCAAAAGAAAGCAATAATTGAAATAATAAGCCGGAAAAGTGATGTCTTGGTTTCAATGCCGACAGGTTCAGGAAAATCTCTATGTTACCAATTACCAGCTGTTTTAATGGAGAAAAAGGTTACAATTGTATTTTCACCATTGTTAGCTTTAATAAAAGATCAAATAGATCATTTAAAAGCTTTAAATATCCGAGCGGCTTCATTAAATTCAAAAACACTTAAAGCGGAACGAGATGGGCTTTTAGCAGACTTAAAATGCGTTTCACCAAATATAAAATTACTGTATATAACCCCCGAACAAGCAGCTACAAATACATTTAAGGATCTTTTTAATAATTTAGTTAAGTTTGATAAAATCGCTTATATTGTTATTGATGAGGCTCATTGTGTTAGCGATTGGGGACATGATTTTCGCCCGGATTATTTAAAACTAGGCGAATTACGTAAAGGAAATAATATACCTTTTATCGCTTTAACAGCAACAGCCGGAGCTGAAGTTACAAAAGACATTGTTTATAATTTAAAACTTTCCGAGAATAAAAAAATTTTTAAATCTTCATCATTTCGATCCAATTTATTTTACGATGTATTTTTTATAAACATATTAGATGATCCGTATGAACACCTTAAACAATTTATTGAAAAACATTTAAATTTATCTAAAGAAATGGATTTAAAACCTGAAAATAAATCTTGTGGGATTATTTATTGTCGAACTAGAGATCAAACGGAGTTTTTATCATCGAAATTAACTTCATTAGGGGTTAAATCCATCGCTTATCACGCTGGATTAAAACATCAAATGAGAATTGAGTGTCAGGAATTATGGCAAAGTGGGTCTTATCCGGTTATTTGCGCTACGGTTAGCTTTGGAATGGGTGTTGATAAAGCTACAGTTAGATTTGTTATACATTGGGGTGTTCCGAAAGACCCGGCGTCTTATTATCAAGAATCCGGAAGAGCCGGACGAGATGGAAATGATTCTTATTGTCGTTTATATTATAATAAATCAGATAGAAAAGCTGTGGAGTTTTTAATCACTCAAGAATTAGGTCGAGCGAAGGATAAAAAACAACGGGAGGCTAAAGCTAAACATGCAAAAAAGTCTTTCGAGAGGATTGTTGAGTATGCTGAAGGTGTTACAGAATGTAGACATAAATTATTCGCTAGACATTTCGGTGATGATTTAAAATCGTGTAAAAATAAATGTGATATTTGTACGAATCGAAAGGAAGTTGAAAAAATGGTCGAGATGTATATGATTAAAAGTATTCAATTTAATACGACAGCTCAAGATTTTGACGCGATTAATTATGAGGATTTATATGGAGGTGGAAAATTTGGTGGGTTTGAAACTTCTCAAAACGATGAAAATAATCAAGCTGATTATGAAAGGAAAGCGAAAAAGGAAACGAGCGAGTTGATAAAAAAACAATTTGAATTGAGAAAAAACCCGAAAGAGATTTCAAAAGAAACTATTGATAAATTATTTGAAAAAAATTCTCAAGTTCAAGCTCCAGCTTCGACTAAAATTAAAGTTAAGGGTTTAACCATCGCGATTAGAGAACAGTACTTTTCAAAAATCACTGAAATTTTATCCCAAAATTATAATGAATGTTCGGAGGAAAAAGTACTCGATAAAAAAGACTTTGAAAGTTGCTCTAAAGAGTTGGAATATACGATTTTTACTTCGGTTACTACTTTAATGATGTATCGAAATTCAGGGGCTAAGTTGGTAATATTAATTAATAGTTTTTATTGTTTTTAATCGACGGGAAATTAAATTTTCTTTAAAACGAGTACAAACACGACGTATTTATCTTTTTTAGTTCTCGAGATATTTAATTTTTTATTTTTTAAATAATAGATTAGAAAAAAAAAGACAGAAATAATCATGGCGGCTTATTTGTTTTTATTTGTTTGTATTGACGAATTTTTAAACTAAATATGGCGTGTTTGGTATCACATTAAAAAGAAATGTAATAAGGAATCGATCAAAATTAATATATAGTGTGTTTCAGAATCGCACGGCACTATTTCAGGGATATTTTCTCCAGCACGAAATAAACAAGAAAGTTTACATAAAATAAAGAAAGTAAACATAAGTCTCAAATTAATTTTTTATCGAGATATTGAAAAGTTAAAGCTCTTTTGTGTTTGATAGATGACTAAACCGATTAGTATTAAATAGAGTATTCCAAGGCCAAAGCCAGTGACTCATTGCGGTCTTTAGTAATTTTCATGTTTAACTAATGGCGTCTTGACATCCCTCTCCCAAATTTTCCAGTAACCAAACTCATTGTCGCGTGAACTTTTATTCAAATAAGTTATAATGTATGAATACGCGTGTCGAAAGATTACAGCGATGTATTTATAAGAAGCGCCGCCCTTTTGAAAGAGTTAATTTAACTAAAAGAATGTCAAAACGTCCAAGAGCAATAAAATTAAATTACATCCGACAATTTCGTGCCCCTTGTGTTCACCTGCCTATGGTTAAGTGGAGCCGGAATATTTGGATTTTCAGTGATGCCAATTTTTGGACACAGCAGAAATGAGTCACTGGCTTTTGCGGTGGAATACTCTGTACTGTTCGTAGAAATAAATAACCTGTTTTCCTATTTCTGCGCGTTTTTCTATGACTTAATAAGAAGACTTCCATTTTGTATTATTATGGGAGACACCACAAATTTATTCACTTTTGAGGAACAAACAGACATACTCTTAATTTATGGCGAAGTACACAAAAATGGCGTTGCTGCTGTCCGAAAATATCATAAAACATTTCCCACTAGGAGGATACCAAATCAGAAAACTTTGAAGTCATTGAAAGACGTCTTAGGGAAACTTCACGCTAAAACCACAACGACAAAGCGCTGGTGGACAGAGATTTCGACGAACTGCTAACGGTGAAGAAGGGATACTCAATGCTGTTCAGCTATCTCCTACTACTGCTACCAGTAAATTGCCACATCGCACATAGGGGTATATAACTGATCTAGCTGGTCATAAATCAAATTGCAAAGTAATGAAATCTAAACGAAAAAACAATCGTATTATTACTATTATTAATCGTATTATCGTATTATTTAATTGGTATATTAAGCCAGGGTTGGCCACACTTAGTGATACTGAGAGCCGTATTGAAAAATCGAAAATTTTTAAGAGCCTGATCGGAAAAAATTCGCCCTCAAAAAAAAAGGGAAATCCAGTAAATTATACCTCCTGATTCCCTTTCATTATAGGAAACACATTTTCTTAAAAGTGCTTATAAAAACATAGTAGAAAGTACTTATGACATTTTTTAATTGAGCCGTAATAAAACTCAAAAAGAGCCGCATGTGGCTCGCGAGCCGCCGTTGGGCCACTGTTGTATTAAGCAAAAGAAGCGGATGCACAACTAAGAACCTGTAACTAATCTCATACCGAAGGGTTGACTTAGGATCATCCACTTATGTAAATGCTTGCATTTCACATAAACGTTTTTTCAACTTATTTTTGAAGAAGCGTTTTGAAATTTGGCACTATTTTTACAGATTTTTCGTAATTAAAATGAATGAAGCCCATATGTAGGAATTCATATGCAATGTTTTTGAAAGTTTATCATGTTTGTGATGTGTTAATGTTTCAATTTACCCTACAAGAGTTACTTATTAAATATTCTCGACATTTTATTAAAAAAAAAAATAAATAAATTTGTTATATATCAGGGTGCGTCCCGGTAAATTTGTTAATATAAATTGATAGTAGCGTAATACTATTTTATGAAATAATAATAATCTTTTCCGACTACATCCGCTTTCTTTAAAAATTGTAAGTGTAACTAAAAACCTGAATGAGGAAAAATATATTATTCGGTTTAATCAATTACTATAATTATCTGTATTTTTTATCTTACTTAGATCCCTCAAATGTGAGGTTGATAACCAGAAATTATATTTTTAGTAAAATACAAGGATAAGATTTACCTAATTTTAACAAAAACTGGATTTTACAGAAAACATCTTTGTACATTTTGAAGTACAAGTGTTTGCTTGAGGACTCTATAACAATTCTTGTAAAATCTCTAGCTGTGTAGAAGTAACAGAGAGCGGCGCGTGTTCAGAGTTTCCCTGTATAAGTACAATGTCCATATTAGATGAACATATTTTCTTTAATCAATATATTTACTTGTTCTTTACGAGATGTGGCAAAGGATTGAAAAAAAATCAATTTCTCAAATAATTATTAAAATAAGCAATTTTGGCCAGCTAGATTGGCTAAATACCCTTATGTGCATCGTTTCAATGTTTCATCTGCAAGCGTATGGCGAACATTTGTATCCATATCATGTTACGTGCCGACAATGCACAGGAGATCCTAACTTATTGAGCTGCCCGCTAGTTACCGATGAATCTTGCTTTACCAGAAATGGAATTACTAATTTTCGAAACACTCATACTTGGAGCGACGAAAACCCTCATACGACTACTATTACGCATTACCAACATACCATTTCATTAAATGTCTGGTGTGGTCTTCTTGGTGATAATCTCATTGGACCTTTCTTTTTACCAACAAGGCTTTCAGGAATATCTTACTTGAATTTTTTGCAAAATAATCTGTATGAGTTTTTAGAAGATACTCCGATTGTCAACAGGCAGGGGATGTGGTTTATGCATGACGGTGCCCCTGCTAATTTTTTTCAATCATTGTCACTGATTATTTAAACGCAGCATATAATAACCGAAGGGTTGGCCGAAACGGATCTGTCAAATGACCACCACGATCTGTTGATCTACCGGCGTTAGATTATTTTGTGTGGGGTTGGATGAAGTCTGTGGTTTATTCTATGTCTATTGCCACGCAAGAAGAGCTAAAGAATCGCATCAAAGAAGCAGCAGCTACTAAAGGGTCCGCCAATGGGGACGTTCGATCTTTGACAGTCAATTCCACATCGCGCACAGGAACTTAGCGTTTAGGAAACAACATTTCGCCGAATCTTGCATCTGGATTTGGGCATGCATCCGTACAAGATCCAGCTGACACAGGAGCTCAAAATAAACGACCATAGATATCGCCGTATCTTCGCTGATTGGGCTTTAGAGCAGTTGGAAGTCGACCCTGATTTTGGTCGAAAAATCATCTTCAGCGATGAGGCACATTTTTAGATAAATAGCAAAGTCAACAAGCAGAGTTGTCGTTATTGGGCCGAGAATAATCCACAGGAGGTCCACCAGGTTGCAATGCACCTAGCAAAGGTAACTGTTTGGTGTGGATTTTGGGCCGTACTTCTTCGAGAACGACGACGGTGTGGTCGTCACGGTAAACAGCGAACGATACAGATCCACGATAATCAACTTTTTCTGGCCTGGAATCGATAATATGGATGTCGAGGATATGTTGTTTCAACAGGATTGCGCTATGGGCCACACAGCGCGCCACAATGAATCTTCTGCATAAGTGCTTCGGAGGAATGGTTATCTCCCGCGGAGGCGATATCAACTGGCCACCGAGATCGTGCGATTTAACCCCATTAGACTATTTCTTGTGGGGTTTTCTTAAATTGCAGGTCTACGTAAACAAACCACAAAACACTGATGACCTCAAGGTCAACATACGCCACGCCATCGATGAAATACAAGTACTAAAACGCACTTTGTGCGCCAGAGTCATTGAAAATTGGACTTCTCATATGCGCACCACCAAACGAAACCGCGGTGGCCATTTGAACGATTTTATTTTCTATACATAATGCCTTCGAATACTCTTTCAAACAAAAAAAAATTCATTTATACTTCTTACACAATTTGCTTTATTTAATTTTAAAGATCGAGCGCGCTTATTGGCGGACCCTTTCTAAGAGGTCATCCCGATGCTATAAGCCGTGCCAGAGAATTATGGATTCGTCGTGCTGCATGCTGCATTCAACAAAACGGAGGGCACTTTGAACAGTTACTCTGAATATTTTATTGTTAAATAAATTAACTTTTCAATACCTCGATAAAAAATTAATTTGAGACTTATGTTTATATAAAATTTTCTTGTTTACTTCGTGCTGGAGAACATATCCCTGAAATGGTGCTGTGCAATTCTGAAACACCCTGTAAAAAAATTGTAAAATCAAAATTTAAAATGTTATTAATTTGTAATTTTTTAGATTTCAAACATTAAAAGTTGCACTCAAGAGAATCTTTTGTACGACATTTTTGAAAATTATCAACCGCAACCACAAAAACTTGAAACTTTATCTGATTTTTTTCGAAATTGCCGCAAAAAAACACAATCTAACGACTTAAAAGAGGAAAATGATGCTTTAAATGTGGAAAATGATGGTTTGAATGCAGAAAATCCTTTAAACAAAGAGAACAACTCCTTAGATGAAGAAAGTAATTGTTCAAATGAAGAAAATGATTGTTTAAGTGACGAAAATAACTATCTAAATGAAGAAAATAATCCTAAAAAGGCATTTTATTTAAAATCATTAAAATTTTCATCGATTTTATTTTATAATTCAATTTCTTTTAGCTTTCAAACGCTGAAAATGACCGAGATAATAATTTAAACGAAGAAAATTTTTCTTTGAATACATTAGAACCGGTAAGTAATGCCATGTTAGATTAACACTTTGCTGAATGGTGACAAGTTAACTCGTCTTTTCATAACTAAACGTTGCTGACTGGTGACGAGTTAAATCATCATTGTACTCGTCATAGCCTTCGACATGATCATAGACATGATACAGTTTCTATGTAAAGTTCCCAGCCAACAAACTGTTAAAAAATGATTGATGTTTAAAAATTGTTTCAATTTTGTTACAATTAGTACCATTTAAAAATTTAATATTTTTAACTTAAAATACAATATATCCACCTTAATTTTACATAAAAATCATGTCTTAATTTCCATGCATAAATTCTACACGAATATTTTTTAGAAATCAATCAAAAATTGTTTACAATTTAAAATTGAATATATTAAAGGCACCATCTATTACCATTACAACTAACTAATTTCTTAAAATTTATCATAATTACTTAAATATAATTAATTTCAAAAATATAATTTTCTTCTAGATATCAACAATTTCCAATGAAGACAACCAAAGTCCGAAATTAAAACTTAAAAGTACCGTTTCACCCGTAAATGAACATTTCATACGCAATGACAGAAGTGACGTAAATGTCGATAAAAGAGATTTCCCTTCCAATAATATTGAGGTTAACCTAAATTTTGACGGATTTAAACCCGCCAGTGAGCTACTTTACATAAAATCGACGAAAATCTCCTCGATTTCCACAATAAAGGTCGATTCGAAATGGTTGGACCGCGAAGGCAAAGACAAAGTTAAAATGGAAAAAGATGATGAGGTCAAAACACTTTCGGACAACTCCAGGCAGGTTATTGAGGAGAGGTACGAGAATTTCGAGCAGATGATACGTGATTCGAAGAGGATGATGGACGAGATGGATGAAATGGTTAGTAAGAAGAATAAAGAAATGAGCTCTGCCAGTGAGAAAAAGTCTAAAGGTCAAAAAAAGTCTAAAGCTAAGATATCGAGTTTGTTTGGGGATGATAGTGATGATGAAAGTGGTAAGAAACGATCTGGGGGGAAAAGGAAGTTGGCAAAGGTTGATGATAAACATAGGAAGAAGGTTAAAAGTGAGGATGTTAAAGATTTGAAAAGTAAGAAGTTAAAAAAGAATGAAATCGGATTGTTGGTTGTTAAATTATTAACTCCAGCTTATACAGAGAAAAGGTTTGATTCTAAACAAACTTTTAAAAATATGGCTAGAACTATATCTCATTCACTTTTAGATAAAGGTATGTATTCCTTTCATTATGATTTTTTTTTAAATTGGTTTCAGTCTTCAATCTTTGGGATGCTTTTTGTTGTAGATGAGTCTGAGGTAAAAGAGTTTGTAGCTGATTTCCTATCTAAAAACGAGGAGATTACATCGGAAACGACTTTATAATGTTTATAACGATTAATTTGTGATTAATTAATTTATAATTATTAAAATTTTAAAGTTTTATAAGGAAAATCTTGTCAATATTAAAAAGTCGAATGAAAGGCACCAGGAAAAGGCACCAAAAATTAAATACTAAACAATTTAATATTATTAGACTTAGGGTTGTTTTCATAATCACTGAATAAATTTAGTCGCCTTTAAGTTTAATTTCCTAGGTAATTTATACCTATAAAAAAGGTGTTAAAGTGGATTGTGAATAAAATTGTTTAATTTGATTATGAAAATGAGCCTTAATTTAAAATATTAACAAAATAAATTAAAATGAAGTATGAATGTAGTGTTAGTAATTAATGATTTTACTCTTTCAATATTATATTATTTCCTTTATAAACAGTGTACACTGCTGTCTATTGATTTAAAATTAAATCACTTTACATTTGCCTTGGTGACGTCCCATACCCCAGCTTTACCTGACTTCTCTTCCGTAAAAACTCGCAATCCCGTATCTTCCGCTACTAATTGTCATAACTCTATAAAACACGATTTTTTAAATCAATTTTTCAAATAAAATTTTCTCAGTTTTTCAATAATAACCAAGGTATTTTTTTTGTGGACTAATCACAAGCTAGAGGGAAAGTGTTTGTATTAAAAGGTCTTGTATTAACGTGAACAACACTTTTTGATCAAAACCTAGAAAGTCAACCATGTGTTAAGTGTTTTTTTCTTGCATATTTTGCTTGTGCAATAATGGTCTATGTTTACACTCAAAATTTACTTTCATAGCATCATTTCAATAAATAATATAGGCGATAAAACTGCCCCTTAATACCGGCCTTAATTTTATTGACTAAGGGCCGGTTTATTCACCTTTGGATAAATTAATCTACCCGATATTTTCCATAGTAACTACAATTTCACTTGCCATGATTGGCTAGTTAGCCTGTAATCATGGTAGATATCGGATAGATTAATTTATCCAAAGGTGAATAAACCGGGCCTAAATGTAATTATTTTAATAAGCGTGCTTAAGGTAACTTTAAAAATAAAACTTAGAAATTAAGAACAGTTTAAGCTACAATTTAGCAGAAACAAATGTATGTCTGAAGATTATTAAATTACAGATTCTTCAGAACGCTATTTATTCTTAAATGTTATGAATATGAGACATATTTTTTTTAGCAATTTATATCAATTCGTTTTAATTTCAGCAGCATGCTATTATTTGAAATTCAAAGACTATGGTCTATATCTATCTGCGGCAGAGGCTCTGAACTGATTTTAAACGTTTAAAGTATGGACAATTCTCGACAAAAGGTCCAGAATTTTTCGTAGACTTTTATAAAACAAACATTCTAACACATACGTCACAGATTACTTTTATAAAGTATTTCATTAGTAATTAAATGTCTGTCGCTTCCGGTTATACTACCGGAATACTAACCTATTAATAGTTACCAATTTCACAATTTTTAAGGAAAACTAACAATTTTATTTTTAATAGTTAAATAGGTTAATTCAACGTAAGGTAAGTTAGGTAAGCCTCGATCATGCGATTAAAGTCAGCCTTTGTGTTTTTGTATATAGATTTGTATAGAAAGATCGACTTTACAAAGATTTTTTTAAGGAGTCTAGATTTAGAGGTTACTTTATCTAATTTACATTAGGAAAAATTTTATAGATTGTTTTGTTTTCGAGTTGAAAACTATTTTTAAGCTTTTTTGTTGTAGTGGAATGTTTTATAAAGGGTGTTGTGATTAAATACTAAATACAATATGAATTTATTTAGTGTCACTTCCGGTTCCACAAATCAACACAGATTTAAAATCTATATTTAGTTTTTCATCATGCCACGGAATTATCCATAGTTATATTTGTTTATTGCTATTTAACACTTTCAGGACAACTGGTTAAAAAAGTTTTAATGAACATGGGACCAAAGTGATTCGTTTTTTGAGATATTGAAAGTTTAGTTTATTATTAACTTGTCACGATAGTTTCGACAAATTAGCTTTATTCGTTGGGTTAAAACTTGCACTGCACTAAGTTACACTATGGTGCAAAGGTGCAGTTTCGTGTAGCATTTAAAGGGGAATGACTGTAATTCAGTGTAATTTGGGGCACTTTGGTTCACTATGAAATGTAATCTAACGAACGCATATATAACCAAAATTTAATAATGTACTGAACTGCTAAGTGCAAGCAGTGCAGCCCTAATGAACCAAGCTATTATTATTATATTATACAGATTAGGTATAAAAGCTTGACGAAACCATCGAAACTCCTTAATAATTTAAATTAAATAATTCACAGTAATATTGTTAATAATAGACAACTTATAGAATTAATACCTTCACTATCTTGTAAATGAGCCACTTTCGGACCTATGTTCATTAGGATTTCTTGCATGTTTTCAATCGGGGAATACGCCAGTAAAGGATCGGACAATCAAAACGGGACACCTGTATACAAATTTTAGGTTGGTAACATAATCTTATTTCTATACCTGTGTGTAAATAGTTTGTAAAAATAAAAATGTGTTACGTAAAATCTTTTTAAGGCTGTAATCAAAAGGTTAAAGTACTAATTCACACGAAAGAAATTTATTTTCAAATTGGTATTATAAAAAATGTGTTCAGAAGTACCTCTTTCACTACGCTGTTCTCTTGAAATTTAAAATTTTGTAATTTGTCATCATATCAGAAGTCTTATTTAAGGTTGTATTTGGTTATTCCTATTTCAAGTACCAATTTGAAAAAATATATCGAGTACTACTTCCGGCTGACAGATTTGACTCATAAGTTGATATGTATTTACTGTTTAATTGTATGCCTCATTTATACACGCCAATTTTCATCAATGTCCGTTTTAGATATATAAGTTTTGATCGAAAATTTTTGATTCTGTACGCTATGCGGCGACTGTGTCCGGTAATAAATCCATAAAAATGTTTCTAACTTACGTATATCGTTGAAATACCTTGAAATAGTCTTCTGGTAGGGATTTTTTTTCTCGTTTATTGGATAAATCATATTGATTTTGATATAAAAAAAACAAGTTTATAAAAAACTTTATAGATACATTAAAAATGAATTAAACTTGGAAATTTTTTATCTTAACAAGAACTTTTGTGAAAAACCGCTGTTCTTACCAATACGTGTTTTTACACATGGGGAAAGAACTAACCATAATGAACAATAAAAATGATACGAATCCATATGTATCACGCCTTGTGATCATTCCTGGTAAACGTATCGTTTTTTTTTCTTTTATTAAAAAAATAATTGTTTACGTTATAAGTCCAGTAACCAAGATATTACATACGAATAAGTAATTACTTCGAACGAAGAGGAGGCGAGTCCGAATTTGTTTGCGCAACGAGTAGGTAAAATCTGGTATTACATAACAGGTTTTATTTTATATTGAAGGCTAAAGTGTTGTAGGGCAAACTCACCAAATGTCGGCCTTCCAATTTTTCCTACATGGATTTTTATAGAAAGGTCGACTTTAGGAAGCATTTTTTTGGATGTCGAGATTTGGTCAGTTTACCCTATTCGGGAATCAATAATTGGGGTGCAGGTATTTTGCGAATTACTAAGGCGTCATTATAATGACCAAAATTTCCTCAACCAATTCCTCTGATGAAAGTTAATTTAACACGCAGGGTCTTTCAATCGCCATATTTTACTACATTATGCCGATGAAAACTCGGATGTTACCCGAGAAATTTCGGAAAGTTTCTTTTTTAAAAAACTTATTTTTTCTATCAAAAAGCCCTGAAAAAATCCCAACCGGAATATTACTTTAAGACATTCCAAGAGGCTACGTGAACTGATATTTTTTATTATTTTATTACTGGAGACAGGCGCCGGTGAGCGGTCCTCAGGAAATGTTGTTGATGTTAATACAAGACCGTTTAACAAAGACCCTTCGCCTATGGTTGATAGAAAAAAAAAATTATATCTCATTTATCATTGAAAAATCGGAAAAAAAATTATTTGAAAAGTCGATTCCAAAAATTGTGTTTATATGGTTATCATATTTACCGGGGAAAATACGGGACACTGTATAGAAATTAATACCTTCTACCGAAATATCCAAAACTATCAGTACCCTCGATATTTGAAATAATTCTCGTATTTTTTTTACATTGAATTTCTGTATTTCATCTGTAGGACAACAAACAGAAAAAAATGTTCTAAAGAAAAAGTAAAATATTTTATTAATTTCTAGCCTATTAGCTCAACATTTCATACCTACCCTGCTGATATTTTTTTTTAATCCACAGATCAAAAAATAGTTTTCTAAAAAATTTGGACGCGCTGAACCCAAATGCGGTCTCTATCATATCAGGTTTTCAAAATATTCAACTTAAAGGCGCTAAAAACTCGGTTTTAAACATGTTGCGGATTAAATAGCATAACGAAAAAAAATTTATTACCTGAAAGTAAGTCTATTCTCATTGAAAATACATTTTGAATTTTTCGAATATCTTAATTTATTCTTGAAGTAATAAATAAGTCTTTTATCAACTTATAGCAAATCTATAACGTAATTTTTGCGTGCATGACTCGTGCAATTTAAATGATTTGAATACAACGATGCCTTCAAGAAGTCTTTGTTTTAAAAAATGAATGGTAGTTTAGAAGTTTTTCTGTGAGAGATTTAAAACTTCCAATGTCATACTGAATTCGCCGTTTTGAAATTTCCACTTTCTGTATTTATCTCGATTGATTAATGCGGAGTGTAAAATCAGTGGATCGAAGAACATAAGAGTTCACCAGTCTAATTTAATCGGAGACAAGAAAGTGCTTTCCAAATGAAAATCTTACATCTTCTCGAGATTGCGACTAAATCATTGTCTAATAAATAGTCTACTGCAGCAATGACTATGAATGAACGATTATAGAAAGATGATTTCTCCCAAAAGAAATTAAGATATTGAAAAAATTCAAAATACATTTTAAAAGGGAAAAGTGGTAGAAAAATACTGGTATATTCAGATGCCGCAAAAAGTTTTATTGATAAAAATCTATTCGTTACTTTATTAACTCCCATATATGTTGAAAACCGGTGTTTTTTGCACCTATAGATTATGATATTTCCAAAACCTGATGTGATAGAGTGGAATTTCCGAGAAATACAGGCCATACTATGGGAATAAGGAATCAGGATATAAAGACAAAGATACCATATAGATATGCTATTCTTGTCGATGGACGGCAAGCATCCACTGCGCTATATGTTGAATTTCTTTACTTTTCTTTCGTTTTGCGAAACATTTCCATTGTTAATAATTGTTGTATACTTAACAATATATTGCACAAAATTGAACTAACTATATTTTCAATTATGGTAATTTAGTTATTACAATCACAATTAAAATGATCTAATTTAACATTTTCTTCCAAATAATACAAGAAAATTGTTTAGTAGTTTCATAAGCTTCTGTTATAACTTTAAATAATAATAGAAGAATCCCAGAAGAGTCCCAGAATAAGTGGGCAATCTATCAGTGGGAAATTCCAATAAATCTGATGGTTTAGGTCAATATTATTATAGCTGATGTTAAAAATGATTTGGGAATCGACTTACTTTCCCTGAAATTTAAATGTTTGAGTAAGAAATTAACATTTGTAAGCTGAATTTCAAGATGGCTTCGCGATTCTTCATGATTATCGTTGATCAAATGAAGCAATTGGTGTCGATTATCAGTAAAGGCGATAGCTAAAAGTTCATATTTCTCGAAAACGGTTCATTTTTTCGATTTGTAATAATAGTACCTTTTGCTCTTCTAAAGAATTAAGAAATTCAAGAATGTAAAAAAGTTGGGGTAAAAACCTATAGTGGTAGCTTACCATTACCCCTTGCCCCTTATTAGCGACATTCATACACTAATTTAACCGTCTCATTCACAATAGCAGCAGAAAAAATTTTATAAAAATATCTTTATAAATAACTCAGATGTAAAAAATTACTTTTGAGGTCTCCCTTTTAAGGACGAATATCTCCGCAGGAGTGCGACATATCGAAAAACTTTATAGGAACATATAGTGATCCAGACTATCGGATTCCGAGAGATTGCCCATTTATTCTGGGACACTAGTACAAAGTGTAATACATACTTATAAGAGTAAATTCTGTATTAAAAAGGACTGGACGGATAAAAGAACGATGTTGTAATTCTCGTAGGCTCTGGATGGAGCAATTCTGGTGCCTAATTTATGTTGTATGATCTATGAGTCTCACTTTTCATAAAATTTTGTTGGCCTGTATCAGAATTTGAGAATTAAAACAGTAATTAATAATTAATACAACTTGACATTGTAACCATTTATAATCTTTTATCAAAAAATCTCACTCAATTAGTATAAATTTATTTATTTTTGACATCCAACATTGAACTTACCCCAACAATTTATGTCCAACAATGGTACGTTTTGTAATCCACACGTACCAATTTACTGTTTGTGTGGTTCGACAAGTTGTTTGATAACTTATTTTAGATACAGATACGAAATTTGGTGAACAAACTACTTTTCCAAGGAGTTCTACTTTGGTTACTGGACTTAAATATAAAGATAAATAGATATGTACAAAATCAAACATTGCTTTATAATAATTAAGAATTTGTTGTATATTTAATAGATTAATAAATTAATGAAGAAAAATACATTGATTTACACAAATTTACAAATTTTAAGTAATATTAATTTTATTATTATTACTATTTTAAAAATTAAACCTTCGTCATTTGGCTATTTTAAAGATACCTACTCCTTTTTTTCCTGATTTTCCTTCCTATTAAAACAAAAAATAGATTTTTGAATTTATTTAGGTTTAAAAAGAAAATAAATAAATAAAAACCAACCTGTTTTACCCCCGGTCCTAATAACATACAAGCTTTATCATCTTCATGCGGAGACGAACTTTCATTTGAAACACCAATATTTCTTTTAAATTGTAATTTTTGTTTAATCGCTTGTGATAAAATAACTTTCCTACTGTCATTATTAATAGCCATTAATAAATCCAACCAAGTCCAGGTAACGTTATGATATTCTAACGTTGGAATAATAAGAGAAAAATCTCTAATATCTTCAAGATTTTTCTCTTTATTCCCTTTGTAACTAACTCTAACGGGAACTTCGGGGATTTTTATATAAATAAATAATTTATTTTTTTCAGCTCGTTCTTTCATTTTCTCAACATCATCAACCGGAATGTAAAAGTTGGAATCTCGGTTTCTTTTCGTAGATGATCGGAGTTTTTTATTTTTTGAAAAAGGTTCTTGTGGTTCGATTTCTTCGCTTCGATCTGATTCTATATTATCTGGATCTCGTTCGGGGAAACAAAATTTTAACATCGTGTTATAAAATTTCTTCGTTAAACCTATTGTTAATGGTACAACGTTTATTTCAAAATGTTCTTTTACTGAGATACCTCCAACTGGAGGTTTTTCCCGACAGAAAATCCTCAAAACGCGTTTATGTTCGACGGGCATGTTACTTTGAATTTCAGTCGGACAAAGAACTTCTTTGTAAATTTGATTTGGAAGTAAATTCGTCATTCGTAAATAACCTAGCTCTAAAAGATGTTCTACCGAATCGTCGCTTTTAGAAGTTTTTGTGTACAAAAAATTACTTAGAACTAAATCCGCGATTCCAATTTGTCCGTCAGCTTCCGTTAACCTCCATTGAGCGTGTTTAAAAAAGATTTCATTCGCTTTTACTATAGTTAAAGGTTTATCACTTCTTAAAGTAGCTAAACGATTATTTGCAAGTAATTGGGATTCTTTATAACACGATAACATCATATCCAATTCTTCACTTTGTGCGTTTAACTGATTTTTACATTCGTAAACTGAACTTTCTAAAGCTTCCATTTCTTGTAATATTTCTTTATTTAAAGGATCTTCTAATAAAGTTTTATGAACTAAATAAGTTTCTTTTTCCAATCTTCTTAATTTACTAACCGTCGATCTTACTTGAGTTTGTAAATTTTGAATTGGTCTTCTTTGATCTTCTATACTATGTAATTGTAATTGAAATCTCATTCTCGCTAATCTTTCCGAAGCTTCTTTACGATGTGGTTCAACATATAATAATAAATTGTTTACTATATCCAATAACATAGCGTACTAAAATATACAGAAATAAATTTTAATCTAACATTAATTTTTTTTAATTTACCTGAAGTGAATTTGTACAAACGTCTAAATCGTGATGCATTAAAGTAAAAGCATCGATAGCCGTTTGACGTTGATCCCAAGGACTTACATCTTCTTGAGGCGGAGGAGGAACTTCCCCGATAGCTCCGGGATCGACACTTATATCTCCGTATCCTACATAAAAAAATTCACACTTACACCTTGAAACGATCCTTTGTAATTGAATCGGTGAGTTTTCGGCTAAACTGCTTGCACCAACGGTATCACTAACGACAGCTCCAACAGAAACTCCACTTCCGACCATGTTTGGTACTTCGGAAATCATTGCCATTTCGGTTAAGGTTGAAGAATCTTTTTCTTGAATGTTGTCAACGGTTAACCACATAATGTTTTCTTTGAATTGAAAGAAAAAATGCTTTTTTTAAGATTCAAAATTAATTTTAATTAAATATACCATTTAAAGTATCATTTTCGCCTGCATTCACTGTTGCGTAGTATTGTAAACATTCCAAATTTCCAACCCAAGTCGTTTTGGAAACTAAAGTTCGTTCTTTCCAAGCTGGACGATGTATTCTTTGGACTATTTCCGCTTTAGCGGCGCTTAAGATGACGTATCCTTTGGTTTCACAGCCTTTTAGTAATACTTGTGCGTTTACTAAAGCAACTGAACAAAAAAAAAGTTTAAAACAATGAGGTTTTTTCTCTTTTTTCCTCAGACGAAGATTTTTTTAAATTAATCTTTTCGTTGTAATAAACACGTTTCAAGTTTTTCAACTAAAATAGATCTCGAAGCTCGACACATTGTTCTCGGGTTTTTCGCGTTGGTGTATTATAACGGGAGCGGGCGATTTTTTGAAAAATCCTAGTAAAAAACGTATTACTACGTGATCTGACCTCTGTGCACAGTTTGCGAAAAACGTAATTTTACGTGTTTCGACTACAATACGTTAGTTAAGTTCTATTTAACCCTGTGACTGCTGAAAACTCTAATCCGAAATCCTTCGCGTCAATGGCAAGCTGCTGGCAATAATTATTACTGGGGACTAAATACTTTTACACACAAGCTAAATCTGTAGGGTAATGTACAGATAGTACAACATTATTTTAAATTACAATATAGTACAGAGGGGGGCCAATCTACGGTTAGCGAGCCACATACGGCTCTTTGAAGGATTATTTGCGGCTCTCGATAAATGTACAGGAGTTCCCTTTTCATTTTTGTGCTATTCTATATTAAAAAATTATTAACGTTCCTTTATCTAGCCATAATGTATTAAATCGTTAGCTATAATGTATTAATCGTTTTGTAGATTTATTTGATCCGATAACTGTATTTCTAAAAAAAAGGAAATTACTTATTTTGAATTAGACAATAACGAGTGGTTAGAAAACATGATGTTTTTGACTGATGTGATGAAACATTTGCAAATACTGAATTTATAATTGCGGGGGAAAGGTAAAATAATATCTGACCTCTTGTAGCGTATATTTAGTTTTCAAATTAAAGTGTAACTTTTTCAAAAGACATTAAAAATAAAACATTTTCAGGACTTATTTTATCAGAAATATTTTAAATCGTCTCTAGATTTTTTTCTGAATCCATTTGAAATTAGCATTATTTAAGATGAGTTTTCCATTTCCAGTATAATTATGACCCAAAAAGCATTTAGAGAATTAGAATTAATACAGATGCAAGAAGATCAAGCTTTACAATTAAAGTGTATGTCGAATACCGAATTTTGAAAATTTGTACCAGAACCGAAGTACCCTGAATTAAAAAAGGCTGCTTGTCGAATTATTTCAATATTCGGAACAACGTACTTATGTGAATCATTTTATTCTACTTTAAAATTCCTGAAATCCAAACGCCGATCAGTATTAACGAACCAGCATTTCAAAGAATTACTCAGAAGTGCTGTCACCAATTATTTACCCAATTTTAAAGAATTATCAAGAGAAGTGAAATAAATGTGTTTAATTTTTAAATACAGATATTTTGTACTTTTATTTATAAGTTTTCAATAAATATAATTTCTGTAAAAGAAAGTTTTAATACCTCTTTTGCATATTTTTTAAAAACATATTTTATTCCGGCTCGCGAAACATTTCAAATTTTGAAAAATGGCTTGGACTATCAAAGAGCTTGGCTACCTCTGATATAGTACTCAATCCAATTACTATTATTTTATTTACTCACAATCAGACTATGGACACATGCGCGATCACAGTGATAATTTTCGATGAACGCACATATACGGCCCGTAGCAGTCAAAGGGTTAATGTAAAACATTATTCCTTAATCTTCATAAATAAGCTCTATAAGATTTTTTAAGCTGATTGTTTAGTTTAAGTGTCAAAATTTCTTTTCAATTTTAAGATTTTTTTTAGTCTTTAGTAACAAATAGAACAAATTTAAGAATTTTATTTTTTATTTTTGGTACCTTTTTTGTTCTTTTTAGGTGATGATTACAATAAATTTGGCTCTTTAAGATCAAAATAAAATCTTTTAAGTTCAATTTATTGTAAAAAATCAGTTCCTAACCTTCATAAATATACTCAATTTTCAAACTTTGTCAATTTTTTTTCAACTTTAAGAATTTTTTAAATTTTGTTGGTAATAAATACGTTTTTAAATCAAGGTAAACTCTTTTAAGTTCAATTTGAGATAAAAATAGTTTCTAGATTCTTATAAATAAAGTTGCTGGAATTTTCAAATTTGGTCAAAAAATTGTGAGATTACTTTAGATTTAATCAAAGTTCATCTGGTTTATCAAGTTTTTCAGCAATAATTAAAACAAATTTAATTTAAATAATGAATAAGAGAATACTTAAGTTCTAATTTACGTAGAAATGATTTCTTAATTTAAAGAACTAATTGTAAGCTGTATACAATTCTTTACACTTTGATTCTTTAAAATGCTGATGAGAGCCTTTAGTTGATGCAGGAACAATTTATTTTTAAAAATCTCATTTTGAACAAAAATATACAACTTTTATATTTAAATTTGTGAATTTAAATGAATACATCATTCAGCAAAAGGTGTCTCATGAGTCATCACTTGTTATCGTTTTCTCGACGTACGTCAAATATTTTTATTTGCTTTTTTAACAGCTTTTAGTTGGTTAATTTAACTAAAAATTAAGCAACCGACTTTACACCTTAAAATAAATAGAAATGTAATTATGTTGATCTCAATATAGTAATTGTATCATAGTTTAACCCATTATAAAAAACGCCATAAAAAACGGAAAGTACACGGTTAGTATAAAATTTCGGAATGGTCAAATAACTAGTGCTATTTGAGTCGAATACTTATGTTATTTTAAAATATCAATTTTGATTTTCTGTCTGGTTAATGTATAGTTGAATGTAATGAATTTATTAATATGTTTGTAGGAATTGATTATTTTATATTATAAGTTTATATAGTAGTTTACATTTTTTGGCAAGAGCGCGAAAGTAGACATAGAAGGTTTAGGTAGGTTGGGAAATATTAGATGAGGAGAGTTAGTTGAGTAAAAACGAGAGTTGAAAAAAGAGAAGAGTTGGGTTTAGACGTGTAAAGACGAGAGATATGTAACAACGAAAGTCAAGGTAGGACGATAGTTGTGTTACGACGTTAGGCAGAAAGAAGTTCTAAAAAGACGTAAAGTAATGAAGACGTAGAGAGACGAACAATTGTATATTTTATTTTATTTTTTTTTTTGATATATTTGTTTAACAGTTTTACTAAACAAGGGGGCCTTGTTACCAAAAATCAAACACCTAGACACAGGCAATTCCTACAAAATTTGGGAGCGCGTCTGGAATAGAGAAGTGTGAAATCAAAAAAATTCCTGCAAAATTTGGGAGCCTGCCCAGGATTGGAATGTGCAAAGATTCCTACAAAATTTGTGGTCTCAACAAAAAATTTCTTACACTTTCATTTTTTTTCGGCTCCGATTTTACAAAAAATGCTTCCTAATTTTTTTTCTTTAATGGCATGTATACTACACATAATGTAGTAGTAATGATATACTTAATGGCATGTGTAGTATATCCGTACATTTACTCAAAAACTCTAATCTAATAACTTACTTTGCCAATTTTTATGTTGAACATCATCCTCTTGACAAGCCTGAAGCCCCTGTAAATTCTGTTGTCTCGTAGCAGATGATAAATCATCACTAAACACAACAGCTTTATTTTCGGCTTCCGCAATAAGCTGTTGAAGCATATTAACCGCATGAACTGATTGCAACTTAGTTAACGGAGATGGTGTGTCTTGTATGGTAGATTGAGCTTGTATCGATTGAATAGTGGCATTTGGGGGAGTTCCAGGACATTCAGCGTTTCGTCTTTTAAGCGGGGTTGTATTCGTTTCTTTACGAAAACCTTTTAAGGCCTCCGTAGATAAATTCTTTTTCATTTGCTACAAAATAATTAATTAAAAAGTATTAATGAGTTAAGAAATTTTTAATAATAATCTTACTTTGCTTTTGACGAAGGTATCAAAAAGTGCAAAAGCCACGTTTCGATTACTTTTGGTCCAAGCTCCTTTTAAGTCGTACACAACAAGTCGATGTGTTGGCGTGTCTTTATTCTTTTCACTCGAATGTTCTCTGTTAGGAACAACAGTTTCTCTTCCATATGAAACCTTAGCGACTGATAAACAGTAACATTTTTCAACGGGTAGTCTAAAACTTTTTTCGGTTTCCGGATCGTCTTGTAAAGCACTTTTTAACCAAATTTCGGAATCATTTAATTCGGAATTCATGTAAATTATCGACCATTCCGCTTTTGGTCGATGTTTTAAACCATCATCGATCGGAATTAACGATAAAGAATGCTCTATATGAAAAAAATAAATAAAATTATTTCCTGAATAATTAAGTTTAAGTAAGAAAATAACCTGAACATAAAGATAATCTTCCACCAAGAAGTTCACAACCTCTTTGCATGGCAAATGACATCCAATAACACACTTGAAACTTATGTATACTCATTCTAAGATGTAATTTTTTGTAATGTCGACTTAATTGGACTTTTTTCGGACGTACGTTATTAAAAATCGGTCCTCGACGTGTCGGTCTGGTTATTCCAGATAAAATCAACTTTAAATTTTCAAACCAACGTAAAGTACTTCCGAAAAGTGATAAAACTGGAATATCTGAGTTTGTTGGTGATTGATTTGAAATTGATTTCGTTTCTAAAGTTATTGCTAAGTTTACGTTTTGAGAACGAAATGCTCTGAATGAATCATGAACCTAAAAAAAAGAAAAAATAGTAAGTAAAATAATATTACTAACAATAAGTTTTAAATTAATTAATAAAAGTTTTGTATTATACTTTCACTGGTTTTATTTATATAATATTTACGACCAGTTTCGGCTATTCGCCATCTTCAAGGCAGTAAATTTGGAAATTGTCTTAAAAATCGATTGAATTGCGTTTATACTCCAAAATACAATAACATTTTAAAATTTGTAAAGTTAAAAAAGTAAAATACACATGTAACAAAAATGTGGGGCGAACGAACATTGCTCGTTCGTTGAACATTGTTGTTGTTGAACGAACATTGTTCGTTCGTTCTAAAAAAGTTGATAAACTCCTTTTATTCTTCTGACTACTTACTTGATTGATGGAATATTCCGGAATTTTATCTGGTGCACAATAAATAACATTATGATGATCATTTGGATTTGCAAGACACAACCAAGAAATATCAATAATTAATTTCATATTTGGTAAATGTAAAAGATTACAGTCATCGTACTTAGACGCCGTTCTTACATAAATATTAAAATCTCCTTTAAATAAAAATCTCGCATTCGTCCAATCCATAATAACTTTATTCCAAGTTAATTCCATTTCTTCGGTTGTATTATAAGGATCTAAAGACGCGTGTAAAAGTACGGTAAGTTGTTGCATAACGACTGTAAATCTTCCATGAAACAACAACCTCATTTTATCCCAAAACGGAAGTCTCGGTGAAGGATCTTTCGAAGGCGGAAAGATTTTATCAAAACTCAAATCACATTGTGCTAAAACGGGCTCCCAACACGGTCCGAAAGCGTAGCTATAATATTTTATCTCGCAACTTAAATCGTGATAAAATTTTAAAGGTTGCATCCCCCGTTCAACTTCAACCGTCCCGTACGGTTCGCCTAAATCTAAAGAAACCGTTCTTATAGCTCTTCTCGGGGACATTTGCTCCGCTCCCGCTAATTGTCCGCACATACAAAAATCTTTTATGTCGAGAAGAGGTTGAGGGAAATCTCTTAATTGAACTTTCCATTCGTCGCATGTCCAGGAAATTACTCGACACCATAAAGTGGAAAATTCGAGACCGTCTTCTGGCCAGGGTGAATCTGAATCGATGGTTTGAATGATTCTGACTACGTTTTCTGTACCGTGAATTGAAGGATCGGCTAAAATCTAAAATAAGATGTTAATTTCTAAATTTAGGATGGAGTGATTTAATTTAGAAAAAAGATTAAGTATGGAGATACAATCCTTTACCTTTCGGTTAAAGTTATCCGTAGCAAAGTGTAATGTAACGACTCAAAAAAAAATAATAATAATAATAATAAATAAATAAACTAGGAACTACGACACTTTTTTGAGTCGTTACAGTAATGGCTCAGTTATTATAAAACAGAGGTAGTTATATTTATGACGAGTTTATATCCAAAATTGTATACTTTAATTTTGATGATGTCAAGTGTTTTCAAGGTTAGAAAGAACAATAAATTTTAATCTATTTAACCTAGATGGGTCGTGTTTGCACTCAAAGCACAAGATTTCATTAAATTTTTTTTAAATATTGTCAAAAAACGCTAAAAATTCTTTAATTTGATATTAAATACGACAATACAGTGTCTCACAAAACTATTTATACCTGAACTCGCTATTTAATTTGTGTCTCGAAAAGTATATAAAAAAGTCATATTTTTTAGCATAACCCCTGGAATAGTATTATCATTTTATGTTTATCCTAAATATGCAATATTATTAAAATTGAGCAGCGAAATATTTTGTTATTAAATATGATATTAAACTCGGTACGTGTTTTTCATCATAAATTTATTCGTACTCTATTAAACAAATATCACTGCATGCGTTTCAAATTGCGTATGTTCATGTATTTTAATGTGGTGATATCTTACGTTGGAGAAACGGGCTTAATTTCAAATTCAAATGATTTATTGAAATTGAAATGATTTATAAATGGCATAATGACGGGAAATCTTATGCAGAAATAGGAAAATTAGTTGGTAGAAGTAAATCAACTATGCAGTCTGTTATTAAGAAGGTTACAAAATCTGGAATAGTAGCTTCCAATGGGCAGAAAACAGGTCGCCATAAACTGTTAACTGACAAAGAAAAATGACATTTATTGCAAGAAATAAAGAAAGATCTGTTTTTAAGTGGTCTTCGATTAACAGATATTGTTCAAGAAAGACTTAAGCAACATGTAAGTGCTGAAACATGTCGCAGGGTATTGAGAGCAAGTGATTTTAACGGCAGAATACCTAGTAAAAAAAAACATTTATTACAAAATCGGCTCAAACGTTTAACTTTTGCCAGAAAATATGTGAATAAGGATAATTCAATCTGGGAAAAGGTAATGTTCTCAGACGAAAGCAAATTTAATATTTTTGGATCGGATGGCAGGAATTTTGTATAGAGAAAACCTAACACCGCTTTAGAAATGAAGCATTTGAAGCCTACTGTTAAGCATGGTGGAGGTAGTATAATGGTTTGGGGCTGCATGAGCTTTAATGGTACTGGAAACCTGGTGTTTGTTGACCGAATAATGAACAGATTCAAATATCTAAATATTCTTCAACAAAATTTAGAAGCTAGTGCAGATAAATTTGGTCTACATGGAGACTATCAGTTTCAACAAGACAAAGACCCCAAGCACGCGGCTTTTGTTGTAAAACAATGGATCATATTCAGATATCAACCCAATCGAAAATTTATGGACAGAGATCGACAAAAGATTAAAGAAATATGAAATAAACGGTAAACAACTGCTGAAAGAAAAGATTTTGGAAGTTTGAACAACATTGAGTCAGATGTGACAACAAAATTTGGTAAACAGCAACACAACTCCATCTCAATCTTATACGTTTTTTATTAAATTAAATGATTTAGTTATAAGTGCGAATAGTTGTGTGGCGTGAATTATTAGAATAGAATATCTTAACTTTGTAATAACTTTGGATCAATTTAAGCTAGATAGGTCGTGTTTATACTCAAATTAAAGGAAATTTTATTTTCTAACAATCTATTATGAAGATTTATTGAAAAAGTATTCTTAAAAAGACGCTAAAAACCTTTAATTTGTTTTAAAAAGTTACGTCAATTAAAAAAATGTAAATTGCTAATCATCAATTAATTTGAAAGCTAAAAAGGTTAATAACTTTGCATATATTTAAGTTAGATTGATTGCGTTTACACTCAAATTAAAATAAGTTTCATTTTCTAACGATCTATCATGAAATTTTGCTCCATAGAAGTATAAGAATTGATTTAAATATTGTGACCCAGAACCGCTTAGGTTTGACACAATTAACATTTCTTTTCTGTACCTAGTGCAGTCATTTCTTACCAATCTGCTAATAATATGCCTATATTGTGACGACGTCATCTATCAGTTCAGTACTTATGTGTTTGCAGTTATTCCTAGACCAAGAGAGCGTACAAATTATTACAATTTAAATTAAATTGAGACGATAGAAAAAACGATAAGTAAGTAAGTACCTTGTCGTTGCTCTTTACGCTGCTGAAATTGCTCTTTGTGTACATCCAAAGTGCCTACCTCTGTTAGATGTCTTAGAAGAAACCTTGTAAAAATCACGTATGAATTCACATTGTTTTGCTAAAACATCGGATTTTCCAACATTCAGATGTGCGAACGAAGTTTTCATTCCATCGATTTCTGCATATATTACTATGACACCAAATCAAATCAAAGGCTACCTATTGACATACGCGTTCATTTTTCGAGGATTTGACTTGCCAAATAAGTGTTTTAGGTTCACAGAATACTGTGAAATATACCCTGCTGTTCAGCGTCAATCAATTGTGTAAATTAACGAACGAAAAGGACTTAATTAGATATTGAGAGATGTAGGTTTGACTTTGATAACAGATTCGAATCAGTCTGAAGATATATGCCAACCTTAAGCTGGTTAGGTGTAGTTCTGTGCAGATACACATTTTGTAATACAGGATGTCCTGAAATTATACGGCCATACACTGCTAGCGCATTCTACGTTCAAAAATAAGAATAAAATCCCAAATAAACATTGGCCAAAAATGCTTCCTTAGGGAGCTATAGATCCTTGAAGGGGGCAGCAGAAAAATGGCAGCAGAAAAGGAATATCCTCGGAATGGCTTAGGTTAAGTCAATAAAAATTGGTATACTGGCCTAAAATTCCAAGAGAAATTAGATAGTGGTATCAATTTTGCATGAAACTCATCAGTGACGTGCATGTAAAAAGGTGACTTGGTTAATTGTTCATCTAACTTTCTTGCATGTCAACTTTTTACCATCCTGACTTAAAATTTAGATATCTTACACCTTTCTATGTAAGAATGGTGGACTTGTTCCAATTGCATAACTGCAACCGTTTTCGAGTAAATTGTCTTTGAAGACCGACTAATCTCATTTTTGAACTAAATAGGATTTTTTTGCTAAGAGTTTGTTAAGCGCTTTAACAGCGCAGTGTGTTGTTATCGTTAGCGGTTTGATTTTATAACTGAATTGCGTAATCATGTAAACTACAAAATATTAAGATGGTGTATGTTGCTAGTGCTCCTTTAGGAAACAATTTTCGACCAATGTTATTTGAGCTTTTATTCTTATTTTTGAACGTAGAATACGCTAGTAGCATATAGCCGTCTAATTTCGGGACATCTATATAGTGTTGAAATGTTCATCCATATCCATTCATCATAAAGCTGGAATTATAATATGAAATGTCATTGCTTATAACAGTACATTGGTTTTGATGTGAACTGCACGAATTTATAACGCCTAGTAATAGGAAGTAATACATGGAACTCAACTTCGTTTTGCACCGTTAGAGGGTTAAAAAATTCAATTTTACAGCAAGCATTTACATAAGACATTACATAAGGTACGCCCTTTAGAATGGGTTTTCTGCAACATCTGAGAGCAGGCGACCGCTTTCGCTTTATATGGACAGCTTAGTAAATGAAAAATTGTCCACTTTCACACCTTTATTACTGTCCTTTCAATTTATTTTAAATTAAAAAAAAATTGTGTGTTGTTGATTTACGAATAATAGGAACCTCAGAGGAAGTCAAACTGATTGTAAGAGACAACCCCGTTAATACACAAATTACCGAAAGAATAATAAAAAATTGCTGAAGTATCTACAGAAAAGTTAATTTTGCCAAGTCTAGAATATTTAAGGCATCAAAATTTTAATCTATTGTTATACTTCTATAAAGGAACATTTATATCAAATTTCTTGTTGCAATTTTAATGTCATGCAGTATATTTAGAAATCAATCCAAATAGAAACAAATTTCATTTTCTAATAATGATTTTGTTTGAAAATTGATCTATAAAAACTTAAAATAAAAGCTTATACTTAATCCCTTTTTAAGTAAAAGCCTAACATTAATGTACAAATTTAAAGATTTACCATTAATTCCAAATTTGTCATACTACAAGCGAAAAGCCTCGTTCTAGGAGGAGCAGCACTTAATTGTTTGGAACGTTGAATATAAATCTCAGCATTTTTCTTCTTTAAATTCGCGTAAAGCTCTTCAACTTTCGTCGCCGGGAGATGTAAATGAGTTTTACGAAGTTCATCAACTTTATCGTTCAACATCTTCCTCCTTTTCAAACTTTCATTGTACTCATCAACCAATAATTCAAAATTTTCTCTAAGTTTTACTTCAAAAGGATCATCGCTAGTTTCAAAAATAAACTCTTTAATATTAATTAATAAATCGCTCGGTAAAGGACTATCGGCCGTAAATTCTTTCTTTTTCATTCCGTGAATTCTTTTTAACCATTTAAACACCGAAATGAACTCGTTTTGTATAGCATCGGCGTAATTGTGTTCGTAAGGGAAACAAACCCGGAATAAATTTACGTTTAAACTCCAAACTTTATTCCAAGGTAAAACAAAGTATTCGTTTTCGTTTCGTTCTTCTCGAATCGTAGCAGAATCTAAAACTCTGTGTAAATCTAATCCTTGTATACTAAAAATATCCGCACCATCGATAGAAATAATAGCTGTGTTATTCATAACGGATAAATTATTATCTTTGTAAATTACAGACATATCACTTAAAGCAACTTTTACGCTGTGCTTTTCTGATATTTCTATATAAAAAGCTGAAACTCCAAAAACGTGAATGTTGAATACTTTTAAATTCGTTTTAGTTTCAAGTGATTTTTTAGTTTTTAATTCCGTTCGAAGATTTTTTAAAAAAGTTTGGATTTCTTTTGTTAAAGTAAATAATCTTAAATGAAAGTTACAAGACCAATAAGCTCCGATTTCTTCTAATAATTCAATTCGCGTTTCTGCGATTTCTTTCTCCATCGACGTATCAATATGAGCGGATTTTACGTACATTTTAAAATTAGTTATTTCTTCGCTTTTTTGACACGTGTAAAAAGTTTCGTGGTTTTTTACCGAAAGTAATTTAAAATGTTCTACGTTTATGTACGAAGACTTTTTTAATTTTTCCATTTGGATTGAATTTAATCGCATTATTATGTATTCTAGAATTAATTAAATTAAAAAATCAATACTTTTAAATAGTTGTTATAAGTAAATTTAAATTGTAAAATAATTTACCATCATTTTCCGATTGTAAAAAGAAATTTAAATGTGATAAAGTTAATGTTACGCAAGGATTAGCTTTATTAGTTGATTTATTTGATGGTTGTTCATTAAAATCAATTCCGTAATCTTTAATGCATCTACAAAAAAAAATAATAAATCTCAATTGTATCAATAAATCCAATTGGAATACAAAATTTAATTACTTCAACCCAAAAAGGATATAATCACCCAACATTTTCGACCATTCTAAATGAAGTGTATCCAACATAGATTCAATTTTAACTTCTTTCGTAGTCGTTGAACAAGTAACAAGAACCATTCCGACGTACAAAGGTGTTCCCCAATAATGTAATTTTTTTAATCGACCATCGCTGAAATTTTTTTCATATAAACTTTCATTAAAACTCCAAAATATAGATTCAAGTAGTAATTCTGTTTTCCAATGTCGATCAGAAACTAAACTTTTAGGTAAAAAACTTTGTAAAGAACAATCTAAAATTTAAGAAAAAGGTTTATTTTTTTTTTAATTGGCAAAAAAAAAGAATTACCTCTAACATCAGTAAATTGTGTTAAAGCACATTTCATATGAGTTAATCCAAAAGTCGAATTATATTCGTCCAATTTAACCAAAATAGTTATATTTTGTAATTGAACGTAAAAATTAATAATAATTTGTTTTAATAATTTATTAAAAATAGTTTTCTTTTTATCCACCATTAATACATCACTTTTTGGTTCTAAATTTTTATAATTTCTCATAAAATTCATTTCGTACCAATTAAATATCACTGAGTGATTGTACAAAATTGAAAGAGTGTTTAAATTTGTACGGAAAGTTACAACATTATCCAAAACCTAAAATTAAAACATTATACTGCGCGTACGAAAATTACGTATACAACAGAAGACCATAAGTACCTTGACTAAAAATACAGGGTGACAACAGGGAATCGAACGATTTTGAAATTAGTGTTATGTGAATTATTTGCAGCATAACAAGGTTTTATGAATATCAGAACGAACCCTATACCATACTATTTACGATCTGTATCAAGTCTGAAAAATAACATCATACAGAAATAAACATATTTCCTTGGCTTTCTTCAAGGATGTGTTCTCAAATCGCTTTTCGACAAATTTTCATGGAAATGAAATGGCACATTAAATTCAGTATAAAGCATAATGTAAGGTTCATTCTGGCATTATTATTTTTTCTTTTTTACAAAACTAGTTCAACAAGAGTATGTTTTTCTTGGTTAGTTTGATGCAGAGAGCAAATATCAGATAAACTTTAGTTAGTAAAGTTACAGAAATCCGCATTGCTTTGGATATGGATAACTGTTACTCTGTACCACCTGATATTAGGTCTTGGGAAGCTTTCTTTTTAGACGTTTGTGGATTTGGCTGATGCTCACTTGAGGTTGAACCGCAGTAGTGAACATGATAATGTTGCTGTAGAACTTTTTGATTAATTACTTTAATAAACTCACTAATACTTGGCACTTTTAGGTTTCCGTGTAGATTACTGTTCCTTATAAATCATGGGGAGTCCAACGAGATCCGAAGGAGTTTGTTCTGTAGGGTTTGTATTTTTTTCATATTTGAAGCTGATGAGCTCCCAAAGTGGTCGATATCGACCCCTCGGGATCGATATAACACTCTGTAGCAGCTGTTTTAAGTTAGCGGACCGTTATGAATAAGGGGGTTGATCTTAAAAGTAGGTAATTTGGCCATAGGGGTCTGAGGTAACAGTTCATTTTGGAAAAGGGGCCACTTCCCCAAAATAGTTTGGGGAAGTGACCCTGAATTCCTCCATATCGGGTAAGCATAGGTAACCGGTGGTCTAATAAGAGCTTCGCGGAGGAGAAGAGTGCACTCTATTCTGATAGGAGATTTTCTGTTAATTAATGGGTAAAACTTTCGAAGCCTGGCATATTCTTGATTGAGCTTTGTGTTGATGTGGTATTTCCAAGTTAGGCGTTGGTCAAGGAATACTCCAAGGTATTTGATTGCTTCAACTTTTGCGTTCCACGGGATTACTTGGTTGTTGATGATGCCCCACTTGGTTAACAGTTCTGAATTTTATCAACTGATCTTTCCAGTGATTCGATTATGTCGATAAAGATGTTGTTTTGTGCCATTATTAACATATCATCAGCAAACAATGCCATTTCGAAATTTAGGTCAGAAGGGATATCATACATGAAATGTTAAAGAGAGCTAAGGAAAAGATACTTCTTTGTGGAACTCCTATAAGTATTCTCCGAATACTTCTGGTATTAATAAAACCTTGTTATTTTGCAAACTTTTTACGCAACACTAATTTCAAAATCGTTCGATTTCCAGTTGTCAACCTGTATGATGATTTATCTCAACTTATTGTTAACTATGTAACGGGTGCGGCAACTTTTAGTTCGTTTTAAGAATGCACATTAAATAAAAAATGTTACAAATGTTTTTAAATAATTTATACTTTATTTTCGAAACTACTCCTTCTGATAGGACTTCAATAAATAGCCTTTTTGAATGATTTTGTAGTAATATGTTATATAGACCCAATTCTTCATTTCAAGTACGGCTTTGAAATCCTGAACCGTCTTTGGATGATAAGCATATCATCTGTCCTTGACTGCTCCTCACATATAATAATCTATCAGTCATGTCGCAGCTCCTAGACGGCCAGTTAACTTCATCATTTCATCTAACGCTGCGATTTTTGAAAATAGAGGCCAAAATGTTGATTGTAGCATTAGCCCCGGTACAGATGAACACCTGTTTGATCGTACATTATCTAACGCGCTATTTTGGTATATACGGATTTTAATAGGACTGTACAAACTCATACAATAAACGTTCGACAAACACGCGATTCGAGATTTTAGTTAAAGCGTGTTTTGTGACATTGATGGTTACTGCTACTTCTCGCTCAGTTTCAAAGGAAAACGTTCCTGTGATACCTTTGAACCATATTTCACACCATACAGTCACTCATGCTGAGCGTACTTATTTCTCAACAGGCTTGTGTGGATTTTATCTGCCTCATATAAATGAAACTTCATAGGAATAGATTATTTTCTTGTAAATACTCACCTTCCTCCAATTAATAATTCGTACATACAGATAGATAATCGTTCAAATGTCTTCAATTTTTGAACCAATTGGACTTTGTAACCCTTCATGGTGAGGGCTTTGTGTTAAATTCTTTGTAGGGTTCTGTCGCTGACATTCAAATCTTGTGAACGATTTCTGGTGGATGTGCAAGGATGTTGACGAACATATTTAGGAACTGTACCAATATTTTTCATCAAACGAACTGAACGGGAATACAGAACATATTAAACATGCCAGTGGAATGAACTTTTTTAGTAAACTTCCTTACACCATTCTCTGACGTTTCATTTCCACCGAATCATGTATGCAATTTTCAACATTTCCTATGCTGTTCAATAAGTATATCGACTTATTTTATTAACCAGGAATATTCTAGTGAATTTTTATTACTTGATAGATGACAGTAACATTACGACCAACCAAAGAACTATTTCAAAGACGAACTATAAAATGCCGCACCGTTTACAAAGTTGATTACTTAATAGAACTTACTAAACTACCTGAATATAATTTTTCTTTTAATTTTTCTAATTTACTCGAAAAATCTGTATTGGATCTTATCCATCTTTCTGACCACGCCTTTATATCAGTAAACTACAATTTTTTGTAGAATAAATTCCAATTTCTAAAATTACATGCTGCTTAAAAACCACCAATAACAGTCTTTAATTTCTTTAATTACAATTTTTCATAGAAAATTGTACTCTGTTGATACAAAGATATGATCAAAAAAATGAATAAAATCTAATCAAGATTTTTTGAGTATCTAATGAAAAATTCAAAATAAAAAGGAATAATCATTTTTCAAATCCTATAGAAGTTAAATTACGCAACTTTGGATGTACAGGATGTCAGACAAAAAACGCCCAAACCCATACTTCGGTTATTTCTGTTTGGATTTTCACAAGCCAGGTACCAACAGAAATGTTTTAAGGAATACTACATTTTGAAGTTCAGTTTCATTTTTTCTAACTCCACCTTTGATTTTAACTGACTACGACCTTTGTTTTTCAAATAGCCATACATTATTTTTCCTCAACATTTACAAGACATTGTTTTTCTGAATCCAACAATATACAGTACATTAACTTTTATTAACTGTTTATGGTAGAAAAAATTGAAATACGTTCCTTTCACTCTGCAATACACAACCGACACAGGATGTCAAAAATGGTAGAACAACTGCCCAGAAAGTAGGAGGTCTGGGTTTAAATCTCAGCGCCGTAATATTTTTCTTCTCTAACGCATTAGTGATAAAAGCCTTTCTTTAATTATTTCTTTCTATTAATATTCATATGTTAATAATTCCCAAATATTTAATTATAGGGGAGGGTGGAGCAAGACAGGGAAGTGGGGTAAGATGGGGTACTTGGTTTATACTTGCAACAAAGCACTTTTATGCAACGCTAGAAGTAGTGAGAACTTTTATTAGTTCCTCTTCATCTTGTCAATTGATAACCAATAATGTAGGAAGTCGTATTGCCATGGTATCGAGGAAAATCTTGTTATGTCGAATTTTCTTATAATTTATGCTTAATTTCATCGAGCGATAGTTATCAAACGATGCGGTGACTTCATGCAAGTGTTAGTTTCATGAAACTAGTAAGAAGTGAGTATTAAACATAAGTACCTTTTTAGGTCCATTTCAAGTGTGCAATTGTATTATTATTATTTTTTTTGCAAAAGCGCCCAATGGGGCAAGATGGGGTACCCCGTCTTAACTTCTTCATTTAATGGAGGATGGGACAAGACGGGGAAGTGACATAAGATAGGGAACCGCGCCTTAGGAAGAAAGCTGAAAGACTTAAAAAAAAAAGAGGAAAACCCGAACGAAAAGGGAAAATTTTATGATAAAACCCCAAAAACAAGAAAACGTAGAAAATTAATGTGCTTGTGTTAAATGATGATGTCGATGGGGCACTTCATGTTTGCGTATTATGTGAATCTAATAAACACCCTTTAATAATGTTAATTTAGTTATATT
This sequence comes from Digitonthophagus gazella, assembly GCA_036711955.1. Lineage (NCBI taxonomy): Eukaryota > Metazoa > Arthropoda > Insecta > Coleoptera > Scarabaeidae > Digitonthophagus > Digitonthophagus gazella. The sequence continues at coordinate 13,578,952 of JASCIT010000012.1, forward strand.
TTATCTTGTTTCACGTATTTTATATCTTGTTCCCCATCTTACCCCACACGTGGGGCAAGATGGGGTGAAATGACTTTTTATGTTTAATCATTGATTATGTTAAAATTAAGGAATTAGTATTTCGTTCTTGCCAAAAATCTTAAAGTTTAATCATCGAAGATTATATAAACTAAAAGTATTTTTCTCTATGAACGAAATTCTGGATTTTATTAACCCCCAAACCTTAAGTACCCCATCTTGCCCCACACTCCCCTATTAATATTTGTGTATTATCCACTTTCGGGATAACCTTCATGTTGGTAAGTAATGGTATGCATATACTTGTGACATATTACGTATCGAGAAATGTGAGAAAACTTGTCGAGCTGTGGAGTTTAATTGGTAGAAGAAGTTCCCAGAAAGCAGAAGATCTGGTTCTGGGTTCGAATCCTAATGCAGTCAAAAACCTTTCTTTAAATAGTTCTTTCTATTTACTTTGGTACCTAGTTCATGAAAATCCAGATAGAAATAACTAAGATATGGCTTTGGGCGTTTTCTGTCTGACACCCTGTAGATACTTTAAGTTAAATCATCATATTGTTAGTCAAGGTACTTATGGTATTAAGCAGTACACATCATTTTTGGACACCTGTAAATGTATAGTAAAATTAACTTAATTTACCTCAGCTGATAACGAAATCTGCTTCAACAATAAAAGTTGTTCCTTAACATTCTCCACTTTAAAATCATTTAAAACTAAATCAGTCATAAAGCTTTTACTTAAACTTGGTGTAAATAACCAGCCAAGCGATAATTTTTCTAAATACGACCGAAAATCCAATCTTCCGTTTTCCCTCATTCCTTGTAAATGAGTATCAGCTATCGTAATAGTAAAATTTTTTGGTATAACTGGATAAATCCTCTCGTAAAAATCATTATTCTGAAAATCCTCGCTCAAACCTTTACTTTTTTCTTTCTTGTACGGATTATTCGCTTGTAATAAACTATAAAAACCATCGTAAATCGTAGCATTTGTTTGTGACATAACTATTTGTAATGTATCGAAAGATAAAGGACCTTGAGCTATGAGCATAGCTTCTAAAGCTATCGCAAAAGTTATTTCACCCAAACAACTATCTTCATTTCCCTGACGTTCAGAACGTCTTAAAATTTTTACAGAAGACTCTGTTAAATTAACATTTACCAATAAAATCTTGGCGTTTTGAAGTACGCTACCATCTAAGTGTAATTCCGTTACTGTTGCATGTAATAACCCAGCTGGGCTTTCCGATTGTAAGAAATTAGCTGATATATTATACATATGTATTGCCATAAACTTTAAAATTTTTATTAAAATTTAAATTTTATAAAAATAACTTATATAAGTTACCTGTGCAAAAGTTATAACAGGATGAGGTATTTTTCGTTCTCTAAAATCAATTTTATCGTGATTTTCATTACTATATAAAATATCTGGTTCTTCATAAACATCCTTATTAATTCTAACATCTTTAATTACTAACGTAACTAATTTGGTTACTTCGGAATTAAAAAAACTACTCTTTATACTTATCTCTTCTATATGCTACAAAAAATTAATTTATTTAAAAAACCAAATACTTTTTCCATCACCTACTATTGTAAATCCTTTCCGCGATAAATACACATTAAATAATCTTAACGAAGGTATCGCTATAGACCCCACACGAAGGGTTATTTTAAATTTTCGTTCAAAATACCATGATAAAATTTTCGGAACCACCCTAAAAGCCATAAACCATCAATTAAAAGTAAAATTTTAACTTTTATACGTACCACAAAATAAAATAATAAAATACTATACAAATCACGAAGAATAAACCGTACGAATTCATTTTTGGATAATTTTACATCTTGTTTTGACGTTTAACTTTTTTTAGGTTAGGTTTGATAATGACAAGTGGAAAAGATTTAAACTAAATTATCAAAAGGTTTTATAAATTATTTAAATATTAATTGAGGTGTAGAAATAGCCGAAAAGGGAGATATTACTAAATTATGTGTGCCGTCGATTATATCTTATCAAATAATATCTGCAATTAACAGTTTTGCCATTTAACCCTTTTGTTACTTCTACATACTCCTCAATTAGTGCAATAATTTTATTGAGACGTTTAATTAATTTGAATATTAAATAATACTTTAGTTTTAAATATATTTTCTTTTTAACACTTTAACTGCCATGTGTACCATATATGGACACAGTTGCATTAACTTAACATTAGTTAATTTTTTCATGGCGGTTAACGTGTTAAGTAATTATAAATTATAATATTATTTTTTTAATAAATCGTGATAATTGTAGGTTGAAACCATTAAAACCTAAAAATAAGAAATATAATTAAATTATGAGGCCTAATTATACTTGTTATGACATTAATTAAAAAAAAATACTTTTTTTTTAAATAAAACTTATACCTGGATTAATTATAAATAATCCTTTATTTATAATTATATTATTATTTCATAAACGCCCGTAAATCGAAAAAAAACAAAACATTTTCACATATCTTTTACGAATTAAAAAAAGAACATGAGTTATACAGGTGAAGGAAAAGTATGGAATATAGCAAATTTGCTACTTGTAATTTAAATGAAAAATGTTTCAAATTAAAGTTTCTTGGTTAATTATAAATCATATTTTGGCGTATAGCAACCAGGTTTGTTATCTTAACCCATTTGCATCATCACTATACTTACAGGCTTATTTTGTAATTGTCGTTACCTAACGACATCGTTCAGCCAACGACTCCAATCCCAAACAACTTTTTGTTAAAACCGTATTTTGTAAATCAGTCGTTAGGAATTTTAGCTGTAACGACACAAGTTAATGTTTTCATATAGGATAGTAACATAAAATGTCACTTTTGAATTAATGTTAGATCTTTTGAACCAACGATCTGGCAACGTCGCTCGCTACGCTCTCTCTGGATGGAGCATTGCTATTGTATTCTGCCGATTTGTTTTGTAACAAGAATGAATGATGCCATCTTGCTGATTTTGTGTTTACAAACACCGTAGGTTTATTTACAAACATTAATTTGATAACTTGGGGCTTAGAAACGTAATGAAATAAAAAACTTTTAATCGTGAAATCAAGGATTTTCGATATTTGGAAAAGCAAATTTAGAAAAAGACTTCATAGGCTATGTTTGAAACCTCAGATCATAACCATAAACACTCAACTGTTTACAAACATAAGGATAGGAGGGCGCTTTGTTTACTGTTTATGTGTATTACAAAACAAACCGGCTTATGCTCCATCCAGAGAGAGCGTAGCGAGCGACGTTGCCAGATCGTTGTTTTGAACTAACAACATAACCTCAAAGGGGAACTTATGTCTGCATTTTGACAAGCTTTGACAATTAATGACGCAAGTGGATGACGGAGCTATTTTTAGAAGAATTCATTATTTGACATTATTTTCCGAAAGAAAGCTGTAATCACTAATATTTTTCTTGGATTTGCTTTAGAAATAGCTTTGATAACTTCTTCAAGCATGGAAGTATAGTTCCACAAGAAATTATAGGTAGTAATATTCTTGTGCCGTCTTGAGAAAAATGGCATAACTTGAAAGAAGAAATCATTTCTGAAAAATTTACTAGAAATTTGTAGTTGCCAGAGATGATCTAATGCTGGGTTTAGGATGTCAAACTTAACCGTAACCTTAGCTGTAATACCCATCAAATTTGCCGTAATTCCTAGACGTTGTCTAAACGTTTCTATTGAAACAAAATAGTTGAACTTTTTTTAAATACTAGGGTTACTGCTACGGTTACGATTACAGCCTTTAAGTTTGACATCCTAAACCCACCATTACACATTTTGAGCTTATAGTTAAATATATAAAAAGTCATTTGTTCAATACACTCGGTACGCAACTCATTTTAAAATTCAATTTTGCTATGCTAACTACGTAAACGACTGCTACGGGGATGTCGCTCACCAAACGACCAAACCTAACCTGAAAGTCGTTCATAACGATGTCGTTAAAAGTTACAAAATACGAATTGTCGTTCATGAACGACTATCGGTTCATAACGATGTCGTTAAGAGTTACAAACAGGGTGGGCGAACTCAATGTAAAATATTTGAAATCGATTTTTAGTACGTAAACCGAAACACCTTTAGCGCTGATGTATAATTTTTTAGTGAAGTCCCTAGATTTATAAATCTAGGGACATTCATTTTAAACAAATACGAAAATACAACAACTTTTCCATGACAACACGTTCAAAACATATTTTAACTTCATGTAAGAGCATTCGGAGTTATTGTAATTGATTTTTGATCATTTCGAGCTTAAACGTGAAACATAACGTTTACAGTGACTACAATTGTGTTCCGTAGTATTCTTTTTACTTCTATTACCGGTAAGTGTTGATGAACTTTAACATTTTTACAACCTTGCGTTATATTATGTTTCTTTTTCAGATATATACCGTGCACGGTTTCTATTTTTAATGATAAGGAGTCCTCCCACTATCGATTCCCGAATTGCAGTAAGGATCCGGAGAGATTTAATAACTGAATTTGGGCTAAGTGGATACGTGTTAAAAAATATGACATGTGCTGATGTTTTTGCTAACACATTTAGGTTTGCGGAAGGTACTGTAACGTACTTTTATATAAATAAAGTCCTTACGGGGTATAAAAAGTTCAAATTTGTAAACTAGTATTATTATTAGTGTAGTAGGTATATTCGTTTAGTTTAATAAATTGCGCATTCTTGTATTAGCTTCATAAATGAAAATAAAAAAGATTAATCTATTTTAAAAAATGTTTTTTCTTTTATCATTGCCACTTATTTTTCGTACACAATAAGTGAGTCACTTATGGCTCACTTATTGTAGTACGAATAAAGAAATAAAATTTAATAAAAAAATATTTTATTTCAAATTTCGCGGTTTTTTTGAATAGTTGCACATCAGCGCTGCGAGTTTTCGGTTTACGTACTAAATTTGACGCATTTCAAAAATCTAGGGAGAGTTGACCTTCTATATCTTTCTTTTTCTATGGTTACAAAATAGGCCTGTTAGGCCGACGCCCTTAAATATCAGAGCCGAACGACAGACGACTGACGCTTATCACCGCGCGTTGTTGGGCATATGGGACAAGATAGTCGTGGGTTCGCGGAATATCCCGCCCTTGGTGATAGTACACAGTCGCGGCTCGCGGAATATTCCGCTTCTGGATGCAAATGGGTTAAATGTGATCTGGATAATTTTCATATACAGGGTGTGGCACTTAAGACGCCTCAGACCATAGCTCCTTTACGATAAAAGCTATCGAAAAAAATGTAAAAGCAAAGTGGTGCATAATTACCGTCGCTATGTTTCTAAAATATTTCTAATCAGTGGCGTGCCGTATTCCACTGGCATACCAAACTTATGTTTTTTTTTTAATGGAATGCCCTATTTTTTATTGCAAATTTGGAAAATGCTCGAAGAGTACTTATTTTTTATCTAACATGTTATAACCTTAACTTTAGCGGTTTCGCTGTTATAACCTCTCCTTACAAAATTGCGCCCCATTTTTGAGATTTTTTTGTAGAGAAACTAATGGCGAATTCGATTGGTAAAACTAGTGCGCACTGGTGTGCACTAGTGCACAGTAGAGTGTTCTATTGAACTGTCAGTTTTGTGTACTAACCTAATGTGATGTATGCACTAACATGCACTCAAGGTCAAATTCTGGTGCACACGAGTGCAACCAATCGAATACGCCATAATTGACATCGGCGCACAGTGGGGAATTTCCTAGAATTCGTGGCCACAGTTATTATAAACGAACTGTTATTAGTAGAAAACTTAAAATCTTGCACAACGGTCATAATTATTGTATAAATTCATTATTTTTTTTTAATTCTGAGTTCCATACTCACGATCTATCTATACAGGGTGTTAGCAACCACACGTCACCCCTTTTAAGAGTTAAGGAAGCGGTACGTTAAACAATAAAGAAAAATATTACTAACAAGGAGACCTTACGACTTGCCCCTCACCGATTTTAACGAAAGTGGTACCAATCGATAGATATTAGTACATAGTACAAATGTATAAAATATTAGGGCGCAATACTCAACGGTTCGCAAGAAAATTAGTGTTAAAGTTTGCAATCGGCTTATATGTCAATGATTTGTCATTTCCCCTACAACCCCCCAATAGCTATAGTGGAAATGTATCGGTTTCCAGATCCATAGTACAGTGGTTCGAATCTTGAACAATAATTTTTTTATTTTTATTTTGAGTACAATATTTCATGTTATTTTAAAAATATTTTAATATTACATCAACATGTTATAAAAATAACTTAGAATATTGTATAAAAAAAGAAAATTAAAATGTATTATTCGAGATTCGAACCATCGTACTATAGATCTGGAAACCGATATATTTCCACTATGGCTATTGGGGGGTTGTAGGGGAAATGACAAATCATTGACATATAAGCCGATTGCATACTTTAACACCAATTTTCTTGCGAACCGTTGAGTATTGCGCCCTAATATTTTATACATTTGTGCTATGTACCAATATCTATCGATTGGTATCACTTTCGTTAAAATCGGTGAGGGGAAAGTCGTAAGGTTTCCTTGTAAGTCGCATATGCTCTATCTGACGATGACATTTCTAATTTCCGGTTTTGACCGGAAATAGATTTTTCAGACTGGAAGTTTTGAACTTTTGTATAAAATACTTAAAAAAAAGTCAATTTTGACCTTGAAATTATCTTACTTGAGATACTTCGTTTCTTTTTTCGAATTTTGCATTTTCTCCCAAATGTTCCTAGGTACCTATTTTAGATTTAGATTATCTCTTGAATCAATTGCAATATTTAAAAAAGGTGACAGACACTGCAAAAGGCCCTAAAGTTTCAGTGAAGTACATGATGTTTAAATAAAACAGATTCATTCTGATTGTGAGTAATTCTAGTCTATTGAGCACGAGCTATAAAACAGATTTGTCGAATTAACTCTATTTTTTGAGATAACGCAATCTAATCATATGGAAAATAAATGTCTTTTCAAATAAAAATAATGCTATAAATAATTGATCATAGAATTAATTATCATAAAGAAAAATATATAAATATTAGTTAAGAATAAGCCTTTAATGTGATTTTCAATTCGCAACAGCAACACTTTAAAAAAATATAACTAAGTGATATTTTTACCAATCATAAATGATCAACGAGGTGTTTCAAGTTAAATGTTTAGACATAACGTTATTCAAGACGGACATAGCGCTTACAAATGACTATAATTCTTTATTCGAAAAAGAAATTTTCTATAAAAATTACACAGAATACAAACGAGGAATATAATGAAGGTCTTTAGTATACTCATTTAGAATAACTTTGGACAGTACGGTTTATCATGAGAACTAGAATTCAATCAAATAAAATAATAAATTCTAGGATAAGCACTTTACAATCCTAATGTGTCCAAATTTATTCGATAAACTAATACCACAAAACATTTCTTTTAGTTCTCCTGTGGAATAATACAGGAAAATAATACCTAATAATTTAATCGCTGAATTCAGCATCACTATCATCGTTGCTGTCGGACATTGAACTTAATGCGTGATTATCATCTTCTGCTGAGGGCATTAAGAAAGCTAAGACCTCTTTTGGCAAACTGCGCAACTTTTTCTTCGGAAGCGGCCTAAGACAGGTGATATATGAATTACTATGATTTCTGACTGCAATCGATAGGTTACAAATAAACAAGACACTAACAGGCCCCTCTTAACAAAATTAATAATATTAAATTAATAAGGGAAGGAATGTAATACAAACTTTAAAACAGCGGTAACACAAGGGTAGCAAATATTAGCAGACTTTAATTTTGAAGGACTTTTGATGATTAAAATATCACAAAATTAAATATAAAATACTTTAGACTAATTAATATACGTTCAAGAAATGTAATAATAATAGTGGCTTGCTTAAAAAATAAATAAATGGCACTTAAATTAATTTCCTAACTTGTACATAAAATATGCGCTTTCCAGCATCACTGACATATGTCTAACTCAAACCATTATTATGGATAAACCAGTTCAGCCGAAGTGGTGATATTTTTATAAATACGTAAGGTAATATTTTTGTACTTCATAGAATTTCTTTTTTTTTTGTAAAAAACACATTTTCATTTTTTTGTTATGGCCACAAAAATCGCAAATTTCCCCACTGTGCGGCGTCTAAATTTTGAATTGAGGGACAGGTTGAGACCTCGTATACCTTACATAATTTTTTTTCTGGTAATTTATGGAAAAAAAAATTCTTTTGTCATTTTTCTCAAAAATTTCAAATGGCAGCCCCCTAAAAAATTACGGCGTTGTACAGCTAAAACTCTAAATTTTCCATTGCTACAAAAAAATCACACATTGCATAACAAAATTTCGGAGAAAACAGGAATTTCATCGTAAATATCGGGAAACGTTTTCCATTCCCAAGTGTATCATGAGACAACAAAAACACAAATGCGGTCAACATGATATTTATTCTAATTTAAGGATAGATTTACAGCTGCTCAAGTGAAAAATGTAGATAAAGAAAGTTTAACAACTTAAACTAAATGTTCGAAATAACGACCTTCCTGCTGGAAGCATAACCGCAACCTCGACTCACAGGCTCTACCAGTGATGGAGAACCTATGACCCGCGGGTCAGACACTGACCCACATAAACCTTTTATGTGACCCATGGGCTAATATAGAAAAATGCAAAAATGTTGAGCTGTGTATGATGACCTTTTTTTTAAAAAAAGATTAAATGTTTAAAGTTTATATTGTTTCAATATGTAAACAACCTTTGTGGGACTCCGCGAAAAAAAAATTATCAGGCACCGCACTTATTGGTTCCGACCCTGAAGTGACCCACAGAGTTCTTTTAATCTTACAAGTAATGACTTTCCTCTTTTGCAAGTGATATGAAATTAGTGACCCACGAGGAAGCACTAAACAAATACAATCAACAAAATTTGACCCACTTCTTAACAAGGTTCGCCATCACTACTCTAGACACTGCCGTGAGGTCTTCTGGAGATATACCGCGGAAAGCCGCACGGATTTTCTCTCTCATATCCTCGACAGTAGTTGGTACCGTCCTGTAAACCTCGTCTTTGATATGGCCCCAAAGAAAGAAATCAAGGGGAGTGAGGTCTGGGGATCTTGGCGGCCACCTCACAGGACCCCCACGACCAATCCAGGAGTCCGGAAACGTTTCATCGAGAAATTCCCGAACGACACGGCTATTATGTGCAGGAGCTCCATCGTGCTGGAAAACAATCTGTCGTAGAGCGGCTAGAGGGACACTTTCCAAGAGATCATCCAAGTCGTCGTGAAGGAATTACCTAGCTTTTGTATTCGAAATTTAGGCGAGGGCGTCAATTAGTTTCTCTACGAAAAAATCTCAAAAATGTGGCGCAATTTTGAAAGAAGAGGGTATAACAGCGAAATCGCTAAAGTTAAACTTTGTTTATAACATGTTAGATAAAAAAATATGTACTCTTCGAGCACTTTCCAAATCTGCAATAAAAAATAGGGCATTCTATTTAAAAAACAAAAGTTTGGTACGCCACTGGAATACGGCACGCCACTGATGATTAGAAATATTTTAGAAATATAGCGACGGTAATTATGCACTACTTTGCTCTTACAAAATATTTTCAAAATGTAATTTACCATGTGCTAAATCAGTGCTGCTTAGCGTGCACTGTGCACAATGCTCCTTTAGAGAAACACCTAATACGCCGCATTAGTGTGACGTCACATTGTTAATGAAGGTCCGGGACTGAATCCAAACAAACTTTTTCTACATAGATTCAGTCCATAAGCGGCGAGAAAATAATTTTTTTAGAGTACTTAGAGACATATTTAAGGTATGAAAAGTTGGCAGTACAGTACAAAATACCGTGTTCTACATCTAAACCAAAAATGGCAAGTTAAATAAATTTTTTAACGCCGTAAAAGCAGAAATGAGTTCGCGTACACATAACCTCAAAAATCGTATCTGTCAAACATAAGCTTAAAAAGTTCGTAGTTCGGTAATTAATGAGATTTGGGCCACCAAATCTTACAAATGGGATGGTATTATCCTTAGAATACCTTACAGCCCTTCTTTGGTGAAAAACAACACCCTCGGATTATTTTAGATTCAATGCTAGCAACAGGTATAAATTTGATAAAAATATAGGTATTTTGTCATAAAAGAAGGGATTTTCATAGTTTTATGACCTTTATTATTGTACCCTTTGTAGGTAAAACTTAACAACTATGAAATTTGCTGATAAAGAATGTCTATTAAAGGTATTTACCACAAGGCGTAGAAATACATCAAACAGAATCATAGTAAGAGCTAGGATACATGCTAAAAGGACCATACACTCTAACACAGCAGTAAAAGTTATTCAAGTTCTTACAAATTTGTAGCCCCCTTTAGTTACATATGTAGAACATTGCCATTCTTCGAGTAACAGAGATTACCGTGGACTATTTTGTACATTTTATTTCTGGAATAACTAACGGTAAGTACCAGTACTACTAAACTATCTTTTTTCTGTTATAGGATTTCATAGGATCAAACTCTGTTGGGTTATTGTAGTCTTCTATGTTTTGACTTCACAACTTCTGTTTTTTCTTAGGTTCTTATAATGTGAATGTAATTTTAATTATAAATATTAAAGATTTTTAACTCTGATCTTTAGATTTTTAATATACCAGTGCTCATAGTACTCTTATTCTATATCTTATTACAGGAAGGTAAATATTTTAAATAAACTAATAAAAATCAGAACAGAGGAAGGAAAATATACAAAACATATTAAAATTATAATAACTCACAACAAAATACTTATATTATTGAAATAAAAATCCTAGCTAGTAACAAATGGGGGTGGTAGTAATAACTATAATGGTTAGGTTCAAAAGTTGGATATGAATGTGTAAATCTGAATTAAAAGTAAAACACAGCTACACATTTTAATTTATTTATTAATTAATTATTCAAGTCAAGTAAAGTAAATCTTTAAGAGTTCTAATAACTTATACTATGATGTCGGAGTGGCTTCAAAGAGTGTATTCGCACTATTCTGTTTGGTGTACATGTACGTCTTGAGGTAAAATGTCTCTTAATAGACATTCTTTATCAGTAAATGTCATAGTTGTTATGTTTTACCTGCAAAGGGTATAATAATAAAGGTCATAAAACTATGAAAATCCCTTCCTTTATAACAAAATACCTATATTTTTATCAAATTTATACCTGTTGCTAGTATTGAATCTAAAATAATCCCAGGGCGTTGATTTTCCCCAAACGAGGACTGTAAGATATTCTGAGGATAATACCATCCCATTTGTAAGATTTGGTGGCCCAAATCGCATTAATTACCGAACTACGAACTTTTTAAGCTTATGTTTGACAGATACGATTTTTGAGGTTATGTATACGCGAACTCATTTCTGCTTTTACGGCGTTAAAAAAATTATTTAACTTGCCACTTTTGGTGTAGATGTAGAGCACGGTATTTCGTACTGTAATGCCAACTTTTCATACCTTAAATATGTCTCTAAGTACTCTAAAAAAATTATTTTCTCGCCGTTTATGGACTGAATCTATGTAGAAAAAGTTTGTTTGGATTCAGTCCCGGACTTTGACAACAATGTGACGTCACCACTAATGCGGCGTATTGTAACCAAGCAACGTGTTGATACTTGACGTTTGCACATTTCCATTGCCTTTATGAACAATTTTTTGGAACCTTTTATATTTTTATGTAACGATCAAAATTAAATTATAAGTCAAGTTGTAAAGTATAAAGTATTTATTTATAAATATTGTTTATTTGTGACAACATAGAACTACAGAAATAGCCCAAAAAATGAAATGACTTACGATTTTAGTAAACCTTAAACAAACAGTTTTTTTTACCAATTTAAGAAAAAGACCTTTGCATTAAATTGAACTTAAGAACCTTTATTTTAGATTTAAAAAAGTGAAATTATTCGTGGTGCTGTGAAATTCAGTTACTTACAATTAAACACAAGAAAATTCACTTAACCAAAAAATTATAATAAGTTCGAATTATTTTACATCACTTAATTGTCATATTATCACATCTAGGTACCCAACCATTTGTGCTTTACAACAAAAAATTGGAGAACACAGGCACAATGTACAGCAATTGGCACACGTACATTATGCCCTATTTCAACAACCCTGCTGTATATATATAAAATTTCAAAGTTTTCAGACTTTTAGTTTCCAAGATATTTCAACTAGTCCACTTCAGTGGGATACTTATATTATGGGTTGCAAATATGATAAAACGTTTAAAATTAATTTAAATTATACTTTAATAATTTGCATACCACAAGCCACTTTCGCGCTGTTTAGATTTTGTGTCGAGAAAAGCCAGGGTCGAATCAGACAACTGACGTCCTTCCTGAAATTTTCGACATGTAACCAAAGGAGCGCTAACGCGTTTTTTGGTTTTTTTCGACACATAATCGAAGGGGCGCGATCAAAACCCTCTAATATGTAAACAGTTTATAAATTTGTCTAAATACCATATAGGACTAAAAATAGAAATAAAACACATATAAATCAACGTAAATCTCCTTTTATTAAACATTTCCTGTAACACAATTAATTAAAACGGAACAAAAACGGGGGGAAAATAAAACGAGCGCAGATACCTACCTGTTGGGTACCTGAAAGCAACACAAATTAGTCACAGGGGGTCAACGGGCCCTCGAAAAATCCCCTGAGCGGCGATAAATCAGCGAGAGCCGAGCGGAAGTGAAAATCATCGCGGCCGCAGCCCCGATTGCCTCTCCCGAGAGGGTGGAGCCCCCTTTAAGGGCGGGAAACGGGGCTGGCGGCCCTTTTTGTTATAGACAAGACACCGGAACCACGGGCGGGGCCGCGCCGGGCCGCAGCGGAACCGCAACTGCACCACACACCGCTACCGCCTCTTACTCTGCGCCCCCGCAACAACAGCACCGCAACGGCAGCTACTCGACTGCTCGCTCAGCGCGCCGCAACGCCAACCCAGGCACTGCGCCTGTTCACACAAAAATCGTTAGTTTTTCATGATCGTCTCGACAACTATTACTATTTATTGATTTATTTATTCATTTTTTATTCAAAGACAAATAACTTTTACGTTCAAAATTAAACTTACAAATTTTTATTCATAGTGATTAGCCATAGTGATTGTAAAAAAAAGGTATTTGCCTTTGTAACATTTACAAACAGAGTAAGCTAAACGTTATAAGTACGGTAGATTAAATTACTTTTTAAAAAAAAAGAAAACAAACGATTAAATTATACTGAGACACCGTTTATGGTCGAAATATTTTACAGTCATAGAAAACAAATGTTACACTAGTTGAGACAAAAGGAAAAAACAGGTCAGACGGGGGACAAAATTCCGCCTTTTCCTTAACTATCTTATCATACATGTAAAACGGCTTCAGGCCAACAAAGAAAATGGAAAGGAAATGCGACTCGAGAGCTAAACAAAACTTCGCTCAAACACTAACTTAATTTTAATAGTTATTACTATCATTTTTTTTTTACTTTATCATTCTTTTTTTTTTTTCAAATGGGTCATTTAAAGTGGGTCGATTTGAGTTTTTTTTTTGTAAATATGGGTCTGTGCAGTCAATGATTTATAACTACGTAATGTAAATACCTTTGCAATTGCATAGATAAACCGTCGTAGACCCTCACAAATATGGACTGCACCTATTTAACTAAAAAAATCAAGAAAAATTTCAATTAATATTTAATAAACCATTTAAAAAAATCACTTACGATTTTGATCTTGACCGCGACTTACTATCCGACCTCTTTTCGGATTTAGACCTCGACCTGGACCTTCCCCTTGAGCTTTTACTATCCGAACGGGAACGACTGCGACTCGGCGACCTTCTTCTGTATGAACGAGAACGGCTGCGTCTCCTCGAACGTGAACGAGACCTAAAATGTATTAAATAGTATTAAAAGGAAATTAATTTTTCTTCAAAAATAATGTTTTTTTAATTTTTATGTAAAAAAATATGGTATATTTTAGAAAAAAATTGTAGGTTAATGTGTTGGTAAAATAGAAAACTGTATGTCAAAAAACTGTCAATTTTTAGTTTGTCGAAATATCTAAACATTTCTTGTAAATATCATCATTTTTATGATATAAAACTTCTTTTAAAACATAATTTAACTTTACCTCCTTCTATTAGAACGACTGTATCTTCGATGTGGAGAAGTAGGTCTTCCGTATCTAGCCATTTGAACCCTCAGCTCCCTTCCATCAAGCATTCTCCCATCCATAGCGTCCAAAGCATCCTCGGCATCTCGCTTATCATAAAACCTAAATCCAAAACATCCCCCAAAATAAATAATTCATAAAAAAAACCGCCAAGCATGCAAAAGTGAGGTTATGTATACCTGACGAAAGCAAACCCCCTGCTTTCCCTGGTAAACCGATCCCTCGGTATGTAAATGTCTCCTACTTCGCCGCAACGTTCGAAAACGCGCCTCAAATCCTCCGGCGTCGTCCTGTAGGTCAAATTGTCCACTTTGAGGGACACCATCCCGTCGATACGCGGCGGGGGCCTTCCGTAACTCATCTCGGACGTACACGAACGCGGCAACCACAAATTAAGCCGATTTTAAGTTAATAAAACGTTCAATTAGGTTAAGGTTGAAAGATTTGGAAAAAAAATTATGCACAAATAACGCCACGGCCTTCTAAAATGGCGGCACTTTCGCTTCGCTTACTCAACAGTGACGCTTTCGACAGTTTCTGTGAGTTAAAAAGAGATAGAAATACTACGATTGTTGACGATAGAAAGAGATAGAAATAAAGCTTTTATTTTTAACGTATTCGTATTGACATGTTGGTAGAAATGGTGGGAAAGAAAGTGAGGTTATATTTTTAAATTTTCGTAAAAGGTTTATTAAAAAAAGGTAATTAACTTGAATTATAAATGTTTATATTGTTTTAAATTCCATTAAACATTTTTTTTTTGTTTTTTAATAAAAAAATATTTAAATACTTTATAATTTCCTATAATCTAAGGCATTATTATAATTTTAATGATTTTTTTTTCAAAAAGATCTTAAGATTTAAATTGTTTATATTTACACTATTAATTAAACTTAATAACAACATTAACCAAACCACATTAAAAGCACTTTTACGTGCTATTAATAATATTACACCCGGCACTGTGGTGATTCATAACTTCCAACTTTAAGAGCCCCACATGTTCTTTAAGCTGATTTAACAATGATCCCAATTCGCTATTTTCATTTTTCAAGGTTTTCACTCGATCCTCAAGTTTGGAAATCCTCTCTAATTTTCTCGATCGGCATTTAGAAGCGGCCAAGCGATTCCTTTGCCGTTTCCTTTCCAATTTCATCCTTTCTTGGTATTCCATATCAACAGGGGACATCGGAGGTGTTGCACTTAAGGACGGGACGATTTGAGGCTCTTCTTTTATCGCCGGTACAAACGGTAAGTTTGGTTGTTCGAGATCGGTAAAAACTGTGCTTGTAGAATTTTCAGAAGCTAATTAAAATTAAGAAAAAACATTAATTAAAATTTTTTATTTATAAATTTACTATTAATTTAAAATTTTTAATTAATTATAATTAAAATTGACATTTATGACATTTATTAAATTGAGGTTAAAAAATTTTAAACTGTCAAAATTTTTTTTGACAGTTTGAAAGTTTTTTGTAAACATTTTTGAATTAATTTTAATTAAAAAAAGTAGATTTTTTACCTGGATTACTATTTGAATTATTGTTATGAAGATTATTCAAAGCTGTAACAAATCCGGTAGCAAAAGATTCTTGTTCTTCAGTGACTGGTTTTGTAAATAAGAGTGGTCCAGCCCCTGATGGAGTTGGTGTGGCCGAACTAATTCCGTTTCCAGCTAAAATCATCTTTTCCAATTCAGGTGTATTCACCTTAAGCATGTTTAAATCTGGGGATAATAATAGAGGTATGCCGCCATTTTTCTTGGCTTGGTTCAGGTCCAATTTTAGGCTTTGCTTAACATTGTTGATGTTTTTATCATTGAACAACCCACTCATTTTTGTATCGGATTTAATTATTTACGAATAATTCCCAACCTAACCACTTCCAGAGGTCGAAAAATAATTTAACAGGTAATATAACGAGGGCTAGAAGGAAGTAATAACAAATTTCCATAAAATACCTGAAAGAGGACAAAGAATGTTACGAATGGGAGTGGCTAAAAACGAAAATAGAACGGTATGAGTCGAATGTTTACTCACCAAAGGTGAACCGATGAAAATTGGCAACTTTTCCGCGAGAAAAACGTCAGGAATGTTCTTTTTTCGAGCCTAACACTTTATTTATTCGATAGTTTCTTTCCAAGAATGCGATAAACACTTTATACGCAGTTAACAATGCGATTATGACTCATACAAGTTGACATGTCATTGTGTCAGTAGTTGGGTAGGGCAAATGACGTCATACTTTATAATTACAACATATTAATCTATTAAAAATTTATTTATTATTATTACTTAAATAATTATTCATTACAATTTTTATTTCTATAAAATTAAATTAACCTTTTTTTAAATATGATTTATAAAGTAGCTATCTTCACTTTGATTACTAATCGGTTTAGAAGTTGACAGTTGTAACAACGCCATCTTTTAGCACAAATATAAATTATTCTTTTTGTAAAGAAAAAACAACAAAAAGAAATGGTTATAATTTGTTCATAAAAAGTTAATTGAAGAGGTAATGGATAATATTCCCGATCAATTAGGTGCGTTGCTCCTAAACGAAGAAGGTGCGGTGTTATCGTCGTCCGGTCAGCTTGAAAATGATGAGAAATCGGCTAACATTATAATGAGTATTTTAAATATGACCTCGGCTTTGGATCCTAAAGCTTTTCCAGCAGATCAGGGTTTTAAAAAACTGTCGATAGTATACGAAGATCATTGTTATGTGATTTGCTTATCCAATAGAAAAGTACATATTATAAAGAGAAAATCTAGTTCGGTTGATGGTACGGATTTGATTGCTGCTTAAATAAATTACCATGGATGTTATTTTGTATTTTACTATTACTAAGTATATGCAAGTGTTTATTTTACTTGGGGGGATTTTCTTTTCTTTGTATCAATTGTATTCTTCTCTAGGAATGTAAATAAAATGTGTAATTTGAACGTTTCTTTTTTCTATCACCTATGGAGGAAGTTTTAGACTTAAGTTTTTACCCAACTAGATAGAGCTGTATAAGTAGTGCTTGAATAAACAATTTACGTTTCACTTTTAGGGTAGTGACGCTCCTTCCTGATCTTTTCAAAGTTGAAAACAGGTGTTTCCAAATATTGGTCATTAAGGGAGTTTTGTATGGTACATTTAAAATAGAGCAAATAGCAGCCAACAAATGAAGGAACGAATTTGTAAGTATTTGCAGGAGCAAAATTTTCGTCAGGCATTGAAACATGCATGAACACGAACAAGTTTGATCATTCTCGTTTAGTTTTTTATGTAAATTATTTGTAAACTAAATAAATGTAAATTATACACATTTAGAACTGACGTTACAAGCGTTCGCATTTGTCAACTATCAGTGTCAAATTAAATTTAAAAGACCAATTTATGACTAACAAGGAGAGTGCAAGGTCTTAGGGTCGTGGATTTAGTTCAAATTTCGTAGAATGGTAGATTTAATTTCCCTGTTGATGAAAATATATGGTTATAGGGGCCACTATTCAATAATTTTTAAAACATTTGCAATTAAAGATACAATTAATTCGTTAGGACAAGTCCGGATAATGTCAAAATTGACCGAATTTATACCGATTAAGTCAGACTTTTTGAAGAAAAGTTGTAATGCCAAGTCATATTCCTGTATTAACCTTTCGGTACACGCGCGCGGACTGTCAGTCCGCAAATTTCAAATTTATAATTTGTTTGTGGCGCCCTCCCTTATTAAGTAGTCAGACGAATATGACTTTGTGGAAAATTAAGTATTTGTGAGTTGAACTGTCAAGTGCTTTTAAAGTTAAAAATTTTAAATTAATAGAATACAGCTTCGTACGATAACGTGGTAAGTACGTATATGATATATGTGATTTTTTTTAAATCTTGTTATTCTGTTTGATAGCGAGTAGTAAATAGTGGCAATAAATCGCAGTCTGAAAGTTTCATCGTATTTAAGCTTTTTCATCATTGTTCTGAATATGAGGACGATGAAGACGAAAACGAAGTTGACTATTTACATGAAAGAACAGACGATTCAGACACTGAACAGAATATTTCAGATGATGATGAGGATATGCACGAGTCACCGCTTTCAGAAATATCATTTTACACATGTAAAAACGGAGTCACTCAATGTAGAATTATTTATTTACAATTATTTAATTATTTGTTATTTATTTGATTAAAAATTTTGTTAAATATATGTATTTATTAATTATTATAAAATTTGATTCATTTACATATTTAGCGCCATCTATTGTTCTGTCGATTGAGACCTGCGGACTGTGAGTCCGCGCGCGTGTGCTAGCGTAAGGCCGAAACGCGCGTGTACTGGAAGGTTAATTTTGAAGTCTTGATAGATCAAATGACAATTAACTGACAAATCCAAAGTGCGGTGCACACTCAAAAAATGCTTCGATGTCGCAAAATTTTATATCCACCCATGGTATCTTTATACAGGGTGTTTAAAAAATACGTTCGAATATTTGGCCCACTTATAGATCTCATCAGTACAAACAAAAAAGTCAAAATAAACATAAGTCCAAAAATCAGCCCTTTCCTAATTACAGCCTGTTTTTCAAATTAAAATAATTTGAACTCAGTGTAAATTACAATGGCAGGTGGATAGGGCGAGGAGGTCCAATTGCATGGCCCCCTAGATCTCCCGACCTCACTCCACTCGATTTTTGCATTTGGGGGTATTTAAAGACATTAGTTTATTCAAGTCCTGTGAATAATTTAGATGAGTTGCGAGAACGAATTGAACATGCCTGCCAGACTGTTCGTATAAATCCGGGACTCTTTGAGAGAGTGCGGCGTTCACTTTTACGGAGATGTGAAATGTGTATACAAATGGAAGAAGGACATTTTGAACATCTTCTTTAAGAATCATTAATTTGTAATAATTAAAATGTATTTATACTGATATTTGAGTGTAAATTATTTTAATTTGAAAAACAGGCTGTAATTAGGAAACGGCTGATTTTTGGACTTATGTTTATTTTGACTTTTTTGTTTGTACTGATGAGATCTATAAGTGGGCCAAATATTCGAACGTATTTTTTAAACACCCTGTATGTAAAAATAGACACTCTCAGTACTCGAACCCGGTGCCTAATGACGAGAAACACCGATCTATTGCTGATACGCTACACCCATTATGTTTAATCGTTTGCTACAGACCTGAATTTAACTAGTGAATTGCATCTTCAATTGCAAATATCTAAAGAGCTATTGAGTAGTGGCCCCTACTACCATATATTTTCATCAACAGGGAAACTAAATCTGCTAGCCTACAAAATTTGAAGTAAATCTATGACCCCAAGACCTTGCACTCTCCTTGTAAAATATAATATTTTGGCCATAGAAAAAGAAAGAAAAAAATTTGGTTAAAAAAAGTCAGATTTGTTGTAATTACTATCAAAAAGAATCTTAAAGATGGAAAAAAAATTTATAGTTAACTAACCTAACTAACTTTTTGAAAATTTGATTAACTTTAAAAAATCGTACAGCGCTTATTTCTAAAGATTAAGAAATAATTTTTATGCCAAATTGAGTTTAAAGGCTTCTATTTTGGATTAGAAAAAACAGATTTATTCCAGCTGTTACTAAAAACATTAAAAAGAATTTCAAACTTGACAAAAATTTTAACCAGTAACTAAAAGAATTTATCATTAGTAACTCGTTATCGTTATTGTAATGAAGTAGTATGTGAATCAACGAAAATCACTTCTTTTCTACATGTTGATAAAGAAATCGTTAGGATCAAGTCTATTTCTTAAGACTTAAGTCGTCTTCTATCGGTATAAATCGGTCTAAGAAAGCTTTTCGGGCGATTTTAAGGAATCCCGCTTCAAAACCTTGATGCCAGTACAATTTATGTTGATCCTTTTTGGAACATCGAATATAATACAGGTGTCCCAGCGAAGTGGACTGGTCCAAATATCTCGGAAACTACAAATACGATGACTTTGAAATTTTATACATAGATTTAGTACATACTAAACTACATTTTGAAAACATTTTCAGTCATCCATGACTTCCGGTTATATCAGAAGGGGTTAAGGAATTATTTTATTTTATTTGAACGTAATATTTATTTTTCGTGAAAACGTTTATTTTCTCCGTCCAAAACCTTAGAAACAGGTTAGTAATGTTCACAAATCTTTGATGTTTTTCTATGCAGTTCCCCCAGTCCTGAAATGTCTCACAACAAGGTTTACCCTCCCCGAAGTCTGTACGAAAAATCAAGCGTTTGCCCAGTTTGTGTTTGTATAGTTTCGAAGTTTTGATCCCTTATTCTCTGAATTTTTGCGTGTCTCTTGCATATACAAGAGGATATACAAGAGTCTGTATTATTCGAGACGTTATTTTTAATTTCTTAAGTTAATCTGGTAGTGTCACAGGTTCTTAGGGCAGAGATAATTTTTTTATTTGTTTATTAGGTAGTTTCACCCCTCATCCTTGGAATTTTTGCGTTTCTTGGATATGTTATCCGAGACGTTATTTTTGATTTCTTAACTTAATTTGGTAGTGTCTTAAACTCTTTGGACCGAGATATATGTTATCATGGAAAACCTTCCATGATAACACTGGTTGGTTCTTACCAGTTAGTATGTTAACTAGTTGTTGTGTAACGCTTCAATTTATTTGTATGATAAAATCTACCTTAAAGTGAATGAGTAGTACCATAACCCGAAATGGAGCTGCACCATAAAGAGAAAGATGAAAAAGTAAGTTCCCTCTCCGTAACATTGCCGAGCACTCTTTCATCTTTCTCTTCATGGTGCAGCTCCATTTCGGGTTATTGTACGTTGTAGCTTGCGGGAAGCGGTCGAATATAATTTCTGGTTAAGGTCAGAATGGTTTTATTTCACTTCCAAAACCTTAAAGCTAACATATATATTTTATAATTGTTTAGGGGGTAGTTCCCCCCTAATTCCCCGAATTTTTACGTGTCTCTTGAATATATTATCTGAGATGTTATTTTTGGTTTCTTAACTAAATTTGATAGTGTCACAAGCTCTTTAGATGAATTTGTAATTTTTGTACCTACCTGTTTGGAAGATTGTTTTGACGAACCACTTATTAGCGGACTATGGTGTGTTTGACTATTTACTCTTACTATTATTTTGTTATTTATTTTTTTTTAATTACTGAAATTGCTTATTTGTGCACTACTCGTTTGGATAATTGTAAAAATGTGAATTTTGTTTATGAATTTGTTGCTAATTTCAGCGACATAGCTCCAAATCGGGTCTCTACCAAGGACACTGCAGGATTCCTCAATCAGCGAAAATCTATCACTATCTTTGACGTCACTGTCTGAAATAGTGTCTCTGTCTTATACTCGGTTGTCTCACTTTAACCGTGAATTTTATGGATGAACTAATTACCGAATACTTTATTGAATTGTAACAATGTACTTTGAATTAACTTTAAAACTATTTAGCATATCAATCATAAGATAAATTAAATAAATTTTAATATTTCGCTTTAAAACCTTTTAGCAGTATGTCAAACGCACGACATAGTGACGACTGGGCATTAAAAATTCCACGTATACACATCTTATGGGATAGAGCAATCCTATTAAGCAGTCCAGTATCCTTGGGTCTCTACGAAATTTCCCACCTCTTAACCAGTTAACTGTGGCGATCATTTTGTAAAATGCTGACCACTGTGTGTCGCGATAATCAAGCGATGACGGGTATAGTTAAACACAGAGTCAAATACAGAATAAGTGGCGCTGTTAAAATAGTAGGTCAAAAAACGTCTTTATTTTGGAAAATGAACAATTTTATTAGTAATATTTACATAGTCGTTTAACATGAACATATACTTATATATAATGAACGGAATACTTAGGAGAAAATCGAATATTTATAGAAGTTAAACATTTTAACTGTTGCTGTCGTGTGATATTCACAAAAACAAGGCACAATGCATAGTGGCACTTTGCACGTCGGAGATCAGTACCGCTGTGATGGCTGGTGGTTGGGTTTTTTAAATAAAACGAGCAAAATTCCCCTTAACTTACTTACACTTTATTTTTAAAAATCACCTCAGATGTGTCTTTTAACAAACTGTTGACAAAGTTACGTTTTTATTATTACTTTTGCGACTCCAGACGGACTGTTCTCTTTTGTATGCGTAATTCGAATAAATGCAATGCAGTGTGCTGACTCTGCACACTGACTCTTCTACGAAGTTACAAGAGACAAGTATTTTTCCATTACACCGCGATTCTTTTCTAATCTTTTTTTATAACAAACTGTACATCTTCGTGAAGGATTTTTTGTTGTTGAACTATCTGGTATGTAATCCGGGAAATGTTTCTGGATCAAACGGGAAACATTGGATGTTGAACGAGATTGTAATAATTTTATAATTTTTATTTGCTTATTTCATTTCATCTTGACGTCTAAACATATTAAAATTTACGAATATAATTTAGTTGTAACTAAATGACTGAAACTGTAAATTGTAACAAAATTTTAAGCATGACGGATGTAGTCGTCAAGACACAAAATCCTGCCACATCTCCATGGCGGATATAGTCGTCAAACACATTTAACTGGTTAAATTGCGTTTCTACTTTTCGGGGTTAGCCCACCCCTGATAACCGAGATTGAAAATGTGTGAAAGCCAATTGATTTTTAGCTATAGTATTTATAAAATTGGATTCATTAATTTAAAAAGCGGTATAACAATTTTATGTGAATCAAAGAGATTTGAAATACTTTTTTTATTCTTTTATTGGTCTTTATTTTTAATATTGTCTAATTAGTTTCGGTTTTCACCATCATCAGCGACATTACAAGAAACTACCGGAGACGTTTAGTGTATATGTTCCCGGCAAACTCCATTACGCCGGCACACCTAAGATTGACTAGGCAATTCGTACATTACCCGAGCATTTTTGACCAAGTCCGAAATAACTTTTTGTTTCAGGGTTTGCCTAGTATGCAACTAGGTAAACTTAGGTGCGCCAAACGAGGCTCAGGCAAAGTCCAAAAAATGTAAATTAACTTTGGACTTTGCCTAAGTGGGTCAGGCAAGCTTAGGTTTCACGTGCACTCTGCAAGTTTCAACTTGTCGACGATTAATCTTCAAAGAACAACTTCTGCCCTTACTGTTGATGTGGCAAAATTGGAACCTGTTTGTGGCATATGCGAAAAGGAAATTTCAGTTTTATGTCTTCGATGTGCAAATAGAAAAACGATGATTTCAAATCAAGAGAAAGCTTTCGAAGGATTAAAAGAGCAGGCAGAGAAAATGAAGTTTACATCTAATAAAAAATTTCCCCCGATTAAGGTTGGAACATCAGTTACTGTGCCTGTTCCATGCCTTGACAGTGTAAAGACACATTTTTGAAAATTCAAAACGTTCCAGAGACTGCATTCTCGCTGCGTCAGATTAGAAGCCACAATTCTGTCTTCGGGGACCAAGGGTTTTTGAAGTGTAACTACAATAAGAAATGTCAAACAAATTTATGCAAATGTAAGAGGGCTAAAGTGCTTTGCAACTCGAAATGTCGTCATTCAAGTTCGTGTTCAAACAAGTAATGGTTTACACAGCTCCCCATATAATCTTACGAGTTGTTATTTTTTGTTTGTTTGTTATTTTTTTTTCATTTACAAAAATAAAGTTGTATTGGGAAAATTCCAATTCCGTTATTTTTATTGTTAGTTAAGAAACCAAAGGATGCGCACACATAGACAGCTTGTTGATAACGCTGATAGCAGTAAATAGTTAATAATAGTAAATAAATTGCTTAAACCCATTTAGGCAATGTCCCAAGTTAATCACTTTTCGCACTTTGCCTGAGTCTCATTTGGCGTACCTAAGTTTACCTAGTTGCATACTAGGCAAACCCCGAAACAAAAAGTTATTTCAGACTTGGTCAAAAATGCTCGGGCAATGTGCGAATTGCCTAGTCATTCTTAAGCCGGCTACTCACTACGCGGTACTTTCAGAGTAACTTGGCTTGCAATAAACTTGAGAAGTAGTTGTTCGAGTCGAAGTAAGCTGTACACATTACGCGCCTACTTTCAATGTTACAAGTTTTTCGGAAAGTGCAAGTTGAAGGACGAGTAAATTAATTAAGGAATTATGGCTTCCCTTTTTCAAGTTTTCAGAAAACCGAATAGATCAAGACAACATTACATCCCTGTTGCCTATACAAAAAGTAGCGAGGGAACCAAACTCTGAAGCAAAATATAAGACAATTTGCGGAATATTTAATGAATGGAGGTAAATTTGCGTGGCAGGGAAAATATTAATTGTCAAAACAATCTCCGAGTGAAGCCTGTCTCCTCACCGAATTCCAATTTTAACAAAGGCAAACCAATGTGGTTTATACAGGCTGTCCCAGATTTTAATACGCAAACTTCACCAGGACATAGTACTCATAAAAATAACACAAAAGTTTTATATAAACATGGGGTCGTAACTCTTTTGTTTTCGAGATATGGCCGTTCACAGTTGGAAGAAAAATTTACATTTTCCTTTTTATTTCAGCTATTTATAAACGCAGGGATGTGAATTTTTACAGTTATGTACTACAGCCAAGCATGTTATTTTCAAGCCTTAATTTAGCCACCCCGGCATGCCTTAAAGGGTTGAAATTCACGATCATCACTACATGTTCCAAAAAAACTTTTTAATTCGGTAGAATTTTAACCTAAAAAAATATGCGTTAAAAAGCTCATTCCTTAGCGAGATTTTTTTGTCTCTTACATTTTTCGCATAAAACTGATAGAAATAAAATCTTAGCGCGTGTCGTACTGTACCGCTTCATCCTTAACCAAAAGTTCTTTAAATGTTGGCCATAGTTTTGGTCTGATTTGTTTGTACTGATGAACTGTATGCTGACTAACAATAAGATAGAATGCATTTAATTTAAAGTGTAATTGTTAATCTTTTTAGCTTATTATTATTGTTATCACTTATTACTCTTAAATCATAGCTAACTTTTAAAGAACATTTGGTTAGGGGTGAAGCGGTACAGTACGACACGCGCTAATATTTTATTTTTTTTTTTCTCGAAATCTATCTGTTTTATGCGAAAAATGTAAGAGGCAAAAAAATCTCGTTAAGGA
This sequence comes from Digitonthophagus gazella, assembly GCA_036711955.1. Lineage (NCBI taxonomy): Eukaryota > Metazoa > Arthropoda > Insecta > Coleoptera > Scarabaeidae > Digitonthophagus > Digitonthophagus gazella. The sequence continues at coordinate 13,604,343 of JASCIT010000012.1, forward strand.
ATGAGCTTTCTAACGCATATTTGTTTAGGTTAAAATTCCACCGAATTAAAAAGTTCTATTGGAAAATGTAGTGGTGATCGTGAATTTCAACCCTTTCAGGTACGCCGGGGTGGTTTAATTAAGGCTTGGAAATAACATACTAGGCCGTAGTACATTATTGTAAAAATTCACATTTCTGCGTTTATAAATAGTTGAAATAAAAATGAAAATGTAAATTTTTCTTCCAACTTTCAACGGCCATATCTCGAAAACAAAAAAGTTGCGACCCCATGTTTACATAAAACTTTTGTATTATTTTTATGAGAACTATGTCTTGGTGAAATTTGCGTATTAAAATGTGAGACACCCTGTATATATCACAGGAACCAGCACCACTTCTTTCGCTGGCCCTCAATTTAGTCTTGCATTTTGTATTCGTTTCCACGCATCGTATATTTAGTTCCGGTTTTTATGTAATTTATTAGATGCATTCCAAATTACTCTTTCTGTTTGATAAATATCCAAAAACGTTAGAGTTAACTCGTTATTCAACTGCATTATTCCAGAATTACTTTTGATACTCCTACTCTGTAAACACCGCGTAGTGTAGCGCGCGCATAGAAGTAAAGAAATTAGTTACTCGTCCCCTTTGACTTGCGACCGTTTTCCGACTCACGATGGGAAGTACCGGGTGGCCAACTAAGAATGATCACCGGTCATATCTCAATGACGGATCATCCTATTTTAACGAAACAAAAAATTTTATAAGGAAAGTGGCCATAAAAAATCGCTGGAAAATATTTTCAAGTTTCTTAAATGGCCGCTAGGGGGCGTAACCTAAATGACTGAACAGAAAATCACGATTTTTTTCATTTTCTTCAAAATTAAGGGGTATTGAAAATAAATTAATTTGAAAGATAAATTAATTTCGACTAATATGTATGAAAACACTTTTTGTCGTATCTCCAAAAATAAAGTGGTGGGGATGAGTTGAAAATGTTCATTTTCGATGGCCGATTACTCCGGTCATACTGAACAGAATTTAACAAACTTAATCTCGTTGGAAAGGGTTTTTCGTGGTCTATTAACGGCTCCTTACGCTGTTTTGATATGAATATTCGTTTCGCCGCCAGAGGGCGATATCTAGAATTTTGACAAATATTATAGCTTTTCTCAAAAAATTTAAATGGAACGGTATGTTCATTTCTACACGATAAAATAAAGAATTAAAAGCTTAACATGATGCTGAAAACCCGAGCTCGCTATTTTGCTTCTAACGGTAGATATTAGCCAAAAGGCAAAAACTATAGCATTATAAGATCTAGTTGACCGATGTTACATTGTTGACATATGTTTGACATACGTTTTTTTATCGTCTGATTTCCACAACTTACTTGATATTTGATACCAATTTACATGCTAGCCGACCCGACCGACCGTTCGACTTCGCCTGTGCTCCCGCCTTACTCATCACACCCACTAAAACTATTTCGTATTTATTTTTTTTATACGAGGTTTATAACGCATATTCAATTTTGATTCAATTTAATATGACTGTTAGAATGGTGCCAGTTTCAAACTTCTACGGTAACGGCTTATCGAGATATCGCTATTTCACATAATGTGTTGTTATTTAAACACCTGAGAGAAAAATTAAAAATAAAAATTACCAACATGTTTAGGACACTTAAGGCAATGTGTTGTTGAAATTTCAAGTCTTTTCGACAAGCTATTCCCCTGTAAAAAAATCGCAAAGTTGAGATACTGCGCCGAGAGCCCAAAATTGGGTATATATTTTTTTATTAAACCTGTAATAATTATTATACGAATGGGAGACAAAATTTGAAGTTTCTACTGACAATACAGAGTTAAATCACGCTAAAAACGACACCGATTTCGTTTTTTTTTCCGCGGGGTAGTTTTGTTATTATTCGCCTTTAAAATAAGGTGTAAAAGCTATAGCTTTTGGTCTAATATCTTCCGTTAGAAGCAAGATAGCGAGCTCGGGTTTTCAGCGTCATGTTAAGCTTTTAATTCTTTATTTTATCGTGTAGAAATGAACATACCGTTCCATTTAAATTTTTTGAGAAAAGCTATAATATTTGTCAAAATTCTAGATATCGCCCTCTGGCGGCGAAACGAATATTCATATCAAAACAGCATAAGGAGCCGTTAATAGACCACGAAAAACCCTTTCCAACGAGATTCAGTTTGTTAAATTCTGTTCAGTATGACCGGAGTAATCGGCCATCGAAAATGAACATTTTCGACTCATCCCCACCACTTTATTTTTGGAGATACGACAAAAAGTGTTGCATACATATTAGTCGAAATTCATTTATCTTTCAAATTAATTTAATTTCAATACCCCTTAATTTTGAAGAAAATGAAGAAAATCGTGATTTTCTGTTCAGTCATTTAGGTTACACCCCCTAGCGGCCATTTAAGAAACTTGAAAATATTTTCCAGCGATTTTTTATGGCCACTTGCCTTATAAAATTTTTTGTTTCGTTAAAATAGGATGATCCGTCATTGAGATATGGCCGGTGATCATTCTTAGTTGGCCACCCGGTACATGTACTTCGCCAAGTTTATGCGAGTCTTCATACACATAACTTGCTACTTGCTACAAGTACTTTGCAATTACTTGGCAAGTATCGCGTAGTGAGTAGCCGGCTTTAGGTGTGCCGGCGTAATGGAGTTTGCCGGTAACATATAGATACTTGTAATATCTCTGATGAAGAAAATCGAAATTAGTGTAAATAAAATTTACAATTTAAATGTTTGTTTTTTCTATCGTCTAAGAAAAAACTTTTAGAATTAAATTTTTATTCGACATTAGAATTAAAAACAAGATATTGTTGTTTATATTAATAGTTTTAATATTTTTAGATAATTACAAAATAATAATAATAATAACAAACCGACGCATTATAAAAAAATAATTAATCAAAAAAACTCTAAACTACACTCAAAATTAATTTCCATATAATAATAATTTACTTTAACATTGATTTATCGAATTGTTTGCAGACATCAACCTGAGTAATTTCGAAAATAACCTTACCATTTCACTAAAATCGCTCGAATCAGTTTTTAAAGCATTTTGTTCGTTAGATTCAGTCGATTTATCCTTTTTTAGAACATAGGTTATACCTTTACTTGTACTTTGCGTCGAATCTCGACATTTTATTTCTTTAGAAAATACCTCGACACGTTCCAAATCTAATTCGTCAAAATGTGACGACGATGGAGACGTTCCTGTCATTAAAAATTTAGATTTGTCTTTAATATTTAAAATTGAAGAAGAAGGGGATAAATTTAAATGTGTTTTATAAGTTTTTGTAACTTTAGGACAATTAGTTACGTAATTTAAGATGTATTCGTTTTGAGGATTTAAAAATTTAGAAATTTGGTTTTTTAATTTTGAAGATGAGTTGTGTTTTTTGGGTTCATTTTCAGGTTTTTTTATTTTTTGAAATAACTCTTCTTTCTTTTCTTTTTCTAAAGCTAATTTATAAGATTCACCTTTTTTATTTTTTTGTTCCTTTCTTTCTTTTTTAGAAATGTTATAATCCTCATCATCTTTAATTTTTGGTAATTTTTCCAAAAGACTTACAATCTTTCTTATTCTTTTTTCACGTTGTTCCAAACTCAAATTAGGTTTCTTCTTTAATAATTTCTTTTCTAATCGTTTCCTTTTTTTCTTAATATCTTCCCAATTGATTTTACCCTTTCTAAATTCCTTTTCTCTTTCTTTTTCTTCTTTCTTTCGGTCCTTTGATTTTTTTCGTTTTCTTTTTTCTTCATTTAACTTTTTTCTTCGTACACGCATTTTATTATTTTCTAAAATTGGTGAAATTTGAACACCACAAGATCGTTCAAACCTAGAATGAACACTTCCCCTAACAAATACACTATTATCAAAAACATCTTCTTCAAAAACATCCCAATCAACAGGCAATGAACCATTATCGTTAACTTGTACAAATCTGTCTTTATAAAAATCATCATCTTCAACATAATAAAATTTTAATCCTCCTGCTAATTCTAAATAATCATGGTTATTAACCGAACATAAAGAAGGATCGATTTCAAGTTCGGAAAGTTTTCTTTGTCCCGTTAAAGTTTTATGAGCTTCACCGTAATCCATATAAGAAGTTGTTACAACATTAATTTGTTCATTTCTTCCATATGGAGAAGACGTGCTTGGTATATTTTCTTCTTCTTCACTTTTAGTTGTTGTGCAAGATGTAAAAATCGTTTCGATTTCATATTCAGTTTCAAAATCATTTAGTTTATGATGGGAGATTTTTGTATGGATTTTTTTAAAGTTTCATCTAAGGAATTTATAGTTTCTGATGTAAATGTTGCTTTGCTTGAAGAAAGATTTGAAGAATTGTAATCTTTTTGAATGTGTGGATTATCACAAGAAACAAGATCTTTTCTAATGTCTTTCGATGGGGTTTTTTGTAAATCTTCCAAGACTTTTAAAAGAAGTTTATGTTTATAAAACAATTCTATAAATTCAATTGGACATTTACGAATTATTGTACTTTTATTTTGGGGTTTATTTTGTATTGTGTTTGTTAAATTAATTTGTTTGGATTTTTTCGAATTAAATTCTAATTCTGTTTTTGGTTGATTTTGGTTTTTATATTTAGAATTTGATTCTTCCTTTTCTATATTTTTTACTTCAATGTTACAAATGATTTGAGGTTTTAGAATCGTTGAATCTTTACTTAACCTTGATGACGGTTTTAACCTTGGTGATTTTATTGAAGAATCGTTTTCATCACATTTTGGTTTGATTTTCAAAGCAGAACGAACGATAAAAGGTGAAGTTGCACTTTCAGTTAATTGTCCATTTATATTTTCTTGAGAATTAATTAATTCCGTTAAATCTTCAACGTTCATTCCAACAAAATGAGATTTCTTTAACTTTGAAGCTGATTTTTTTCGAGTATGTTTCATTGATGTTCCTTCTTCTACTTTTTTAATTTTAATATTATCAACAGGAAGGTTTTTATTATTTTTAGAATAAGATTTAAAAACAGCATTTTGATTTCTTTCATTTTTAACCTTTGAATGTTTTGTCGTTTGAATGTTAATACTCTTTGAAAATTTATTTTTTCTTCGCGATTCATTAATTTTTTTAGATATTTCTTTTGCAGAAACATCTTCGCACATTAATTTGTTTTCTAGGGCAGAAGAAATGTTTAAAGGTGAAGTTGTAGCTTCATTTATGTTTCTTGTATTTTGGGTGTTTAATTTTTGAATGTTTGGAAACTTTGAAATTTTATTTATCTTTGATGATTCATTCATTGTTGGATTGAATGTGAATATTCTTTTTGAAGAGACGCTTCTCTTTGAAGAAACATCTTCAACGCTTTTTGATTTGATTTGTAGTTTAGAAGATGTGTTAAAAGGTGAAGCTTCAGCTTCATTTATGTTTCCTACATTTTTGGGTTTAAACCTTTGAATGGTTGGAGATTTTGAAAATTTGTTTGTGTGTGGCGTTTCATTTATTGTTGGATTGAATGCGGATATTCCTTTTGAAGAAATATCTTCATCGCTTTTTGATGCAAACTGTAATGTAGAAGAATTATTAAAAGGTGACGTAGCAGATTCCTTTATGTTTCCTACATTTTTGGGTTTAAATCTTTCAATAGTTGGGGGTTTTGAAAATTTATTTGTCTCTAACGTTTCATTCATTTTTCGGTTAAGTTTGGATATTTCTTTTGAAGAAATGTCTTGATCACTTTTTGATTCGATTTGCAATGTCGAAGAAATGTTAAAAGGCGAAGTTGCGGCTTCATTTATGTTTTCTACGATTTGGGGTGTTATCTTTTGAATCTCTTGAATCTTTGGAAACTTTGAAAATTTCCTCACATTTAATGATTCATTCATTGTTGGATTGAATGTGGATATTTTTCTTGAGGAAATATCTTCTACGCTTTTTGATTCTATTTGTAATATAGAAGAAATGTTAAGAGGTGAAGTTGAAGCTTCATTTATGTTTCCTACAATTTGGGGTTTTACATTTTGAATCTCTTGATTCTTTCGAAACTTTGAAAATTTCTTCATCTTTGATGATTCATTCATTGTTAGATTGAATGTGGATATTTTTCTTGCAGAAATATCTTCATCGCTTTTTGATTCGAATTGTAACGTAGAAGAAATGTTAAAAGGTGAAGTTGCAGCTTCATTTATGTTTCCTACGATTTGGGGTTTTGTCTTTTGACTCTTTGAAAATTCCTTCATCGTTAATAATTCATTCATCGTTGGATTGAATATGGACATTTTTCTTGAAAAAGTATCTTCAACGCTTTTTGATTCTATTTGTAATGTAGAACAAATGTTGAAAGGTGAAGTTCTGGCTTCATTTACCTTTCCTACATTTTTTGGTTTAAATCTTTCAATGGTTGGGGACTTTGAAAATTTATTTATCTTTAATGTTTCATTCATTGTCCGATTAAATGTGGACATTTCTTTTAAAGAAAGATCTTCATCACTTTTTGTTTTGATTTGTAATATAGAAACGTTAAAAGGTGAAGTTGCAGCTTCAGTTATATCTTCATTTCTAACTTCTTCTCTAAATCCTTGTTCTTCTTCGTCTTTAATTAGTTCTGTTAAATCTTCAACATCATTTTTATCAAAATACATTTCTAATAAACTTTCAGTGAATTTTTTACACTTTAATCTTTGCTTACTTTGTTCAGTTTTTCTTGATGTGGATGTTCCTTCTTCTATATTTCTTCCTTCAACACGACCAACAATAACATAATCTTTTTTATTACCTTTACATAAAGATTTTTCAGCGACGAATGTTTTCTTCACTTTTTGAGTTTTAAAAGTGTTTAAAGCCTTTAAAGTCATTGAATCTTTATTTATCTGTAGTGATCGATCAATTACTCGATTAATTGATTTGGGAATATCTTTTGATGCTTTTGAAAAAGCATCTTTTAAAGAAACGTCTTCCTGGCTTTTTGATTCGATTTGTAAAGAAGAAGAACCGTTAAAAGGCGAAGTTCCAGTTTCATTTATGTCTCGATTTATATTTTCTTGTTCTGTAATTAATTCTTTTAAATTTTCAACATCAATTTCATCAAAATCATCTAATACAATCTCTTTGAATTTTTTACACTTTAATCTTTGTGTACTTAGGTCAGCTTTTCTTGATGGTGATGTTCCTTCTTCTATATTTTTTATTTCAACACGTCCAACAATAACATCATCTTTTTTATTATTGCTAGATAAAGATTTTTCATTTACAAATGGTTTTTTAACTTTATGAGTTCTTAAAGTTTTTAAAGTCTTTGAATCTTTATTTATCTTTAGAGATCGATCGATTATTCGATTAACCGTTTTAGGTATGTCTTTTGAATTTTTGGAAAAAACAGCATTTTTCATAGATGTTTCTTCATCACTTCCCGCTTTAATTTTTAATTTAGAAGAAGCTTGAAAAAGTGAAGTATCAGTTATTTCTTTATTTATAGCGATTTTAATTCCTTTTTCTTTAAAACCTGTATCTAATAAATTATTTTTTAAACTTTTTCTTGATTTATTTTGTTCTTGAATTTTCGATTGTGACTTATTAATAATTTTAGACGGTTTTTTAATTCTATGAGAATTTTTAATTTTTATATCTTTACTCATTTTTGGTGATTCATTTATCTTCTTTTGACGATCATCATGTTTTACTTTAATTTCTAAACCAGAACAACTATAAATAGGTGAAGTTTCATTTAATTTCTGATTTGCATTTTCTACCTTAAAACTAATTAATTCGTCTAAATCTTTAGTATTCACTTCATTAGATAATAAATTTTTACCGAATTTTCTAACTTGTATTTTTGATTTATTTTGTTTTGAGTTTCTTGTCTGTGTTAAACTTTCTTTTTTTACCTTAATATTATTAACGTTAAAATCTTTATCATCATTAATTGAATACTTCTTAAATGTTTTTAATGGTTTTTGTAACTTTGAATCGATTAATTTTGTCGTTTCTTTAAAAGAAACGTCATCATTCGAATTTGATTTTATTTCCGAAGTGGAATAAGCACGAAAAGGTGAAGTTCTTTTATCGATTATTTCATAATTAATTACCTTTGGTAAATTTATGGATTTCATTAAATTCTTATCTGGAATACCTTTCATTTCATTAAATTGAGATTCCAATAAATTTCTTGAAGATTTTTTGACTTCTAACTTTGGATTTTTATTTTCTGTTATTTTACAATTTACATTTACTTTTTGGGAATTAATTTGTGATTCAAATAAATTTCTTGAAGATTTTTTAAGTTCTAATTTTGATTGTTGATCTTCTAACATTAACTCTTTTAATTCGTTTAATTCTAAATGACTAATATTATTAGTATTTTTATTATTATTTTTAATTAAACGTTTATCAACGCTCTTTTTATCATCAGATTTTTGATGATGACATTTAGAAACTTTCAAATCTTTATTTATTTTACGTTTTTCAATTGGTGTCGTTTGATTTGAAGAATCTTTAAGAGCATCACATCTTTCAAAATGATGTTTATGTGTCGATTTACTTTTAGATCCATCTTCTAAGAAATCACACGTAATTGTCTCTTTATTTATAAGAACTATTTCCTCTTCTTCGATATTTTCAACGATTTCTTCATTAAAACTATTTTTATTCTTATCATTTCCTAATTTCGTTTTTAATTTGTTATAGATATCAAAATGTGAAGAATTAATTTTCTTTATTTTTTCACTTAAATATCCTTTAATATTCGGAATTTTCTTCGTTTCTTTTAAAGAATTATCATCTTCACTTTTTTCATTAATAAAACTTTCTTTAAAATCTTTTCTAAGATATTCTTTAGTTTTAACTTTTGATTTATTTATATTAGTTTTTGATTTATTTATACTAGTTTTTGATTTATTTATATTAGTTTTTAATTTAATTGTATTATTTTTTGATTTATTTATATTAATTTTTGATTTATTTGTATTAATTTTTGATTTATTTGTATTAATTTTTGATTCATTTGTATTTCTTTTCGATTTAATTCCATTAGTTTTTGATTTATTTGTTGAAAAATCAATCCACCACGAAGTTGTTGGTTTCTTATTTGAAATAATTTCCTCAGTTTTTATAAAATTTTCTTGTTCATAAGAAACTAAATCATGATTTAAATTTTCTTGATTTAAATTTTTATTTTCTTCCTGTTTTATATCCTTTAATTCCATATCTTTTTCATCATTGACTTTTTCAACTAATAAATCATTAAAATCAGATTGATTTTCTTTCTCAATCATTTCATGTTTATAACTTTTAATATTTACAGCAGAATAAACGTGAAAAAGTGAAGACGAAATTTCTTTATTTGATCCTGATTTGTTTATCTTTCGTATTTCTTGTTTATTTTCTTGACAATTAATCATTCTTTTAACATCTTCAACATCAACCTGATCAAATTGATACTCTAACATATCTCTAACATCTTTTAATTCTTCTGAAATAAAAATATAAAGAGGTTTTTCATAAGGATCGGTTTCCACGTCTACACTTTTCTTCATTTTTTCTTCTTTTAAAACAGAACATGCTTTTTCAACTTGAACTAAAGAAGTGGAAACGTTTGCGTTTTTCCGATCGATTATAGTTTCATTTACAGCATCTTTACGTTGATTAAGCACAGTATCTTTCGTTTCTTGGGTTATAACATTAAAAACATCTTTATCATTTTTATAATAATTCGAATAAGAACAAGACGAAGTTGTATCATCATTTGTAGAAAAATTTTTTGATGACGAAGACTGATTTATTACATCATGCGATGGGATTTTATCTAATATCGAAGATAAAATATCTTTTACTATATCAACGGCTAAATTATGATTAGGATAAATAAATTCTTCCGAAACTACAGAAGATGAAGATTCTTGAAATTGTGGAATTCGAATAATCTTTTTTACATGTTGATCTTTTTTTAAGTTTGGTTTTTTTCTTGTTGATCGTTTAATCGGTTGTGTAGAAGCATCTATAAATTCTCTCTTTAATAATTTCAAAGCTTGAAAAGATTTTCTTATTTTTTTATAATAATTAAGCCGATTGTGAAAGTATTCAACTTGATAAGATTGATTAAATGGAGTTTTTTTATTATTTTCTTCGCTGGTAAATGATGAACTAATCGTTTGATTTGATGAAGAAGTTTTACTAAGTTTTTCTTCATTAGAAAATGAATATTTTGGATTTTTAATTGATTGATTTGAAAAAATACATCGATTTGTTTTATTTATTTTAATTGTTTGAATTTCATTACTTAAATCTTTACTTTTATCTGTATTTGTTTTAGAACTTTCCGATGAAAGACTTATCCAACTTTTAGAATTTGATAAATTTTGACTTTTTTGTCTTGAAGAACAACATTCAAGACTATTTGTTTTAAAAAAATCGTTATTTGATGGAATATTAGTGATTTGTGTCGGAGATTTTTCCATTTTATTCATTTGGTTTTCTTCAAAAACATTTATTACACTTTGTTTTAAAGTATCCATTGATTCCTTTAAGTCTTTCCTTAAGTTTTCTCCTTCAGATTTTTTTTCTGAATTTGTTAAAAAACTACCTTTAGATTCCTTATTTTTTTCTGTACTGCTTAATGTAGAACTTGTTACATTACATTCTGAAGAACTTTTATGAGATATGTATTCTTTCTTAATTTTTTGTAAAAGATGGAGTGAAGGTGATTTTTTAGTTCCATCTCTTGAGAAAAAATGTATATTTGAAAGAAAGTTTATAAATTCATTTTTTAATTCTATTGATTTCTTTCTATTTTCTTCTTGAATCTTTTTTTCTTCATTATTGGTTAATGATGAAGAAGAAGCTTTAACAAATTTATCAACTTTTATGATTTCTTTTTTAATACTTTCTGTAGTTGATGAAGAATAGATTCCTTTTGCAGGAAATAAACGAATATTTGAGTGAATACTAAGAAAATTAATCTTTGAAGTTTGATGCTTCGAAGGTTTCTTCTTCAATTCTTGTCTTTCTTCTTGTTGAGTGATAGTTTCAGTTTCTTCATTTTTATTTTCCTCTGTTCTAAGTAATGAAAAATCTATGCATGTTTTTGAACATCTATTAAGAGTTTGTGTTCCTTTTTTATGTATTCTTCCAAATGAAGAAGAGTTTTTAGTTCTTTTTGATGTAAAAAGACGAATATTTGATGGAATGCTAACAAATTGAATCGTTGAAGCTTCGTTTTTCTTCCTTTTTTCGTCCTGAAGCTTCTTATTTTGTTGAGTATTAATTTCAATTTCCCAATTTTTATTTTCCTGTATATTAATCAATGAAGAACCTCGAAAAGTCCGAACAGTTCTTGAGCTTCTCTTTTTTTGAAGTCCTCTTCTATGTAAAGAAGAATGTTGTCTTCCTTTTGACGTCGAAGAAGATTTTTTTGCTGCTTTTGATGATGAAGAAGTACTTTTAATACACTTTGGTGAAAAAACACGAATATTTGATGGAATACTAACGAATTGAATCGTTGAAGCTACATTTCTCTTACTTTCTTCATCTTGAAATTTCTTCTCTTGTTGAGAACTAATTTCAACTTCCCGATTTTTATTTTCCTCTATATTAATCAATGAGGTATCTTTAAAAGTATGAAAAGTTCTCCAACCTCTCTTTTTTTGAAGTCTTTTTCTATATGAAGAAGAGTTTTTTGTTTCTGTTGATGATGAAGAAGAGTTTTTTACTTCTCTTGATGACGAAGAAGAACTTTTAATACATTTTTGCGAAAATTTACGAATATTTGATGGAATACTAACAAATTGAATTGTTGAAGATTGATTCTGGCTACTTTCTTTGTCTTGAAGTTTCTTCATTTGTTGGTAGCTAGTTGAAATTTCTTGATTTTTATTTCTTTCTATACTAATCGATGAAGAACTTTTAAAATTCGCTCCCAATCTTACGTTTTTCATTTTTTGAAGTTTTCTTCGATATGAAGAAGAGTTTTTTGTTTCTTTTGATGAAGAGGTGGAGTTTTTTGTTTCTCTTGATGACGAAGAAGAACTTTTAATACAATTTTGCGAAAATTTACGAATATTTGATGGAATACTAACAAATTGAATTATTGAAGCTTCCTTCTTTTTACTTTCTTTCCTTTGAAGTTTCTTCATTTCTTGATAACTAGTTGAAATTTCTTCATTTTTATATTTCTCTATACTAATCAATGAAGAAGCTTTAAAATTCGTTTCCAATCTTGAACTTTTCTTTTTTTGGAGGTTTATTCTACATGAAGATGAGTTTTTTGTTTCTTTTGATGATGAAGAAGAACTTTTAATAAATTTTTGCGAAAATTTACGAATGTTTGGTGGAATACTATTTATTGAAGCTTGATTCTTTTTACTTTTTCTGTCTTGAAGTTTCTTCATTTGTTGAAAACTTGTTGAAAGTCCTTGATTTTTACGTTTTTCCATACTAATCGATGAAGAACCTTTAAAATTTGTTTCTAATCTTGAGTTTCTATTCTTTTGAAGTTTTCTTTTATTTGTAGAAGAGTTTTTTGTTGCCTTTGATGATGACGAAGAACTTTTAATACACTTTGGTGAGAAAGCCCGAATGTTTGATGGAATACTAATCAATCGAATTGTTGAAGCTTGATTCTTTTTACTTTCTTCGTCTTTAAGTTTCTTCATTTGTTGATGACTAATTGAAATTCCTTGATTTTTATTTTTTTCCTTGTCAATCAATGAAGAACCTTTAAAATTTTTTTCTAGTCCTGAGTTTTTCTCTTTTTGGTGTTTTGTTCTGTTTGAAGAAGAATCTTTAGTTGAATAAGAATAGGTTTTTGTTACATTGGATGATAAACAAGAACTTTTAATGCATTTTGGTGAGAAGACACGAATATTTGATGGAATACTAACGAACTGAATTGTTGAAATTTGATTCCTTTTACTTTCTTTGTCTTGAAATTTCTTGATTTGTTGATCATTGCCTGAAATTTCTTGATTTTTACTTTTTCCCAAACTAATCGATGAAGAATCTTTAAAACTTGCTTGTAATCTCGAGTTTTTCTTTTTTTGTTGTTTTCTTCTATATGAAGAAGAGTTTTTTGTTTCTTTTAATGAAGAAGTAGAGCTTTTTGTTTCTTTTGATGAAGAATTAGAGTTTTTTGTTACTTTAGACGATGATGAAGAACTTTTAATAGATTTTGACGAAAAAACACGAATATTTGATGGAATGCTAACGAATTCAATGGTTGAAGCTTGAGTCTTTTTATTTTCTTCGTCTTTAACTTTCTTCATTTGGTGATAACTAGTTGAAATGTCTAAATTTTTATTTTCCTCTATATTAATCAATGAAGAGTTTTTAAAACCCATTTTGTTGTTGTTTTTGAACGCTCCTGAACTTTCCTCCACAACTTTCATTCCCTTTTTAATTTTTCTGCTAAATGAAGAAGAATTTTTAATTCCTTTTGATGAAAAAAGTCGAATATTTGATGGAATACTAACAAATTGAATCGCCGAAGATTGTATTTTTATAAATTCTTTTGATTTTTTATCACTTTCTTCATCTAAGATTCGTTCTTCTCTACTGATTGATAACGTTCTAGAAGTTACATCAGATTTGAGTGAAATTTTTGATGAAACTTGTACTTCCTTCTTACTTCCATTTGGATTAAAGAAACGTATATACGAAGGAATACTTACAACTTGATTAACTATTGAAGTTTTACCAATTGATGAATATATCTTGTTGTTTTCATTCACTTTTTTCGAACGAAATCTTTCAATGGGAAAAAATTCAGATGAAACACTAACGTATTGAACGTTAGAAGCTTCATTTTTCTTAGCTAATTGTTCATCTAAATCGCAAATATATTTACAATAATTTCCTTTATAATCTTTCTTTAAAGTCTTCTTTGTTTTATCACAACAAGTATCTTCTACATCGTCAGATTTCTTTTTTTGGACTAAACCGGTCATTTTACGTTGTATTTTAGAAGTGCTGAAAGATATTTTCGGGCGTCGATTATCTTTAAAACTTACAACGCGCGTTTCTTCACCTTTTTTGTTCAATCTTGGTTGTTTTTGAACACCTATTTCATTCGTTTCAGGTTTTTTCTTTTTCCTTCTTGGCGCAGTTTTATTTGCCAAAGTTTTATCAAGAAGACCAGAAACGGCAACTGAAACTTTACTTTGTGGTTTTCTCTTTCTTTTCTTTTCACCATCTTTCCGTTTTAATTCTTCTTCTTTTTTCAACCACTCTTGATTTTGTTTCTTTATTTGTTCTTCAAATTGCGTCACCCTTTTATCTCCACATTGAGCTGATTCGCATTTCTTAATATTTTTCCCCTTTAATTTTCGCTTACGTTGCTCTTCATGGGATATTTTCCTTCTTTCTAAGCTTTCAATCTTTTCTAAGGTTCGTTCTTTATGTTTTTCTTGGATTTTTTCTCGTTGTTCTGAAAAAGGAAGTTTAATTAAGTTTTTATGATGAATTTCTTCTTCGTCTTTTGCAGTTTCGAGTGGATGAGTCACGTTAACTTCTAATTCCTCTTTTGCTGTACTTTCTTCGGTACTATCTCCATTCTTTTTGACTTTTCTTCTTCTTCTTCGTTTAGTTCCTGTACCAATAGTACGGACAGTTTTGCTTAATGCTTTGGGAGGTTTTGATTCCAATCTGTTCTTGAGATAAGAAATTTTAAATTGATCGATTGCTTCTTTCGTACTTGCAGCTTTTAAAGCAGCTTTAAAGTTTCCGCAGCCACAATTAATTCGATCGATTTTATCTAATTGTAGTAAACCGTCTTGTTTTCCTCCCCATCTAGGTATGAAAAGATCGCTATCGTATTCTAACGGTTCATTCATGGGGATAGGACATGGAGTTATACGTTCCACATCGGGGAATGGTTGGAAATCGGGAAGTTGTTCCCATTCCCTTTGCATTCTTGCCAAGATATCAGAATCAGTAGCATGCAAAGAGTCTGCGGAAATAAATGATAAGTCCGAGTCGGACGGTCCAACCCTTAACTTCCTCCTCCTCTTCTTTTTCTTGGGTTGCCATTCTTCCTCTTCTACTGCTTCTGCCGCAGCAAGATCTGTTGCTGAAAGTTTAAGAAGTTCGTCCGCTTCCAAAGGATGTTCTTCTTCCATATCCAGAAAACCGTGATCTTCGGTTATCATTTTTATTAACTGCAATTCTCTTGGACTTACACCAATAAAATGTTTTTCAAAGGCGGCACACTGGAGGATTTTTTCTAATCTTTGGAGATCTAAATGACCTTCGTCTATGGAATCGTCGTTTAAATATTCTAGTTCAGTCATACAAGCTTCTTTACCTGGGATGCTCATTTTTAACTGGTTTTTGTAATAAAAAAAATGAATATGTATAAATGTATAAAATATAAAGATGTGTATTACAAAACGAATGAATTTTTCTACCTTGGTCTGTTATTTTGATAAAAAAATGTTAATAAAATTCATTTAAAATAAAGAGATTCGTAAAGTTTACGATTGTAGCCTATGTAGTGAAACCTCTATTAATGGAAATCTTTAGAGGGCGAATACCTTTTAAAACGGAGAAAATTCTATTGTCAGGGCTAAAGCTCATTTAAATTAATGTACTAAATATCTCATAATAGTGGACCTTCTCTTTATGGTCAGCGGAGAGCAGAAAACAGATCCCTACGTAAAATTTTACCTCTTAACAGTGAACAGGCGAATGAAAGTTTCTTAGAATTGAATCGCCGTATTTGTTTGAGAACAAACAACAAATTATGTTTATTCAATTTGTCGAAAACTATGGCCCTTACAGTCCGACACGCGAGAACTTGCGGCTGAGATTTCACAAACATGCGCGACAGCGAAAGTGAGAAAGTATTCGGGTAGATAGAGATAAAATTACGCGTGCCTCTTTAGCTGCAGTGTGCTATCCATGGCCGGTTTCAGACAATTGGAACACTTGCAAACGCGAATTCTCCCCGAAGTAACTTCGCTCTTGAAGAGGGGGTGAATGAACATTTTGGGCATTCCTAACGATTGGTTGTTTTTTCCAGATGGTATTTCTTTAAACAATTCCAAACCGTTGACGAACGTGACATCGTCGACATGTTTATTACACAAATTTATTACTTTGGGTCTGAATCCCTGCCTGAACTTAACAAATGCGTAAAAACAAAACAAAAAAATGTTTAAACTAAAGCCCGTAATATATGGAATTATTACAAGTCTATGTATAAAATACTTAAGACGACCCTGGTATATTCAGATTGGTTACTGTATTAGTTGCGGACCCCCTTTGTTCCCCTTTATGGACGTCTATGGCTGTTCGGCTATCTTCGGAAATTTCTACTGCTATCTTTTACTGCTATTTTCACACCCGTTAATTCTGGATGCAACCGGACTTCGGTTATTAGCCGTTTCGTATGTTGTCTAAGAGCGCTGTACACGCACTTACGAATATGCCAAACACTGAATGCTGTAATACAATGTAAGGCCGGATGTCCACCGGATCTTTCCGATTAGAATCCGGTCGATTTATATCTGTTGCTAAGATTGGTGGGAACGGTGGAAATCGCTAGTGTACGTCCATTGCTATTTTTGACAACATATCATCAAATGAAGATGGAGTTGTTCAATATTGGATACATCGATACATAAAAGGCAGTCCTCATAGAGGCCTTAGGCCGGGTGTCTAGCAGATCGTACCGATGATAATCGGGCCGAATGACACCAGTTGCTAAGATTAGTCGGAACGACGAAATCGTCAGTGATTGTCCATTGGTAGTTTTGATAACATGTCATCAAGTGAAGAAGAGGCTGATGACGAGAGGAAGAAAGCATCGCCACATATACTGGATACATCCGTACATAAAAAATAATCCTCATAGAGGTGTTCTTATATTTACATTGGAACAAAGATACTCAAATATGACTCAAAATCAAAAACCGGTCGCCATACGACTTCAGTCGGAGTCAACTAATGTCGTGTCAATGGACACGCCTCAATATAAAAACATAAGCACTATCTTGATCGATTCACATCGCACCGATTTTGATCGCGTCGATCCAGTGGACACCTGGCCTTACAGTCTGTTAGCTGACTGACCTATATCAGGCGGACTCGTTCTACTGATATAATTCGTACCATCTATACTGAAAGTGACGCATTGATTTATGGTACAATACTGCGCATACGGTACAAATAAGTTGATGTGTGTTAGAAGGAGAGCGCATATTATTAGTACATCTGTTCATACGCTTTTAAACGATGAGTCACTTTCACTATAGATGGTACGAATAATAGTCCTCATACGTGCCGCGTAGCTGTACGCATATAGCTTTTCATCAGTGCTGTAGTGAATAGACTCATGCACATAGGGTCAATGCATTGGTTCTCGACCAGTTAACAAAAAAATTGACTTTGAATATATTTATTATTATTATTTTTTACTACTAAAGAAGGTGAAAATAATCAATTTCTTTGTTACAGTGGTCGAGAAGTAATTGATTTTCGACCACCTATAATACGAGTGTAAAAAAGAATACTTAGGTCTAATTTAATGGTCGCAAACTAAAATTTAAAAAGTAGATATATAAATTAATGGAAGTATACACAAAAATACCAACAATTCTTAAATAGATGATATTATCAAAACAATTATTTTTTTAAAAAGCTTATTGATTTTCGACCATTTTGGTCGAGAACTGAAAAAGGCAATTATTTTAATATTGGTTGGCGACCATGAAACATTAAGCAAAGAACTTACTGTGAGTCTATTTTTTCTTCAAATATATAAGCAACTATAAATAATAATAGATATAAACCATAATATAATCACCTAACGTGTTTAGAATCAAAGTTATTTACTATTTTCTGGGCGAATTCGGTTAATACTTTTTTAAACTATACATGAAACTATACTGTCATCGGGATAGACATGTATTTACTGATTTTTCACGGAATAACGCAGATTTTTAGCTGCATTTTGAGAACAATTTAAAAAGTGCTATAGAAGTACAAAACCGAATGTGCACACCTTTTTAAAGTATAGCGAATATATTTCTTATTATTTGACTTTAAATTACAAAATGGTCGAGATTCAGTGCCGGTCGGCTAACCAGTGCATTTACCCTATATTGATATAGCAACGCACCACCGATGGCAGCGTTGATCGTCAGTTGAGCACTAAAACCATCTTTAAGGTAGATAGTAAACCTGGGTAGAGATGACGTTATTATAAAAGTTTCAGACAACACATCCTACCGTCATAACCAAAACTACATAAAAATCTTCGAAATTAAAAATTTTTTTTTTCAAACATTTTATTTTATGACTTCATTCGTACTACAAAAAGTCAGTCATAAGTGATTAATTATTATAACTGACTATATACAAAAAATAGATAGCAATTGAAAGAGAGAATTATCATCATTAAATTACTGGCTACTGTCTTAACACACCAAAGTAGAAAAATTATTTATTTAAAAATACCTACCGCTGAGCTATCAGGTTTAACTCTAACACCAACACGTGTATGAAGAGGTGGAACCCCTCGTGGTTTTAATCTCCTCGTCCAATCGAACATTGGTACCAAGGGAGTTATGCTTTCATCCGGATTCACCTTTCTTAATCCTCCTCTCAAAGCCATATGTCTCTTATAAGCTAAGAAAAGTCTATCCGAATAAATATGTGTATTGGGGTACATTTCTTTCGGATCGATAACTCCACTCCGTCCCTGATGATGTCTAATTTCTTCCATAACGTTATAAACTTCTAAAGTCGTTTGAAATGGCGTTAAATACGTATCGGAATAAACTTTGGATTGATTTTTATTCTTTCGGGAATATAATTCAATCATTTCCGTTAATGACAATTTTTTTTCAGGTTCTTGAAATACTTTAGAAGGGGTCTTATATACTTTTTGCCAAAATTCTCTTCTTAACGGATTATTTTTAATTTTTCTTAATTGAGTTGTTCCTTTACTTTTCATTAATTTCGGTATTTCACCTAATTTATTTTTCATCATTTTAAAAGCTGATGATAATCCTAAAAAATAAAATAAAGAAGTTAATGGGTTCAAAAATATTTAATTTTTGATACGTACTTACTTTGCTATCATTCTTTTCCTCTTTTGATGTGCTGGATTTTTCAGAAGTTTGAATACTTGTTTCTGTTGATAATAACGTTGATACATCGCTAATTGGTGATGAATCTAATGTTGATTCTTCATTAGGTTTTATTTCAAGCGCATTTGGTACTTTTACGCACATTAAGAACTTTTTTATAAATGAATAAACCGAAGTGTTTGCTCTTGCATCATCTTTAAATGGTTTTATATTACCTTGAACACTATTTTTTTTCATGATTTTCATTCGGTCTTTAATCCCAATCGTACGCGAAGACGTTAATGATGAAAGAATATGTTGTTCAGAATCAGTTTCATTACTTACGTTTGTATTATAGAAAATTGGAACGACATTTCGAGATTTTTGATTGTTTGAAAACAATTTTAACATTTCCTTTTGTAAGAGTGATTCTTCTTTATTTACCTTTTCGTTTAATTTATCTAAAAGAAGTAGTTTTTCCCAATATGTCCAATCTTTTTCAATTTGTTTAAAAATCATCTCGCTGGTGATGTTTTCAACGTTTGAAGCTTTGGAAAAGAGTGAAATTAATTTTGCTATTTCTCCACTACCTTTCGTAACGGTTTCAGTTATAATTTGAGAAGGTGATGATGAATTAGATTTTAAAACAGCTTTAGTGTTAGTTATGTTTGATTCTTTAGTTTTTGTTTCATTTGAATTTAGATTATTGTTTTTATTAAAATCATCTTTTTCATTTGGTTTATTTATTGATTTTTCTTGGGTGTTTTGAAAGGAATCACCAATTTTTTTATGGTCATTTTTTAATTTATTAAAATTAATATCTAAAAGACTTCGTTTTCGATCTGTAGTTGAAGATGAAGAATCTATTGATTTTTGAAATGTGCTATTAATTTTTTTATCACTAGTTTCGTTTACATTTTGTGTTTTGATTTTCTTTGAATGTTTATCTTTTCTTCTATACACTTCAGAGATTATTTTCATATCTCCAGCACTTTGTTCCTTTTTGGGAGAAATAAAATGTATACTTTCATTTTTCTCTTTGTTATTTTTTAAGGTTTCAGTCTTATTTTCTGGTTTATTTAATTCTTTCTTTTCTTTATGGTGATTAAAATTTTCTTTTTCCATTTGAATATTTTTTATTTCATTTTCAACATTTTCCTTTCGTTTTTCAATGTTGGTTTTGATGTTTTTGACATTATTGTGTTCATCTTTAAAAATCTCTTTTCCTTCTGTAAGAAAATCTATAATTTGGGTTGCATTTTGAATTCTTTTAGTTTTATGTTTAAAACTTTCGATTTTCTTTAAACTTTTAATACTTTGTTCACTTTCAGTATCAAAAATTTTCCTTTTCTCTTCTTGTTTTTTGATTTGAAGTTGTTCTTTTAATTTCTCTTGTCTTCCTTTAAAATGTTTCGTTGAAATTTCATTCTTTTCAGTTTTATTTTTCAGTTTATTTGATTCTCTTTTCTCTTTGTTGTGTTTAATGTCTGAATTTTCCTTTTCTATTTGAAGGTTTTCTATTTCATTTTCAACGTTTTGTATTTGTTTTATAATCTTGGTTTTAACATCATTGCGTTTTTCTTTAAAACTTTCATTTTCTTCTTTAGAAAGATTTGTAACTTGGGTTGCATTTTCAATTTTATGCTTAAAACTTCCGATTTTCTTCAAACTTTTAATACTTTGTTCACTTTCAGTATCCAAAAATTTTCTTTTATCTTTTTGTTTTTGAATTTTAAGTTCTTTTAATTTCTCTTGCCTTCCTTTAAAATGTTTGGTTGAAAGATTCTTTTCATTTTCTTTTTCTAAATTTTCAATATTCTTTTGACCACATTTAACATTTTTTAAGACTTTAACGCTTTCTTTACTTTGATGATTATCTTTATTTTTTATTTCAATTTTATCCTTTTTAACTTCTACTTCTTGAATCCTTTTTTCTTGTTTAGATTTTGGTCTCTGTTCTTTAAAAAACTCTAATCTTTGATTTTTATCATCTAAAATCTTTAAATCTTTCCCTTTTTCAAATTCCTTCAATTCCAGTTTTTCATTTTGTTTTCTTTTTATTTCATCCTTTTTAATATCTTTCTTATTTCTTTCTAATTCCTGGTTTTCTTTCTTTTCTTCCTTCTTCCTCTCTTTTCGATCTTTAAAAGATTTCGCCCAACTTTGAATTTTTCCCATTTTCTTAATACTTCCAATACTTTGTTGACTTATTGAAGAATCCACTTTTTCTTCCCTTCTTTTCCTACTTTCTCGACCTTCACTTTGTACCTCGCGATTTTTTACATTATCCTTTACTTCAATCATATAAATTGGTGTATTTTGTTTCTTATTAACTTTTTTTAAATCTAAATTTCGTTTGGTTTTCGAAAAATTTGAGTTTGCTTTTTTGTTCTCCTCTTTCGAAACTTCATTTCTCTTTATTTCCTTTCCTTCATTTATTTTTGATTCCTTTTTTTCAATTTTCTTTTCTTTATGTTTCCCATCAATTTTCTTTTCTTTCTTCTTTTCATCAATTTTCCTTTTGTGTTTCTCATTGACGCCTTTTTCAGAACTTTTCTTCTTTAATTTTTCCTTCACAGCTTGTATCATTCGAAATCTTTCTTCTTCCTTTTGCTTTAAAGATTCGGCTTGTTTAAATCTTTCAATATAAGATCGAGAACCTTTTAAAGACTTAGGAGTCATTTCTTTCAACTTAGGTGAACTTTTATGTTCAATTAAACTTTTCGAAGATCGAAGAGAACTTTTCTTTTCTTTAAAAATCGTCGCTTCTTCCGTTTTTAAACTTTCTACGTTATCGGTTGTTGATTTACAACTAAACGCCGTTCTTATAGTATACGAACGTGAAGAAATAGCTGATAAATGTCTCGATAAATCATAATAACTCGTATTACGTTTATCTTCGGTACTTTTTGATCGTTGTTTTAATTTCGGTCGTTTCTTTTCGGTTTCCGTTGATTTATTCGATGTGTTTGGGGTAGTTTGGTTATTTTTTTCATTACTTTTGGTTATCTTTTCTATTTCCATAGTTTCAACTTGGGCATCTTTATAAGAAATGTTACTTTTAGTTTTTTTCTTTAATTTTTCTTGGTTAACTTTCGAAGATTTTCTTGAAACTGAAGTATTTCTTTTAGATTTTAAATCGTAACTAAAGAAACTTGGATATCTTTGTGAATCTAACGTTATGGTTTTATGATGAGATGTGGAAGGTGAATTTATGGAAGTTATAGAATTTATAGAACAATCAACGTTGGATTCATTTGTTGGAATAGCTTTAATTTTTCCGAAAAATTGGAAATTTTGTTTTAAATTCGATTGGTTTTGTTTTAAAAAATTGTACCATTCAACAAAAATAGGATACATGTCTTCAGCCATACATAAAGTTCCACTACTACTAATGTAACATTTTTGATTTGGATTTTCTTGAGTTGTATTTGAATTTCCAACTGTAACGTATTGTTGTTTTGGGGATTCGTTTTGAAATTCGTCTGTACTTTCGAAAGATTTGTAGTTGCTGCTAAAAAGCAAAGTCGTTTCTTTACTCTTTTGGTTGTGATTTTTTAAATCAGGTTTTTCTTTTTCTTCTGACATGATTGTTAAGATTATTTTCTTCTCGTTCTTTGTTGCAGATATTTTCTAAAAATCTGATTTTGTATTTCGCTTGAAGAAATTAACTGGTAAAAATCGGTCGTTTTCGGGTTTTTACTCGTTGACATCTCTGAAGATTTCTTCAATTTGAAATCACCTATTGACAAAGTTATCTTCCATAATTTGGATTAAAACAGCATAATTTTGAATTTTGATAAAAATAAAACGTAAGAATTTTGACAGGAATTTTGACAAATATCAAAGCATCTAAAATTTAATTGATGTCTTTGATTTTTTCTATCATACATTTAATATAAAGAAAGTCATGGAAATTAATTAAGTGGCATGAAAATTTGGTAAATTGGCATCCTTGTACGACAATTACATTCTTAAGGTCAAAGTTTCTTAGGTTAGTTATGTTATGGTATTCTTCTGGTCGGGTTTTGGAGTTCGAACACTAACAAGGGGAGGGCGTGTGGTGTTCTTTTCTTAATCTGTCCTTGAGCTGAGTGGTAGAGTATCATACAAGGATTCATTGATTCAGCAAGAAGACATTGCTGACTCACCGCTTTAACCACTCTGCCATCTGAGATATGTAAATAACTTTGCTTATCCAAAATATAAACCGAGCGTTAAACTTTAAACGCGATTTATTTAGTTTTGGCTGAATAGTAGGGAAGACCGGGGTCAAAAATAACACGTCATGAAAGTAACAATGCTTCTCCTAATTTGCACTTATACTTTTAAGACGTTTACTCTTCGCTAATAGTTGTGTATTTCTGTCTCCATGAAAATGATAAAGTGATATGGGGCCATCGTGCTATCTTGTAGTTGTATGTCACAATTTGCGTTTCAAAGTGACTAAAGTAAGTTTGTCTGCTTTTATTTTTATATAGAGAAATATTATTAATTTTATTTGTAATAGGTTCAAACATTGTTAGTTCGTTTCTTGAATGTCTACTTTATTAATTTATAAATTTGGAAACTTGTCAGATATAGTACAATGGAGCTGTAAATTTTTTGTCCTTAAATACGCGTTTGGGGACAAAAGTAACGACGTACTTGGAGGACGAAAGTAACATGTTACTTACGTCCACAACAAATTCCGATTTTAATGTTATGTTTAATTTTCAAATTGAACTTTGTAAACTGCCTCGTACACGTATTAGTAGAACTACTAATTGTAAGTAGGAGGACAGCAAAATAAAAATTTATGAAAATGCAGCAGCAGAACATTTAACAAATAATTTAAGCATTAGACCGACGGCTAAATGTACGAAATTTGCCATGTTACCTTATCAAAATATATAAACAAATAAAAGCAGGCGACACATCGGCAATGCTGAGATATCGTAGTGTCAGATGCGTTTTTACTGAAGAAGAAGAAAAAATGTTTGAGAAATATTAGTTCGGGGAAAAAGAAATCCATTATTTTTCGATCTAGTTTTAGCTCATGTAAAAATAATGGATATCTTGTTTCCCAACCTGATATACTGTAGATTCGGGAAATTTATATTATGGACTTCGACCTCAAAAAGTCAAAATTGGCTTGCCAATTAGCTGTGGCAGATGATAAAAAAATGCCAGAAACGTGGGACAACAATGAATTAGCTGAAGCCGAATGATCTTCCTGTTTTATATACAGGGTGTCCGGAAATAACGTGCGTATACTGAAGGGGGTAATTCTACAACAAAAATTATGAAGAAAAGTTCATATAAATATGTGTCCGGAAATGCTTCCCAAAAGTGCTACAGCTCTTTGAAGTTGACACTCACGGTGTGGTTTTTTTAAATTATTTCACTTATCCTACAGAGTAGGAGGTTGAATTTTGGAACATCCCCTGTTAGTTACATAAGGAATATGATGATGGCAACCAAAATGATCTATGATGAACAGGCTTCAGTACCGATTCTGAGAGGCGCATTTAAAGTTCCATATTTTTTTTGGCCGATAATTTTTTGAAAATCTGATTTCAAAACTGGACTGTTTAGACAAAAATACAAAAAAAAGTTACTAACATACGATGTCCTACCATGCACCCATTTCGAGAAATTCAACGATTATGCAGTAGTGACACACAACTTTATGTTCAAAAATCTCTAAATATCGTAATAGGTTCGCGCCATGTTATTTGACAATTAGTATGTGTCACTCCTTAATAAAAAATAATGATAAATACTTAAATTTATAAACAAAAAACGGGTACAGTTTCTGTGTTTCTGCTTAAATAAATCTTTTCCTGTTTAGTTATGTACTTGTTTTTGTTTATAAAAGTAGGTTTTTATCATTATTTTTTATTAAGGAATGACACATACTAATTGTCAAATAATATGGCGCGAACCTACTACGATATTTACAGATTTTTTGAACATAAAGTTGTGTGTCACTACTGCATAATCGTTGAATTTCTCGAAATGGGTGCATGGTAGGACATCGTATGTTAGTAACTTTTTTTTGTATTTTTGTCTAAACATTCCAATTTTGAAATCAGATTTTTGAAAAATTATCAACCAAAAAAAATACGGGATTTTAAATGCGCTCCTTAGCCTCGGTACCAAAACCTGTTCATCATAGATCATTTTGGTTGCCATCATCATATTCCTTATGTAAATAATAGGGGATGTTCCAAAATTCAACATCCTACTCTGTAGGATAAGTGAAATAATTTAAAAAAACCACACCGTGAGTGTCAACTTCAAAGAGCTATAGCTCCTTTGGGAAGCAGTTTCGGACACATGTTTATATAAACTTTTCTTCATAATTTTTGCTGTAGAATTACTCCCTTCAGTATACGAACGTTATTTCCGGACACCCTGTATAGACATCCCACTTTAGCTTTACGTACTCCTCAAGCCACAAGCACGTGCAACCAGTTTCGATTAAACTAATGTTAATGCGCCCTTTGACAATTTGAAATAAGTTCTAGATCGCTACAAGTTTTCTATAAGTTTTCATAAACTGAGTTAATGTCCATGAAACCTGAAGACGATGACTCTATATCCAAATAAGTTATGTTACACCTTTTATTTGATTTCTCGAAGAAATTTATTTTGTTATTATAATCTATTCATTAGTCCAAATCCTATTACTGTTATCCCCACAATATGTTACTTTCGTCCTGTATGTATGGGATGAAAGTAACACTTGACATTTCGCAGTAAAAATCTTATAAATAAACAACCGCTGCACATCGCGCTTAAAGTTTGCGTTTATTAATAAAGAAATGAATGACCTGTGTACAGGTAACGTTAATTCTGTACAACTCTTGTAAATGAGTTAATAATCAACATGAAACTAAAAAATGTTACTTTTGTTCCCGGTCTCCCCTACGTTTTAGTACTTTGTCAATTGAATTCTTGTATGATACTCTACCACTCAGCTCGCGCCCTCTCCTTGTAAGTTCATGTCACACTTCAGTTACACGATTTCTGCATACTTCAAAGAATTCTTGGATTCTTGTGACTTCGTATTCTTCTTTGAAGCGTTTTTATTATTTTTTCTCTACTATTATCTTTCTTGATTTTCGATCAGGTTTTTCTGTTCAGTGATCTTCTCTCTTCGGCTCCTTTATTTAATTACCTATCCCGTAGTTAATAAATATTTACAAAATTCTAACTTATTATCGAACACTAAAGAATGGACGATAACACGTAACAGGAGACAAAGTTCTTCTGCGATCCAGGGGACCGTTGACTCAACTTGAGGTATCTAAAGAACCCTCGAATTTCTTTGTCTGGAGAAGAATTGATTTAGCAAGGAAAGTTATCACAGTAGGATTCCCGTGGTATTAACGAAATTATATGTATAGTAGTAGATAGATTTTTCAAGAGATCTGACATTAATTAACTTCTTCTGTTGTGCTATAAATCTTCTACATCTAAAGAAAATGTGGTTCTAAAGAAAACTTTATAAAGATATGATGGCGTTGGTGCGTATTCTCATTGTCGGTCTGATAATTAGGGTATAGAACTGTCTTGATACGAATTAAGTTTCCGACTCAATTATACAGATCTGGAAATTTGATTTGAGGACATAGGAAAATAATGCGTGCAACAGCGACGCATATAGGAAGTAGATTAGATAAACAAAGAGCGATATAACTGTTTAACCACGCCTTTTCCGATCCGACCCTAGTTGCCCAACCAACCACCTTCTTCCCACAAACTGTCGAACTGTCAGACTGTCAAACTGTCAGTTCGTTGCGTGGTTAAACAGTTATATCGCTCTTTGTTTATCTAATCTACTTCCTATATGCGTCGCTGTTGCACGCATTATTTTCCTATGTCCTCAAATGAAATTTCCAGATCTGTATAAGCATATAAACGGGACTTGTTCTCGAAGGTTTTTATGCGTCCCAAAACACTACGCGAGTTATAGGTCAGAATAAACGAACAAAAATTATGTTTACATCAAATAATCTCGTGCTCCAAATTTCTAGGGTAATTAATACCCATGTGTTGAAATATTATCTTCCATTCTTATTTCCAGTCGTAGAAAGCGGAGAATTTAATTTGTTTGAAAAGTTCCCTGCCGTTCACTTTTATACTTTCTATAGCGTCGCCCTAGAACCAGATTATACTGTATCCAATTTTTCCGAAATGCGAGTCTTTAGCACCAGTCTATGTTATGTTTCAAGCTCTTTCTGAAGGATTATTCCAAATCAATTAACGTTTATTCCTATCGCTGTGTTATCGAATCGTGTTTTTCTAAATGCTCATTATATTATATTGAATGTTAAAACTAACATCTCGTTCTCTGTAAAATTTGAAAAGTAATGGACGTAGAATAGTCTGGTTGTAAGACGACGATAGGTTTTTGATGCTCTTCACCCGCCAGAGCAACAGTTCATTCATTTCTGGCCAGCTTGTGCTCAGGATATGTTGTGTCCTGCAACCCATACAAAAATTAGTTTCTTGTATAGCTTGTTGCTGCGGCCCCGTCCTTATGAAAGGACGAAGTGCAGCAAGGAGCGGTTCTTACCAGTAAACAATAATTATTTAATTAAGTAGGTTTGCAAAAGCGTTAACGTCAAGATGAACCTTGACGACACAAAGGGAATTAAGGTTTGCAGTAAAAACGCTAAACGTATCAAATATAATTCACTGTCTTACATGTTATGTGATTTCCCTTGAAAGGTTTTCTTGTGTAAGACTGATGAAAGATAAAATTTAGATTTAATTCACGTTAATAGTAATAATAAAAGAGAAGGGATAAACAATAGTATTTAATAAAAACTAGTGATGAACTTACAACGTAATCTTACTTTACTTGTATAATTACTGCGAAAACCTACGGGGGTAACCTTTATTAAACTAATTTATCATTAAACTGCGCAAGACGAAATGATACGATCGCTAGTGAGTTAATTATATATTTATATAGAAGATCTCTCACCAATTACAGCCTTCGATATCATCCTTAACCTATTTGCATCACACAGAAAAATGCAAAATTTGTTCTTATCACCGAACATTTTTTTTATATGCAATGAGCGCATATAAGCGCGCTCTGGTAATACATAGTGGCCAGGCAAAATGCGCGCATACATGCGTTTATGATGCAAATGGGTTAAGTAACATAAATCTGTGATCGCGTCGCGAGCCAATATCTGCCTAACACCTCGCGATCGTTTGCCGATTTCACGTGACTATCTCTTGGTAGGGACGCCTAGGGGCCGAAATCGTCTGCTGGTGGCGGGTTGATGATATCTTGGATGCCTCGAAGGGATTGGCTTCTTTCCTTGAAGTCGAGGAGTCTCAGCAGCGAATATAAAAATTCGATATTCCCAATACAACATTCAACAATGATGACAAAGATTACTTATCGAACTTTTCGGACGTCGAAGACGAAGAATAAAGAATCAATGGCCAAAATGACTAACCAACCGACTGCCCGAATCGAATCAATGACGAGTTGAATCATTAACCGACGGAGTCGAAATCCAGTCACAGCTGGAAGGCCGCGTTGGAAGACCTTTCTTATTCTTTGCCTGAGTCTTTATATCATCCCTCCTTTCATTGGGCATTAACATAAACAAAGTTACCCCCGAGCCTTCCTTTCTTAAGAGTGGTCTCTGCAATGTATACAAAATTAAGTATTAAAGCAATTTGACCAAACCAAACCCTTTGCGGTTTGTAACATCGTGTATTTTGTAATCATGATCCGAAATCAAAATTCTTGTTATGTTCTAATGTATTGTGTGAGTCAGAAAGAAACACCGTTCTTTGGAATGACCTTTAAACTACTATTTAGATCACCCTCAAGATTGTGTAAGCCTCCAGGTTCAATGTTGAGTCTAGATTTCGCATGACACACGTTTCTTCGGTGTCCATTCCAGAGATCAGTCGATATAAATGTGATATGATATTGGTTAAGAAGTCTGAAGCTGCAGTCCTCATTTATTACTTTATCGATGCCTCTCATAGTTTTGAAGCTTTTGAATGATTCTGGAATAGCGGCGACTGCTGGGATTCATTACCTGAGTTGGTAACTCATAGAATGTGCAACATATTTGCACATTCGGTTCTGTATGTTTCGTTAATCTCAGGTCTTATTTTGGCATAGATTTCAACGATAAACAGTTAACAAGTTACGTCACCACTTTCGAATACTCCCAATCGAATACTAGAAGAAAATCAAAACTTACTTCAATGACAAATTAAATTAATCGCATTGTATAATTGAGATAAGAAATAGTGTGCTTGGTTTTTAAAAGTCATCAATTTCAGTTTTTCTTGACGTTTTCTTTTTTGACGCTTGTTCTCTTCGCGCCAAATTCACCAGTTCGCGATGGCAAACGACGAGAAAGATTTTACGTAGAAAAAAGGGAGATATGTACTCAGTTCGCGCTTCTCATGCTAATATTAAAAGTAGAAGAAGAAAATATCCTGTTTCGTTTCAACCGGAAAGAACTAAACGGTTTAAATTTAAATTTCCAGGTTTTTGCAAATGTTACCGAAAAAATCAAGCCAAAAAGAAAGATTTTGAGTTAAGAGAAAAATTAAATGAAAATTTTGATGAAGAATTAAAAGATGAACATCTAAAAGACATTTATCAGGTTTTAAGAGATATTACAAAAAATTTTTTTGAAGGAGAATTTAGAAAATATTTCGATAACACAAACGTGAAAATTGATGATAAAAGTGTGGAGGAATGTTTAAGTACTACAACCTTTTTAAGTACGAGTTTTTTTCAAGTTTCAAAACCGATTAAATTAGATACTTATCCAATCAAATTAAATACTTGCCCGATTGAATTTGAACCAAAAAACGTTAGTTATTGTTTACCTTCAACAAACACTTTTAAAGAAGAAAAAGGGACTCAATATTTGAGTACATTTAGTTTAAAAGGTGAAACTGAAGATAAATTTGAAAACATGAGAAATACAACGACACAAACCGAAGAAAATAAATTTTCAGCAGCAATAGTTGATAAGATCACTCAATATTCTGATAATAATTCAAATTATAATCCAAAAATTGATAAAGAAACCAATACATTAAATGTTACGAAAAAGTCTACCATGGTTTTGTTTGCAAATCAAAGTAAAATGTTTGAAAGTACAGATGACACTTCAGGAGTAAGAGATGAAGAAATTTGTGGAGATAAAAAGAAAAAATCTGTAAGAATGAAAAATAATTGTGATGAAGGTAAAAGAAATTGTTGTACAAGTACAAGTGATACTTGTATTTACGAAGAAATACAGTTGAAATTTCATGAATGGTTAGATTTCGTTAAAAAGAATAAAAAGAAAAGGAAAAAACCTGAAGAAATTGTTGAATCTGAAAGTGGTTGTTCAATCACACAAAAAAATGAGACTTCTGCAAATGTGGAAGAATCTAATGACAATTTACAAATCCAATCTTGTTTAAAATCAAAAACTGCACCTACAATAATCAATAAAAATATGAAAAGCCATCTAACTTTAGATTCAAACCCAAAAAAAATCTTAAAGAAAAAACCCTCAATTTATAAATTAAAAGTAAAAGCTAAAAAGTCAAAAGAAGAAGATGAAACGACTGAAAATCAAATTTCCGAAGCTAAAGAACGCAAAGAAGCTTTATCTAAAGTTGCGGAATTTTTAACATCCGACAATCCGATTTTAACGGAAGATGTTCAAAGATCTTTAAATAAACTATCCAGTTTTAAACGACACCCAGATCATCAAAGGTATCCAACTTTTATAGGGGTTGATGTTAAAAGAAAAACTTCCCCAATACTTGATATTATAGTAAAAAAGAAAAGAGTTCCTAAAATAATAATCGGAAAGAAAAAGCCAAACCATGAAGAAGGTGATACTTTAAAAGAACCTCCACCAAACGAAACAAATTCCAAATCAAAAGACAACTCTAAAGAAAATATCTCAATTGAAAATATCGACGAAGATTCGATTCGAAATGTCGATGTACAAATCGACGAGATAACAACAAAAATGGAACAGTATTTAGAACTTCTTTTACTCGATTTAGATGATGAAAACGATGGAAATGATGGAATATCTTTAGGATCACCAGAAACCGTCAAATCATCAGATTCTATAATAAATTCACCACGTGATGATCTTCAAAGGATGGAATTACATCCCATAGATAATCAAACAATAAAAGATATTTATAAAACACCTCCAGTTACAATAGTTCCATTATTACATCAACAAGAAATGAAAGAATTAAAAAATTCAAAACGTAAAAGTGAAGAAAAGAAAGATTTTAAATTTGGGAATCTTTTTAAAAAGATGATTAATGGAAATCAACATTTAATCAACAACGCAATGGAAAATTTAGAAATTTCAAACGTAGAAAATACGATGGAAAAAGAAGTGATGACAAATAAACACATTAACGTTTTTAGTTTTTCAACTGATGAAGAAATCATGGCTGGAACTTCATATAATAAAAGCGGTTTAGCTGATACTTCAACAATGGCTGGAAGTTCGTTGTATTCTTCAGTTGATAAGTCTACAAATACTCGAGGTGATTATAATCAATCGACAGCGGTTCAAGCGACAAGTAATGTACGTAATAAAAAATTACTTGCTATGGTTTCGAAAAGAAATATGTTTCATACCGCCGTACAAACCAGGGTAGAAAATCCGGGTGATTTTCACGACGTCAGCGATAAAGTTTTATACGCTAGAGATCGAAAAGTAAGTACGTATCATTTAAATAAAGAAATATGAAGGATACAAAGAATAAAAGGAGCTCATCAACATTATTTTAAGATCTAACTTTAAAAAATCATAACGATTTTTATTTATAAAAAGAAAAGAATATTTTTTGTATAGAATTAAATATCTGCAGATTGATTATTATTTTCTACCTATTGGATATTAAAATCGATTGATTCTAAAACCTCTATCGATTTTATAAAGTTCATTTAACATTCTGAGGCAACCTACATTGGTATCACCTGAATCATTATTCATCATTTCATTTATTAATTCATCTTCAGTCTTCATTGGTACATTGCAAAGTTCTTTCTCAAACCACTCGTTTTACATGTAAAATTTAATTTGATTTTATAACATCTTTTATAATAGTTTCTTCATTTTTATTTAATAACGGCAACCAGTTCTTCCACGATAAGTGTGTTATTTCTCTGAGGTATAAGGGAAAGGTGTACGAGATGATCCATTGAGGTTAGATGATCCTTTTAAATTATAACGAAAATATTAGCATCACCTATCTAGTTGTTTTCATTAGCAAATAATACTTCCCGATAGCCCTTCGCACCTGTCAAAATTTAGTGGCGGTATGATTGATAAACACATTTTTGTACGAAAAAGCAAAAATCTTACGATTTTAATGTAACGTGAGATTTATTTTAAGTTGAGATAACTTCTGTTGAAGACTGTCAATTGCGTAGATTGTTGTATAAGTATCTTCGCGAATGCTCTGTTTATCTTTTCGAATGATATGGCAACAATAGATAGCCTGCAGATTACGTTATCGCATAATGTATCAATATGGTAGAATTGGGGCGAGATGATTATATTGTTGCCGTACGAGATGATCCGTGCGGATCATCTTGTACCGATCCGACAATTAACAAAACGCTTTTAATGTACGTGCTGCCTCAGAAAATCCATTATTATTTGTATTTTAGACTAAGCTCCGTAATTATCAAAGAAAAGCAAACCGCGGTGCGTGGCCGGAAGACTGTATGGTTAAAGCATTGGATGCTGTAAAAAATGGTATGCCATATAGAACGCCAAGTAAACAGTTTACAGTGCCCGTTATGTCGTTAAAAAGACGAGCCAAAGGACAAAATAAAGAAGCTATTAGCGCGATAAAATATTTAGGTGGGAAAAAACAGTCTTTACTGCCGAACAGGATATCGAACTGGTGAAACATATAACAGATATCGAAACAAGGATGTACGGGTTTTCGCGACAAGATATTTTAAGTTTGGCATATCAACTTGCCATAAAAGAAAAAACTTACCCTTTCCATGGAGAAAAAGCTGGCTATGATTGGCTAAGAGGATTTCTTAAACGGCATCCAGACATAACCCTTCGTTCACCAGAATCCACTTCCACTGCTCGAGCGCGTGCCTTTAATAAACCTGTAGATAGGTTTTATTCCGTACTGAAAGCCGTTCAAGACGCCAAAAAATATAAGAATTATTTTACTCAAACTTCAATTCACATAAACAAAGATGTTATTATCTCTAAGAACTCTAACAAGTTCATTTCATTCTACCAAACTCAAAACATTTTCAAAATATAGGCAAGATTATCTCCAGGGTCATCTTGCTCATATGGCACGGATCATCTTGGACACTCCGGTGTCCATCCGGTGTGATGCGGTTTTAAAAATATTAAAATAAAACAATGAAATATCGATAAATGAAATGTTTTGAATATACGACCAGGTAGACAGATAAATTTACTGTGATTAAAGGTTTTTACGTTTGTATTCATTTCAGTATTGTATAGACTACGATCGTTCTCCCTTAAGGGAATCATCTCGTACACCTTTCTCCTACTATTGCAAGCCTCAGTCATGGTAAACGCATCTTTTAAGTTAATACTTTTTAACGTTTTAGCGAGATTATTTCGGAAAACTGCATTCACCTGGATTTTATTTTGTAATTAGCTTTTATCATTTAGATTATGTTGTGGTCCATAGGTTGAAGTAGCAGTGTACACTGTATATATACAATTAGAACGTGCTTTGTTTTGGGGTCGGTATACGAGTGAAAGATCAACATTTTTATAGTCCTTAGATAATCTCACTTTTCCTATAAATAAAAGCTTAAGTTTACATGTGTGTACACTTAGCACTGAGACAATGTATATTGGTAATATTGGGCACTTTCTACGTAGTGCCTCTCGCTCTTCTCTGAAAATCTATGTTTTGTTTGATAAAACGTCCTAGAACAGTCTATTTTCGTCGACATAGTAGATTTAAACCAAGTGTTCAATTAAAATCATGTATGTAGTGTCTGTAAAATTTTATAGTGATCAAGGACATCGTTTTTTTAAATGTTGTTATGATTCTCGTTAAAATTCTTGATTCAAAGTTAAGAAAATAT
The DNA here is from genome assembly GCA_036711955.1 of Digitonthophagus gazella. Lineage (NCBI taxonomy): Eukaryota > Metazoa > Arthropoda > Insecta > Coleoptera > Scarabaeidae > Digitonthophagus > Digitonthophagus gazella. The sequence goes on from JASCIT010000012.1 coordinate 13,638,526, forward strand.
GGGTTGTTCGGTAATATAATCTTTCGAATGCCAAGAATATTTATTATTTTTTACCAATATTGTTTTACATGGATGCCAATCTCCATACCAACATTTAAAAAACGGTGTCCTTGATCACAATAAAATTTTACAGATACTACAAGTAGTCACCAATTGAACAATCAAAATCTTTAAAATATAATTTTGTAATTAAAACATTTAAAATGACCGTGTTCAATATAAGATTTTATCAAACGGCCAAAAATAATTTATTGTTTTCAATCAATAATGTTTTACATGCATACCAATGTCCATACCAATATTAAAAGAAAAGATGCCCTTGATTGCAATAAAATTTTACAGACATTACAATGCAGTTTTCTTACGAACTGTTTGACAACCGCCTTGTTATAGAACAGCTTTTATCTCGTTTTGTTCAACATTCTACTGCTATATTTTACTATATTTTTTGAACTCATCCGTTATTTTCTTTAAATCCTTTTTTATAGATTTTAAAGCATCTTCCATAAGTGGATATTCTTATATATTCATCATTTGACGACTTCCCCATTTCTGAATCAGTTTGTTTAATACAATACTCAATCTCTTCCAATTTTTTTTACATTGTAAATTTTTGCGTGATCAACGTTGTATTCAGAAGTTAATTTAGCTTGACTCATTTGAGATAACATTTCGTGTTTACGTTTTGTTGTTTCATTGTTCGTTTTGATACGAGTTTATCAAAATCATGTGATGTACAGTATAAATACCATTTAGTTAGGTGATCTGTGATTAATACAGGGATATATTTACCTATTGGTAGAGTTTAAAATAGACTAGGCCGCAGCCGCACTTTTAAGGTTCAGTGCACACTTACGGCTTTTTTCGCCTGTTGCACATTTACAACCGGATCATCGCATTGTATCATGCCTCAATTCAAGGTCACTAAATGGCAATATATTGTATGTACCACATTGGCCCACTTCCTATCTTTTAATACTTTCCTGTCTACGTCATAGAAGCAAATTACATCATGTTGTTTTGATTTGATTTGATAAAGCGAATTTATCTTGTTTAAAGGTTTTATTAAGTTTGTGTAAGTTTATTAGGTTATTCATCTAGTATTTTGGTCTAGTATTTACAAGGAGAGTGCAAGGTCTTGGGGTCATGGATTTAGTTCAAATTTCGTAGAATGGTAGATTTAGTTTTCCTGTTGATGAAAATATAAGGTTATAGGGGCCACTATTCAACAACTTTTAAAATATTTGCAATTAAAGATGCAATTCATTCGTTAGGACAAGTCCGGATAATGTCAAAATCAACCAAATTTATACCGATTAAGTCAGGCTTTTTGAAGAAAGGTTATAATGTCAAGTCATATTCCTGTATTAATTTTGAAGTCTTGATAGATTAAACGACAATTATCTGACAAATCCAAAGTGCGGTGCACACTCAAAAAATGTTTGGATGTCGCAATATTTTATATCCACCCATGGTATCTTTATATATAAAAATAGACACTCTCAGAACTCGAACCCAGCGCCTAATGACGAGAAACACCGATCTATTGCTGCTACGCTAAACCCATTATGTTTAATCGTTTACTACAGACCTGAATTTAATTAGTGAATTGCATATTCAATTGCAAATATCTAAAGAGTTATTGAGTAGTGGCCCCTACAACCATATATTTTCATCAACAGGGAAACTAAATCTACCATCCTACAAAATTTGAACTAAGTCTATGACCCCAAGACCTTGCACTCTCCTTGTTAGACCAAAAACATCTTTATTAATAGAATTAGTTCTGGGATGTACGTGTGAAAACTAATGTTATTATTAATAGTAATTATCTAATCAAGGATTATTAAAATAAAACTAAAATCGTTACAAATATATTGCAATGAATTAAAAGGTAAAATGAAACGATATGAAAATAATGCTCAAGAATAAAATGTTTGCCATGAGTAAAATATTTACAGTCATCCAACAAAATCCATTTAATAAAAGAACAAAAGTAGTGAAATGTTCAGAAAACAACATTGTTACACTTGGGTCTCTCACTGGAGTAATAGTGTAAAAGTTTAGAGGGCTGTAGGTCAATAAAAGGTTCTTACACTTTGTGGGTACACCAACTTTATTAGCCTAAATTACAACCTGGATGCTAGTTTACATTTTTTAATTCTTTCTGCAACTGACTCTTTTTCGCTATCGCTCCCACTTGTGCTTTCCTCGACGATCCTTTTCAGCAGATCTAACAGCCAATTAGCTTTTTTCGCGTTCTAGCGTCGATGACTATAATCACTCCGCAATAAGATAACAAAAACATTTACGTTAAAATATTTGTATATGCGAGCTTATACATACATATATCAGGAAACATTTACAATACCTATCCTCGCAAGTGGACTAACTTGGTATATAGAATATACTGCCATTTCCCGACCTTGCCCTAATTTTGATGCCTCAGACCTGAACGGTAAAATGTTGCAAGTGTGCAGAGGGCCTAACAGCTGTGAAATGTTTTATTACTGCTCGTGTCGGATTATCGAAGGCCGGATTAGTGAAGAGTATTGTATTCTATATTGAATTAAAAAATGTCAATATATTGTAATTATCACCGAAAAAATTTAAAACTATCCTAAACTTAAAATAAGAATGTACTAACCGTATTTTTAGAAATTAAGAAATGACTTTTTCGTTAAATTAACACTTGAAGATTCTATTTTTGATTAAAAAGTTAACTTTTTTCTAATTAAGACATATTTTTTATTTTTGAAAATACATTGTGACAACTGGGAACCGAATGATTTTAAAACTACTGTTACATGGAAAGTTTGTAAGATAATGGGGTTTTATTGACATCGGAATAAAGCTTACACTATGCTATCTACACCGTATATCAAGTGTGGAGGATAACTTCATAGAGATGGTAACCGTTGCATTAAATACAATTTTCGACTCTCTTTATAGAATCGTCCATAACGCGTTTTCATGTAATTTCCTTGACATTCTTCAAGAATGTCTAAATTATGGAGTTTGTGAGCGTCTGCAGGTCCTTTCAAAGACTCTTACATAAAAAAATCACAAATTGACAAGTCTGAAAACTTTTGAGAATTCAGACCTATCAAATTGCGATCTTGTGGAAACAGCAAATCTCTAAGATGTGAAACGAGTTTACATAAGAATGAAATGGCACACTAACGCCCATATTCAGAGACGTAATCGAGGAGCAGCTCAGTGAGATTTTATGATCAACTTGCACTCTTCGTCGCATTGAAACTTCTAAATACAACAATGAAAAAAATCTAAAAAGTATCAAAAGATACCATTTCTTAAATTACAAATTGATATTTGAAACAAAATCAAAATCCTTAAATAACATTTTAATAAGAATTTTATTTATTTCATAAGTACAGGGTGGGCCAAATTGGACACTTTTAAAGGGAAACTCATCTTTCTACAGGGTTTCTCACGCAACTGGTTCGTTAGAACTTTATTAGGTTCCACTATTAGTAGATTTTTGAGATTTTGTCAGTAGGGGTTGTTCATCCGGATCTTTCGATTTGAAATATTTTCAAGATGGCTACCACTTCCGGTCAACCGGAAGTAGGATACAACTTCGTTATTTTAAATGGAATGGTATAATTTTTATTGCGTTTTTAAATTCTACATATAAAAATAAATAGGTTTTAATAAGGGTTGTTGGTACTTATCCCTTTTCGTTTTCGAGTTATTTTGATTTAAAAATTTTTTTTACAATTTTCAACCTGTTGTCTAAAACCACATTTCTCAGTCACTGTTTAAGCTAGAAAGTTAATAACGGGTACGATTACTCTCCAGACATTGCCAAATAGAACGCCACTACCTCCACCCCTCTTTCATATACAGCGTGGTCACAAAGAGAATTACCGTTATTCCATATTCAATTGTAAAAAAGTCGAAAATTTTTAATGGAACACCCTATATTTTATTAGCCTATCCGATAGAGAATTTAATTCTCTACAAATTTGCAATACATGTCCCTATACCCATCGGTTAAGATTTCCAAGATATAAGGGAATTTGTCAAAATTGCGTATAAAATGTCAGAATTTTTTCTTTTTTTTATTAGTAGGCTATGGAACTTGATCGATTTCTTTGCTTGACACGATAGGGAATTTAATTCTCTACCAACCTTCAATACACTTCCCTATACCTATCGATTAAAGTTTTGAAGATATAAGGGAATTTATCAAAAAACTGTTCAAATTTCGTAGCCTACTAATAAAGAAAAACTTTTTTTAACATATTACGCGCAAGTTTTATAAATTCGCTTATATCTTCAAAACTTTAACCAACAGGTATAGGGAAATGTATTGAAGGTTGGTAAAGAATTAAATTTTCTACCGTATCAAGCGAAAAAACTGTTCAAGTTTCATAGCCTACTAATAAAAACAAGACTTCTTCTGATATTTTACACGCGATTTTGACAAATTCCCTTATATCTTGAAAACCTTAACCGATAGGTGTAGGGACATGTATTCCAAATTTGTAGAGAATTAAATTCTCTATCGGATAGGCTAATAAAATATAGAGTGTTCCATTTAAAATTTTCGACTTTTTTGCAATTGAATATGGAAGAACGGCAATTCTCTTTTTGACTAGCCTGTATATTAAAGAGGGGTGGAGGTAGTGGCGTTCTATTTGGCAATGTCTGGAGTGTAATCGTACCAGTTATCAACTTTCTTGCTTGAACAGTGACTGAGAAATGTGGTTTTAAAGAACAGGTTGACAATTGTCAAAAAAATCTTAAAATCAAAATAACTCGAAAACGAAAAGCGATAAGTACCAACAACCTTTATGAAAGTTTACTTGTTTTTGTACGTAGAATTAAAATATGCAATAAAAATTATACCATTCCATTTAAAATAACGAAGTTGTGCCCTACTTCCGGTCGACCGGAAGTGGCAGCCATCTTGAAAATATTTTAAATCGAAAGATCCGGATGAACAACCCCTACTGACAAAATCTCAAAAATCTACTAATAGTGGAACCCAATAAAGTTCTAACGAACCAGTTGCGTGAGAAACCCTGTATAAGAGATAGAGGAAACATGATATCGGTGTCTGACGCTCGATTTTTGCAAAAAACTTAATGATGAAAACCACATATTGATATCTCTTACGGTTTGGGAGATACAGGGTGTTTTTCGAAAAAGTACGTTTTTGAAAAGTCTTCATAACTTCTTTCTTATTGAAAAATTTTGGTTTCTGTGAAAACATTCTCTAAGCAACTTTTTACGTAGAATTTAATTAAATGAGTTAGATTTCTCTACAAGCGATATTTTGGTAGTTGTTGACATAAAAATGGGTTTTTCAAATGGAACACCCTGTATATTTTGATATATTCGGCGAGAGCTTAAAGTTCCCTTTCCAAAAATATGCCACACTTAATAATTCGCTCAAGTCTTTTTTGAAATATACAACTTCAAAGATTTTCAGGTGTAACTTTTAATTACGTAGTAGTAGGCTTTGGAATAAATTACATTATCACAAGTCTTCTCTGAAATATATAACATACTGTAAAGTTTATATGTGCAGATTTTGAATAAAACGGCTTTGGATACAAAATAAAAACGAAATTGTATTGAATTTTCAGAAACAAACACAAAATTGAAATGACTTTTTTTATCACACATGATAGTTCGATCAAGTCTTCTTTGGAATATACAATGTCAAAAGATGCAGATCTTCAACTGCGTAGTAGTAGGCTTTGGGCAACGCTCCGATAAAACAAATGAATTGTTTATACTAGCTCTCAAATTTGGTTTAAGTTGCTTATTTCTAGTGTTTTCAATTAAAATTTCAAATTTAAATTTGTAATAATGAGATATGAAAATTATGAAAAATGGGATATGATAGTTTGTTTTATACAATCCGGGGAAAATTCAGAAGCTGCATCAAATTTATATCATGAACGATATCCAGAGAGGAGACAACCCCATACTGACATTTTTAGAAGACTCCAATGTAATTTAAAAACTAGTGGTCAATTTAAAAATAAAAGAAGCAAAAGTTATACACGAAATGAAAACAGGGAGTTAGAAGAAATAGTAGTTTTAGGGGAAGTAGAAAATAATCCAAAAACATCAACACGGCAGTTAAGTACGACCACAAGAATGCCTAGAACTACACTTAGGCGGATATTAAAAAAGCATAAATTTAAACCATATAGAACCGGCAAAGTTCATTATCTCAGAGCGGAGGATTTTGAACGGCGGATGAATTTTTGCCAATGGTTTTTAGAAAAATGTAGCGAAATGCGCAATTTTCCCTTATATTGTATTTGGACATATGAAGCTACGTAAGTAGCGCTGGTATTTTTAATCGATACAATTCGTACACATGGGCGCAACACAATCCCCATTCAGTTGTGGAGCGAAGGAACCAGGGCAGGTTTGGTTTCAGTGTATGGACAGGGATTTTTAGAGGTCGAATTATCGGTCCATGTATTTATGATGGCACACTTACATCCGAAAAATATTTAAGAATATTAAGGCAGCAACTTTAACCTCTTCTTGCTGACTTACCTCTGGCACATCTGATAAATATATTGTTTCAACATAACGGTGCGTCTCCCCATAATGCTGCTATCATCACAAACTTTTTGAATGCTACTTTTGGTAATTGCTGGTTAGGCAATCAGGGTCCTAATCGTTGGCCAGCTAGGTCGCCAGACCTAACACCCATGGATTTTTTCCTTTGGGGAAGATTAAAAGATGTCATTTATAAATTACCTATCAATTCTCGGCAGCAATTAGAAGCCACAGTTATACAAGCTTTTGAAACACTTGCCCCAATTGAGCTTATCAACTCAGCAAAAAGTGTTGAAAAGAGATGTCGAGCTTGTAGAACATAAGGCGGAGGACACTTCGAACATCTATAGATAAATTATTTACTTTCGTTATTTATTATTGTTTTGTTATTTACTGATGTTTTTATTGTTGTTATTTGTTATTGTTTTATAATGTTTTATTAATTTATTTTGCTGCTTATTTCTGAAAATTCAATATAATTTCGTTTTTATTTTGTATCCAAAGCCGTTTTATTCAAAATCTGCACATGTAAGCTTTACAGTATGTTATATATTTCAGAGAAGACTTGTGATAATGTAATTTATTCCAAAGCCTACTACTACGTAATTAAAAGTTACACCTGAAAATCTTTGAAATTGTATATTTCAAAAAAGGCTTGAGCGAATTATTAAGTGTGACATGTTCTTGGAAAGGGAACTTTAAGTTCTCGCCGAATATATCAAAATATACAGGGTGTTCCGTTTGAAAAACTCATTTTTTTGTCAAAAACTACCAAAATATCGTTGTAGAGAAATCTAACCCATTTCATTAAATTCTACGTAAAAAGTTGCTTGGAGAATGTTTTCACAGAAACCAAAATTTTTCAATAAGAAAAAAGTTATGAAGACTTTTCAAAAACGTACTTTTTCGAAAAACACCCTGTATCTCCCAAACCGTAAGAGATATCGATATGTGGTTTTCATCATTAAGTTTTTTGCAAAAATCGAGAGTCAGACACCGATATCATTTTTCCTCTATCTCTTATAGAAAGAAGAGTTTCCCTTTAAAAGTGTCCAATTTGGCCCACCCTGTACAGTGCAATTAATGGGGACGCCGCGCAAAATAATTGAAAATTTCGATGATGGGTCCTTTAAAACAACAGGGTAAACAGTACAATACAGTAGGTTTGTTAATATTAGATTTGAGAACCCAGCTGTTCTTAAAGTGTGATCGTCTAATTCTTTGGCTAAAATATCCAAGTCACGACGAAGACTCCCCTCTCAAAGCAGGTATACGCAGTTGAGCATAAAATCTCGCGGGACTGCTCCACGATTACGTCTCTGAATATGTGCCTAAGCTTTATACAGAGTGTCCCAGAACTCACAATCAGTTGCCAAACGCTAACCACGCATTCTAAAGCTGATTTCAGGCCGATTCAACGAAAAAGTCCTTCATCGTTTGTTAACAAAAAAATTTTTTTATTGCCATCGTAAAGGTGTTAAGCCAGGGTAAGTTCTCTTAGGAAGTAATTTCGGCTAAGGACCTTTTTGTTGAATCGGCATAAAATCAGCTCTAGAATGCGTGATTAGCGTTTGGCAACTGAGTTCTGGGACACCTGTATATGGCATACTTTAAGCTTTCTTCAGGTATTAATAAAAACTTGTTATCTTGCAAACTTTTTATGTAACACTAACTTTTAAAACGTCCGGATCCTAGTTGTCACCCTGTACCAAAGAATTTTGAACGAATTTTTAAACCAAAAAAGTAATTAAAAAAATTTTTTTGAATAAGTTTAAAAAATCGCTGAGACGTTATTTATAGGAATTAAAAAAATGAATTATAAATGTCGATGATGCCCTTTTATTCTTATACCCTTCATATTCTTTTAATTCTTACCAATTAAAACTAAGATATTTATCTATATTTTAACAGTTGATCAATTAGAACGAAAAAAATCGATGAGGAAATTTTTTCATAAAGCTAAATACGCTATCGGGGGACTTTTAAAGAAAGGAAAATACGGAACTAGTTATACTAACACAGAAGAAGGTGAAGAAGAAACGGACGAAGAAGATCATTTAATTTCAGACTTTTTCTCGGAAGGCAATTTGTCACAAAAACATTCCTTAAGAGTTAAATTTTCTAATGTTATAATCGAAGGAGATGCTAAAGATTCCCAAACAAAAATTATCAATCTTCCAGAAGGAAATTCGGATGAAGTGCTTTCACGAAAATCTTCTTGTTCCAGCACTAAGAAAAAAACAGTTTTATCACTTTACACTTCTTGTTATAGTAATAAAGAAGAAGATCGGTTTTATTTTGAAGATAAACGCGATAGAAACCTTTTTGAATTGACTTATTTAGGTGGTGGAGATAATTTTCAAAAATTTTCTTTAAAATCGTCTAAAATAAATTTCCCATCAAACCGATTAATAACATATCCGATTATTACAGACGATATTAATATTTCTTCCCAATTTACTTCTTCGATTTCACTTCCAAAAGAAAAAAAGAAACTACCGAAATTTCTCAGTTCAAAAATAAAAAAAATTAAATTATCACCAAAGAAAAAAAGTTCGAGTGAAGATAAAAAAATGAAAAAGAAACCACCGAAAGAGGAATTTTTCCTTTCTGAAAAAAGGTTAAATCAAATGAAAGAAATTTCCCCGCTTTGTAAAAATCTTTCGTCGGAATTTTTTCAAAGTAATCTTTTTACAACGAATAAAAATAATAAACTTGAAATTGATGAAAATGTTCTTAGAGATAAACTTATTCAACTTGCTAAAAAACAAAATTCAATGAAGGAATTATCATCGGAAAATCTTTCCAAAGAATGTCATCATTCAACTTCAACCTTATCTTTAGAAAATAAATTAAAATATGATTTTGATGATGAAAATAATGAAGTTGATACAGAAAGTTTGGTTCGTCTTATGCACAGCATTAAAAATCAGATTCAAGGTATGATGAGAATGGTAGAAGATTTAAATGATGATGATGAAAATGAAACATATTTCGATAGTGATGAAAATGATTTAATTTATCGCGAAGAAGTTGGTTTAATTCATTATGAAAATTTAAACGATGAGATTAAATTTAATGAAAATAGTTTTGAAAATTTAAATAGTAAAAACGAAGAGGAATATGATGAAGATTTTTGTCAAAAAAGTGGGGAAGAAAATGAAGATAGATTAAAAATAAGTCAAGATGAAATCAAAAGAAGTGAAAATCAATTAAATCAAATAAATCAGTCGAATCAAACAGATAATTACCAATTATTAATACACTTATTAAAAAATAACGATAACTTTTTAAACTTTTTCAAAGATATTTCTTTAGAAACTTTTATAAAAGTCCCGTTAGATATTCAAATTGAACTTCTTGGAATTCGCGATAAAGAAAAACTTGCTATTTTGAATAAAAATCAACAAGAAAATGAAATAAAAATTGAAGATTCAATAAAAATACTCAACGAGCCTATTTTGAACCTAAAACCAATTTCAAAAGATACCTTTTCATTTCCCAAAGATGACAAACTTATTTTAATTGAAATGAAGAAAGATTTTTCAGATGAAAGTACTAAATGTTCTGAAAGATTAAGTTATGACACATTAAATGAAAAAGAAATAAGTGAAATTCAAAGACATTGTGAAGATGAAGAAATTAATCGATTATTAAACATCGATGACAATGTTAAAGAAGAAGAAATTGTACCAAGTGTTGTAAATAAAGAAATTATAGAAGATAAAATAGAAAAATTCCCAAAAAAGAAAAAATGGTTTAAATGGAAGACAAAATTTACTAAGAAAACTGTTTCTATGGAAGATACAAAATATAATATTTCTGTAAATGAATCGAATAGTTTAGAAGTTCTTAATCAACTTGAAGAAGAATTCAATAAAGGAACTTATAAATTAGAAGAAATTTTTAAACGATTTAATAAAAATAAAAAAGCTTTAAAAGTTTGCAAACGACTTAAAGACGAATTTAATAAAAATCATGGTCAATATGAAGGAAAAGAAACTATTGCTGTTTACAGAAGTATTTTAAAAGATATGAAAATTGAGAAACACGGAAGAAAACAAGAAGGAAAAAGTAAATTAGAACATGAGACAAGAAATGGTTCTAAACATGAAAGAAAACGAATTAATAAAGAAATGAAAAAGGTAAGAATATTGGATAAAAAACAACATGCTATACATGAAATTGATACGATAAATCAAAAACACGAAAAACATCCAAGAAAAAGGACAGAAAAGGTGGAGGAAAACACAAGTATTCCAAAAGAAGAACAACCTTCATCAAGTACAAAACCAATTTTAGTTCAAAATGAAAAAAGAAATCTTCCAAAAGAAAAAGTACAAAACGTGAAAGGAGGAGAAGAATCTCATAAAATGGAATCGAAACCTTTACCAATTTTAAAACCAATTTTAATTCAAAAGGAAAAAACAGACGACCTTCCAAAAGAGAAAACACAAAATGTAAAAGAAGAAGAAAAATCTGATAAAATTGAATCTAAATTTCCACCAATTTTAATTCAAAATGAAAAAGCAAATCATCTAAAAGAAAAAACAACACTTCCAAAAGAAAAAACAACACTTTCAAAAGAAAAAACCACACTTCCAAAAGAAAAAACACAAAGTGTAAAAGAAGAAGAAAAATCTGATAAAATTGAATCAAAATTTCCATCAAATTTAAAACCAATTTTAACTCAAAATGAAAAAACATTTTTTCCAAAAGAAGAAACACAAACAGTTACAAAAGAAGAAACACAAAACGTTACAAAAGAAGAAACACAAAACGTTAAAAAAGAAGAAACACAGGAAATCGCAAAAGAAGAACATCATAAATTTAAAGAAGAAGAAAGTATTCTTAAAGATGAATCTTGTCACGAACGATATCAAAACATATTACAAGAAGATCCAGGTCTTATAGAAGAAATTAAAAGAAATTATTTGCGAACAGGATTGGAAATAAAACCCCTCAGTCAAATATCTATTATAACAAAATCCAATAACCATGAAAGTGAAGAACATATGAAACAACCTTTAACAGAAAATGAAATGGGTGAAAGCGACAAAACTAATGATTCTGAAAACCAAAAACTACCCAAAAAGGAAACTAAAGAAGAAGAAGAAGAAAAAGTAGAAGAAGAAGAAGAAGACACATGTAGTTTAATACTTCGATACGCTCCACCAGATGATGGTTGGTTATCAACTATTGACATTCAAGGAGAAGTAGAATTTATTGACAATAAACATTTCCAAGATGATATTAATGAAGATGAACAAGATGAAGATGATATCGAAGATATTGAAGATACAGACATTACAGATACAACTGTAGATGGAGATATTAAACCGATACGTGTTAAAATTAAAAGTGTAGAAGATGAAGTGCCATTTGAAGCTAATAAATGGCAAAAGAAACCCAGGAAAAAGAAACGTGCTAAACGATCTAAAGATATTGAGTCAAAATCTATATTACAGACAACATTAAAACGTCGTGAAGAAGAAGCAAACTTACGTAAACAAGCTCAAAATATGAGAACGGAGAAAGAAAAATTAAGAAAACAAAATGAAGAAAGAATGAAAGAAGAAAGAATGAAAGAAGAAATAGTGGAAGAAAAAGTAGAGAAGAAAAATGTAGAGGAAGGTGAAATTAATGATCTTCACGAAGAACCTTCATTAGAACCCGATGATATCTTCGGTGATTTACCTTCGGATATCGTTGAAGAAATCCTTGATGAAATGGCCGCTTTATCTGGAAATCCACCGGAAGTATTAGATAGTAGACAGACATCAGATGAAATTAAAACGTTTCGGAAAAAGTCTTGGGGAGGGTTTTTTGATAAGTTCTCAAAGGATCTCTTTTCGGATAAAAGCAAACCTGACTTTGGGAGTAGATTTAATTTAAATCGGTTTAAAAAAATACTTCACGTTTTTAAAAAGAAAAAACGAGGTGTTAAAGATGACGAAGGTTCATCCGACTCGAGCTCATCTGATGGAATTTATCGTTTGAGAGGGAAAGAAAAACGTAAAGATCTAAGGGACAAAAAGATTGATGATCAAGCGAAAAGAAAGCTTGATGATGAACAAAAGGGAAAACTTGATCTTCAAGAAGTTTCGAAGTCAGAACCAAAAATGAACCGAAAGGATGAAAGAAGAAGAAGATGGTATCATTTTTGGAAACCTCCTGAAATTTGTGGTGACGCTCAAGATCCTTTAGATATTATGGAAGGGGAGAAGCCGTATCCATACGATCAAAAAACTTTCGATCCTGTTTTTATTCCAGGAGAACTTGTTGGAAAAACTAAGTAAGTAAACTGTTCGCTAAAAAATCGTATACAAGAGATGGCCGTACGAACATGAAATTTTGGTGATATACCTCAACTGAAGTAGTAAACATCAATATTACGTTTTTGTCTGATATTTAATGTTTTAATAGGTACATTTCTTTTACACTGCGTAGGTACGTTAATGCTCATCTGCCATCTAAACCTTGTTACATACTTCATAATTAACTTCTGTTATAAGAAGTCGAATTGTGGAATTGTTTCAATTTTTTGAAGATAGATGTTAATGGAAAATAAATCTTGAGACATTGCATACTGCGGCAGTAAATCCGCACCATAGTAAAGATATTACGTACTGACAAGGAGACCATACTTTGTATTCACCAATTTTGATTAAAGTGGTATCAATCGATAGGTATCATTACATAGCACAAATGTGTAAAATATTATCGCGCACCGTTCAGCGATTCGTGAGTAAATCGCGATTTCAGGTCGCGATTCAAGGCTATGCCACTTATGTGTTAACCCTTTGAGCGATGCTCACTCCGTACTAAAAAGCCTACCATGAACTGCGTACATTTTACGAAAGATCGCAACTTGCAGACTGAATTAGGCTGGCCAAATTGCACCGGCATATGCGTTCGTAACCTAAACCAAATGGTTATGTCAGAACGCATATATCGACCTATGCAACGAAAACTATCGTAAGTCAAGAATGGTGATTTTGAAAAATTTGAAAAGAAAACAGAATTAATTGCTATTCTTCTATGGTGAATCCTTTCGGAATCCTCTATAAGATATCTATAGCAACCAAGTAAGAAATTTTTACCTAGAAAATTTTATTTCTTAAAATGCAATCGGTTCAAAACCTTTAAACGATCGTCGATATGGGTTCATAGCCAAAATCGAATGATTGTGCGAAAACACATACAGTCCAACACGCGAGAACTTGCGGCTGAGTAAGCCACGCCTACAGTTGCGCAGTAACTTCAGACTAGCAGAGTTCATTTAAACACAGTCGCTCATAGTGAAGAGATTTGAATATACCAGAACCGTCTTAAGTCTCATAGATTTGTAATAATTCCAAATATTGCGGGCTTTACTTTAAACATTTTTTTAGTTTTGTCTTTACGTACTTGTTAAGTTCAAGTTGGTAGGGACTCAGGCCCAAAGTTATAAATTTGTATAATAAACATGTTAACGATGTCACGTTCCTCAAGGGTTTGAAATTATTTAAACAAGTACCATCTGAATGTTAATGAATAAAGGATACGTGACGAACATTAGGAAAGTTTTAAAATTGTCATTAAGTTATTGTTTTTTTTTTGAAGTGTGCGACATTGGATCTGTTGTAGGAAAAAACAACCAATCGTTAGAAATGCCCAAAATGTTCATTCACCGATAGTGATAGAGACACTGATAGCGACATTTCCGATACCGAACTGCAAAAATATTTTAGACTTTATGATGCGATAGTTAAATTGTCTGACACCGGCACTAGAGAGCACACTGCAGCTCAAGAGGCACGCGTAATTTTATCTCTATCTGCCCGAATGTCTTCTCGCGTGTCGGACTGTATAGGGGTTCATAGCGTTCAAAGGGTTAACGATTGACCTTCTCCCGACCCCCTCCATTGTTGTCATAACAACAGTTGTCTCTGTAAGTGTCTTTAACCCTTTGAGTGCTGTCCATTCCGTAGTAAAAAGTCTACCATGCATTGCGTACTTTTTACGAAAGATTACAACTTGGAGACTGAATTAGGCAGCCTAAATTACACTCGCAAACGCGTTCGTAACCTAAACCAAATGGTAGTGTTAGAACGCATATATGGATTCTTAGCCAAAATTAAATGGTTGTGTGCGAACCCATATATGAGTTTATAGCGCTCAAAGGGTTAATAACACAGAAAGGAAAGTTAACCTAGATATTTAACTAGTTCCGTGCGAAATGGATGTAACCCGTTTCCGTTTTTGGTTATTTGTTAATGCATGTGGCACCCACTTTGCTGCAATTTTCCGCAGATGTAGACCTTTCTTCAAAATCCGGTGGATGGTACGTTTCTTGATTGCACTTTGCTTGTATTGCCCAACTAGTATGTAGCGTATGTTTGCCTCTAGCAGGTGCTCAACTACTGCTCGTGCCATATCGATTCGTATACTCACAGGTTGTCTTGTTTGTTGTTTATCACTGGCTGCCTCTTGTCTCTGCTGAAATTCTTTCGTCCACCTCTCGACTGTCTCTAAGACTTTCCGCCAATTTTACTTGACATTGTTTGGCATTCCTTCCACGGGGAACTGCTATTTTGATGTGTGCGCGCTTGCTATTAAAGACACTTACAACGACAACTGTTATAAACACATACTAACGCAACACATCTTCACGCGCAAAAAGAAATTTTGTGATCTGGCATCAATTCTTTTCAAACAAAAATAGTTGTCATGACTTATACCTTAACCATCGTAGTTTGTTTTTATACTTAACCCTTTGAGCGCTATGAACCAGTGTATGAACCATTCGATTTTGGCTATGAACCCATATCTGCGTTCTGGCATAACCATTAGGTTTAGATTAGAAACGCATATGGGCGTGTAATTTGAGCTGCCTAATTTGGTCTGTAAGTTGCGATCTTACGGAGTGGGCAGTACTCAAAGGTTTCCGCAAATAAATTCTCCACACATTTTTAAAAGTGTTAATATTCTTAAGGTTATATTCTATTAATAGTATTTTTTTTTTAACTTTAAAAATTTTTTTGGTAATAACTAAAAAAAGGTCACGATTTGATTTCTTTTGATTACATTTCTTTCTCGTGTATAAAAACAATAACTGATAAGCGAAAATTGATGAGTTTAATTGCAAGTACTAAAAATCCTGCTTTTGTAGTATGATATGAACACTGGTTCGAACTTCAAAACCTAACTAGAAAAAAAAGAATAGAATATCAACCTTTACACAAAAATTAAATCAAAATAATTAAAAAAGTCACAAAGTTAAATATATTTAAAAAATTAGTATGTTATTTAATTAATATTTACATTTTATTTTAGAATCATAGTAAAACCTTTATCAAGAATGACCAGAACTTTTCCAAAGATCAAAGAAATCGTTAAATCCCCCGATGAAATCCTAATAACACCAAGCGTTTTCCTCGAAATGACACCTCAAAGAGAACAAGTCGGATGTGCAAATATAAAATTAGCTCATACAAGAACCCCATCGACTAGACACACGTTGTCTTTGCCGCTTCAAAAGCACCAGGTTTTTACCGTTTCTCAACTCACATTTCCAAGCCATCAGAATTCTTTGGTCTTAGTTCACGAAGGTTCGTCATCGATTGTGAGTACTCAAATTACAATTTCCGATAGATTTCAAACAAGTGGAACGGAATCGTCTGATGATTACATCTTCCGACCTCCACCAAGACCTCATAGAGGAAATAATGACGAAATAGAATTAATTCATCCCAAAAATGTTTACTTACTATCTGGTTTACGAGAACATTTTAGCGATGAAACGTTAGTGAAGCTTTTAACAACATATACTTGGAAGATATTTAAAAAACCTACCTTTCCGGATCTTACACCGTGTTTAAAAGATTTAAAAGAAGATGAAATTGCACCATCTGTAAGTTTTTATGATGAAATTCCAGGGGAGGATTCAGCTCCTGTACAGGAGGAAGAAACTGCACCTGAGGAAGAAGTAACCGAAGAAGCTGGTTTAGATAATTTAAATTATCTCAGGGAAGTTTTACGCGGAAAAGACGATTTACCATTGGAAAGTGTTGTTAAAAAATTTGATAACATCGATAGGCGTCGATATGATATTATATTAGAAAGCGACGAAGAACGTGAAAGTAAACCACTTCCAACAATCGACGATAAAGAAAATCTTGCATCAGAACACGAGATTCAAGTGATTGATGCTTCTCCGGAGTTTCCAATAGCTGTTAAACCGGAAAAACTAGAAAATGCTTTTGAATACGCTTCTTCGGGAGTTGGAAAACCTATATTAGAAATTAGTGATGATTTTAGAGATTTTTTAAAATCTTTAAGAGTTTTTGAACCTCCTGAATTTATGTCAGAAGAAGAAAAAAGCGAAGAGAAAAAATTAAAAGGTGCAAAAAGTGATTCTTATACAGAAAGTTGTTCTTGTGAAAAAGCAAAAGAAAGGTTACCTTTTGAATCAACTTCAAAAGATGCTATGAGTGATTCTAAAACACCTTCAGATAGTACAAAAACTTCTTCAGAGAGTACAAAAACGTCTTCAGAGAGTACAAAAACGTCTTCAGATAGTTGTAAAATTTCACCAGATGGTATAAAATCTTCTCCAGATAGTTGTAAAATATCACCAGATGGTTCTAAAACATCTTCAGTTAGTTCTAAAGAATCTACAGATAGTTCTGTAAAGACTATAGATAGTACCAAAATACCTCTAGATGGTTCCAAAACACTGTCAGATGGTTCTAAAACACTTTTAGATGCTTCCAAAACACCTCTAGATGATTCCAAAATACTGTCAGATGCTTCTAAAACATTTTCAGATGGCTCCAAAACACTTCTAGCTGGTTTTAAAACACCTTCAGATCATAAAACATCTTCAAATATTTTGAAAATGTCTTCAGAAATTTCTAAAACATTTTCAGATGGTTCCAAAACACTTCTAGATGGTTTTAAAACACCTTCAGATCATAAAACATCTTCAAATATTTTAAAAATATCTTCAGAAATTTCTAAAACATTTTCAGATGGTTCTAAATTTCCTTCAGATGATTCTAAATTTCCTTCGGATGATTCTAAAGTACCTTCATCCAGTTTTAAAACACCCTCATTTCTTCCAAAAGTTATATCTGATTTAAAGCAAAGAAAGTTTAAACCAAGATCCGTATCAGCTCCAGAATTAAAACCATCATTTCAAAAACCGGATAGTTCTATTTTCAAAAAAGTTAAATCATCTATTTCAAAATGTCGACTTCCCAAGTCTTCTTCATCTTTAAAAACGCCATCAAAACCACCGCTTAAAGTCTCTTTGAGGCACTTTAAACCGAAGAAACATAAAGAAATGAGGAAGGTTCATCGTAGATTGAGGAGTATGCCGAAAATAATGAAAGAAAAAGTTCCGCGTAAACCACTTTTTCATGAATGTTATGATCCGAATTGTTCTAATAAAATTCAACGAGAAAACACT
Organism: Digitonthophagus gazella; assembly: GCA_036711955.1. Taxonomy (NCBI): domain Eukaryota; kingdom Metazoa; phylum Arthropoda; class Insecta; order Coleoptera; family Scarabaeidae; genus Digitonthophagus; species Digitonthophagus gazella. The sequence goes on from JASCIT010000012.1 coordinate 13,656,536, forward strand.
CATCGAGGAAGTGATTTTGGGTTCGATTCCAAGAAATCCGAAGATGTGCAAACAAGTTCGGAAGAAATTGAAGAAACTTTACCAGAAATTGAAGAATCAGAGGAGATAAAATCAGAAATCAATGTGATAAATGAAAATCAATTAACTGAAGAAACTGAGTTAAGTGAAAAAACTGAATTCATTGAAAAAAATGTATTCGGTGAATCAACTGAATTAATTGAAGATACTGAGTTAATTGAAGATACTGAATTAATTGAAGATACTGACTTAACCGAAGAAACTGAATTAACTGAAAAAGCGGAATTAAATGAAAACGACGAGGAAAATCCAGAAACATCTGACGAAGATAATAATGAACTTGAAGATATGTTACTAAGAGAAATTAAAAGAAGAAGACTTATTGATAGAATTAAAAAGTCTTTAATAAGTAAATCTTTTGGAAAATCTAGATTTCAAGAAAATTCAGAAGACGAATCGGTTTTTGATGAAGAATGTGATGAAAACTGTTTAAACAGGATTCAATTTCAAAACTATCAAGAGGATGATTTAATTGATTTGAATTTAAAGAAATCTCAAGAAATACAGACAAGTGCTGAGGAAGTATCTCGAATAAATGGAGAGTTAATTGAGATAGGTTCAGAAAATAATATTACAATTAAAGAAAGTTTGGACAAAATGCAAACAGACGAAGATAAACAGCTTGAAGATTTAGAAGAAGACAGAAGAACAAGACTTCTTGAGGAATTAAAGAATTCTATTAAATTATCATTACAAAAAATGTTAGAAGGTCCAGATTTTAATGAAGATTCAGATATAAAAAGTTCTTCAGAAGAAACAAAACCTCAAGAAGATTCTATAAGCATTGAAGAAATGAATATAAACAAAGATGAAATAATTGAAGAGGTAGAAATTCAAGAAATAAATCAGGAAGATGAAGTACTTAAAGACAAATTAGAAAATGAACTAATTTCAGATAAAACACCATCAAAATGTATAAAATTTAAATCTCCAAAAAGATCTGTTGAATTTAAACAAGAATTAGAAGAGAAATGTTATTGTGATAAAACATCAACAAAGTCTCCAAGTACAAGAAGATCTAAATCAAGATCAAAAAGATCAATAGATTCTCGAAGAGTAAAAGACGGGCCAAAGAGATCAAAATTGCCTGTACCTTCTAAAAGTAGAAGAACTAGAAATCATTTGGTTAATGAAATATCAGAAGATGAAAAATTAATGTCAAATAAAAATCGATCGATTAATAACATTTTACCCGAATCCAAATCAAAAACTGGCAAAATTTCTGATTATCAAAAACCTACAAGATTTCAAGAGGATACAGAAACAGAGATAAAATCTCCTAAACGAAAAACTGTAGTTAGTAAAGTTTTTAACAAAGCTCATGAAACGAAGCGGACCTTTTTAAATCTTGGTCAACATCAAAAAATGAACGATGAATCATCTGAAGATTCATCTCAAAAACGAAGGAGAAAAATAGGTGAAGAAAAACGAAGGAGAGAAGTTGATGAAGAACAACTAGAAATTGGAAAACCAATTATTCAAAAACGAAAAAGATCTGAAATAGTCAACGAAGAAGATTTAGAAGAACCAAAACAATTTTTTTATAAACGAAGAAAATTTCAAAGAACTAATGAAGAAGAATCTGATGTTAATTTAAATTTTAAACTAAAAAAACCTATTCATAGAAAATTTTGTGAAAATAGGGATAAAGAAATATTAAATATTTCACCAGAAAATCAAACGAGTGATTTTGAAGACAAATCGATTATTGAAGATTCTTCCGAATCTTCAAAATCAGAAAGGAGAAGAATAAATAGAAAACTTTTTCTTAACAAGCGAAAATTAGGAAGTACAACTTCACGAAAGAGAGATTTTGAAGAATGTGATGAAGAGTCTAATCAAACTAAACTAGTACATAAACCGGAAGAAGAAAGTTCATTTGAATCCCGAAGAAGTGATTTTGAAGAAGAAGTAAAAGAACCAAAAATTGGTAGAAAGAAATTTCTACCTGAAAAATCTTCAAAACTAATAATTAAAATTAAAGATCGCCAGAAAAGCAAACATCAAAAAGAATCTTCTGATACTTCTTCAACGAATTTCGGACATATAACCGTTGAAAAAGATCTAAATCCGATTTCTTCATCTTCCAAACGATCACAATCAAGTAGATTACCACGAAGAATAAAAGGAACGAGAAAAAGTCAAGGAATTAATCAACATTCAACTTCTAGCAAACCCGAATTGACTTCAGATTCGAAGAAAATTTCAGATAGATTTGAATTTACTACTAAAAAAGATGGAAATTATAAGAATTGTCGTATTTGTAAAGAAAATCCATCAACGAGTAGTAATATAACAGAAAGTACATCCGAAGAAATTAAAGATAGAACATCAAAAAGTAAAGATAAAGATGAAAGACTTCCTTTGGATGAAGATCAAAAAAGAAAAATTAATTTCAATAGAAGAAGAACAAAACAACCAATAAGAAATATTGAATTTACGAAGAAAATTTTGGAAATTGTTCATAGAAATCCAGAAAAACCTTCTTCTTCATACGATCCTATTGAGAGAAGGATTGAAAATAAATGGAAGGCAAAAATTGATGAAAAACATAGGAATGAAAATAAAAGGAAATCTTTCATATGGCAATGTGAAATTTCAAGAAATAACTTTAACAGACAAGAAAATAATGAAAATCAAATTAAATTGTCTTCGTATACTTCAACGATTTCCGAAGATGGAAACTTAGCTCAAATCGTAAGAAAAGAAATGAAATTATATGCGTTAACTTCGACGTCGACTTCAACTTCTTCAACTCCGGTAGCTTTAGATCGAATTAATCGTAGATTACTCGCTCAAGAAATCGCTAAAGATATCCAAACTAAATCCGAATTATCAAAGTTATCAAAAGGAAGAAAAGTCTTGAAAGAACATTCATTGGAATCTTCTAATAATTCAGAAAGATATTTAAATAAATCTGAAAGGCATTTAAATAACTGCAAAAGAGATTTATCAAAGGCGAAAGTTTATAGTGTGAATTATTTTTCTGAATATTACAATGAAAATCCTTGGTCTTCGTTAAGTTCTATCGATAATATAGAATTTTTAAATTCGTTTTCTGTCAAAACACCTATCAAATACTTGTCAAAACATATCGTAAGCCCGGAATTGGTCGGCGAAGAACCAAAACGCAAACCATCAGGTGTAGGATGTCAATTGGAGTTCATCTATAGGAGGATGCCTTCGCCATTAGACGAATTGGGATTAGTTAAGAAAAAGAGCTCTCAGGGATCTAACGAAGCTGTACCAGAAAATAAAAAAACGGTGAGTGTTTAAATTAAATTTCATTAATTTAAATTTTCTTATTTTATATTTTTTCTTATTTTATAAGAAACTTAATTAAACTAGATAAAAAAAACTTAAAATAATTCCCCTATTTCGGCTCCAGCCATCAACTTTTCGGTTAACAACTCAACATACTAACCAATTGCGCCACGAATACTTGGTATGACAGTGGTAAGAATATTAAATCAGGATATATTTTAGCAAATTTTGGTAATTTCTATTAGATATTAATCCCTAATAATGTTTAAGACATCTAATTGTAAGCCACTAACATGGATATGTGTTGAATCAAGTCACTTTTAGTTCTTTTTGAAATTGTTTACTTTGATTACTCACTTTAAGTTAAATTTACTAAAGCCAACATGTCAAGTGAATGTATAACAATCATCTTGTTTTGAAATACCTTTTAAAAAACTTGTTCTTACATTTGAAGACCTTGGTGTGAAAAGGGTGCAAGCCACAAAAATTTAACCCTTCTTTGCATGATTTTTTCTTTATTGGAGAAATAAACCAAGGTGATATAATTCATGTTCAAAATTAAAGGAATGATAGTTAAAAACATCTTAGCATTCAATGTTATGATGGAAATTTCCATCATTATGCAAAGAAGGGTTAAAAAGTGGGATTTTCGATCCAAATTATTCATAAATGAAGGTATTAGCCACATATAAACAGGGCTCTTGACTGGACACTGTAAGGTTATCAACCTTAATAAGCACCTTTATAATTTAGGGTTTGCCGCTTCTCCCCTATGTCGTGCTTGTTAGTAAGACGATGAGACTGTTAGGCATATCCTATATGATTGCCCGAATCTCAAGGACCTTAGATTAAGGGACTTGGGTGACGACTGGCTGACCATGGATGGAATCAGGGATACACCTCTGAACTACATCCTAACCTTTGGTAAATCCCTGGACTGATTGATGTAGAAAAAGTGAGTGTCAGGGAGTTTGTACAAAGGACGCAATGTGGCCTAAGTGTGGCGTGCCATCTGCCGTGTCCTCCCGCTTCCTACATACATAGTCACATATAACTGTTTTTAGCAATTCTTCAATAATAATCCCCGGTGCGGCAAAATGACGTTTTCATAATTTTGAGTAAGCGGCGTAAATTTTCAAAATAAGGTTAAAAACCACTAACACGAGTGATACGCGTGCTGGGTGTTCCCGTGATTTTCACCAATTTTCTGGTGATTTAAACTTAAAAAATAGTTACGAGTTTGACTCACAACATATGATAACGTTAAGGTCAGAAACTATATTGAAGGTGAAGGTGAGGACAATGCATCATCCTCCGAAGAGCAAAAGGTGTTCCATTTTTTAAACAAATATTAATTCTCTGAAGTCTTTTTTGCAAGTTTGAATTCAGAAAACCATATCATTTTATTTTCTAAAAATAACGACGCTCCAGGGAAGGTCATTTCTAGGAAAACATTCTTCAAATCTTAAACGAAAATTTACCAAAATTTTACCATGCGAAAACCTGGTTCAAAGGCAAATTCTGTATGTAATACAATTTTTTTCTGTATTACTTGGTATATTACCCGAAATGAACCATCAATTTTAATTGGAAATTGGTGCTAAAAATTTCAATCGTCAAGAAATTGAACAATCAACAATCGAATCATATGGATGAAGATTACTCGCTCGTTGATAACTAATCTCTTACTTTCAATTCTTAAGTTATTTCAGATTACCGTTTATTTTTTCATTTAAAAGGTCATGAAACATATTGTAAACAAGCCACATTTTTTAATCAAATAAATCTTACAAAAGCAATACCGGTACTTCTTTTCAACTCATTTTTATTTGAAAAGTACTAAGTAATCTATTTTATTTTTTCTTCCTAAAATTAAATATATTGTATGTAAATTGGATTTTGTGGATTTAAAATAATTTTCTCTGATTAATTTCTCGAAAGATATAATGTGTGGCATACATCCTTTTTACGTCAAGGTCTTGTTTTGTGTCCTGCACTCTTCGATGGAAAAGGACCTTGCTGTTTAATTGTTCTGACGATGTGCCTGAAGACCCCTTAAACGCGAAACATATGTAGCACTTACAACTTTTATAATAAAGTTGTCATCGTTGGCTCAAAAAACTTTTTAATTTTTATTTCACTTAAGTTTGAGTACATTTCATTAAAAAATTATAACTGTAGGGGTTTTGTTAATGTTTGGACAAACTGTTAGAATATATTCTTTGGATTATTTTAAATACACTGACATTAAAATTTCCTGTTCGATTTCTTATACACTGATCGCAAAAAGAACTAACACCAAAAGCGTGCGATATAGTAAATGATTAAAATTTGCTCACGACCCGAGCACTCTTTAGTTGTTTTTTGTCTGGTATTGGTTATTTTAACAAAAATATTTCTCTTAGAGCGTCTAGCTATAGTTTATCGAAGCTATGACTTAATCCATTGCTATGGTTTAAAAGTACTAAAACCCAGACAAAAAACACAACCCAGGGGTGCATGGATCTTGATCAAATTTTTTATATCATTTACTATCTTGTTTGAGCAGTACATACCACCAAACATTCAAGTTCGTACGACCATCTCTTTTGGGTGTTGCGTTTCCTTTTTTGGTGATCAGTTTATTTTCACAGATATTCAGTCTAAAAGTCCTTTCTACTGATGTAAGCTTTTTTTAATAACTTTTAACAAGATATTCCTCAAAATTTCACACGAATCTTAAGATTTAACCTAAATTTTTTGGTAATAATTTCAAAATGTTCTTAACGTGATAACTTGCTTTTGTGGGGGTGAGGATTTGTAAAATGAACTGTAATAAGTAGAAAGGACTTTAACATCGAATATCTCTGAACCTATAAGAGATCGAATAGGAGGTTTTAATCTCAAAGTATTTAAAATGGCTCAAAGAATATATAGGTGTCCCAGCTTTTAATCCGCATATTTTACCAGGACATAGTTCTCATAAAAATAACATAAAAGTTTTGTGTAAAGATGTGGTCGCACCTCTTTCGTTTTCAAGAATGGCCGTCCAAAGTTGGCGGAAAAATTCACATTTTAATTTTTATTTCAGCTATTGATAAACACAGGAATGTGAATTTGTATAGTTATGTACTACAACCCAGCATGTTAGTTTCAAGCCTTAACTTAGCCCTCACGGCCTAGCTCAAAAGGTTGAAATTCATAATTATCACTACATTTTCCAAAAGAACTTTTTAACTTTTAGGTACAATTTTAACATGAAAAATATACCTTAGAAAGCTCATTCCTTAGCGAGATCTTTTTTCTTTTGTTTATTGATGAATGCAAAAGAATGAATATAAAAGGTGATGAACATAAATGATTAATATAAAAGTTGGCCATGGTTTTGGTCTGATTTGCTTGCACTGACAAACAGTACATTGACTTGGACAGCACGCATTTTATTTAAAGTCTACTTATTCAACTTTTTAGTTTATTATTATTGTCACTTATTACTCTGATAATTAGTTAAGAAAGCGAAATTACTAGCGGTAAGAGCAATCCAAACATTAATGCTGAATCCCATCTGAATTTTTTTAGTGCATATTTTTCACGGTTTCGCATGCTCCCATACCCGTAAATTCTAGTAATTTACATTACTTCTCATAAACATTGCTTCATCTGTTCACAATTTTTTTTAATATAGCAAAGTTTCTTCTACTTCTACAGAATTTTAAAACTACCTACAGAGATCTAGTCTTTTAGGTCTATCTACCGGTTTTAAATCTTAGATGGTTTGAAAATGAAAAATAGCAAATGTTGCTTTTTGAAACTCACATGTTTTGTGCATAAACTTGTACAGTAACCTTATGCATGCTCTTTGGTGTTACTAACTTAAAAAAAATAAAAATGGCTTGTTGATGCCTAACATGAGGTAGATTATTCTGATGGGTTTTTAGTCTAAGTAAGTTATCTGAACTTGCGGTGGACCTCAATAAATACTTTCGGGACACGGGTATCTTCTGTCAAGAAATCTTCTAGCGTATTCTCTGACTACTGCTATCGCATTTCCAGCACAAAATCCATATATAAAGTAAGTGCCTACATGTTCTTCTTATGGGAACAAAAACACCTTTAATTAAATGCATTCACACCAAAACTATGGCCAACTTTGAAAAAACGTTTGATTAGGGAGAAGCGGTACAGTATGACACGGGTCCAGATTTTAATTTCTCTTCTCGAAAACTATCAGTTTTGTGTAAAAGATATCGCTAAGGAATAAGATTTCTAAGGCCGGTTTTAGTGCTCAACCGACGGTCGGTACCGACGTCGGTCGCGCGTAGCTTCGCAACGTATTCATATGTAGCTGTTCAGTGCTGCACTGATGAACCCTACGCGCGTACGGTACGCGGCGCGTATGACAACTGTCGGTCGAACGCGTCCGTATGTACGTCAGCCAACTGACCGACTGCTGTCAGTACGTGTACAGTCATCGTGAAATAATGAGCATAGACACAGAACGATTAATAACCGAAGTCCGGTTGCATCCGGAATTATGGGATTTTGTCTCATAATTTATATAAAGAGCGTGATGCATGGTTAAAGAATTACAGAAAAATGAAATACCCAAGTATCGTACAATTTGTTAATGCGTCCATTTTTCGTGAGACTGCACAAACTGACGGTCAGCGCGTTTTGACAGATCTGTCAATCAGCTAAGCACTGAACAACACAAACCGACGGTCGGTACTGACCGTCAGTACTGACGGTCAGTACCGACCGTCGGTTGAGCACTAAAACCAGCCTAAGGCATATTTTTTCATGTTAAAATTCTACGAGGTTAAAAAATTCTTTTGGAAAATGTAATGATGATCGAGAATTTCAACCCTTTAAGGTACGCCGGGGTGGGTAAATGAAGGCTTGAAAATAACATGCTTGGTTGTAGTATCGGGTGTTCATTTAAATTCGTGCTCAAGTGTGCTTTGAAATTTTGTTAAACGACGATAGAGAGAAAAATGTGTGTCGCATTATTAGTGCACACTAATCAGTTAAACTTCAAATTTGACAAACGTCAAATCTGGTCAAACTATACTGAACGGCTTGAATTGGCAATTTATCGATAATGTTTTTAATTTGTGACAAAAACTTGATGATAAGTCTTACGTTTAAGCTGCATCGAAAGTCGATGAAGTTTGGGAATATTTACTGCATAATTTTATTCACAACTTGAACATCCCTAAGAAATTTTGGACGACCGATTACTGAAAAGATTAGAGTTTAGGTAGGCTTTAGCCAAAAACAAGTTATTAGCCAATTTCCTTTCATTGTCTGTCTTGTTATATATAACCTATTAAACATTTCAGTGTTATGATATTGCTTCAATTAAGTTTTATTGGACATACGTCAAAAATGTAGGTAAAATCCATAGCTCACTTGAGCCCGAATTTAAATGAACACCCGATATATAACTGTAAAAATTCATATTCTTATGTTTATAAACAGCTGAAACAAAAATTAAAATGCTAATTTTTCCGCAAACTTTGTATACTAAGAGTTTGTCAGTATAATTTTTGACACCTTTATAAGTCCATACAATAATCTTCAATAATAAACAAGCTATGGAGCTTTTTCAGAACATTGGGACAACCTGCATTTGTTTTTCAGTTTTATATTTTTCTAATCTTATTTTTTCTTATACAGCCACCTACAGATGTCCCAAAATTTTTCTTCGCCGAACCACAATGTTACGCGACCACAACGAAGGTGAACCTCCAAAAAGGCGGAAGCGACAAAGAAAACGAAAACCACGATAATTTCCGTGATTTACACTTTTCCAAAAGTGACTTAAGCGTTCGTAAGAAATCTAAAAACAACGATGGTAATAACATACAATTTTCAAAGTCTACGGAAATTTTCTGTCCGCCTCAAGGAAAACCAGAGAGGAAAGGATTTAAAAATAACTCGGTTTTTAAAGAATGTAAAGAACTTATACAAAGGGTGAAACGATTTCATCAACCTATGATCGACCCTCTTATGAAATCAAACGTTTTATATGTTACGAAAAAACGGGCGTTGACTATCCCAGCGATAGAAGAAGAAAAGAAAAGGAAAAAGGATTTAAAAAAGGGGAAAAGTAACGATTCGGTAAAGTCAAAACTTAGTAAAGCGTCTTTTAAAGGTAGTAAAGGTTCTCTTAGAGAAAAAAGTAGTCACGATTCTAGTGATAAAAATGATGAGGGTTCAGGATCAGATGGTTCGAAAAAAATCTCTTTTAAAGAACATTCCGGAAAGAAATCGAAGAAAAAATCAAAAAGCTCTGATGAGAGTTTAAAATCTTCACGATCTCGATCAGAAACGGAAAGTACAAAAACGGTCGAAAGTTCTGGACCGTCAAGTTTACACTGCGATGGTGAATGTCAAACGGAGGGATTATGTTATTGTAAAATGACTAAAGGAAAAAATAAAAGTAGACATAGTAGAGCGGTTAAAATTATGGATAGGGAACAAAGAGACTTTGCAAATTCTTACCAAGCTTTAATAAAACCGTACACTTGTTGCATCCATAATAAAGAAGATGGTCGAGGGTATTGTAAAAAAGTAACTTTCGATCAATTAAAAAGTATGAATTTAAACGGATATAATGCTGGATCTATGAATAGCGTTTGTACAGATAGTTCGGTTACTTCAATTGAAATGGTGAAGAAAATTATTGGGAAAAAGAAACGAAAACACAAAGATAAATCAACGACGAAAATTGTGGTTTGTGGAAAAAATACAGTTGAAGCTATTGTAAGTGATGAACCTAATTCAAAAATGAGTGGATTTATTCCAACTAGTTCTAAAGCAAAAATGAAGGGTGCTAATAAAACGAAGAAAAAGGGGAAAATTAAGAAAAAGTCTGGAAGTGATACAAGTTCTAAAGATACTACTTCAAGTAAAACGAAACTTCCTTTTTTTCAAAGAATTTTTAATAAACCAAAATCTGATAAACCTAAAAGAAAATGTATAGATATTTTAAGAAAAAAATCTAAAGAAAAAGACGACAAAATCGAAAAGAAACCTTCTAAACGTTTAGAGTTAAAAAAGAAGGTTCGTGAAAGTGAAGATTTCCCAGTTTGTCAATGTCCCAAAGATTTAGACGAAGGTAACCCTTTAAAATCAAGTAAAAGCAAGAAGAAATGTTCTTCTTGTATGTCGAAAAAAGGTGCGATTTCTTCACAACCTTCACCTACAGTTTTTGAGCCAACAAGATGCGCTTGTAATATAATTGAGGGAAAACGAACACCCGGTATACAAAGAACACCTCCTCTTTTACATAATAAAGATCATCCAAGTCCAAAATCTTCTCAACCGAGTATTTTAAAGAAAAATGAAGGTAATAAGAAAGGTGAAGTTTCACAAGATAAAAAAATTAATTTTGAAAATGTTCAAAAAGATAATGTTAAAGAAGGAAATTTAAAAGATGGAAATGTAAAAGAAGGAAATGTTAAAAAGGAAAATATTAAACAAGATATTAAACAAGATAATATTAAACAACAAAATGTTAAACCAGAAAACGTTAATATCAACAAAACTCCCTCTAAATCTTCACCTAATACTTCAAAGTCTTCATCAAAAGCTTCTTTATCTTCGTGTTGTAAAAAGAAACAAGATAAACCAAAACAACCGAAAGAAACTAAAGAACCTAAAGAGTCTAAAAAAATACGTAAAAAGAAAAGAGGTAAAAAAATTAAAGATGGTTCAAGTAGTTCGAGTGGTAGAAAAAAACCGAAAAAAATAAGTAAAAGAAAACAACGAAAATTAGATGAAAAAGCTTTTAAAGAACTCGAATTAAAACCACCGCTTCCCGGTTGTCTTTGCGATTATTTAGAAAACCTCTCTTCGTTAGTTGTAAGAACTCCGGAGACACAACCAAAAAGTTGTTGCGCGATTTGTAGAAAGCCTTCAAAACTTTCTAGCGAAGTTAAATTGCGTACAAACGAAGCCCCGCAATCTCGAATTATCTCCAGACATCCTCCGGAGAAATGCTACGGCGACAAAGCAAAGGAAAGAAATGCAAATAGTTCTTCGAAATGCGTTTGCGATTATAACCAGGAGGAAATGAAAACGTTTCTCGAAACTCCTCATCCTAGTATGGTAAAGGAACATAAAGGTAATAATAAAAAGAGTTTTTTTAAAGTTCATCCTCGAAGGGCGCGATCGAAAGGAAGTACTAGGATTTCAAGCGAAGAATTTGTACAAAAACACGATTACGATGTTAGAAGATTTGAATTACCCGATTTTAATATTAAATATCAAAATAACATTCATAAAAAATCAACTAAAGATATTCCAAAGAAAGACGAAATTTTCGATACTTTAATTTCAATGTTATTTAAAAATAAAAAAGAAAAGGAAAATAAAAATTCGCGAAGAAAAATCGTTAAAGATTATTTAGCGAAAGTTTCAAGTTCAGAATTAGAAAATTTAGTTTTAGAATTAGTCAAAAACCTTCCAAATAATTTACAAAACGTCTTATTAAATGACAATGAAGAAATACCAAACATTTCTTCATTAATTGAAAAGAAGAAAAAATCCCACGACAATCAAATTAAATACAACGTTTCAAAAACTTACTTAAAAAAATTTAAAAACCATCAGTTTCAATTAGAACAAAACGTTTATTGTTCTAAATACTCAAAAAAAATTGCTATAAATTGTAGTGAAGATTCTCGTTCGTCTTCATCGGAACTTTCTGATTTTTCAAACGAACAAGTTGAATTTAAATACAACAACAAACCTTTTAACGTGTACAAAAAGGATTACGCCATTGATATAGACAAAGTGGAAGTGTTTTGTAGGAAGATTCCTTCGGACCGTAGCAGTTGGTGTTCGGCTAGTTCGAGCGATAAACCGAAGAAAATTTTTGATAAAAAAGAAAAAATCAGTGACGAAGATTCTAAAGAAATCGTAGAAATTATCAGATTGTTATCGAATTTATCTACGAAAGATTTGTGTGGATTTTTTTCCAAACAGTGCATGAAATGAGTTATTTGTAAAGTGAGATTTATTTTTTTGTCTTTTTGTTCGAGGGATATTGTTTATTATATTTATTTATTTTTTGTTTAATGAAATATATGATTTTAATTAAATTTGAGAAAAATTTCTTAATTTGGTAATGTATTGGGTAGGCAACTAAGTAATTGAGAATTTCACTCATAGATAGCTTCAGTTGAATTTTTAGGTTTGGAGACGTAGTAAAAATGTAAAACACATTTTGTTATTTGATAGTTGGCAGTTCAGCAGTCAATCAGTAAAAGAAAATTATTTCTGCAAAGGGAAAGCCGCATCGCAAGCTCATAAAAAGTTATGTGCTCTAGATGGTGATGAAGCCTTAAAAGAACGGCAGTGTCAAAATTGGTTTGCCAAATTTCGTTCTGATGATTTTTCACTCAAAGACGAAAAACGCTCTGGTCGTACAGTTGAAGTTGATGAAGTCCTAACCAAAGCAATAATCGATTCGGATTATCACAGTACAACACGTGAGATCGCAGAGAAACTTCATGTATCAGATACAGTAGAACTCCAATTATCCGAATCAAATGGGATCGGACCACATTCGGATAATTGGATTTTTCAAAATAAAAAAACGGCACATATATATTTTAAAGAAAAAGATTCTTTTCAGCACTGTAAATTCTGTAAAAATTTTTAATTTTTAATTAATTTAATGAGGAGGCAAAATTTTTAGATGTTATATAGCGGGCCGGTGCTGTACATTCCAAGTAAATAAAATTATTTGCTGAACATCTTGGTCAAAGTAAGCTGTTTGATTGCCTTGATCTGTTTTCGGGCAGCCAAGTTACGTATCCCCTTGATAGTGAGAAGTTGCATATGATTACACTTAAGCTGATGTTCCATCCACTTCAATGCAGTTTCAAGGCCGGCAAATGCTTTACTAGCTGATGGTCCCATGTCTACTTCAACTTCGATATTAAGGACATCTTCCTCGACACTATCTTCTCTCATACTTTCAATAAGTATAAAAGTCTCTCACACTTTTAATAAGTAGCATCATTCAGAATTTGAAACCCAGAATTTGACGAATCACACATCATCCACTCTTCTACATCTTCAGCATTAACTTCTGAACACCCAGGAATTTTCAAAAGAATATCTCTTAATTCCTCAAGTGACAAGTCATCCTTGAGCTTCTTTTTCCTTTTTCTTCTCAATCTTTCAAATTAATATTTTTATAGTTAGCCAACACATCTTCTTCCTCTTCGCCCTCTACTAGAAGTTTTCTTAAAATTTACCTTGTGACGTTTGGTGGTAAAATGATTGTTGTAAACGGTCCGTTCCCTCTTTCCAACAATTCTTCGGTGGGATGAGTTGGTGCATTATTTACAATCAACAGTACTTTACTGCCTTCTTTTCCAAGAGATTTTTGTCGCTTTTTCAGTTGGGGGATGAAAATTTCGTACCATTCGGTAAATAATACTGCAGTCATCCAAGCCTTGGGTTGATTTTTATAAAGGAGGGGAAGTTTTTCGCATTTCCAAATGCACTTGAGCGTTTTGACTTCCCTATCAAAAGAACGGGTATTTTAGGGCTTCCCGTAGAGTTCGCGCAGTTAAGCACCGCAACACGTTCTTTACTCACTTTTTGTCCTAGAGCACTACATTCCCTTTTAGAGGCTAAAGTGGTTTTAGGCAAAACTTTCCATAGAAGGCCGGTTTCATCGGCGTTGTACAAAAACTCAGGATCGAAGGAGTCTGCCAGAAGTTTAAACTTTTTAATAAAATCTTTTGCATCTTTGAAGTCTGCTGATAACTTCTCGCCACTTAAATCTAATTCACGAATACCGTGCCTGAACTTGAAATTTCTTAGCCAACCGTTACTTGCTTTAAAGGAGAAATAGCTAAGCTTCTGAGCTATGATCTTAACCTTTTCATAAAGAATTGGGCCTGAAATTGGGTTTCCCATAGAACGTTGCTGCAAAAACCACTTGAAGACGACATCTTCTAAATCTTTGTTTGTTGCTGTCTTCATTGATTTTCTTGAAGAACTTCCACCTTCGTTTTCAAGCACTGACACGAAGTTTAAAAGTGTAAATTTGCTCCTTTTAATGTCTGAAGTGGTTGCTTGTACAACACCGTACATCTCAGCTAACTGTTTACCGGTAACACCTTTATCTGAGTGGCCTATAATTTTTAGTTTATCCGCTAACGATAACACAACACGTTTTCTTTTTGAAGCCATGATGAACGCCGAAACGTACTCACAAACAAAATAACGTACCGAAGCGAAAGGTTATCGTCACAATAGCCGATCAACGATTTACTAACTGACAAATCAAAACAAACAGCGACAGGTTGGCCGGGTCGTCCCCGGGCGGCGACCGATGACATTGTAGCCAACGTAACTTTTTCTTAATTTTTTTTCTGAAACCGATTCGGATAATCGGCGATTCGGGTAGTCGGAGTTCGGATAATTGGAGTTCTACTATACATGCATTCTCCGATACATTCTCACATACATGCACACTCTTACCACCCAACCGAACGATCAATTCTGATGTCTACATTGAACAACTAACGAAATTAAACAATGCAGTTGAAGAAAAGCAGCCCGAATTGACAAATCGAAAAGGTGTTGTATTCCATCATGACAACGCAAGGCCACACACATCTTTGGTCACTTAGAAAAAATGATTGAAACTTGGTTGGGATGTTATGCCACATCCACCATATAGTCCTGACATTGCACCATATGATTACTTTTTGTTTCGATCTTTCCAAAACTCCTTGAATGGTATAAATTTCAATAATGATTATGATGTCAAATCGTACCTGATTCAGTTTCTTGCTAATAAAAACCAGAAGTTTTATGAACCTGGGATTATGACGCTGCCTGAAAGATGGCAAAAGGTCATTGATCAAAATGGGCAATACATTACAGAATAAAGTTATTTAATTCCATGAAAAAATTGTCTTTGATTTTCTAAATAAAATCCGCAATTACTTAGTTGCCAACCCAATATTTCTTCATTCTTCGGTTGAATATTATTGAAGAAAAAACCTAACTAATCTGAAGCTTAAAAATTTTATGGTGATCTTGGCAATCTATGCGATAAAATTGAAGACGACATAAAAGCCGAAATCTTGTTTGTTAAGATCACAATGAAAAATTTTAGTTTCAGTTTCTTAATGTTTATAAACAAAGTCAATTTTTCAAAGTTAATCAAAGAATTGTGGTTTATATTAGGTTCGACTAAATTAATTTTTTTAATTTTTTTGGTGAAGATTGGAATAAATTTGACTTTCATGATCAAAAATAGAATCTTTTAGTTTTAACTTAATATAAGAATCATTTCTTAAGTTTTATAAATAAACTATGGACGATTTTATTTAAGTGATGATTATTTTTAAGTGTTAGTTACCTGTCAAAAATTTTTTATCAACTTTATGAATTTTTTGGGTAGTAATTAGAACAAATTTGACTTTTTTTATTACAAAATAGAATATTTTAGCTTTCAATTAATACAAATTCCATTTCTTAATTTTAAAAATTCAAGTCTCCACAATTTTTTAAAGTTGGCCAAAATTTTCAAATAAAGTTAGGTTAACTGTTAAAAATTTTATTCACCTTTATGATTTTTTTTAAATTTTTTGGGTAATAATTAGAACAAATTTGACTTTTTTATTACAAAATAGAATATTTTAGCTTTCAATTAATACAAATTCCATTTTTAATTTTAAAAATTCAAGTCTCCACAATTTTTTAAAGTTGGTCAAAATTTTCAAATAAAGTTAGGTTAACTGTTAAAAATTTTATTCACCTTTATGATTTTTTTTTTAATTTTTTGGGTAATAATTAGAAAAGAGTGACTTTTGTATTACAAAATTGAATATTTTAGCTTTCATTCAATAAAAATTCCGTTTAAATTCTCTTTTTAATTTTTTAGTAACAATTAGAACAGATTTGACTCTTTTAGTCAAAAGTAGAATCTTTTAACTTCAATTTAATGTGAAAATCATTTCTCAATCTCGATTAATAAAGTCTGTGTGATTTTTTAAAGTTAGTCAATTTTCTTATTAAGTGAGTTAGTTAACTATCAACCATTTTTATCAAGTTTGAATTTTTTCTTATTTTTTTCTTAAAGTCAGATCATTTTCACCTTTAGCATTTCCAAGGTGAAAATACACATAAAACTTCTTATTTCAATCTTTCGAATAATGAACGCTTCCATTCTTCAACAGTATATAAATTAAATTTCGAAGAGACCTTCCAAAGAATTCTTAACTTGATTTCAACTATGTGACTTTCAGGCTCATTCTCTTTTCGAGTATTAACTTTTATTATAAC
The DNA here is from genome assembly GCA_036711955.1 of Digitonthophagus gazella. Taxonomy (NCBI): domain Eukaryota; kingdom Metazoa; phylum Arthropoda; class Insecta; order Coleoptera; family Scarabaeidae; genus Digitonthophagus; species Digitonthophagus gazella. Next base: position 13,673,183 of record JASCIT010000012.1, read on the forward strand.
TTGGCGGAATTGTAGCCCATCAGAAAAACTCACATTAAAAATCCTTAACTATCATTAACTTTACTAACATCAAACTTGAGACAGAATGACTAAGAAAACGGAACAAAAACGATGTTCTCTGTTAAGGTCTCCCACTTCAATACCACATCTGAAACTTAGAGACGATACGACCTTTAATTTGTAGAGGTGGGATGGGACATCCGTATTCAAACTTAAGTTTCCAAGTTTTGAGTATCCAAGCTTAAGCTTGGTCACTGTAGGGAAAAGCCTTTGAGAAACACATACTCCAACATACATACATGATGCAGAATACCTGTATCATCTATAGAAATCACCAAGAACCACCTCGGTTAATCAGAAAATCGTAAGACGCAAGGACATTCACTATTCACGGATAGTGTTCGGCAAAGTATTTCTTGTGTTGTAAGGCTAACAGTACACAATTGAAATATGAAACAATGGTCATGCCTTTGTACATAACCAAAAGCCCATATCTTAACACCTCAAGAATCACATAAGACTCCGCCGTTAAAATACTCTGATGATCTAGCTCAAATTTTCCAGAGAATTCGTTTTCAGAGACCAACGGAGCACAAGCCCAAAGTTTAAAGAACTTGAAGACATCAGTGCATGCAATAGTAAACTACTGTTAGTAGTTAACATAAAGATAAAATAAACTTCTTTATTATGTCGGCGATCGTCACTATAAGGTGGGAACAAAATATTTAAAATACAAAAATAACGTATAGATGGGAAATTACTTGGCTGTAACTCCTCCATCAGTCTTATGGCGTTTTCGATTGGCAAAACTAGTGTGCACTGGTGCGCACTCGTTGAGTGCAAAGTGTGACATATGTCACACTAGCTGAGTGCAAAAACGGCAAATTCAACAGAACGCGATGAAATCAAACGTAATCATAACATCACTTGTAAGTGTGTTCAAGGCTTGATGATGTTTAAAATGTTTTATAAACCACAATAATAAAATGTAACAGAACATAACGAAACAACCAACAGAACACGCTGTTATGCACTGGTGCGCACTAGTGCAACCAATCGAATTCGCCATTAGAAAGCGAATTTTACATGCTCCAAAAAGAAGATGAAACATTCTACTTCTCCAAAAACAAGAAGAAACTGCAAAAACTGAAAGCGTTTGAATATTATTAACAATAAACTTATCCGAAAAGGCTTAAATGCTGAATAATTGTTCAAACGCCAACATTTTTTCCTCAACAGGAGAAGTATAAAACTAACAAAAACACCAAAAATTAGATATATTTATAGATAATGTACTTCAAAATAGTAGTTAATTATTTCTTAATCTCTATAAATAAACTCTGTACGATTTTTTTAAATTGACAAACGTTTTTAAAGTAAGGTTAGCTAACTATCAAGAATTTCCATTAAGACTGGGATTCTTTGATAATAATTAGAACAAATTTGACCATTTTTAACTCAAAATAGAATTTCGTAAGTTCATTTTAATATAAAAATTGTTTCTTAATTTCCACAAATAAATTCTCTCTGTGGATTATTTTCAAAACGAAGTGTGAAACGAGTTATTTGTAGAGATTTATTTTTTGTTTTAGGTGTATCATTTATCATACTTTTTTCTTGTTTGATAAAATATACGATTTTAATTGAATTTGAAATAAGTATTCAAAAATAGACAATAAGTACAAGTTTAAACTCTAAACTCTTGAGCTATCTCAAATAAACAAACAAACCGCCTTCTAGCCCGTAATAAATATTTACACGACGATTCCAACGTTTACAGTTATCGGAACAAGGTTCTTAGCAATTTTAAATCGAGTCGATTTAAATCGATCGGAAACAAGAACAAAACTATATCGAAAACATCCAATTAACCATACTTCGCGATTAATTCAATCTGGTTATTAGACGTTATTTTTGTAATCGAACATTATTAAAACGTTATCTTTTCGGAAAACATCGACGCAAATATTCCGCTATGAAAACGTAACGTCATTATCGTAAATCATTGTACGGTTTGTTTGCTCTTGTCTTTTCGCTGGGTTAAAATTGACAACGAAAATAAACGTGAAATTGCGTTTTGGGACAAATATTTTTCAAATATTTCAAAATCTACAGTCGCTAACAAAAGTTTTAAAAGCGTTTTTTAGATTTTATTAATTATTTATGGAGATAGAAGAAAAGGAGAGTGAAATGATTAGTAAGTTAAAGAAATTTTGATGCAGTACAAGAAAATTAAAGAAATTTTATTATTTTTTTGTGATCATAAGAATAAATTTAACAGTGAAAGACTAATCTTTATTAGATTATTGACCAAATAGGACTTTCCCCTTCCATAATTTTTTATATAATTTTTGCTTCAAAAATTTTTTTCAGTGAGATTACTTAAATATCAAAAATTTTTTACTAAAGTTAAAATTTTTTCTAATTATTAGAAAAAATTTGACTTTTTAAATCCAAAGTACAATCTTTTTTATTCAATTTAATGTAAAAATCATTTCTTAATCTCTACAGGGTGATTCATTAGCTCTATGACAAACTTTGGCAGATGAAAGGTGATGCGATTCCAAGGAAAATATGTTATATGTTAAAAATTAGTGGTCAGAGTTTTGAACGAAAACGAAAATGCATGTATTTACGACTGAAGAATATGCAGATATTATTTTTGTATACGGGCGTTGTAACGGAAAAGTTCGGCAAGTAGCAAGAGAATACCTTCGTAGGTTTTCAAACAGACATCAACCTGCCCATACAGTGTTTAATGCATCATTTCGCAGACTGAGAGAAACAGGTAACTCCGTTCCACCACATTCCGTTCGTCCCCATGAAGTGAATGTACAAAATGAAGAACGTGTTATTGATTTAGTACTTGACGAACCTTCAATTAGTACTCGGCGTATAGCGAGCATGCTACAAATATCCCAAAGTTTTGTATGGCGTGTATTGAATCGAGAAATGTTACATCCGTTTCATCGCCAAAATGTTCAAGCATTACATCCTGGTGATACTGAGCAACGCTTAGCATTTTGCCACTGGATTATTCAGCAACATGCTCAAAATAATAACTTCATTTCACAAGTTCTGTGGTCTGATGAAGCGTGTTTCACTAGGGACGGCATAAATAATTATCATAACGAACATGTGTGGTCCTTGCAAAATCCACATGCAATTAGACCACGAAGATTTCAGCAACGGTTTAGTGTAAATGTTTGGGGTGGCATTTTTAACAATTATTTGCTGTATGGGTGATAAATGACCGCTTAAATGCAGATATGTACAGAAATTTCTTGGAAAATAACCTTTTCGGTTTTATCGACGACGTACCACTTAACATCGTTCAAAATATGTGGTATCAGCACGATGGTGCACCACCACATCGAGGAAGACAAGTCATTGCTTGGTTATATGAACATTTTCCAAACAAATGGGTTGGCAATGGAGGTCCAGTAGTCTGGCCACCACGATCCCCAGATCTAAATCCGCTGGATTATTATTTCTGGGGATACATGAAGCAGCTTGTGTACCATGTAGAAATTACTACCCGTCAGCAACTATTCGACAGAATTCAAGATGCAGCTAATAGCATACGGAATGATCCAAATATCATAAGTCGTATGACAAAATCTTTACTTCGTCTATGTGAGGCGTGCATTCCAGCTGAAGGCGGACATTTCGAACAATTTTCGTAATTTGTAAACTTATTTTTTATGTTACATTTTCATTTGCCTATTAAACTGTGTAAAATTTTCAAAGACTTGTAACTCTTTGACCAAAATGAATCGGACCCATATTCATATAACATCTTTTCCTTAGAATCGCATCACCTTTCATTTGCCAAAGTTTGTCATAGAGCTAATGAATCACCCTGTATAAATATACTCAGTACGATTTTTTAAAAATTGGTATACTTTTTTAAAGTGAGGTTAGCTAACTGTCAAGAATTTTCAATAAGTTTAGGATTTTTTGTAATAATTAGAAAAAAAAATGACTTTTTAAATCCAAAGTACAATCTTTTTTGTTCAATGTGATGTAAGAATTATTTCCTAATCACTATAAATAAACTCTGTACGATTTTTTAAAAACTGGTAAACTTTTATAAAGTGAGGTTAGCTAACTGTCAATAATTTTCCTTATATTTAGGATTTTTTGTAATAATTAGAAAAAATTTTACCACTTTTAATTAAAAATAGAATCTCTTAAGTTTAATTTAGTGTAAAAACTTTTTCTTCATTCTTAGATGTAAAGTTGTTACGATTTTTTAAAATTAAGCAAATACAGTAGAACTTCCATATAACGAACTTGAAGGTTCCAAAGAAAAAAATCGTTTTATAGAAACTTCGTTATAAGGAAACTACTTACTTCTTCAGCGGATTTTTCAGTAAAACTAACTTTGCTGAAACAATTTTTTATAGTGTTTTCTGCGATATCATTTTGTCAAATTTTCGCCAATATGGTTATGCAAACACGCACATTAATAACTTTATCGACAGGCTGTTTGTTATCCAGTGCATAAAACATTCTCCTTAAGATTTGCTTCCGATAATTTACTTTCAAATTTTTAATGACTCCTTGGTCCATCCATTAATGTTTGTTAATTTTCGGGCTATGTGAGGAGGATAGGCAGGGTAATTGTCTACGAAAACAAGAACTTTTCTGTTTTGTTGCATCATCTTCTTATGAAAATTTTGAAGCTATTTTTCGAAAATTTCGCTGGTCACCCAGGATTTCTTGTTGTAATCGTAATCGACCTCTAATGATTTTATTCCTTTGAAGCATCTTGGTTGTTTGCTTTTTCCTATTACTAAAAGTTTCATTTTTTCACTTCCTGTCATGTTGGCACACACTACAATAGTAATTCGTTCTTTGATGTTTTTACCGCTAAAATATTTATCGTCTTTGAACGTTAATGTTTTATTGGGAAGACACTTGTAAAAAAGTCCACATTCGTCATAGTAAGCACGTCATCAGGCTGATAACTTTCCAGAAACGATCGTAGTTTCCGATTCCACTGGGCGCAAGTCGTTTCTAAGACACTAGCACTTTCTCCCGATATAACCTTTTGTTATTCCGTGTCGTTTTTTAAATTTGTCCAACCATCCTCTACTAGCTTGAAAATTTTCAAAGCCTAAGATTTTTGCGTATTCAATTGCCTTTTCTTGGTCCTGACGACGGCAAATTTTTGTTTCACACCATTGATATTCATTTTAGCATCGCTTTGTCTATAGTACTAAACTTACATTGTTTTAATTTTTTCTTTCTGGTCCTCTTCCAGCTTCCTGAGTTCTTAAAATTGTTTATTATTGTTGAGAGCGTGCTTGGAGGAACCTTGTACTTCTCCGTTACTAGTTTTTTCTGCATACCACGGTCGACATTCGTTAAAATGTTAATTTTGTCTGCTACACTTGGAGCTTTCTGTTTAGACATGGCGACAGATTAAATAACAGTTTACCCAATAACAGTTGTAACTCTACTGAACTATTCGATCAGAAGCGCAAGTGAAAACCACGACAATATTTTACAACAGAAATCTCTCGGGGATCCCTTGGAACATCTTCCTCACTTTTCGATAATTCCCCTACGCGGATAGTTGCCAAATAGGACTGAAGTACTCTACCTCCGTTAATAATAATGAACTAAGTTTTGTGGATTTTTTCGGAGAATTTTGGTTCGTTATATAGAAGTCTTTTTCGTTATATAGAAATGTTTTTATATAAAGGAATTTCTTGGGACTTCAAAAAAATTCTTTATAGAGAAAATTCGTTATATAGAAGTTCCTTATATAGAAGTTCCACCGTAATTGACATTTTTCGATGTTACCTTTTTTTCTATTTAGGGTTTTTTAAATAAAAAATAAAAGGTTTGTTAAAAATTTTTTCAAATTCAGCAAAATTGGTTAAATGTTCGTCTTAATTTGTCAATAATTCCTCAGAACCTGCATTAATTTAATAAAATTCGTTGAAGTTCGTCAAAAATTCGTCTTAATTTCTTGAAAATTTGCCATAAATTAACAATTAACTTTCTTAAGCTCATCTAAATTCGACAAAATTCTTCAAAAATTTGTCATAAATTCTATTAACTTTATAAAATTTGATAAAATTCAATGGAAATCTTTAATTTATTTAAAAAAATCATAATTCGTTATAGTCTAATAAAATTTGTTTGTTCAAATTTGGCAAAATTCGTCAAAAATGTATCATAAATCTAATTAACTTTGTAAAATTTGACAAAATTCAATGTAAATCTTTAAGTTATTAACAAAAATCGTAATTCGTTTTAGTGTAATAAAATTTGAGTGTTTAAATTTGACAAAATTCGCCAAAAATTTATCATAACTCAGGCTAGTTTTATAAAATTCGATAAAATAAATTCCTAATTCATCAAAACTTCTTCATAATTCGTTTTCGTTTTATAAAATTTTTTATTAAAATTCGACAAAAATCATTAAAAATTTATTTTTAACAATAATTCGTCACAGTATTAATAAAAAAATCATCTCTTAATTTCCATAAATAAATTCTGTACGATCTTGTAAACTTACAATTAGAACTAGTATGTGAACGCAATAAGTTAAGAAATAATTAGACGTAAAAGAAATATTTAAATGAAGAGTTGAAATTAAGTACAATCTTAATACAATCCAACAATTTTTTTATAAATAAAACATTATCAATCGTTACAAAGTCTTTAAAACATTATTTAATTAAGATAAAAAGAAAATTTATTTGATAATTAAAATTTGATAATAGTACGAAAACTTTTGTAATGAAATGTACTTAACAGATTTGTTCCAAATGGGACACGCGTCTATATTTTAGCCTATTTAAACAAACCGATCACGTTCGATGAACATATGTAACCACAGCTCACGTTTTCAGTTCATAACACGAGTGGGAAAGCGAATAATATAACAGTAGTACGTGAACCCGTAATATTACGCTTTGTACTATAAGAATTAAACATTTTATTACGTTTTGTTACTGTCCTTGTTGACTTTAAATACCACAATAAGAAAGTTATATAATTTTAAACTTTATTTATTATTTTCTTTTTTATTAAAGCTTTAAAATAAGTTAAAAAAAGGGATTTTTTTTTGTTTTGTTTATTACTTTCTTTTTCTATTATTTATTTTTTATTTAGGATGAATGTATTGGTTAGTCGATTACTATTGGATCTTGACCATTTTATAATTTAAAGTCGAATAATAAGAAATATATTCCCTATACTTTAAAAAGGTGTGCACGTTTGGTTTTGTACTTCTATAGCACTTTTAAAGTTGTTCTCAAAGTAGGACTAAAAATCTGTGTTATTCCGTAAAAAATCAGTAAACGCATTATAGTTCCATCGCGAAGAGAGTATAATTTCATGTACAGTATAAAAAAAGTCTTAAGGGAATCCAACCGGAAAATAGTAATTTTGCTTTTAAGTACGTTAAGTGATTATATTATGTTTTATATCTATTATTAGTTATAGCTGTTTATATGCTTTAAGAAAAAAATAGGCTTACAGTAAGTGTTTTTAATCAATTTGTTGGTCGCCAACCAATATTAAAATAATTGCTTTTTTTCAGTTCAAACCCAAACTGGCATTTTTATTATAAGTGGTCGAAAATCAATTTGATACCCTTTCAATCTCGACCATTGCAGCAAACAAATTGATTAGTGTAACTTTCTTTATTAGTAAAACGTAATAATCTATTTTTTATTAGTTTCTCTTTATGTTTGTTTAGTGATAAATGTAAAGAAAACATACTTTTCTTATAGAGAAACTCAGTTTGTCTTTGATACTGGAATATTCACATTAAACGAAACTTTATTATAAAACGACATTCAGTATCCTTAACTGGAATTATTATAAACTTTTAATTCACTAATTTGTTACTTGACCAGCTCGTTTTACTAAAAAAAATCTGTTTCTTTGAACGCCAAGAGAATGCCATAGTAACTGGTCAAGAGAGCGCGAAGTTTAAAATTAGAAAAGTATGAATCAAATTTATTTCACATAACGAAACTTTTTCCGGTTTCTGTATTAACAAACGAAAACGAAGAAGAATACTGATGTAAATTATAATAACTTTTTGGATTTTTTTCTTTCCCGGGGATGGCGAAATTCAGCGAGTCTTTGATATTTGAATATTCACATTAAACACAATTCCAAATTAGTCCAATTTGTGGTGGTCAAAAACTAAAACTTTTTTTTTCTCTAATAAAAGTTTTTTCTTCTAATTGTAAGTCTTTATGATTTTTCAAAGTTGATCAAAAAAACTGTATATTATGTTAAATTCGATTAAAGTTTTTCGATATTTAAACCTATTTTGAGATTTTTTGGTGAAAAAGTAGTATAAATTTGACTTTTTTTATCAAAAATAGAATCTAAGTGTTAATTTAACCTACAAATCATTTCTTTATTTTTATTAATAAACTCTGAACGGTATTTTTAATTTGGTCTAATTTTGTTAAATAAAGTTAGTTAAATGTTAAATTTGTTTCCCCAGATTTAGACATTTCTTAAATCTTCTTGATTATAATTAGAATAAGATTAACTTTCAGAATTTAAAATAGCAAATGAAGTCATTGTTCTAAATATACTTTCTTGGAAATTAATCTAATTTTTGGTGATCGAAAATTCACTTAAAATGACCGAGAATTTCGCGAAATGATCGATAAATAACGATGTTATACTTTATTTGATTTTTATTGAATTTTTAATAAATATATTAGAAAAAAATCAAAACGCATACTTGCACAGTATTGAATATTCATTCAGGAATCAATGAAGTATACTATTCGTGCCAAAAGTTAAGTCAGTTAAGATTGGATTTCTCGTACTCCGAAAGTTTTTGTCGAAGAAAATAGGGATATAGATTGTCATGATCGGTGATCGTTTCTGCGTAACACAGCCAAAATTCAAAATCGTAAATCACGCGATTTAGAAGATATCGTGAATTATTAGAAAAAAAGATCGGTTTTTTGGCCGGTCCATGAAAATGCAAACTTTGGGATTTTTTTTTTCAGAAACCGCTGAAGAAAAAAAAATAAGACCTTTTGTAGGATGCAGCTTTATCTGTTTACTATAATGTGGTACGTTTTAATATTTCATCTATTTTCGCTTAACAATTCTATAGGATATTAGCTGCGTCTATGGGATTGACTTTTGGTAATAATGTCTGTTTGCTTGGTAAAACAATATAAACGAATATATTTAAAAATAATATGTACAATAATTGTTCGTCGTTCTACTCCTTAACTAGCCTAGCTTCTTTACACTTCTTTCGTCTTTACTCAACTCTCCTTGTTACTCGTCTTTGCTCCTCTCATCTTTACAATACTTCGTCTTTAGGCTCGTTACTACCAGTCATAGTTAACGTCGTGGATAACTTTATCCACTAGTTAACGCTATCTTAGAGGCAAATTTCACGAATGTTTTGACGTGGTTTTTACAAGGTACGTTACAATATACCTAATTATCATGTCTTCTGACCATTTGGTGTTGCAATTTGAAGACAAGTCTCTAAAATTGTTCCTAGATTGCATTATTATCTCATAGATAGCCAATCCCTTGGATAACATTAAACTGGTAGTAACGGGCCTTAGTCGTCTTAATTCTCTACACAACTCTGGTTGTTACTCGTCTTTCGTCTTTACATGTCTAAACCCAACTCCTGTCTTTACTCAACTAATTCTCTTCATCTAGCGTTTCCGAACTACTTCAAACCTCTTTCCAACATAAACCCTTTATGTCTACTTCCGCACTATTACCAATAAAAACTTAACCCAATCAATTTAATAATAAAAAATAATCAATTCCTACAATTTAATCCCCGAAACAGTTGATCTTTTTGACCGCTGATCGTTGAAAATGCTAACTATCTCATCTATCCATCTATGATGGGCATAAATACTGGCAAAATTTTGAATAGTTTAAACAATAAACTATTTCCAAACCTGTAACATGTAGTTTTCTTGAAACAGCTTCATATCCCACGAAGAAATTACCACTCTGGACTTTGTTAATGTTACCTTATCTTACCATTCTGGGTTTGAAGGAATTTAGAAAATATTTTTTTATGGCTAATCCGCTTGCCCAATTGAAGTTTTGGTAATAGAGAAAATAGTTTCTAAATTAATGTAGCTATTCAGAAAAAAAAATTGATAGAAAATTATACAGGGTAGTTAAGAAGATTTGGATGGATAACTTGTTGTGAGAGTGTTTCTAAACATCTTATATGTTTCGAAATTCGAATTTATTCTACAGAAAGTTGTAATTAGCTGACATAAAGACATGGTCAAAAAAATGAATAAAATTTAATGAAGATTTTTCGAGGAATTTAAGAAAAACTCACCAAAAATATTATTGTTTAATCTGTCTCACAGCGAAACGAAGCAACTTTGAATATAGGTAAGTTAACTTAAATCCACTTATTTCCAGCCAAGGAATTTGTTTTACGTTATACACGCATTTCGGAGACAATTTGTATTTATTTTTCGATTGTTAAACCATAATAAAAATGAACCTTCTTTCGGCGAAAGATGTCTCATGCGTCATTAGTTGTCGCCGTTTTCTCGACATACAGTGCTACAATAAAGTCTACATACACCACGGAAAATAATAATATCACAGCTCCTATACAGTAATTGAATAAAAATTTTTAACGAGAGAGTCAAGAAAAGTATATTATTTTACATCAAGTTGCAAAATTTATTATTAATTAGAGAAAGCCCACAACATAATCATATTAACAACTCAAAAGAGTCTACATACAGTAGTTTGTTCTGTACATAAGTATGTTATTAACAACCAAAACATATCCGAATGAATTTAAAATTAATATTTAGTAGGTCCTCCCTTGGCAACAAGAACTGCTGTTAATCGTCGAGGCATAGAATCTACTAAATTACTTGTGATTTCCGGCGAAATACTGTTCCATTCCCGTAACAGTGCAGCTTTTAAATAATTTTTATTTTTAAGTTGTCTTTTCCGATTTTTTCGGTCAAGAAGCTCCCATACTCTATGGGGTTGAGGTCGGGTGACTGAGGTGGTCAATGTAACGGTTTGGGGACATTATACAATAGGAATTTCTTCGCAATATGAGCGGTGTGCTTGGGATCATTATCGTGTTGAAATATCCATTGTGATCCCAAGCTTAATTTTTTGGCAGACTCTTCTAAATTAAATTTTAATATACTCAAATACACATAGCGATCCATAGTTGTTTCTATAAACTGTAAGTTTCCTATACCAGCCCCCAACATACAGCTCAAAGGAAACATAATAGTATGACGTTTCCTCCTCCATCTTTTGCTGTCGCTTTCAAGTTTTTTTATCCAGCTCTTCATTTTTCCTTCTCCCCACTTTTGCTGTTCCATCATAGCTGAAAATATTAAATTTACTTTCATCCGAAAATAGGACGAAAACCGAAAATAGTAGTCTAGGATAACATAATTAATTAATGACGCATGAGACATATTTCGCCGAAAGGAGTATATTTTGGGTTTAATTAGAAGTACCCAAAAATAAATCGCGTGACCTAGGTTTTTGAATTATGGCTATATTACGCAGAAATGATCACCGATTATAATAGTCTTTAGCCCGATTTTTTCGACTAACAATAATACTTTCGCAGTACGAGCACCCCAAAGTTGACAAACTTGATTCTTGGCACGGATAGTAGGTGTAATAAAATTTAAATAATTTTTCTATATATAAAATACATTCAATGTTGATTTTTTTTTGTTAAGTGGTCGAGAACCAAAACATTGACCTTATTTATTCCTTTTTCTTTTGGTTTCTTAGTTTCTTGTTATTAATATTTTTTTTTGTTTTACTCGAAACACGGTTAGATTTTGATAGATGTTTTAGCAAGTACCCAAAAACTTGACTGACTTGACTTTTGGCACGGATAGTAGATGTAATAAAATTTAAATAACTTTTCGATATATAAAATATATTCAAAGGTGATCTTTTTTTGTTAACTGGTCAAGAACCAATGCATTGACCTTATTTATTCTTTTTTCTATTATTTTCTTAGTTCTGTTTATTATTATTTCTTTCATTATGCTCAAAACTCGCTAAGATTTTGATATATTTTTTAGCAGGTATAAAAAAAATTATATTACTTCCTCCCCCGAAAGAAAAAAAATTCTTATTGATTAAACGTTTTACCCGTTTGTTCTATATCAGTAAAACGGAGACGGAGAGCGTCTGCCCCCCACTTCATCACCTGGGGGCCCACAGAATGTGACCGCTCCGGCCACGCAGTTGTCAACCATCCTCGAAGGTGTGCGGATCCTTTCGATCCACGAAAAAGTCCCGATTGAAACGGAAAAGTTCGCGGAAGGATAACAATAACGCGAGGTTTTTAAAGACCCGGAGAAAGCACTTTAAAGGGCCGAACGCGCGCCTAGTTTGCCAAAATTAAAGTCGGTGAGTGTGCTATAGTGTTGAGACTACTTCGGAGAGTCGCTTTTAACGGTGCTGGCCGAAGAAATCCTGCGATAAATGCGGCAAAGGACACGGCGGACCTGCACAATGACATCCTTCGTTCATAGATAACGTAAGATTTTTTTATTCTAATTCTTAAAAAAAAATTTTTAATTGAGGTCATTTAATTTCTTTAAAGGTATTTAAAGAGATTATTTTTTTTTAAGTTTTTAAAGGTCTCTTTCTAAAGAAAAAAAATTAACTCAATTTTTTTTTTTCGTTAAAAAAAATATTTTTTTTTTTTTCTTTATTGTTGCATATTTTAGTCTTAAAATGTGAAATTTTAAGTAAGCCCAGACTATCTCTAACCCAAATATTCGAAATATTTGTACGATGCCTCGAGAACCTTCTTGGAAATCGATGGGGAAACACTTGAACCCAACAAGGAGAAAGAAGGAAGTGCCTTTTGAGTGCACGAAAAATTACCAATACACATTAACAAATTCCATTTGAAAAAAATTTTATTACAAAATAATTACCACAAATTTTTTTACTCAACCAAATTAATAAATCAACATTAATTAATAAAAACTACAAAATACATAACAAAATATTTTATTTATTTTTAATTATAATAATAATTAAAAGGAGTTAGTTAACCCTTTGATTTTCTGTTCCATTTTATCACCGTACTTGTGTTATGCAAATGAGTACAGGGAATCAGCGACTGGAAAAAGGATGTGCACAACCGGAAATCCTGTTCTGCTGTGGCACATTCGTCTCTCTGTTTCTGGAACTCAAATAAAATAAAATATAAAAATCTTCTATCTAATATTACGTAATAAGGAAAGGAAAAAAAGCCACAAATCAATTCAGGAAGATTTTTCTTTTAAAACAAAAAAAAAACCTAAACGCGAAGATAAGAACTTATCACGGTTAAAACTTGTGGAAATCGAAAACGAGTTTTTTTTTGTCCTAATTGCCCGGAATTTCTTAGAAAACATTTAAATATAGTTTGTTGCAATACGTGTTTCTTTATCAAAAAAAAACTTGGTCGTAAACTTGGGAATTACGAAATTAGTGTACTGAGTAATTACTAAAGTTAAAAAATACGCATGAGTTTATAAAGAGAAACGAGAAAAATAAAAGATTAAACGAAACAAAAAAGAAAAAAAAAATGGTGTAGAGGAGAAAACACATAAATAACTGAGATGATGACTCGAGACATTACAAAAGATATCGTAATATGTTTTTGCTGAGGGAGTAACGTATAAGTTTAAAAATAGAGTGTATACTTCATTAATACTCTAATTACTTATTTCTTTCCACCAAACGGTAAATAACTTGTAAAGTAAACGAAGTAAAGTACAAGTTTGTTTTTTAAAGGTTCATAAATCATTTTATAAATTTATTTTTTGTGGTAGTTTTTGATTTATTTAATTAAAATTTTTAGTTTAACACTTTCTATTTCTATAAATTTAACATAGTATATAAAATATACAAAAATAAAAGGGGTTTATTGAAATTTTTTGTCACTATTTTACTTGTACTAATACTAGTGTATAGTATTGTTTTATTGTTTGCGTGTGTTTTCTTCTATAATTTTTTTGTTTTTTCGACTGTTTTTCTCTCTTCTATTATTTTTTTATTGTTTTTCTCAAATCTGACTTAATATTTAATAGCGGATAGTAAAACAATGTAATAATTAGACTCATAATTAAATATCTTGTAATAATTATGTTTGTCTTATCTTTGGGAAATTGCTTTATAGAAGACACTCACTTTTCTATTGTAATCCTCGACAAAAAGAATCGTGATGTATTACTGACGAAAATAACAATTAGCTTCATTAAAGTAGATCGATCATTCTAAAAATTGGCATATGGATATAACCGTTCATCCTAAAGAAAATTTCTTATTGTTAGTAACACTTTGATGTACAGTAAACATAAAATGTACTTTTACTTGTTACAAAAATAATTTTTTATTCACTGTCAGAAATGGCTTGTTTCTTCTAAATTGAAAATATGTTACAAATTAATCTTTAACCAAGAAGGGATATACCCCAATAGATAAAAATTAACATCGAACATTTTTTTTACTTTTTATAAGAATCGTTTCACCTATTCTGGGATACATTGTATACAGGTGTCTCGTTTTGATTGTCCGATACTTTACTGGTGTATTCTCTGACTGAAAACAAGCAAAGAAGTCTTAATGAACATAGGTTTGAAAGTGCTTCGTTTTCGAGATATTCAAGGTTTTAATTTCACATGTTAACGCATTATTAACATTATTACAGTGAATTATTTAAATTAATTATTAAGTAGTTGCGATGGTTTCGAGAAGCTTTTGTACTTAACCAGTGTAGTCTAATAATGACAATTCGTGGAAAGGTCGTAACGAGTTAATAATTTAATTTAATTTAATTTAATTCACTTCGATTATGTTAATAATAGGAAAACGTGTGGAATGAAACTTATATCCTAAAAACCAATATCTTAAAAAGAAATCATTTTTGGACCCATAGTCATTAGAACTTTTTTACTTATTTTTAGCCAAGGAATACGTCAGTATTCCTTGAGAAAGGACATCAAAATGGAACATCCTGTATACATACGAATTTTTCTGCCTAAGGGGTTGATTTTTGTATTAAGAGCTACGTATTGGATAAAGTTCAGTCTCTCAATCCTTCAAATTTTCGTGAAGTTTTCAAGATTTGTAAAAAAACATGCAAAAAATGCCATAAAAAGTGTTTTTAAGGCGTGGACATGTTTTTTAAGTAAAAATTCGGGTATATTAAGTTTATGCACATTGGAATTTTTTTATGAAAATATGCTTTAATTGATCCAAAATGAGTTCTATTGTCCAGATTTGTTTGTTAAAATATTGCATTATTTTTCCATTTCTTCATTTAAAAATTGCTTTCCGCGCCTTTACTTTAGGTATAAAACAATAGATTGAGAGAGTGATTCATAAGAAATGTTGATAAAAATTTGCTGCAAACATCGAAAATAAGCACTTGACAAAGACTGTAGTCTTAACCCGTCAGTTTTGTAAAGCAATTCAAATAATTATATTTAACAATAATATATGAAATAGTTTACATTTCTTCTTCCAAGCCGCTGGTTTTTTTTATTAGTTCCGCCCTTTTTACGTCTTAACTCGTCTATCGTCTTATTACATCTTAACTTGCCTAGCGTCTACACATATATTTCATAGGGTAAACTCGCCAAATCTTGGCTATGCGCTTAAAGTTGGCCTTTCAGTTTTTCTATATGGATTTTTATAGAAAGACCGACTTTAGGAAGTATTTTTTGGGGGACCGACATTTGGGCAGTTTACCCTATAATGTACTTACACATTTACTGTTTAGTAGCACCTTTACCGAAGTTCTCAAATCCATTTTCCAACCAAAACCTTTTGTATCTACTTCCACTCTCTTACTGATAAAAGCTTAATCTAATTAACTTATAAAAATTATTGGTTCCTACATGTACAGGTTTTCCCATTTTGATTGACCGATCGTTTAGTAGCGTATTCTCTGACTAAAAACATTCAAAAGCGTCCAAATGGATACAGGTCCGAAAGTTACTCATTTTCGAGATATTCAAGGTTTTAATTTCATATGTTGAGCCTGATATGAGGCGATTGCGCCCAATCATCGGGCCCCGCACTTGAAGGGGCCCCGCATTATGTACTGTTCGATTTTATAAAGCTCCATGAAGTTTTCAATGATTTATATTAAGTTATTAAGTAGTTAGGATAGTTTTGTTAAGCTTTTGTACCATCGGTGCCCAAAAAATCTTGGGACAAATTCGAAGTCGGATAATGTCAAAAATAATGGTATTTATAGCTGTGTTCATGCAGGCAATTTCCAACCGTTTCTGATTTTTTCAACCAATCAAGATTAAGGATTCTTTGCATGTGATCAAAATTGAACAATTTGATTGGTTGAAAAATCAGAAACTATTGGTCTGCACGAACAAACCTTATATCGATTAAATCAGGGTTTTTGAAAGATCAGATTATGTCAAGTTATTATTATTATTACTATTCGGGTTGGGGTTGGAGTTCGAACACACTTTGGAGTTCACATCACACTCCAGCTACAGGATTTCTGCAGACTTGATAGAATTCTTGGATTCTTGCGACTTCTTATTCTCTTCCTCTTTGAAGCGTTTTTATTATTTTTTCTTTACTGTTATCTTTCTTGATTTCCAAATTTATAAGCTTTTTCTTTTCAGTGATTTGTTCAGCTCCTTTATTCAATTTTCTACCTCGTGGTTAATAAATACTCACAAAATTCTAACTTATTGTCAAACACTAAAAAATAAACGAGAACACAGTCATATCAGGTTATATTGCATTATTAGTTATGATATTTTAACACATCAAATGACAATTGGCTAATAAATTCAAAGTACGACACACTCTAAGAAAATTTTTGATGCCCCAACATTTTATGGACACCGATGATACTCAATCAATGTAATCTAATAATGATAGTTTATCGAAATCTTTGTAACGAGTTAATAATTTAATTAATTGATTTATTTCGATTATCTTAATAGGCAAACTTAAGAAACTAAACTTCCAATATCTTGAAAACGAATTACTTTTGGATCCATATTCATTAGAATTCTTTTACTTATTCTTAGCCAAGGAATACGCCAATAAAAATCGACCAATTAAAACGGGACCCTATATACATATACAGGTGTCCCACTGTAGTGAGCAGGTTGAATTACCTCGGAAATTATAAGTCTGAATTTGAAATTTTATGCAAAGATTTAATACATGATGAACAACATTTTGAAATTATTTTCAGTTATACATGACTTCTGATTATATCGGATTATATCGGACGGATAGTTGAAGAAATGTTTTTTAAAACGCAATATTTATTTTTTGTTAAGTTGGTTAATTTGAGAATAATTTTACTTAAAATTTTTTTCTATTTGTAGTTTCAGAGAAAAATAATTCTTCATAATTACTTAGATTTGATTAGGATAAAAAAATTAGTTAGCCATAAAAAGTATCAATTTATGAGCGTAACTATCTTGAATTGCATGTTATAGCTTATTTTTTTCATTAAAAATTTTTCTTTGATGAAAATTAGAGTAAATTTGAGACTTTTAACCAAAAATAAAATCTTTAAGTTTTAATCTAACGTAAAAATCATTTCTTAATTTTCATAAATAAACTTTGTACGATTTTGAAAGTTGGTCAATTTCTTTTTAATTAGGTTAATTAAATGTTAAAAAAATTATCTATTTTGGGATTCTTTTTTAAATTTTTTAATACACAACAAATTTAACTTTGTCAATTAAAATAAATTAACTAAGAAATCTATTAATAAATCCTATAAATAAAATCTAAGCGACCTTTTAAAGTTAAAATTTGAAAGAGTATTGAAGAACAAATTTTTTTTTGGTGAACTTTTTAACCAACTTTTTTTACGCACTTTTGTTAAATTAAAAATTATTTAAGAAAGTATTTATTGGTCACTGACTTAAGTTGTAAAGTTGCTAACCTTGATTGAGCCTTGTACCAAAATTTCTTCGAGGGATTCTTTTTTCACTTGTGACAAAAATATTAATTAAATCAATTCTTAAAACTTTTATTCGATTCTTACTAAATTTTTATAATTACTTCTTTAAGCTTGTTTCAAACAACTTTTTAAGTTATCTTTGGCAATTTACTGAATATTTTAGACATTTTTTTAATCATCTTTTTGAAGGTTTTTATACCTTAAACAAATTCTTAAAAAAAATTTTAAACTAATTTCGATAATCTTTTTTAATTTTTAAACAATTTTAAATTATTTGTGAACAGTTAAATTCATATCATTGACTTTTTCTAATATAAGTATTTTAGAAATATTAGAAAGAAGATTAGTTGCGGATTTTTTTTTCTAAAAAGTGAAATATGAGACGAAGAGAAATATTTTTATAATTAATTTGCGTTCTCAACGAGACGGAGATTTACATAACCCAGATTTTTGCCGTTTCGATTTTCGCCCTCTCACCGAAACTGGGTCGCAAAACCGACGGAGCCGAAGAACTTTATGCAACGGACAACTTCTAATTGTCGCTAGACGGCGATAATCGATTCGAAAACGGAAATCGACGGTTACGAAATACGAATAGAAAGCGGTACGGACGACAATCGACCCTTATTAAACGTTCTCTCATATAAACTTTACGTTCCTCATTCCATAAACGTATCCACCAATAATATCTGAACGGTAGAAGAATAGAAGTTCATAAAAATTTTTTCAACGTCTTATTTTAAGTTGAATTAAAAAATGTTTATTTTGGTTTAAAACTTAAATTTATTATAATTGTCAAAAAAAATTTAATAAAAATTTAATTGGTAAAAATTGTTGAAAACTTCCTAATTTAAATTTAAAACTGAAGATTATATTTCCTATAATAAATTTCAAATTGACTCATTGTCATTACTTACAATTAGATTTATTGTTGTGTCCTTCAGCTGTTATTAGAAATCAAAAAAATAAATAAACAATTGTCTATTAAAGTATCTATTTTGAATGATTGTTTGTCTAAAATGCGAACGCGAACCTGACTGTTTACAAAATAATCTTAGGCACGTGACGTTTGCGGCAAATGTCGCAGTTATTGAACTTAATCGGCGGTTATTGAATTAGCGGAGTCAATGTCGCGATAAACCGTCGACCTTTTGATTATAAAAATCGACCGTATTATTAAATTACTTTGCAGACGTGCCGGAACCTTGAAACGTTTCCTACGCCGCTCGTCCAAATCCTAAACACGTCCAAGTACGAGTCCAAATATTTACGTTCGAACGGAGATGATCCACACACACACGTTTCCCGCCAATAGGTCCATTATCTCTCCTTCGGGAACCGCATTTTTATCTACAAAACCTTCCCGAGTTTTCTAGATAATTCTTTTCAACTTTAACTTAATATTTTTTTAATGTGTTTTATTATGATTAGTCAAAATTTGATCAAAATTGAAAAATTTTTACTAATGAAAATGCAAGCTAAAAGACTTCAAAAAAATTAAAAGAATTCTTTTATGCATAAAAATTTATCAAATTTAAAAACTTTGTAATTTTATATCTTTTTGAATCTATCATTTTTAGAACATCTTTAATTTGATGAATTTAAAATTTTTTTTCTTAAAATCTATCAGATTAAGAAACGAAATTCATTTAAGTTAAAATAGAAAAATTGATTACTAATTTGAACTTATTGTTAGTTTCAATTTTGCAGTTTTATTAGTTTAACGAGGAAATTTAAAATACAACTTAATTACTATAAACCTATGAAGTAACTTTAAGTTGTTGCACGTCATAAACCGCCAAAGAAATTAATTTTTTAAAATTGATAACTAATAAACAAATTGTTGTTCAGACTTGAAACTTTAGGAAAATTTACATTAATACTTAATTTTTATTTATACCCAAGATGAATTTTCTACAATTTCTGGTTTTTTCCATACACGAGAAATTTTAACCTACCTTAATTTACATGTCGATTAAAACATGGCAATTTTTTAAAATTCATATCTAAAAGGCTAATTGTTATTAGAGACTTGTAATTTTATGAGAGTTTAGATGAATACTTAGTCTTTATTTTTGCCAAAGATGAATTTTCCACAGCTTTTAATTTTTCTAGCAGAAGAAAAAATGTAACATAATGTCCATTAAAATTTGTCATTTAAAAAAACATATCAAAAAAACTAATTGTTCTAGAGATTTGAAAATGTGATGGCTGGTGGTTGGGTTTTTTAAATAAAACGACCAAAATCCCCCTTAACTTACTCCACACTTTATTTTTAATAATTGCCACGGATGCGTCTTTTAACAAACTGTTGACAAAGTTACTTTTTTATAATTACTTTCACGACTCCAGACGGACTGTTGCTTCCCCATGACAATGATTTTGTTTGTCGTTGTAACAATAAAATAATTTAATTTTCTTCTTTTCTGGATATCTATATTTTTCTTCGAATTCCAAATTCGTACGGCAATCACACTTCCAAATTTGCCGTTGGCAGAATCGCCATGTGATGGATTTTGGTCGTTTTATTTAAAAAACCCAATCACCAGCCATCACAGAAATTTTATGAGGAATTAGATTGAAACTTAGTCGTTATTTTTACCAAAGATAAATTTTCTACGATCTTTACTTTTTTTTCACAGAAGAGAAATTCATATCTAAAAAACTAATGTTTATTGAGACTTGAAATTTTATGAGGGTTTAGATTAATACTTGATCTTTATTTTTGCCAAAGATGAATTTTGCTCCGCTTTTAATTTTTCCCTCAGAATAGAAAATATAACATAAATCGATTAAAACTTGTCAATTTAAAAAAATCCATATTCAAAAAACTGATTGTTGTTGAGGCATTAAATTTGATGAGGATTTAAATTGAAACTTAATTTTTATTTTTACTAAAGATGAATTTTCTGCGGCTTTTAGTTATGTCATCAGAAGAGAAAATGTTAGTAAATGTCTTTAATTGACGTATTTAAACATTAAAAATTAGATTACGTTCTCAAACTGATTTATCTTACAACTTTAAGAATTCATTTTCGAAAATCTCCCAAAACTTATGGAAAATGAGTTTGAGAAGTCAAATTAGAAGAGTCAATTGTTAACATCAAGATCACCTTTTATTTCGTACTTTTTTGTAGTTGTGCTCAGGGTCAAGTAGAAGAAATAGAGTTAATAATTGAATAATAGAATTTATAAAATAGGAATAAATTCGTTTCTAAAAAAATCTATTAACAATTAAGAAAAGAGATTTTGGCAATTTCAATTTTGTACTTTTTCTAGTTCACTTATAAGAAATTTTCCAAAAATTTGTTCTTAGAATTTGTTTGATTTCAGGTTAGGTTTAATTTAAAAAAAAAGTTTATAACAGTTGAACTAAAAGAAGTTTGTATGTTTTTTCCTTCGATCAGAAGAAATTTCCCAAAAATTCATTGGTATTACTTCGTTTGGTGCAATTTCTTAAGAACTGACTGAAAGGTGAGTTGAAAAATCGCTCAAAATCCGCTATAATTCGATTCCTTTAGACAATTTTACAAGAATCATCTAAAAGGTTAGTCTAATTCAATCTCTTAAAAGTATATAATTTATTATGAATTAATTGAAAGTCAGGTTAAAAAATTGCTCAAAATTACTTATAATTGGGGTTCTTTAGCTAATTTGACAAGAACCATCTAAGAGCGAAGTTAGTTTAAGTTAATCTCTTAATACCATGATATTTACTACGAGTTGATTGAAAGTTAGGTTGAAATATCGCTCAAAATCATTGATAATTCGATTTCTTTAGACGATTCTACAAGATCAAAAAACCTAAATTCATATAATTAATAATGAATTAATTGAAGGTCATATTAAAAAATCGCTCAAAATCCTCTATAATTCGATATCTTTAGATGATTTTACTAGAAAGATAAAAACTTATTTACTTACAGTAAATCTCTTAAATTCATATAATTTATAATAAATTAATTGAAAATCAGGTTAAAAAATCGCTGAAAATCCTCTATAATTCCACTTCTTTAGATAATTTCTAACTTCTTTGACTGATTTAATTGACTTCTTTAAGTCAATTTCTTAATACGATAATATTTATTACAAGTGAATTAAAAATTGGGTTGAAATATCGCTCAAAATGATCTATAATTCGATTTCTTCAGCCGATTATACAAAAACCATTTTAAAACAAAGCTAATTCCAGTCACCTTCTTAAAACCATATAATATGTTAAAAATTTGATTCAAAGCTGGGTTGAAAAATCGCTCAAAATCCTTACAAATCTCCTTTTTAAACGATTTTACAAGCATACCCTAAAAATTACAAGATTCTTTAAAAGGGATTAAAAATTTTCATGGAATATGTTTGCGTAATCAAAATTTGTAGAAATTTGAACACAACTTGTACTACTATTATATTAGCTTTGTACGTTGGGTTAAAACTTGCAATGCACTAACTTACACCATGAAGCAAAGGTGCAGTTTCATGCAGCATTTAAAAGGGAATGACTGTGATTCAGTGTAATTTGGTGCACTTTAGTTCAGGTATGAACTGTGATCTAACGGACGCATATATAACTAAAGCTTTGTTCGTTGGGTTAAAACTTGCACTGCACTAACTTACACTATGGTGCAAAGATGCAGTTTCGTGCTGCATTTAAAGGGGAATGACTGTAATTCAATGTAATTTGATTCTCGTTAGTTTAGGTATAAACTATGATCCAACAAACGCATATGCAACCAAAATTTAATAATGCACGGAACTGCTAAGTGCAAGCTGTGCAGCCCTAACGAGCAAAGCTTAAAATTCAATAATGCACTGAACTGCTTAGTGCAAGCAGTGCAGCCCTAACGAGCATTTTATTATTAGCTATTGATTAAGTTTTGTTCGTTGGATTAAAACTTGCACTGCACTAAGTTACACTATGGTGCAAAGGTGCAGTTTCGTACAGCATTTTAGTTCAGGTATGAAATGTGATCCAACGAACGCATATATAACCAAAACTTAATAATGCACTGATACTGCACTGGTTAGTGCAAGCAGTAGAAGCTCTAACGAACAAAGCTTTAAGATACCATCGTAAATTGTGTAAATGCCGTTCAAAGAATTCTGTATTAAAATAGTCGAATATGTTAATGAAGCAAGAAATCATCTAAAAATTATTGTACGGTTATAGAAATTAACACCCAAGGTTTGTTAAGGATTGCATAAAAAGTAATTAAAATATATCAAAATAGATTCAAAAAAATTTTTAACCGTGCTTATATCCTCAAAATTTGTAGGAATTTTAATAAAACTTACTTCTATTATAATATTTACCAATAAACGATTAAAATTTGCTTAAAAATCTTAAAAAATCTATTGTTTCTATAAAATTGTTAAAAATGTTCTTCAATTTAGCAAAAATCTTCTAGAAATTGTTTGCAAATGTAGAAAATAAGCCAACAAGTTACTTGAGAAGCGTATAAAAAAATCTAATAAGAGTTTTCAAAAAATATTCCAAAATTTTACAGAACATGCTTATAGTCTCGAAAGTTGTAGAAGTTTGGATAAAACTTGTATTTCCATCGTACTACTTATTAATAAAAGACTGAAAACTGAAGAGATTTATTCAAAACTTTAGAGCTTGTCAGGACAACTATCAATTATATACATTAAACATATAACTAAAAAGTAAATTAAGAAGACTTAAATAAATAACAACTTGATGTATTTGACTGAAGAGACCTTTATTGTACTTAACTTCCCGGGCTTCGATCCTTTAAGGATCGTCATCAGGTTAATCGCACCAAACGGAAAATTATGGATTGTCATCGGTCACGTTTTTTAAAGAAGGTATAATAATTTTAAAGTGTAAAGGTAAATAATCTTAAAGGATCGAAACCCGAGTAGTCAAGTACAACAAAGGTCTCTTCAGTAAGGACCGTTAAGTTTTTATTTATTTAATCCTCACTAATTGAAGAATGGAAGTATTCATTTCAACTATAATTAAAAATATAAAAATAATTATCGTCAAAAACAGCTTTTAAAATAGAAAATCAACGAACCTCATAGCAAAAAAAGATTTTAAGACCAAAAAAGATAGTGAAAGTTAAAAATATTACTCCAACTTTATAAATCCCATGTTAAAAATGTGATTATTATAAAAATAATAAAATAATAGTTTTCTTAACATATTTTTTTTTTGTAGAAAATAAGACAAAAAGTTAATTAAGATTTGTATTTAAAATAATTTTTGAGATTTGTTAAAAGGAATTTTAAAACTTTATGAAACAAACTCATATTGTTAAAAATAGTATCGATTACATAAAAATTACATTTTTTTTAATTAATCAAAAGAAATTCTTTCAAGAAAGTTTACTACAAGACCTTTTCAAACCCGGCGGTTAACAGTTAGCAAACAACAGTAATGTAATACTTACCTTGAAATTTAAAATCTAAAAAAAAATAAATAAATAAACACTAAACATAACAATGTATGGATGACATTTTTAACAAACGTATCCCCATAATTATTTTGAATAAAAATCATAATACAAAAGCTCAATTTTATAAGTA
This sequence comes from Digitonthophagus gazella, assembly GCA_036711955.1. Taxonomy (NCBI): domain Eukaryota; kingdom Metazoa; phylum Arthropoda; class Insecta; order Coleoptera; family Scarabaeidae; genus Digitonthophagus; species Digitonthophagus gazella. The sequence continues at coordinate 13,697,697 of JASCIT010000012.1, forward strand.
AAAAATCTTGCCATTAAAAATGTTTCAAGTTTTGATTTTTATTTCTGTTTATTCTTATTTCTAATAATAATCCTTACTGTTTGAAACATTTTGTAAACACTTCAACTACTTACATCATTTAATGTAGGTACTAGATTTCTAGATAATTCTTTTTGTCCTCTTTAAATTTTAGGTATAAACCGTAGAAAAAGTTAACTTAAGAGATTTATCTTTGTGTTGAAGAGACAAGTAGACATTTCTTTTAAAGGTGGTCGATGGGCAAGGAGGTCATCTCTTTGCGTAAAACGACCGATGATAATAAACTTTAATAAACGCAGTAAACTTTTATGGCAGGCATCGTTTCTTACCTTCCCTTTCGTTTATTTTGCTCTTTTTTAACCAAACTTTTTTCCCGTGCATTTTTACCTGTTTAACCGTCTCCAGTCTCCACGGTTTCGAGGCTCCAGACGGATTCCATAACACTATGGAACCGTACAAAATAATTTACCATAATTACCCATTGTTTATTAGCATAGTAACAGTTTCAAAGCGAGGTTTGCAACTTGCGAAGGTTACGTGGCGATTGCAAAGCGAAATAGACACGTGATTTTGAAAAAAAAACCTTGTAATAATTTTTTTTATTAAAGATAATTTTTTCAAAAGAAAGAATACTTTTCAAATTTAGGGTTAATTTTTTGGGGTTTCTTAATTCCTCTTTTAACCGTCTAATCCGCGCTTGTAATTGCTTGGATATCTTGTAGAACGTATAAACGCCGTTTCGACCTTGGTTCGAAAACACCCATCTGACATTTACGATCTCGCCGCAATAAACAAGGCCACGAAGAAGGCGGCGGCAGCGTCTCCTCCTGCGAAAGATATGGGAACGAGGGAGCTCCAAGACGAATTAAAAGGAGCCGCAGGCGCCAGGAAGTGGAACCGACCAGCAGGAGAAGAAGAAGTTGTTTACCAACAGCCCGAACGTTTATATTTAGCCGGACTCCGTGGGTTTAACACGCGCCAGTTTCCGCCGAAGAGACGCCAATCGAATTTCACTCCACATTCCGGATTGCGACACTTTATACATTCTTTGGGACGCCTTTAAAAATCTTCTACATCCGGGTCTTTAGAGATCATAAATGAAGGGTGTTGTTCTTCGACATTCTTTCAAGTTGTAATTTAAAAATCGGTCAAACTTTATTTTTAGGAACTAAGGAATGATTTTTATGTTAATTACATTTTACATTATAATTGCAATTATAAAGTAGAATTATCAAAACAATTAACTTAAAAAAATGATTAATTTTATAAATCGCATATAATTTATTTTTAGATATTAATAAATGATTTTTACATTAAATTAACATCTAAAATTGCTACTTTCGATTATATAGGATGTCCCGTTTTGATTATCCGATCCGTTACTGACGGATTCTTTAGCTAAAAATAAGCGGAAAAGTCCTGATGAACATGGACTCAAAAGTGATTCGTTTTCGAGATATTGGAAGTTTAGTTCCCTAAGTTTACCTATTATTAATATAATCGATGAGAATCCTATAAGTTAAATTATTAACTCCTTACGATGGTTTGGATAAATTGTCATTATTAGGCTACACTGGTCAGCTTTGAAAGTTAGTCGAAATCGTGGCAACTATACACTAAAACCTTGAATATCTCGAAAATGCAGTACTTTCGGACCTATGTTCATTAGTACTTTTTTGTTTGTATTCAGTCAGAGAATATACCAGTAAAGGATGAGATAATCAAAACACTCTGTATAAGTCAAATTTTGTCAATCATCAAAAAATTAAAAATGAAAAACTGAATCTTTATTCATAGCAATTAACATGACAATTAACTAAAAAATCCAAAGTGCGATACACACTAACACATTTTTCGATGTCCAACTAAGTCCTGGGATTGGGACTAATACAATCGGTGCCCATAAAATGTTGGAACATCAAAAGTTTTGTTAGTGTGTGTCGCACTTTGGATTAATCAGTTAATTGTCATTTGATGTATCAAAATTTTAAAGTTAATAAGGCAATATCGAGCGTTAAGAAATGGTTTTAAGGCGTTTGAATTTGGCGCGCTAGAAACTAATTTTTTAGGTTGGCATCATAGCCCATAGGCGTATCATGGAAAATTTCCAAAGGTGTCAAGAAAATTATGGTGTTAATAAATTCATTCAATATGTGATAATTGAGGAAGTTAACTACTAACTACCATTTTCTTGAGATGTTCCATTGCGATTGGTATCCAATTTTTAATTATTATGGATTTTTTCAAAAGTCCTTATTTTGAAAAAGAATAAATTAACCGTCTACCGCACTGCTATTGTCAAAGTTACGATGTAAACATTCCGAAAGTAACAACCTTTAGCACCAAAAACCATTAAAGTACAAGCGTGTCAAATTCAAACGGCTTACAATCATTTATGAACGCTCGGTATAAACTGGCACTATAACCTTCCTTCAAAAAACCTGACTTAATAGATCTAAATTCCGTTATTTTTAACATTATGCGACATTAGACTTGTCCAAAGATTTTTTTAGGCACCGAAGGTGTAAAGTAGGAAAATGCGAAAAATAGCCGAATTTATACCGATTAAGTCAGGCTTTTTCAAGAATGGTTATAATATCAGGCTATATTACTGTATTAATTCTTTGAGGGTTGGTGGGTGGCTTAATGTACTTCTTGGAATTTTGACCTTTGTACTCGCTGGTACACAAAATAAACTATTTTTTTAATAAATTTAATATCCATACTGGAAAGAACGAAGATTCCACAGAGGTGGGTCTAGGAAGCCGCGTTGTAAAAGATCTGTGTAAAGGTTTAAAAAATAAAGACCATCATGTGTACTTCGATAATTTCTTTACATCACCCAAACTGATAGAAGATCTTCAGGAGAAACATATTTATGCATGTGGCACTGTAAAAGCTACTAAAAAACTAGTGCCTAAATTTCGCCCAGACAAATAATTAAAAAGGGAAGATTTTGACTACTCTATTAGCAATAAAGGACTGGTCGGTGTCAAGTGGAAACACAAAAGAAGTGTGTACTTATTGTCCAACTACCACCGCCACGAAGATGTGTCAGAAGTAAAGAGGGGGAAGAAAGATAGATCACATGAAACGATTCCATGTCCAAAAATGTTGATAGATTACAATTCCAACAAGAACTTTGTCGACAAATTTGACCAAAATAGACATGCTTATGAGCTAAATCGAAAAAGTTACAAATGGTGGCAAAGGATTTTTTTAACCTAATTGATGCATGCGTTGTGAATACTTTCATCCTATACAAAAATCTAAATTTGCCTAAAATGTCTATGAAAAACTTCAGGTTATTACTCTTAGATGGTCTGATAAGTGTACCTATTAAAAAACGAAAATCATCAGAAATTCCTGTACAAATAAAAAACACAAACCAGAAGTACCAAAAACAATAAGACTTCAAAATTCAGAGCATAAACATATTCGAGCCACCAGAAGACGCTGTGCACTTTGAAGCACGAAGAAGATTGATGTTCGATCTAACTGGCAGTGCTCAGTGTGTAAAGTGACACTTTGTTTAAACAAAAATTAAAAATAGCTTTGAACAATACCATTCTGTCTAAAGTGTTTATTGTGGGCGGTGGTATATTGTATGAACCGTCTATGTATGAAATCCAAGTATGAAATGTTGTGCCCACTTTGAGTTTTTTTTATTTGAAAAAGTTCGCACCTCAAAGAGTTAAGTTTCAAATGTTGACAAATCAAGTGATAATCAACTGGCATACAAAATGCGGTACACACTAAAAAAATTTCTTGTTCCAACATTTTTTTGGAGCTCAAAGGTCGTTTGGTCGTTTAAAGACTTCAAGGTGGCCTAAAACTTGTTCAAAGATAGTTTAAGAGTAGATCAAAAGTAGTTCAAAGGTAGTTCAAAGGCCGTTCTCAGGTGGTTCAAAAGTGTCTCAAAGGTCGTTTAAAGACTTCAATGTGACCGAAAAGTAATTCAAAGGTAATTTGAGAGTAGATCAAAAGTAGTTCAAAAGTGGTTGAAGAGTAGGTTAAAGGCTGTTCTAAGATGGTTAAAAATGGCTCAAAGGTCCTTTAGAGGCTTCAAGGTGGCCTAAAAGTAGTTCAAAGGTAGTTTAAGAGTAGATCAAAAGTAGTTCAAAGGTCGTTCTCAGGTAGTTCAAAAGTGTCTCAAAGGTCGTTTAAAGACTTCAAGGTAGCCCAAAAGTAATTCAAAGGTAGTTTAAGAGTAGATCAAAAGTAGTTCAACAGTTTAAGAGTAGTTCGAAAATGGTTCAAAAGTACTTCAAAAGTCGTTCAGAGGTGATTTAAAAGCAGTTCAGTTGAAAGACTTAAGGGCCTTACAGACACCCCGAATTACCTAACAACTTGCCCGTGTAGTGCCGGTTTACGTAGGTAAGTCGTACTAGTACGTGTGGATGCAATTCTCTTTGTTCATGCGGCCTGAGCAATATGGCCTGTGCAGGCTTTCCTGAAGATGAATTGGAACGTCTGTAGGGGCCTTTAAACGTGATACAAAAAACGTTCAAAGGTGGTTTAAGAGTAGTTCAAAATGGTACCTTTAGGAAACATATGTAATATCATTTTTCAACATAACGGAGACGAATGCTCTGTGCACTATTTACAAATTGTACGAAATATTAGGTTAGAGAAAAAAATATCCATTATTTTTACGTGAACAATATGGAAACAACAACGGATTTCTTTTTCCCAACCTAATATTTTGAATGAAATGCCTCCAATAGGCGAATTGGAAGAAAAGATTCAATTTCATGGTTTGCAAAGAACCCTACATTTTATATCCTATTTAGATGTTAATATATGGGACTAGACGAACGCAAAAGTTATATATTACACAAATTAAGTTATGTTTTTCAAAACGAAACAAACACTTTAAGAACTACAATAACAAATAAGATAACAAGATTTGAAATAAAATAAACAGCTCGTGTCTGTATTAAGAATAGAAGTCCTGTTTTTAAAGTAGATTTATTGATATGTTTCGTCAGTTTTCTTAAGTTAGAATTGAAATCTCTGTTACATAATTTTGTTGTTTATTTATTTAATCTCAACTTTTTTTACAAGCTTTAAAAAATCGCGTAGATTTCATTTATATTCATATTAACTTAATGATGTTTACAATAAATTGAAATTAAGAGATTCATTTTTTTTCTCTAAAGGCAAATTTGTTGTAACTGCTATTAAAAAAACATATAAAAAATCTTAAAGTTGAAAACATGTTTTACAGTTAACTAATTTTTTAAAAAGTTTTTTTTCTAATTCTTTTTCAAAAAGAGATTTATGGCAAGTAATTTGTGATTTTTATATTAAATTGAACAAGAAAGATTATATTTTGGATCAAAAAAATTAAATTTATTCTAATTGTTACTGAAAAAAAATCTTATAGTAAATATTTTTAACTAAAAATTTATTTTTAAAGATTAAGAAATGGTTTTTAGATAATTTAGACAATTGAACTTAAACGGTTCTACTTTCGATTGAAAAACTCAAGTTTGTTCTAATTGATGCGAAAAAAATCAAACTTGGTGAAAATTTTTGACAATTTTAAAATTTTCTTTTAACTTAAAAAAATTCATCAATTTTAGAAAATTATAGTATTTATTTATGGAGATTAAGAAATGATTTTCATATTAATTTAATAGCTAAGGATTCTATTTTTGATTATAAATATATTAAATTAACGCTTAAGGTTTTTATTTTATAAATCCAATTTATTTAAATAATCACCAAAAAATTTTAAACATTTTTGAAAAAAACCAATTACTATTAATGTAGCGACAATTTATAATCGCCCAGATTTTATTTATACAAATTTAAAAAATGGTTTTTACTTGAACTTAATAAAGTCTTCAAGCTAATTACAGAAAAAATTATTTGGTGGTAAAAAATCCCGATGAAGTTCTATTATTATTATTGTGATTATAATTTTTCGATATAAAAGCTATGTGGATCTTTAAAGACCCAGATGTATTAGGTTTGTTAACAGCTCGGAGCCAACTTTAACATCCTCCGGTTCTATTTAGAACGTCTCGAGCGTGAACGGAATGATGCCAACTGGGCGCTTTCGGTACGACACACGCGAATGGCGAAGAAGTAGAGTGTTGGCGACTGTGTTTACACACCGATGAGGTCATTAACACAGTGGCTACTTTGTCGTTCGTTGCACAAGAACTTAGAACGCCTTTTCTCGGAGAAGAAATTAATTTAGACCTTTTAAATTGAATTAGAACCGAAGGGGGAAAGAATTAGTACCAGCTGTGTGTATTTGACTTGCTGGCTTACTTTGTTAAGTCTATATTAGATTTCCTCGTCCTTTGGGATTCCAACGTTTCGAACCCTAACGCAAGATTAAATAATTTTATTGTGGGGGGAAGTTAATTTGTTTGGTTTGAGGGGGAGAAGTAATCAAGATAAACGTGACACTGGGAAGGAATTCGTTTAATCATTCCTTCTATAATATCCAGATTAACGGTGATGGGAAAGACGGTACAGTTCCAGGATGGAAGTTCCCAGTTGCAACGGTATCAGGAAGAAACCGAACCGATTCGTCGGACCGAAACGGAAAAATTTCTCTTTTCAAGTTTTACTTTTTAAGAGAAATCGATCGCGATTCCGCTTCCTTCTTGTTCGAACTATTGTCGGCACTTAACGGATACTTATTCTTAACATCATCAAATCCATCTTTAGAAACGAACAAAGTCTTAAAATAAAAAAAAAATAATCTTTATTTAGAAGAAATTCTTAGTCAGACTTTATATAACAAGACTTCACATGACGTCCGCTTGATATCGCAACATTCGCAACCGTGTGCGTTAAAAACAATGAGCTGTAAAAGCAGTAAAAGTCATGGAAAAACCGTCCTCTCTTACGAAATCAAACAATTAAGGAATAAACAGCTTCTTTTTGTACCTTGATTGCCTCTTAACGAGTTCTTTCTTCTTCGCTTCTTCATCTCCCGACTATTTCTTGTTGAATTTCCAACGGTACAGGAGCTTTGCTTCTTATTTTGAGGCCTGGAATCTGCTACTACTTCCCGCCCGAAGTTGAAGAAGTGAAGCACGTACAGTTGCCCATAAATATTTAACAGGCGTTTTTGACGTTGCTCTAATTGAAGAAAACCTTGTTTTCTAACCTTGCGGCTACTCGGCAGACGGTGATCGGCCTTTATTCGATTGAAAAAAGGTCGATCCTTCCAATAAATCGACCTCAAAGTAAATAGAAATTACTTTTTTTTAAATGATTTTAACCCAAATATTACAAAAATCATTTTTAAAGGAAATTTTTATGAGAGATCATTAGAAAATTAAATTTCCTTTAATTTATGTACAAACACGATCTTTCTATCTTGAATAATTTTCAAGTTATTGATTTCTTTAACTTTAAAGACAATCAACGATAAGCCATAACCATTGGAATGTAGTGGTTGTTAATAAATTTTAGAAATATTTTATTACTATTTTTTGGGTACGAAGGATACTGCAGATTTATTCATTCTCTCTGTTTAAAATACTATAGCTCGATTAGCACCAAGGATATTGGACTAACAGGATGGCTCAATCCCATAAGATGTGTATACGCCGAAATTTAGTACGCAGCCGCTAATTTGTCATCACTTGTGGTTTCAGTCGAGTGTAAAACAGAGAGTCGAGTGTAAAGGTGCATTTAAACCAAACGAGCATAGAGCTAGAATTAGAGCAAGAGCATTCTTTCTTGATCTTTTAGTGTAAACGAAAGATCGTTTTCATCGTTTACACCAAAATATCAACGAGCAAAAATGACAACCAAGACCTAGAATTCTTGCAGAAAGATGTTTAAATCAGCGGAACGAATGCTCATTGTTCATTCATATCAATTCTATGGTTGGTAGTGCTTCGTTATGTCCGGCTCTGACAGCAATATTATAATTGCAAGTGCTACACTTATTATTTTGCCTCAAACACTCAAAAAGAACAGAAGGAAGAGACGTTGGTGGGTAACAAAGTTAATGCAGCGAAGGATACTGGATAATGTAGGTGAAACGATGACGGATATGCAAGAACAAGAAGAAAGTGGTTAATTCTAAAATTTTTGTAGAATGACATCAGAGGATTTTGATCATTTATTATCTCTGATCAGCGACAAAATTCGGAAATCAAGTACGAATTTTAGAGACTCGATTCCTGCGTATGACAGGCTAGCAGTGACTAAGATTTTTGGCAACTGGAGATTCCTATGAAAGCCTGATGTACTTTACTAAAATATCTAAATCCACAATATTTATGTAATGCTATATCTGAAGTAGCTGCCCGATTTCATAGTCATTGTTTTTTGCCTTTCTCGGCGGTAAGATGCAAGAAACGAGTCCATCTTTTTTTTTTGCTTCTTCAACATTACATTCTAGTAGATTTGCTATTTCCTGCCAAGCATCTTGTTTACGAGTTATATTCTTATAGTGTTCAAAAGTCGGATCCCACAGACGTCTGAAATTTTGGTAGGCTTCTATCATTAATAGGCATTTCTCTTGAGACCAATCCATAATTAAATCGATACGTAGGTATTTAAATCGCTAGAACGCAAGAACGCTTTGAAGAAACCGCTTCAAGGAACGAGCACGTCCGAACACGCAAGAACGCTGTAAGCAAATGCTCGCACGCTCTAGTGTTGTTTACATCAAGTGAACGAGCATTCTTAGAATATTCCATAGAATCTTTGTAAATGCAGACAGAACAACGAAAGAATGCTCTACATCTGTTTAGACTAAAAGAATGTGATAGACTGGGTATAGAATGAGCATTCGCTCGTCTGATGTAAATCGGCCTTAAGACAATCGAGGGTAAGACAGAGACGCTAATCCTGGCAGTGACGTTAAAGGCTGGCGGGTGATTATCGCAGATTGAGCTATCCTGTTTGTCTAGTGTCCTTGGGTTGGCACTATTTTACACGCTCTTATAGTTAAAGTACAAACCGCATATTACAGAGCGTTCACCAACTATGCATCTATAAACAATAGTTGATAGTCTTCGTAGTGTAATCTTGTAAAAATTTTCAATTAGTTTAACTTAAAAAGAATCGAAATTTAAAAAGTTATTTTTGACTTTAACCAAAATCTTTATGATACATTAGGAAGTTAAATTTATTTTAATCTCGACCCATATCTTAAAAAGATTAGAAGTTATTATGGTTTTTAACCCTAAATTTTTTTTAATTGATGTAATAACTTAATAATAATTTCGATAACTTTGTTGTTTTTAACCCAAATGTAGTCGTGTTTGGTATCAAATTAAATGTTTCTTAATTAATTTTAAGAATATTCAAGAATTTTGTTAAGGTTTTATTTTTTTAACTCCAAATTAAAAGAAGAAATTGATAATCTGAGACGCTATAATTGCTTGTGGTGGAAAATTTCATGAAAATTACAGTAGAAACTGCGGAAATTTTACGAGACTTCCATAAAAACGCAATAACAATAAACCGCGTGGGCTGGTTTCGCTCAAATCGATTGTTATAGGCTAATAATTAGCGGGATTGTTTGGGTTTTGAGGCCTGGCCTATATTAATTAACGGGAGTAATTAATCTGGATCGTGTAAACAATCGATTTTGCTATTAACCGGATCTTATTATTTTTTTTGTTCGGAAACAAATCGATATATAGGAAGAAAAACATGTTTTTTTTATTATAAGGATGTTTAATTTGATAATTAATTTTTTAAAATACATTCCTAAAAAACTAATTATTGTTGTGATTTGAAATTTTATGAGGATTTTGATCGAAATTTAATCTTTATTTGTACCAAAAATTAACTTTCTATGACTTTTAATTTTTTTCACAGAAAAGAAATTCTAACCTAACTTAATTTACAAGTCGATTAAAAATGTCAATTTTTAAAAATTCCTATCTAAGAAACTAATTATAGTTGAGCTTTGAAATTTTACGGAAATTTAGATTGAAATTTAATCTCTTTTTTTACCAAAAATGATCTTTCTACCAATTTTAGTTTTTTCTATAGAAAGGAAATTCAAACCTAACTTAATTTACATGTCGATTAAAAAAGTCAATTTTTAAAAATTAGTACCTAAGAAACTAATCATTGTTGAGGTTTGAAATTTTATGAGAATTTAGATTGAAACATAATCTCTATTTTTACCAAAAATTAATTTTCTATAACTTTTAGTTTTTCCCTCAGAAGAGAAAATGTAACTTAATGTCCTCAATTAAATTTTTTTTACATTCTAAAAATTAGGCTACGTTCTAAAAGTGGGGTTTTCTTCGGACTATATTAAAATTTAACGTTTAAAAGTTACAAATTTATTATACAGGCTGTCCCAAACCATCCGTATCACCTGGTTTATTCAAAAACTATAAGTCCTAGGAATTGGAATCCAAAAATTTGCAAAAAACATGGTATTTAGAAATGACGGTTAATAACAAACTTGTTCTCAAAAAGAAACGTATAAAATAAGGAACAATTTTGTTAAAAATACAACAAAATAAAGTAACAAATAATGTCCAAGTGATACATATGAATTTCTCAAAAGGTTAAATTCGTACTTGTGCCTATTCGACTAGAGCCACCATTTATTACCACTATCATTGTGAAATGCCATGATTTTTGCAAATGCTCGACGATATCTATTGATGTTATCAGTCATCTATTGAGTTAACATTCGTAAGAATTGAGATTTTCAAAGCGATTTTGAAAGAAAACAGCCAAAAATATCAAAAGATTCTTCCTATAAAAGTTACTTCTTTTGAGAAGCTCTTTCCAATAATACCCAAATTAATCCCACTTCCCATATGAAATTATAAAGTAACCTTTAATTGTTCATACTTCCGGTTGCTATTAGATATTATTTTTCCGCTCATAAGAATGTTTATACCCAACTTATTTATCAAATTTTTTGTTTCAAATTCCTACGACTTGTAGTTTTTAAATAAATGAGGTGGGACGGTTGATATGAGACACACTGTATATAATTTTATAAATTGAAGAATTTCAAAGGAATTTAAATTTAATGTTAATTTAAGTGTATCGAAGAAATGTGACATAAAATAACTTCCTAATAGTTAAAATGACGCTATAAAGATAATTAAAAATGAATTATTCATTAAAATCGCCCACTTACATATAAATGCATACCAAAAAGTTATTTTTTTTATCCCCTCTTATTTTTCCAATTTAAAAACCAGTCGAACACGAATCTAAAAAACAAAGTAAAAGTTGATTCCGAAATGTTTTCGTATAGGTAGTTGCAATTAAAGCACAACAGTCTTAAAAATCTTTCAACGGCTAAAAGTCAAAACATAGTATTCAACACCTCTCCAGGTGTTATTGGCGCGGATCCAAAAAACATTTTTAATAACCGCCTTATATTTTGCAGGAACCGGACGAGCAGACAGTCAGCGACCGCCTCCGGAGCCGATCAAATCTGGCAAGATGCAACTGGCCCACCTCGCTCTGGTTCTTCTTTCCGTGACATCGATACCCGGCCATCCGACGAGACCGTTGGACGAGAGAAGCACCGAGCTCACTTTGCAGCTTTACATAAATGACACGGAACCCGGCGGTCGAAAGAAAGTCGTCCCCAAGTCGGTGTTTATCGCCCCGGAGTTCGACCGCCCGTGTCCCGTTGGCATGGAAAGAGACATCACAGGAAAATGTATCAAATTGCACGATTTAGACACCGACGGTCAATTGGAGTTTTTATTCGCGAAGCTAAGTCAACACTTGGTAAACGATAAAAGCGATGAAGATGAAAATGAAAATCCTCTTCCCGGTCCGGCGCAAATTCACATACCGATACCGAAAGGATCGTATGACGATTCTAATCCTGGTAAGTGTTAAAAATTTATTATTTTTTTAAATTCATAACATCCTATAAGGTACGAAATTTGTTTTCAGAGACCACGGAACGATCGGTCACCACAACAACGGAGGTCATCACAACAACAGACATCACCACCACGACCCAGGAACCAACAACCACAACCAACAGTCCTACTACCACCGAGTGGTACACAACAGACAGACCCACGGAAACGACAACAACCGATTCTACTACGATAGGAACGGCCCAGTACACGGAAGAAACCACCTCTTACACGACGTACACACCGTCGGCCTTTGGAGATGAAGATCAGAACGATTTCCGACCGACCTTTGATACGGAATTGCTCAGGATCGTAAACGGCAAGGATAACTTGCGGTTCCCGGACGTTTTTGACACGTACAGGAGACCGGAAAGGGATCATCGGTATTATAATCACAGGAACAGAGACAAAAATCTTTGGGAGTTTAATCCTCCGTGGCGGGAAGGCCCCGTTGTTTTAGTTCCAAACACGAACAGTGACAATGAGGATCTTTACCGGAGATTGTTACAAGAACAATTGTCGTATCTTCTCAGGAAGAACAGATGATGATAAAAATTTTATTGTAAAACCGTAAAATTAATCGTGTGTAAATACTACTCACTATATGCTATTATTACAAATGTTATAATTTGTCTGTATTTATTTATTTATTCGAGTAGATACTTTCTATTTTTTCCTTCCTCATTTTTTTTTATTAATGTACATATTGTGCAGTATTTCATGTACTTACCATGCTCCGATACAAAAACTATTCCACAGAGAAGTGCCAAAAAATCGCATCACATCTTTTTTTTTGTAACTATGTTGTAAGATATCTATGTGTATTATTAATTATTATATGTGTAACAAAGTCTATATATATATATTTGTAAATGTACAATTTCATTAATAATAAAATAAATACTGTGTAAAACGCATTTTATTTCAATGTCATCAAAGACGTGCGTCTAAAAAAAGTTCAACAACAATTTATCAAATTCATTTATCCAAATCAACACCGTTTTCATATTAAAGTTCAATTGGAATTTTTATACCCAAAACTGATTATGAGTAAACACTTAAAAAGTAGTAAACAAAATGATGTAAAGTAGACGAGTATACTAAAATAAAGAAATATAAACAAAGCGATACCAAAATAAAAAAGTTTATAAATAAACTTTAAACATTTTAATCCTTTATACAATGTATAGGCAAATGACGTGTACATCACACCACAAGACCACAAGTACTTTCACCAAAAATATGATGTTTTCTAAATTCCTATAAATACGAATTTTTTATTAGTTTTGGGTTGTTTAATAGTTGGTGATTTTAAAAACCAACAGAATTCATTATTTATTTATTTCTACAAAGAATATTATTTTACTAGAGGATTTGATTTTAGTACTTCGATAGAAGACGTTCATGCACGATGGTTTTCCGCCACATTTTTTGTCTAGTAGACCGACACATTTGTGAATTTACTGCCCATTTTCAAAATATGAAAAAAATAAATAAATACAGTTCTGGTTGTCCCCAAGATCTTAAGTTCTCTGTAGATGTTATAATCTGTACGACAAACGTCATTACGACAGTATTTAAATACTGAACACAAATCGAATGCCCGATACTCATCATACGAAAAGCCAATTTTACCTAATTCTTGGATTATCAAACAATACTTAATCCAAATTTAACAATTATAATTATACAAGATGTTACAAAATAACACCGACAAACTTCAGGAGGTAATTCCTCATTGAAAATTAAAGGGACATTTCTATATAAATCATAGATGATTTTCTCCAAAGACCTACGCCCTTCCAAAGCTATCGAAAAAAATTAGCTTTTAAGTTTCTCTCAAAGATTATTTGTGTTAGGGTGTTGGAAATTTGGAGACAGGGTCATATCAACGAAATAACTACTTCCACAGTTTGCTTAAACTGTTGTGAATATTTATTGTCTTTTTGAAATTTTTTCTAAAAGTGACAGTTCTTAAGACAAAATTGTTGAAGAAACCACTACAGGCAATTCACCAAACACTTAAGCCGGCTCCACACACTCAGCGAGATATGGCGAGGGTTACCGAGATCGAGGGTATGGGCAACCCTAGTTCGTGGTTTCGTCATCCTCTCGCCTCGCCTCGCTATGTCTTCGCTCTATGTCAGTATTTTGGTCCAAGTCAAAGGGCTCCCGTCAAGATTCGCCTCGGCGAAAACAACCTCTCCACACTCATTTTGGACACTGCTGAATGTTGTTATACAGGTGCCAGACAAAAGACGCCCAAAGCGCGATATATCCGATATTTCTATTCAGATTTTCAAAAAGGTTTATTTTAAACTGCCACGTTTATTTTTCTTCACGGTATTTGAAAAATTTTTCTTTCTAAATTTAACGCTGTGGAATACAGGTACAATGAAATCTCCCTTGTGTGGACAGCAACGGGACCCACCAAAAGTGTTCGCTCAAGAGGGGTGCCCGCTTAAGAGAAATACGAAATACTCATATGAGAGTCGGATGGTTCCATGAGAAACTATTCATCCAAGGGGGGGTGTCCGTGAAAGGGAATTTCACTGCAGTTTTATCAACTATTTACTGCAGAAAAAATGAAAATACTTCTCTTAAGCAGTGTGATGTACCGAGTAAGCCGCTACAGAGTATTTGTCGAAGTTTTTAAACGCGATTTTTTAAGGTTCGAGGGTAACTCCGACCTCAATATTGCCGTTCGGGCCCTAAATTGGAGCAGTGTGTGCAACGCTTAACCGAACAGGTGCCCCGATGTCTCAAAAAGCTCTAATTATCGTATTTTTAATCAAAGTTTGTATACGTCAAATGGATTATATCTTTTCATTAGCGCCTTACAGATGGCACCGATTTTATTTTTAACATTTTTTCTTCAACGAATCTCTAAATTGATACGTATCAATAAAAATATGATTTACAATCTATTGATTTCCTGAAAATATTAAAAATTTTTCTGCAGTAGACCATTTAAGTTAGCAGTTAATATAATTACATGTATTGTACTTCGTGGAATTCAAAAAAGAAAATCTTTTAAATGGCAAGGAGAAAAATGTGCATGACAATTTGAAAATAAAAATCATATTCAGTTAAAATCATAAGTTGTACGAGAAAAAAAAATAGAAATGAACTCCGAAATATAATAATATTACTTAAAGCTTTTCATTTGATATGTGGATCGTGAAAATCTGAACAGAAATCTCGAAGATGTCTCGCCGAGCGTGTGAAGCTAGCTTTACAATGAAAGTTGGTATGAATTATTTAATAAAAAAGTGTGGTAGACGCACACACTCTTTAACATTTATTTAAGACGAAAGAAACACATTCAAATTATTGAAAATGTAACGTCAAATAAGCATAAAAATTTGTATCCTACAATTATAGTACTATTTGCATCCTACAATTAGCCTACTACTTTGCGATTTGTCGCCTACCATACAATATTTTGTTAAATATTTCATTTCAACTTTCGTTACAGTTCACTGAAAAGTTACCTGTAAGGGTTTCTTTAATATTTTTTTTTAGAAACTAATAGTTTTTCGAAAAACTTCAAAGATACAATAAACGTTCAGAATAGTTTCACCTATTTAACCGATATTTTTCTAATGCGATTTTCAATTTCATAAAAGAACTTCATGTTAAAACGTGCCAATGGTTTTCATGTTTAGGTACATTTAGGGTAAGATAAAAACTTAAAAAGAAATGTGAAATGCAACTCTACATAAGCTAATAGTCTTTGAGAAAAAATTAAAAGACAATTTTTTCGAAAGTTTTTAGAAGACGTAGCTCCAGAGGTGAAGTCTAAATCGCATACAGTTTATATACGAAAGTCCCCTTAACTTTCCGTATAATTGTTATAATAAGGATAATTAGCCACATTTTTTTATTACCTAACAATTCGAATAAGTTATATAGGTTAACACTAAAAAAATTAAAGCATATGCATGACGTATAGAATTAGAATAAAGTATAGAATTAGACATTTTAAACCCATTATGGCAAGATACCAGTGTTTGGCATCAATCTATAATTTTTTTAGTCGTTTAATTAATAAATTGAAAATTTTATCTAAATTAATTTAATCGAAATAAACTTTAATTCTATGCTACGATTAACAATTTGATCACGATTAGAACAATCGCATATCTTACGATTAATTTTAATAGTGATTAATTTGTAATCGTGATTAATTAATCGGGATAAATTTTCGTTTGCAATTAATTTTTGAATCAAGCATTTAGCGAAACTGCTTCTGCGTCTCAGAACGGAAAATAAACATTTTTAAGAGGGTTTTGTACTATTTTTTAAGGTTTTTGAGACGAGATTTTAATTCGAAATCGGGTCAAACGGCAAAGCGTGAAAAACGAAATGTCATTTTATTGACTCCGATGCTCAGTTTTAATCATCCTTCAATCGAAATTACGATTAAATTAATGATCAATCGCCTTCTGACATTAGGATTAATAATAATCGGCAATTGCCTTCACTGGGAGTTTCAATTAATTAATCGTAAATCGTCTTCACTCGGAATTACGATTAATTAATCGTCAATCGCTACCACGATTGAAGTTTGCCCAACACTGATATCTACCAATACAAATGCCCGAAATAATTGTCCACAATCACAAACAGCTGATTAACAGTAATTTTGAAGATTATGTACACAAAGAATGATTTGAGGCTTCGCATATATTATATACTGATGGATCATCATGTGACAACCCTAGAAGTGTTGATTGTGGAGTCTACCCATAAAATTTAAATGTTAATTTTTCGTGCCGATTACCTACATTGATATCAATTTATGGAGAAAGATTTTTTGACGGCTTTCAGAATTGCTAAATTACTAAATGTAAATAAAAGGGTAGTTTTTACAGATTCATTAAGTGCTGTTATGGCTTTGTAGGAGTACAGATCTAGTTTTAAGGGACATCAGTCCTATTTGAGATCGTAGAGGAATTTTAAGTATATACTTTAATAAAGTATAATAGCTATTCAGAAAAAAAATACACATAATACATTTTTGATCAAGATATTTATGGTATTCCGTCTTAATACATTGCTGACCAGTCACGAGTTAACTCGTGATATCGTGGCTAAACGTTGGTGACTGGTCGTGAGTTAACTCGTGATATCGTGGCAAAACGCTGGTGACCAGTCACGAGTTAACTCGTGTTTTCGTAGTCAAGCGTTGGTGATTGGCCACGAAGTGAAACCTGATGTATTTGCAAAACATGTTGTATCCCTCTATATACGTAGATGACTGTTACACATTTTATCATATGAAAAAGAAATATTAAGAGTTAAATAATAAACAAAATTGATTAAAGTTAATTTATATTGTTTTACTTTCACATCCGCTTTCAAAATAGTAGCTGGCCACATGAGGTAAATTTTCAGAAAAGTTGGCAGTCAGCAATGTGTTAAGCATCATTTCCCGACAGCTGTATAAATTCGTTTCTTAAAATTATAAACTATTAAATGAACCGTAACATAATTTAAGCATTTAAATAAAAATCAACTTAATGAAAAAAATTAATTTATTTAAATCCTTGCTTTCAAATACAAACTTATCGAATATCAAATTATAAAACTTATATTCACCCAAACTAAACACCTTCATCGTTTAAATATGAGGTAGCTATTCTTTCGAGATCGTCAAGACTCAAACTGCGTACTTTCTCGTCAAAATCCTTCATAAACTCCTTCATAATAACCTGAGTTTGATCTTCTGAGTAATAATTTTTAAGGAATCTAGTTAATACCACGTTAAGTGATTCTGGTTTTTTAATAACCAGATGTATTTTAGTCCCATCTTTAATCTTCGGGTAAAAACCTACTGTTTTGTCGTCCAAAAGAGTCTTCCCTAATAAAACTAGGGTTTGTTGTGACACTGGAACCTTTAAATCAGCTTCAATTTGTTTTTTTACCTCGCAAATCTTTGTGTTTTCTTGCACTTCCATTATACAACCATCTCCACGGATCACTTTTATAAAAATCTTCATTTTGATGGAATTTATTAAGAAATATAAATGTTTTTTATGATTAGAAAGTGACGTTTTATTAAATGTCACCTGTTATAAGTAAGGTTATGTTGATTATCTGTCAAGTGGGTTGTCTAATTTTCAGGTTATTTTAAACATCAAAAATGACAGGAATTTAACCTTAAAAAATCTAAAAATGTTTAAAGAATATTTTAGATTTTTTTCTACTACTTTAATTAAACAAAAGATAGTACCGAGTAATTTAAAAGGGAAAAAAGTAAGTTCACAACAATGGTTAACGAGACAATTAAACGATCCCTATGTAGAAAAAGCAAAAATGATGAATTACAGGTTATAAATAATAACGTTTTTAAATAAATAAATAAACTAAAACTATATGATTTTCAGGTGTAGGAGTGCTTTTAAATTAATCGAAATTAATGATAGATTTAATATCCTCCACCCGGGAAATGTAGTAATTGATTGTGGAGCTTCTCCGGGTTCTTGGACACAAGTTGCCGTTAATCTAGTAAAATTAAAAGATAAAGGAACGGTTATAGCGGTGGATAAACAACAAATTTATCCTATAGAGGTTTAAACCCATCATTATGTAAATCAATCATTAAATAATGAGAATTTATAAAATACATTTTTAGGGTGCAATCATTCTAGGAAATTCGGATTTTACCAAATCGGAAATACAAGAAAACATTTTAAAAATCCTTCAAGGAGAAAAAGTTGATGTTGTTTTATCAGACATGGCTCCAAGTGCCACAGGGATTAAAGAAATGGATGACGAGAACATGTTAAAGTTGTGTTATAGTGTTTTAAGATTTGCCGTAATGAATGGAAAGGTTGGGGGAACGGTTTTAATAAAAATGTGGCAGTGTGGGGAAGTAAAACAATTTGAAAGTGATATTTTAAAATTTTACGATAGTGTTAAGATTGTTAAACCAAAATCGAGTAGAAAAGAATCTAGCGAGATCTATTTTTTGGGAAGGAATTTTAAAGGATTGATAAATAAATAAGATTTTTTGTAATATATTGATATATATTTTTTTTTTATGGTGATTGAAGTTTTGACTTTTTATAAACAAATTATTGAACATATTTTTGATCTTATTACAGCCAAAAAAACATTAAAATTAGTTTTAAATTAATTCAAGCAACGATCCAAATAAATTATCTACTCAAATGTTCAGAAAAACATTCTCGCCAAACAATAAATATTCTGAACTTTTTATGTACACTCATGGTCACTGGAAATGAACTTCAAAGCTCTGTGGGAGAGCGATAACTACAACATTTTCGGGTTTGATTGCATTTCGAGAGAATGAAACCTGGGGTGAGGCTATAATTCATCGAAATCAATGTTCGTTTACCTGCTTCGTATAAATACCGCACCGAGTCGCGCTACGGCCCCGTCGACAAGCTTCTATGCCTTTAGTCTTGCACCAGGTTTAATTCTGTCGACCGAACCCGAAACTGTTTTAGCTATCACTCTCACACAGAGCTTTGAAGTTTTGTTTCCATTGACCATGAGTGTACAACAGCACCTTATTTGTAATAGCATTGGCAAACTCTTGGAAATCTTCTTTCTCAGATTCATACTATTAATTCTGATAAACGTATTGTTCCATTCAAGCGTTGTTTCTAAAGCGATGTTAAGATTTTTTTTACCTTTAAATATTGAGGACTGCCCGGTCTTTGGGAAGATTTCTAAACTATGAGAGACTATTATAAATTCTAATGCCCGTCAAGACAGCCGGACAATTTCAGTTGACATCTTTGAATCTTTGTATTTTCAAAATCTATAGTTTGAGATACGAAATTCGACAATGATTACTAAAAGTGGAATCTATACAAGTACAACTAATGGAGTTCGAAATTGGGTCGGTCCAGGAGAAATTATAGGAGCCATAGTACATCAGTATATTAGAGATGGGCATAATCGAATGACCATAATCGATTAATCGATTACACAGGATCATTTGAGATATCGATTATTCTGAAAAATAATCGATTATAAAGTAATCGAATGAATAATCGATTATAAAATAATCGAATGAATAATCGATTATAAAATAATCGAATTAAAAGAGGACTATAATTTAATAAATTTATGTAATAAAATGTTGTAAGTAACAAATAATTATTTATGTGTAGTTAACACATAAACTAATCAAATAAATCACATATTTTGGTTCGGAAATCCCTGGTATAACATATAAATTACAAGGTTTCTATGGTTACATATATTAATAACACAAAGAAAATGGGATTTAGGTGATACACATGATTTAGGGGTTCAATATACTCGACACCTTGTTTTTGCAAAGATTTGTTTAAAAAATTTGTAATAAAAAATTATTATAGTATATTTGAATGTAAATTTTAGATTCTAACGAGAATAACTAACAATAAGCAAATTTACTGTGGGAGCATTTTTAAGTAAAGGCTAAGCAGGAATTCAGCACATCCACACCCACACATTCTAACGAAGCACAAATAAAGCAGTACCTAGATCTACCATTGATAGATAGGAAATAGAATCCTTTACAGTTTTGGTAGTACAAGAAAGAAATGTTGTCGGAGCTCTATAAACTTTCAAATAAGTACCTCTGCGTACCAGCAACATCAATGCCATCTAAAAGAGTGTTTTCAAAAGCAAGCGAGTTCACAATGGACAGAAGGAGTAGGTTAACCAGTAATATGATCAATGAAATAATGTGTTTAAATAGTAATATGAGCATAATGAAACGGAGAAAAGAAATAAGGATATTTTTATAGAATTGTTTATATAAAATGTTATTTCAACTTTCATTATTGAATGAAATAAGCAATCGAATGGAAAATCATATATTATTCAAATATCTCGATTATGCTCATCTCTAATCTATACCGACGGATCGGTTATTCACGACCCGGGAAGAAGCGTGTCTTGTGGCTTATACTATTCCACACTAAATACTGAAGGAAGTGTCCATCTTCCTAATCAATTGAACATCTTCGGCGCAAAAAAGTTCGCCTTTATCTGGGCCGTAAGAATAATCCTGGATAGAAACTTACCGTCCACGGTAATTTTAACCGACTCCAGAAGCTCCGTTGAGGCAATCAAGGGATGCCAATGAAAAACCAGTGATAGGGTAAGGTTGCTCAAGTCGTACCCTCTAAGAAAAAACACTGCATATAAGCGAAAATTTAGCCACAACATAAAAACTTTATTTGTTATACTAATCTTGGATTAATAACAGTTTTATTTATTATAATAAAATATAATATAGTAAATGTTAATGGATAAAATAAACTAAATAAAAAAGAACTCTCATCGGTACGACTAAGGAAACTAGTTGCCTAAGTGGTACCACCCAAGGCTTAAGTCGTACTCCTAAAAAATATTAGGTAACAATGTTCATTACAAGGTATTTTTAGAATATGTGCTTTACATGTCTAATACTACTATTTTTTAAGTACACGCTTCACATATTTCTTGATTCTTTTGTTAACTCTAGCACATAGATCGTGCACCTATGATTTACATTGCTAGCACTGAATCATCTTTTCCTCCCGTTCTTCTCCACACATATAGCAAAACCAATCGCTTGCAGCATTGCCTCTCTTCTTTTTAACTTTTAATGCTGATTCCTTTTTATTAATTGTTTCTTTTCTTTTATTTGCAGCATTTTTTATTTTCTCCTTTTTATTAATTTTTTCTTCCCTCTTACTTGCAGCATTTTTTATTTTGTCTATTCGCAGCTGACGTTATTTCGATTGATAAGCTTAGGCGTCTTTGCTGTCATTGATGATATTTGGAATAGGTGATAAAATATTTAACTGTTGTTTCAGTTTATCTGAATCAAATGATGTTAAAGGTTTTGCAATAAAATTCATGGAAGCCTCTTCTTCCTTTTGGATTTGTCCATCTTGGTCCGTCGGCAGACTTTTATTGCTCACTGATTCATTTGAATTATTGCACGTTTTAAACGGCAAAAACGAACAAATTTCCTAAGTCGTACTTGGTACGACTTACTCAGCTCGTTTAGGTACGACTTAAGGTACCAAACATTGTAAACGAAAAACGGGGATAACCTCACGTTGAATATACGTATACGTTTTACCTTCGGTGGAAAGATTCTGTAATTGCTACAGAACTTATGTTAAAAAGAGAGACTATTCTGTGTATAATTTCCTTCCGAAAAAATCCTCCAAACAGATGCAGAAAATTATATGAAATAGCAATAATTTACTTGTTGAGAATATTCTCTCAAATGGCACTTGCATTCAAAAGACTCAATAGTGTAAAATGAAGTGCCTACCTTACTAGACAATCCTAGAGTGTTACTTTTGCTGTCAACGCTGTGGTGGCATTTAAAATAGCTAAGGTACGACTTAGGCGTAGGTACGACTTGAGCAACCTTACCCTATGTATCTACTTGAACTTATGGATCTGCTATACAGGGCCCACAATACTAACTTAGAGGTGAGCGTTGTCTGGATACCAGGACATTCATTTAAATAAGGTAAGGAGATAGCCGACCAAATGGCGAGGCAAGGCATCAAGAAGAAATAGTAGACATGAAAATTCTCAACCAAGATATTTTCAATATAATAGAGAATAACATCTATTCAGAATGGCAGGTGGAATGGAATGTCTCTCAGCGGCTAAGGGGAGCATTTCCGCGCTCTGCCAGCTAAAAGTGAGTAAGACACCATGGTATTAGGGGATCCCGTACGTTTCTAGAGAATTTTATGTCCTGATCACGAGATTACGACATAGGCATACATCCACCCCGGTACATTTATTCAAAATAAACCTAAAGGACAGCCCGCTTTGTAACTGTGGCGAGTATGAGAACTTAAATCATATCGCTGGTTTGCGAGAATAATGACACAACTCAAAATTCACTTAAATTGAACTAAATATAAAAAAGGATTGTAAATCAATGATATTTTAACATGAATGGAAACATAATGTCGCTTTCACTTTAATATTCGGCAGAAAGAGACAGCGTCAGTATTCATTTGAAACAAAATAGTATAATGTTTATTATAAACAGGGGTGTAATTCAGCTGCACCGATGTCTTCAGAACGATTGAATGCTTGATTCGCGTAAATAAATACAGACGTTTTTAGAGTTCAGTCGCAATAATTGGCACGACTTTTTCATGAACATTGACATATTTGGTGATTTAGGATGATTATGGAAATGGATTATAAAGTTTTTACGATTTAAAATCCCTAGCTTCTGGTGTAGGTAAAAATGTTAACAAAACTAATAATAATGAGAATGTAAAAATGGTCGATATAAAGATTTTAACAGTAGATGCTGATCACAAAGGGTATTTTTTTATAAAACTTCCTACGATGAAAATGATTTTATATGCGTAACAGTTTAACTTTATGGCAGAAAGTCAAAATCTTTAGATGAGAATTACAAACTGCAATATGCTTATAAAAGAAGGAACAGAATTTTAGAATATAAGAAGAAAGAACTGCTAAATTTAATTGACAAAAATATAATACCAAACTATTATCGCCCACTTTATGAAGGGTTGTAAAATAAATAAAGATTTTTGCATTTACTTTTAAGAATCGGTCTTCAAGTTTATATTATTATTATTTTCAATATTCTGAGAAATTAAAGATTCTTTTTATGTAATTTATTTTAACTCATTAATGGCCGCTAACGCAATAATACATCATTTTTTCCATTACTATCCGAAAGCCGTTGACGTATGAATACGTTTTCTACACAGTACAAGTTGTCCAAAGTTGGACGAAAATCCAGAGGTCCACCAAAAAGAATTTCTTGTAAAGACGCACCAACTAGGCTTTCAGGAGGTATAAAAACGCATAGGTTGATAAAAATCGTAGTTCGGGAAAAGAAATGTTTCCTCGGAAACGTTGCAAGATTTGAATAAATACACGACAAAAGGAAAGAAACATATTGTCAGATGCCTTTATGTGTAGAAAAATATGTTGAGGACTATCATATTAAATTAAATTACTAGAAATTCTATTTTCAAATTAGGTACTTTTTTTATTTGAATAAATTCACTAGTTATTTAAACGATCAAAGCCTGGCTTAAACCGGGTGAAGTAAGGATTTTTAGTGGCCAGTAATGAATTAAAAAACACTGTTGTTTCTCTCGAAAATAATGACTTATGTCTGAATAGGGACTTTACGCAGCGTTTTTTCTTTTTTTTAAATTCAATAAAAGTTCAAAATATTTTCATGGGTTTTGATACTGTTATAAATAATCTTGTAATCGCTAAAGTCAGAACATTAAAAATTTAGGAACATTTTGAGAAATGCAGTGGAATATTAAAAATAATAATAATAAAAACGTTGTTCTCTAAAATCAATCATTTTTAATTGTGTCAATGTTCTTGCCAATCAGCGATATGTTCTTTTCATGCCAAACATACAGCGTACCTAGAGAAAGAATGATAAAAGGACTTATAGATCTGGGACATAATCTACCAGTTAACCTGGTATCATTAATAGCAACAGGGTCATTCAAAGTTTATCTTTTAATATATGAGTATGTGATCTCAACCGGAATTTGTTTGTGATAACAATGTGATATTTTATAAATACATTAATAAAGTAATCACTTTATTGTTTTATACGTATTAGAAAAGATAAAGAAAAAATAATAAAATAAATACAGTGAAATTTCCTTTTGCGGACACCCCTCTTGAACGGACAATTTCTCATGGAACCGTCTGACTTTCATATAAGTACTTCGCATTTCTCTTAAGCAGACACCTCTCTTGAACGGACACTTTTGGTGGGTCCCATTAGTGTCCCCACAAGGAAGATTTCACTGTATATAACATTAGAAGTAAAAATAATAATAATAATAATTAATATGTAGTAGAAAGAAAAAAAAAAAACTTAAATAGAGATCGACTGTTCCATATCTCTATCGCAATATCCTCTCGTTGCCTCCTTTCAAGAAATCCAAGGGTCTTCCATAAACTACTGTGAGAGCTAAGTCACTAAACTGATTCGCAGAAGAGTACCACCTCTGTTTTAACACTTCCTTTCATAAGATAGACCATATTTATAATCACGACCATGGGGCAGAAGAAGAAAACACATCAGGCCATAAAGAAATCTAAAAATAAGCGAACCAGAGACATCTATCAAATATTGTAGTTGGAGAATGATATAAACACTGATTCGAACTTCAAACTTGATCGTGTGTTTACTTTTACGTTAAATAACTAGAAAAGTAATTGAGATAGGAAAGAAAAACTAATTGAGGTAATAATAAAGATTATACGATTTTTTAAAATTTGTTAAAATTTTTGAGATTATGAGATTAAAATAAATACTTTTCTAATCCAATAAACATTAGATTTATTTAGTAACACATAAAATTATAACAAAATCGTGTATATGTCTTTTTAATAAAAGAAAATTACGTATTAATACAGTCACAATAAGTAAAAAAGAATGATTAAACTTTATAATAATGCTTATTAGCAAAATATTTAGCTGCGATCCCAGCAAATACAACAACTGAGATACAAAATAATCTCTTTAAAGGCGCATAATTCCTCTTCTTTAACAACTCAGTCAAAAATTTTAATTTAAAATCGCTATAAGGTGGATATCGAGCTGAAGCTATATTTTCAACGATTGGATTAAAATTCTTTTGAAGACAACTTTTTTTATGAGTGAAAGTATCAAACGAATATTTTCCATGATATTCACCCATTCCGGAATATCCAACTCCACCGAATGGTAGACTCGGAGTAAGAAAATGCATTAAAGTATCATTAATAACAACTCCACCTGATGAAATTTCTTCTAAAAAGTGATCGATGATTCTTTGGCTTGTTGAAAATACGTATAAAGCTAAAGGTTTTTCACGGGATTTTATAAATCTTATGGCTTCTTCGTGTGTTCCTATTGAAACAATCGGAAGAATAGGTCCAAAAATTTCTTCTTGCATCACAGCATCAGTTGCTTTTACGTTAATTAAGATAGTGGGTGAAATATAATTTTCCATTTCATCAGTATCACCTCCGATTGCAACATCTGCCCCTTTTAATAAATTAGTAAGTCTTAAAAATTGTTTGTTGTTGATTATTCTACAAAAATCTGGTGATTTTTTAGGATTATCTCCATAAAACTCCTTTAAAACTTTTTTAGCATACTCTAAAAATTTCTTTTCGACTTCTTTATTACATAAAATATAATCCGGAGCGATACAAGTTTGACCGGCGTTCACACATTTCCCCCATAAAATTCTTTTAACCGTTAATTCCATATTGACACTTTCATCGATGTATACAGGACTTTTTCCTCCTAATTCCAAAGTAACAGGTGTTAAATGTTTATTAGCTGCTGCATGAACAATTCTACCAACTACTGTTGAACCGGTATAAAAAATATAATCAAATCTTTCGTTTAAAAGAGCTGTTGTTTCAGGAATTCCACCACAAACGACTTTATAACATTCAGAATCAAGATATTTAGGTATTAATTTTTCAAAAATCTTTGACGATTCAACAGCTACTTCGGAAGGTTTTAAAATCACACAATTTCCAGCTGCGATAGCTCCGATAGCAGGTCCTCCTAAGAGTAACATTGGGTAATTCCACGTACCCACAATTAAAACAACTCCGTAAGGTTCTTTATAAACATAAACTCCATCGAACATGTTAGCTAAGTCTTTATCAGGGGTCTCCGGCTTTACCCAATTTTCAATATTCATCAAAACGTTTTTGATTTCATTTTTAACAACGTAAATCTCACCTGTAAGTGATTCTTGTTTACATTTAGACAAATCTTTTTTTAAAGCTTGTAAAATATCATCTGTATTTTCCTCGTACATCCTTAATAATCCTTTTAAGGCTTTTATTCGAAAGGAAATCGGTCTTGTTTTTCCATTTTCAAACACTTTTCTTGTTGTCTCGATTAACTCCTTATAAGACATTTTGTTTTGTGGATCTATTTAAATGAGAATAACGGAATAAACGTAACACAGCTGTTAGAAAATCGATAATTACCTAATACGTGTAAGTCACAAGTACTGGAAACTTTCTATCTAAAGGCACTTGGTAAATATTCACGACAACACGTCATGGAGATAAGAGAAGTTGTACTTGAAATTTGGTTGCCATCACCATCACAGTTTAAAAGCCGAAACGACACGACGATAATTAACAAAAGGGAAGGTCTCGGTTTAATTTAGAGGTCATCGCTTTGTTTGACTTTTTTTATTAAGAGAAATGGGTCAGTTTGAATATAATAGGAATTTAATTTACTAAGGAATTCTATTTAAATGAACATGATTAGAAAATAAAACGTATATATTGAAAAAAAATACAAAGCTATAATTAAGATAAAAACAAAAACAAATCGTAAAACAATCGTGTAAGTTATTGACAGCAATTGTTTTTTTATATGGTGTCCGGTATATCAGCTGTTTTTTTAGTATTTGAATAGGTGGGTGTTAAATGGATATCGTTAATTTTACATGCTTGGGTAATTAGGTAAGTTTTTTAAGAATGTGATAATGTTGATTAAATATTGTTTGTACACTTCTCAAAAAAAATATTTGAACTGAACTTGTAAAACATCATGTTTAGACATTTTCGGACAAAAGTTATTTACAAACAAATTTTAAATGTAAATTTAAGTAAGTAATAAATTGAATAGATGGATATTGTCGGGATATTTTTACTAATTTATGCCAGTTAGATAATTTCCTAAAGAATACTTACTTGAATAAAGTTATTTACATTTTAATTTGTACATTCCTCAACAAAAGAGGTTGTTTACTAGGCAACTTTTTCTATTAAATGGTAATGAAAATTTATGCTGAAAAGTTTTAAATTTGTATATTTCTTAAAAAGAGATTTTTACAAACAGCTTATTAAAAATTTGTTTAAATAAATGTACATTTTTGGACAAATGAAAATGTTCAAAAAGGTTATTTCGAAAAATTACCAAAGATATTCTAATATAAGCTCATAATTTTAATGTAGATGTCGATTTTTAGACGGAATTTATTAAATTTACAAAACAATTCTAAATTTAAATTTGAACAAACCAAATAGATGCATATTGTAGAGATTTTTATTAGTTTATCTGAATGTTTTGATGATTGAGTATTTCTATTTTAAATGATAATACAAATGCTTGAATAATTTTAACTTATACATTCTTTAACAAAAGTTTTTGTGCATAACTTATAAAACAGCATGTTTGTATAGATGCACTATTATGGCCCTAAAATTTTGGACACTATACTTCATTTAATATCTAGGAGGAGTGATTTGAATTTTGCGCGCTAAAATAGTGAACTATTATTGGTCGCTTCGCAGTCAAGTTTACAAAGACGAAAAAATTGGTTTTTGTCATTTATTGTTTTTAACGTTTGAGGTTAGGTGCTTTACCTAATTTATCAACTTGTTTCTCGCTTTTTCGTTGTGCTCAAATGGTTGCGATCAAAAAATATTAAGTTCGAAGAAGGTATGGTACGATGTCATCTGTTGGATATAATACGTCAACACAAGGAACGTCTTTTGGATAAATTTTGAACAATGTACCTATAGATAAACGGCCATAGAGATATTTGGTATGTTCTAGAATACTACGCTCAAACGCTTGGTGTTTTGTTGGTTGCATAAATGTGACTGGTTTGAAGTTTAGAATTCAAATTTGCCGCTAAAAATGTTTAGTGTATTTTTTAGTTACTTTTTCCTATGTAAATGGGGTTTTGAGATTCACTCCTCCTAGTTATTAAATGAAGTATAAGACCTTGATATTAAAAAAAAAACGTCTAGCTCACCCTTTACTTGGTAAAATGACTTACATTAAAAATTCTTTTAATGATAGAGTGATTGCCATTTAAAAAATTCTTTGACAACAATTTTTAACTGTGGTGAGAAAACTTTAAAGATTGTTATACACGTCGTTGGTTGACTGGATCAATATGCAGGCTGTCCCGAAATTACACGGGCATGTGCTACCTACGTAACATATGCCCTGTAATCTACGTTCAAAAATAAGAATAAAAGCCCAAATAAAAACTGATCGAAAAATGCTTCCTAAGGGAACTGCAGACACTTGAAGGATGCAGCAAAAAACGGTTTTTAAGGAATATCCTCGGAATGACTTTGATTAAGTCAACAAAAATTCCAAGAAAAATTAGATGATGTCATCGATTTTGCATGAAACTCATCAGTGGCGTGCGTAAAATGGAGTTTATCTAACTATTTTGCATGTTAACTTTTTACTACCCTGATTTAAAATTTAGATATCTTAAATCTTTGTACGTAAGATTTGCCGCCTTGTTGCAATTGCGCAACTGCAACCGTTTTCGAATAAATCGTCTTTGAAGACCGAACAATCTCATTTTTGAACTAATTGTAAGTAGGATTTTTTTTTGCTTAGAGTGTGGTAAGCGCTTTACTAGCGCAGTATGTCGTTATTGGTGGGGTTTGATTTTATGACTAAATTGCATAACCTTGAAAACTATAAAATTTTAAGATTAAGGTTTACTTTTCTGTTGCTCCCTTCAAGGAAACTAGTGTGGAGTATTTTCACTTATAAACGGATCATCGGAAAGATATGAAACCGACAAAGATGGCAAACAGTTGAGAAATAGGGGACTCTAATGGCTTATAGTTTTAATAATATTGATGATTGATTGATGAATTGATGGTTAATAATAGTGTAAGGTATCAATTAAAGATGTGTATATCAGTAAGCAATATCATTTTTCTAACAGTAATCTTTGCCTTTTAAATTGCATAACCTTGAAAACTATAAAATTTTATGTTGGTTTACTTTTCTGTTGCTCCCTTCAAGGAAATGTAGCTCTTTTAGGAAGCATTTTTCCACCAATGTTTATTTGGGTTTTTATTCTTGTTTTTGAAAGTAGAATGCGCTGGTAGCCTATGGCCGTCTAATTTTGAGACAGCCAGTATATGTTGATTAACGGAAGTTGGTCAAAATGTTGTTGCCGTAATAGTACATTTTTGGACGAAATTAATTCATTAGAAACTTACAAACTTAAGAAGATGAGTGAATGAATTGATATTAATCGAATAGGTGTTTCTTTTATGGGTATCTATAAAATATCGTAGATAATGTAAATGCTTCACGAATTTTAATACGCCGCATTAGTGGTGACGTCACATTGTTGTCAAAGGTCCGGGACTGAATCCAAACAAACTTTTTCTACATAGATTCAGTCCATAAACGGCGAGAAAATAATTTTTTTAGAGTACTTAGAGACATATTTAAGGTATGAAAAGTTGGCAGTACAGTACGAAATACCGTGCTCTACATCTACACCAAAAGTGGCAAGTTAAATAAAATTTTTAACGCCGTAAAAGCAGAAATGAGTTCGCGTATACATAACCTCAAAAATCGTATCTGTCAAACATAAGCTTAAAAAGTTCGTAGTTCGGTAATTAATGCGATTTGGGCCACCAAATCTTACAAATGGGATGGTATTATCCTCAGAATATCTTACAGTCCTCGTTTGGGGAAAATCAACGCCCTGGGATTATTTTAGATTCAATACTAGCAACAGGTATAAATTTGATAAAAATATAGGTATTTTGTTATAAAGGAAGGGATTTTCATAGTTTTATGACCTTTATTATTATACCCTTTGCAGGTAAAACATAACAACTATGACATTTACTGATAAAGAATGTCTATTAAGAGACATTTTACCTCAAGACGTACATGTACACCAAACAGAATAGTGCGAATACACTCTTTGAAGCCACTCCGACATCATAGTATAAGTTATTAGAACTCTTAAAGATTTACTTTACTTAACTTGAATAATTAATTAATAAATAAATTAAAATGTGTAGCTGTGTTTTACTTTTAATTCAGATTTACACATTCATATCCAACTTTTGAACCTAACCATTATAGTTATTACTACCACCCCCATTTGTTACTAGCTAGGATTTTTATTTCAATAATATAAGTATTTTGTTGTGACTTATTATAATTTTAATATGTTTTGTATATTTTCCTTCCTGTGTTCTGATTTTTATTAGTTTATTTAAAATATTTACCTTCCTGTAATAAGATATAGAATAAGAGTACTATGAGCACTGGTATATTAAAAATCTAAAGATCAGAGTTAAAAATCTTTAATATTTATAATTAAAATTACATTCACATTATAAGAACCTAAGAAAAAACAGAAGTTGTGAAGTCAAAACATAGAAGACTACAATAACCCAACAGAGTTTGATCCTATGAAATCCTATAACAGAAAAAAGTTAGTTTAGTAGTACAGATACTTACCGTTAGTTATTCCAGAAATAAAATGTACAAAATAGTCCACGGTAATCTCTGTTACTCGAAGAATGGCAATGTTCTACATATGTAACTAAAGGGGGCTACAAATTTGTAAGAACTTGAATAACTTTTACTGTTGTGTTAGAGTGTATGGTCCTTTTAGCATGTATCCTAGCTCTTACTATGATTCTGTTTGATGTATTTCTACGCCTTGTGGTAAATACCTTTAATAGACATTCTTTATCAGCAAATTTCATAGTTGTTAAGTTTTACCTACAAAGGGTACAATAATAAAGGTCATAAAACTATGAAAATCCCTTCTTTTATGACAAAATACCTATATTTTTATCAAATTTATACCTGTTGCTAGCATTGAATCTAAAATAATCCGAGGGTGTTGTTTTTCACCAAAGAAGGGCTGTAAGGTATTCTAAGGATAATACCATCCCATTTGTAAGATTTGGTGGCCCAAATCTCATTAATTACCGAACTACGAACTTTTTAACCTTACGTTTGACAGATACGATTTTTGAGGTTATGTGTACGCGAACTTATTTCTGCTTTTACGGCGTTAAAAAAATTATTTAACTTGCCATTTTTGGTTTAGATGTAGAACACGGTATTTTGTACTGTACTGCCAACTTTTCATACCTTAAATATGTCTCTAAATACTCTAAAAAAATTATTTTCTCGCCGCTTATGGACTGAATCTATGTAGAAAAAGTTTGTTTGGATTCAATTCCATGACCTTCACAACATTTGACGTCACACTAATGCGGCGTATTCCTACACTCTTCAACAAACTTTTGGGTTTATTCCTATTATAAGATTTTTTTGCGGCTAAATCGTTTACACAACTGAAATTTTCTAAAAGAGAAAATAGTTTCTAAATTAAAGTATTTATTTAGAAAAAAATGGTAGTGAATATAGAGGGTGTTAAGCAAATTTTAATGGATAACTTGTCACAACAGTGTATTTTTTGTAATCAATTTAGAAAACCATGCAGTTTTCTTAATTGCAATTTATTTCATTGAAAATCTTTGTAGTTTACTAATACAAAGACGTGATCAAAAATTAATAAAATCCAATAAAGATTTTTTGAGTTATTTAAGCAAAATTAAAAAAATATATTTTTGATGTCCTCTAGCAGCTAAACTAACAAGGGAGGGCTCCTGAGTGGCAAATTAAAAAATCTCTTTGCGGTCGACGACTATTTTGGCTTAGCGAGGTGACATATTGCCGTAGCGCCCAAGCGGCGTCTTCCGACCGCAAGGGGTTAATCAAAAACTACCATATCCGGATCGTTGTTCAGAATGTGACACTTATTTATCATTTATACACACATTTATTCAGCGTTCATAGTGCAAAAAAAAATTATGCTTTAAGCACTTTGTTTTGATGAGTTTCACATTCATTAATAATGTCGCACTTTATACATTGGGTCAATGTTAACACAGAGAATAATATAGTTTATAAACAAGGTGGTACATTTTTTTGGTGTTAAACATATTACAAAAGTCAAATTCTAACAATATCTGTTGTGAATAAAACACTTATTTTCTTTTCATGATTTTCTTGTTATTATTACATATGATATCATTACCTTGTCCAAAATATCTTTAATTACAGAATAATTTTTGTTTCAAATCTTTTTATATCTTTTACCTCTCTATATTTATGTAAAAAGCCTTGATTACGCTCGAATCTTTACAAAATGTGTTTGTTAGAGTAGATTAAACAACAACAAATGTGAAAAAAATGTATATGTTACCGGCAGAATGTAGAATGTTGTCATTTTATAAAATAGTTAGTCATTTTATAAAATGACCTATCTGTTTAGTCCGCTTGTGAAATGAGTAAATTAAATAAATTGCCTAGATATTTTATGAAATGCCGATGAAGAGTCTGTCAGTTTATAAAATAATTAAAATGATAGTTATTTCTCTACTTTAATATGTAAAGCTTATTATGACGCTGAAAACAGTTTTATAATTGATTTTGGAATTTTTTTATAAGTAATGTTGACGACGTTCGCTGTTATTTGTCAAATCTTTTATAAAAAATATCCAAATAATTTAGTTAAATAGTTAAACTTTGTGATTTTATTTAGTTTTGTTTGCAATTTTTGCCAAGACATCGATGACCAAATGGTCAAAGTAGGAACAACAAGTTATTACATCCGTTTTTCTGAAGTAGAAAAAATGGGTTATTATACCCGTTCTGAAATCTATTAACGAAACCGTTTATCCAAAATCAAAACTCATCTGGCCGTTACTATTTTAGAACGATAGCCTCCTTTTTACATCCCAAAGTGTAGACGAATTCGAATGATAATAACGCTAATCTCTGTTCACCCAACAGATGCAGTAAATTAAAACTAAGCTTTGGTGAGATTTAGTGCATCTGTTTGGTTAACAGAGTATAGTAATTTAGTAATACAAAATAGTCAGTATGTCATTTGCAAAACAGGACATTACATTTGCAGTAAGCAAATTCAGAAAAATAACTAGAAAAATAATTCAAATATATTGTTGTAGTATAATATTATTTATTAGTACAGCTAAGGCATTGGTGACATTTCGATGTACATTTTATATTTTGTTTGCGACAGTTACATTTTTTGAGTAACATTTTGTTTTGCACAAAAATTTTAATATTCCTTGTCCGTGTCCAATTGATTGCGCCGTTGCTGCTGATCTTAAAGAAATAGAAATATCCATTGGCACATCTGCTGTTGAAATTAAATTTTTCGGACATACAGAGAATTCCGAGCGACTATATAATCCTTTTATTACGCCATTCTCGGTTCCTAAAGTAGAGGATCCATCTGGCGTGTTCTTAAGAACAGCACCTAAAATTGAACGTGCATCACTGGGACCTCTATCCACTTCTGGAATTGGAATTCGTACAGTAGATCCTAGAGCAACAGAGGGATGTAATTTATCAGATGCACATTTCATCTTAATCGCTTGCTTTTTGAGATTTTCATGCGCAGATTTTCTAATATTGCTTATGGACTGTTTTCTATTGCAAATAAGACATTCAAAATCAACTTCTGAAGTTAAGCTCTGAATTTCACAACAATCATGTACCACAATGTTACAGATCTGACATATTTTTAAAACATCATTAACAATGTTACCATTACATATTCCTTATATGGCACTGTTACTCGTCTCGTTGACTGCGAAATTTTGCTGAGGAATGGGTTCCATTTGGGGAGAATCGATTGGGTTTTCGTCAGTATTATTAGTATTTTCTGCCATATTTTCTAATTCTTCTGTCTCTATGTCTGTTCGATATTCATTTGGAATACTTGTTGACTGTAATCCAACATTTGGTTTACAGCCAAACTATTGTATTGTTTCTTCATCGGTATTATTATTATTTCTTATTATATTCTCTAATTCTTCTTCTGTCCTGATATCTGTTAAAACTTCATTTGGAATATTTGATGCGCACTCTTATCTTAAATAATAATGTAGTTAACACAATTACAATCTTACCTTTTATATTTTTGTAAATCGAAGATGATTTTATGCCCTACAATTGCAGTTAGATACATAGACGACATTTAGCGTGGTATAACGCAAAACACATTACCACTAGAGTTTCACAAAGTGTCGACTTCTCAACTGGTATTACATAAAATACCTAGGCATTATATATAATACCTTCACCATTTCTGGCTTTATGTTTAATTTTGTACAAATATTATCTACAATCACTAACAATTTAGGCAATTTGTAAAATTTTATAAAATGACTAGGCATTTTATAAAATGTCGATATTCTACATTCTGCCGGTAACATATATAAACATTTTACTTTGGCTTTAGGTTGCTTATATTACATGTGTTACTTTTATGTTGATGACCATTGTGGTTGCCTACATTACACATACTATTTGGCTTATTTCAAAAGTTTTTTTCACCCCTTTAAAGTGTTTTTCCACCGATAAAAAAATTTGGTATGTGTTCATCGCAGTATCATTTATGTCTCTACTAAGTTTCATTAATTTTTGAATTTGACAGTCAGGAGCCTTTCCTTGTGAGTAACTTTGTGTATAGATACGTTGGGTTAACTTATCAAATATTTGGTCAAGGTATTTCTGGTATTCCGTTCTACAAATCACTTCCGGATAGTCTGTACAAATATCTTCCTGAATTTACAAACTTAACCTTTTCATTTGAATCGTTTTAATTACTGATTATACAAAATAGCTTAATAATTAGTGTATACACACGTAAACCAAAGTTTTTGTATGACTTTAGTCATTGAGTACGTTTAGCGCACACAGCTGATTAAAAAAGCAGGTTTTATGATGGCACTGATGTTAGACAGCAAGTTTCTGATCGCTGAACAGTTATTTAACCTATCATATTATTGATATACTTAAACACTGAAACCTCTCTTAAATATTTAACAGTTCACGTCGTATAAATCTTGCGAAAGCTTAATATAAAATTGGGTTAGAAAATGTATAGAAGTTATAACGTTTCATACCGAGTGTTTATAAATGATTTTAAGATGTTTGAATTTGTTACCTTAACGTTGTTACCTGTGAAGTATCTACATCGCATCTTGGACATCAATGGCGTAGACGGATTTAATCATGACCATAGAAAAAGAAAGAAGTTATTTATTCTTTTCAGGATTAATGGAACTTGTGAACACATTAATAATTGGACCGCTTATTTTGAAAGTGGTGTAAGTCCATTTTCTCTTGTTTCGAGAAAATTAGAGATTAGCATATCTGTTAATTACATTTAGGCAAATTATACGAAGTCTGGCAATATTTCTATACGTTTATCAATATTTAACTTGATTATATAGATTTCTTTTAGGCGAATTAGACTATAATAATACATATTTCTGGGCTGTAAATGGACTTACACCACTTTCAAAATTAGACAATTCGCTGATTTGCGAGAATAATGACGCAACGCAAAATTCATTTAAATTGAACTAAACATAAAAAACGATCGTAAATCCATAATATTTTAACATAAACAGAAACAATGTTTCTGTTCATGTTAAAAAAAACAATAAACAAGCATGTTAACAGAAACAATGTTTCTGTTCATGTTAAAATATCATGGATTTACCATCGTTTTCTATGTTTAGTTCAATTTAAGTGAATTTTGCGTTGCGTCTTTATTCTCGCAAACCAGCGAATTGTAAAAATCGTTTAATTTCAATTTTGAAAAATGAAATATCACCTAACATATACTTCATTATAATCTAACTTTGTTTACAAATAAGCATGATAAGACATAAAATTTAATTTTAGACGCTAATTACATTGTCAAAATTACAAGATACTGATAGTCTTTACTTATGCTCTGCATGTGGCATTGTTTCGAAATATGCATGATGCACCGGAGGTATATAGGTAATAACTGCTTGATGTCTTCATATTTTTCGTAAGTAATAGGCTTGGCATTTTGGTAGAAAGGCGTCAGGGCGATTTTTTAAATTTTAGCAGTCTTCCAGGACGTGTAGATAATAAATTTGTAGTTTTAAATTCAGTGCCCGTCATCGATGTTTTATAGATATAAAATAGTAGGTGCATTTTTGAGAAACCTCAACCAACATATTTGCAACCAATTGATCTGTTCACCATTAGTGTTTTTTAATCTGTTTTTTTAATTGCATTTTGAAGATTTTTTTGTTGAAACGAAATTCTCTCGTTTCATTTCATGTAAAATGAATTTGTCATGTTTTCTACATTGTGTTATTACCTCATAATAATCATGTGGTGTGTACTGAAAATTCTTTTTTTTTTTTAAGTTATCCATTTTAAGAAAAAATAGAATAGGTAACCTAAATTAGCAACCTTTGACACGTAATATAAAATAAATGTAACCACTGTCAATTGGACTTACACTACTTTCATAATCGATGATTATGTCATAGATTAAATATAATATACTAATATAGATAGGCAACTCCCGGCCTTTAATGTTGACAATGTTTTTAGTTCAACCCGCACCGCATTTGGCGCTAGTGAGCAAACGCGGGAATTTTTAAAATCTTTAAAATAAAATATTACTCCTATTTGTTACAAAACCATGCATGGTAAAATTAAACAAAAACAAATTCTGCTTGTAACCTGTTTGTTTTTGTTCAATTTCATCATACACAGCTTAAAAAATACAAAAGGGTTTAGAGAACAACTCAAGGACACTCTCCAGTACAATTGATAACACAACTTTATTCTCGTCGATCTTATTCTGGCGGTGGTTAATAACAAAACAATTTTTAACAACAAAATAATATTTTGAATAAGGACATAAAAAGAAACCTCCCATCTTCAGCAAATCTACAGTTCCCATATCTCGCGATGCTAGTGAAATCAAAGATTCCCGTAGTTCCCATCAGAGCCTTTCATTTTTGGACGTATTTCTGGACATACGTGATGTTCAGAATTCTGATTACTTTTCGATGCGCTATTCCTTCCCCACTCTGATCCTAAAACCTGTATGGAGGAGGGATGAGGGGGTGATCGTGACGGGGGACGATTTTTAAGACCTTGATAACATAAAACGTACGAACGTAGGATAACACAAACGTACGATTACGAAAACGCGTATCGGTTGCGGGTAAAAATCTAATAACGTAACGTAAAGTTCTTTAACGTGTTTCGGAGTGCTAAGTACACCGAATGCCAGGATCCAGGATATCGGAAGCCAAACTCCCAGATACAAGGTCAGTCTTATACCCAAACCAAATTTTTCCTAACGCCTCTAGCGCACCGTGGTTTCTTAGTCCACTTTTCCCCAACACGTGACAATATTCCAGTCATTGGATACTAATGAACACAAATTGCAACACTAAATACGATGTTAACATTTTTTTCAAGAATTTCAATACAATTACGATACTTCGTTCACTCGCGTATTTGACATATGCAGATGTCAGATATTATGTTGGACATCGCAATGTCAGTGCGTTTCATTTTGGCCGGTAAAGAAGCTGTTATTTTCCGCTATCAGCGCTTCCAGTGATGCGGGTTGAACTAAATTTATTGTCAACGAATTTCTACATAGAGGTAACGAGGTAACAGAGCCTGGATTATGTAATTTCATTTACTGACCGATTTTAAGTTATACAAAACATGGGAATTTATTAAGAAATTAAACACGGAGTTATCATACATAAAAAATTTAGATTATAAATTTACATTAAATTACGCATGAATAACGTGATACCTCATTTTTTTCAAAAATGGACCTACACCACTTTCAAAATAAACGGTCCAATTATTGGTTATTGGATGTCAATTAAAATGACATATCGACGCTGTCAAGCCAAAACGGCATAAACGACATTTACCTAATTTTTCAGAAAACGCAAAAAATGATTCACATAATGAATCTTAAATGGCTTTTACGCAATCTTTAAACCAATTTTATAGCGAATGAAGTTTATTTGCGGGTATGCCGCTTTAACTGTTGTATGCAGATTTAAAAATGCTACTCAACGGTGCAGCCAACTTTTGAAAAAAAAAAGTTGACCAACAAATTATATCCAGTTAAATGTGGAAATCAAAAGTTAATATGGTCACGTCCGTTTTTCTAGTTTAGCGTCACTGTGATGGGATGTCACTCATGAATGTGCGGTAGTGCTGGTTTTGGAGGCTTCTGAAGTGTTCAATATTGCGTCAAAGAATGTTTGAATAAGGGTGATATATAACAATAATTGTATTTATTTCAGAAATGTTCTAGAAATTAATAAAATATTTTGCATATTTAAATTTGTTTTTCTTTTGCTTGTTGTAACAGATGAAATATTAGAATTCAACAGTAAAAAAAGTACGAGAATTATTTCAAATTTCCCGGGTCTGATAGTTTGGGATATTTCGGTAGAGGGCATTAATTTGCTTAGAGCGCCAAATCGAATGTCACAGATGGATTACTAACTGAAAACGGATTTCAGCAAAATAGTGGGAGTTGACCTTCTATAGTATACAGATCTGGAAATTTCGTTTGAGGACATAGGAAAATAATGCGTGCAACAGCGACGCATATAGGAAGTAGATTAGATAAACAAAGAACGATATAACTGTTTAACCACGCAACGAACTGACAGTTTGACAGTCTGACAGTTCGACAGTTTGTGGGAAGAAGGTGGTTGGTTGGACGACTAGGGTCGGATCGAAAAAGGCGTGGTTAACCGAATTTTCCATCGATGCCCAAAAAATCTTGAGGCAAACTGTCAACTGAAAAATATCAAAAATAACCACATATATGTATACAAGTTACAGCGGACTTTTTGAAGGAAGGTTATAATCCCAGGTTATATCGCCCTAATAATTTTGAAGTTTTGACACATTAAACATCAGACACTAAAAGAATTTTCGGTGTCCCAACATTTCGTGGGTAGCGATGGTACCTCAAAAACATCTCTTGACAGCTTTTAATATTTTCCATGATACGTCTATGAGATGTAATTATTATGTTTATACCAACCTTAAAAATTAATTTGTAGCGCGCCAAATTCAAACACCTTACAATCATTTATGGACATTCACTTTACACGATTTTAACCCCACATCGGTTTAAACGTCAAACCAAAGCCCTGTTCAAAATTGGCAGTGCTGACTGATAGTAGTAAAGCGTTATTGTTATTAGTAAGTAATAGTGGTAAACCGGTGATATCGTTCAGAAGTATGATGTCCTTCAGCTATCCAGCTGTTATGTGCGTTGAACGCACCCATTATTACATAAATATAATATCGTTACTCAACAATTTAAAAATACCCATATTTATAACTTCTTTGAAAATGATTTTTTGTATTTCTCCAACAGAATCTGTACAAAGTTTTGCGAAAAAAATTTAATGTCCTTGATATTTCAAAAAAAGAAATCTAAAAACGAAATCAAGACAGGTCATTTTTACTAAACAAATCACTTAGAAACCGTAAACAATCCATAAACAAGAAAACCAGCAAATTAAAAGTGTCAAAATAGTGAGAGCATTATAACCAAATCGAAATCAATAAAAAATGTTATTCCAACGAATATCTTCAACAATATTAAGGTAAGTACTTTTTTTATAACTTGACGTACTTAAATGATATAAAATAATGATACAGATAAGTCTTGTTATTCCACTTTATCTAAATTAAGTACAAGTAGCAAATACTAAGATAAAAACTCGCTGAGTATCGCTAGGGGGAATATTTTTCCTCAAGATAGAGGAAAAACGAGAGATAGAGTTGCTTTTTTGTAACAGAACGCGGTCATATCAAGTATCGTTCAAGTACGCAAACTCAATTTTATCTAATAATAGCTTTATATGTGCGCCTGCCACAATACGTCGCTAGTTTAGTGTTCTACTCCCGTTGGGTTAGTTTGTACGATAGAAGGTTGCTTTAACTTTCAGATCAATCGACTGTAAAATCCTTTTAAAGGCTCGCGTGCATTTAGAACCGATAACAAGTGTTGTTGTTGAAAGAAAACCTTATTTGGAGAGATTAGAAATAAAACCTAAGACAAGTAATACATAAAATTTTAAATTAAAAATTTTTATTCATCTTTTTTTCTAAATTTAAGTTACAATGACGAAAACACCTGAGGAAATTGTAAAAACAGCTAGAGCGGCTTTCGATTCGGGTAAAACGATTCCTTTGGAATTTCGCGAAAGGCAATTAAAAAATTTATTAAGGATGTACGAAGAAAACGAAGAAGCTATGTTGGAAGCTTTGAAAAAAGATTTAAATAAAAGTCGAATGGAAGCTACTTTAACTGAAATAAGT
Organism: Digitonthophagus gazella; assembly: GCA_036711955.1. Classification (NCBI taxonomy): domain Eukaryota; kingdom Metazoa; phylum Arthropoda; class Insecta; order Coleoptera; family Scarabaeidae; genus Digitonthophagus; species Digitonthophagus gazella. Next base: position 13,738,611 of record JASCIT010000012.1, read on the forward strand.
ATTTTAAGGATGGATATAAAGGAGCAATTAAAAAATTTAAGGGAGTGGGCTAAACCGGAAAAACCTTCCAAACCAGTAGCGAATATTATGGATGAAGCTTTGATTTATAAAGATCCATACGGAGTTGTTTTGGTTATAAGCGCTTGGAATTATCCGATAAACTTGTCGTTTTTACCGGTTACAGGTGCGATTGCTGCCGGTAATTGCGTGATCATTAAACCATCTGAAATTGCACCAGCTTCAGCTGAATTTGTTCGAAAAACTCTTCCAAAATACTTAGATAACGAGTGTTATCAAGTAATGTGTGGAGGCGTTTCCGAAACTACAGCTCTTTTAAAAGAAAAATTCGATTATATCTTTTTCACCGGAAGTACTCACATTGGAAAAATTGTTTATGCAGCTGCCAATGAAAATTTGACACCGGTTACTTTAGAATTAGGTGGTAAAAGTCCGGTTTTTATAGATGACGATGCTAATATAGACGTAGCAACTCGAAGAATTCTTTGGGGAAAATGTATGAACGCTGGACAAACTTGTATAGCTCCAGATTATATTTTATGTTCTAAAAAAACCCAAGAAAAATTTTTGGAAACTTCCAAAAATATTTTAAAAGAATGGTACGGTGATAATCCTCAAAAATCTGATGATTTATGTCGGATTGTTAGCGATAATCACTTTAAAAGAGTTACTAAATACTTAAAAGATAACGGAAAAGTAGCTATCGGTGGTAATATGGATCCCGATGATAAATACGTCGAACCAACTATCTTAATCGATGTTAAACCGAACGATCCAGTTATGCAAGAAGAAATTTTTGGACCAATCCTTCCAATTATCAACGTAAACAACGACAAAGAAGCTATAGATTTTATCAGACAACGAGAAAAACCTTTAGCTATGTATATCTTCTCGGAAAATCGTCCAACCATCGATAAATTCCTTCAAAATACTTCTTCCGGTGGAGTTTGCGTAAACGACACTTTAATGCACCTTGGACTTTCAACTCTTCCATTCGGAGGAGTTGGTTCAAGCGGAATGGGTCATTATCATGGGAAATATACTTTTGATACTTTCGTCCATAGGAAAAGTATTTTAGTGAAGAATTTAAATATGATTGGGGAGGCAATTTTAAGCGCTCGATATCCACCTTATACACAATCTAAACTAACAAGACTTACAACAGCTTTGGAAAATACTCAATTTGAACTCAAGTTAAAATACTTTCCTTACATGATAATTTTTGGATTGGGTTTAATTACTTCCTTTTTAGCTAGATATTTTATTGATAGACAAAGATTTCGTTCTTAAAACCAAAAAATATTAAAATTGTTATAAAAAAATTGTAATCAATAAGATAAATATTTTGTATGTTTTTTAGAGGTTTGTTAGCTTAAAAAATAAAGTTTTATATTCTTAATTCATTTTATTTTCAAAAATGGGGTTTTAATGTCCTCGTGTTGTTTTCGCATTATGAATAATCTGAATAATATTAACAAAACGTAAAGACACAATAAAGGAATGTATTGTGGTATTACACAGCATAATTTTGTGTTGATAACTTCTTGATTACTAACGTCAATACAACAAGATAATATTTATTTTTAATTCGATAACAGACACAAATAAGGAAATTTAAAAAGTTTATTTACATTTAACTGAAGTGACTAAGCTAATAAGAAGATCTAATTTTAGTTTAAAGATTATGTAAATTTAATGTTATTTTGATTATTAATATTGTTTTTAAATAAACCAGGATATATCAAATTGATTTTGTGATTATCAGTAATTGGTGATAGCTGACATATCTTTTCAAGGTTAAAGTAAATAACACTTGAACACAATTGAGAAAATAAAGGCGATTATTTATTAAATTTCTATACTTTGGAAATATTTTATATGTTTGCAATAATAACTTAGGAGTGAAAGTAACAAAGGGGATATGTGCTATTTTGTCAAAAAGTGAGATATTACTACAACAAAGTACTTAAAAAATTGTTGTCTTGATTAAAAGATGAGGAAAAATTTAGAAAGGGACTAAGGGCACAAACACACGAGCGTTTAGAACGAGCTACTCTGTCGAGCCACTCACAATCAGTCGGAAAAATCAGCTACCAAGTCGAAACACTCGGTAGTTTATGTACTATAGACGGAAATGGAGTTTCACTGAAGTTGAAAATCGAATTATTATAGTTTCTATTACTTTTCAATTTTTTATTGGGTTTATTTGTCCAAAATTCGTTAGGATATGTTAAAAAGATCTAAAATATGTTGAGATAAATCCTTCCACACCTTTCCATTCCTGAATTTGGTAGAATATTTTTTTAGTTTACAATCTTAAATCACTGGCGGTTGATTAATTTCAATGATTAATCGCTCGGTATCGAACAATTAACGAGCCATTGTATCGATATATTATTATGTACTATAACCCGAAGTGGAGCTGCACTACGAAGTGAAAGATGGAAAAGTAATTACTTTCTCCGTAACATTGCCGAGTACTCTGTCATCTTTCTTTTCATGACTTTAAAGTAAACGGTTGAAATGAAGCTGCACCATGATAATAAATTTTCGTGTGATAGGCTCGTCGTTGCTAAAATGCCGCCATCAGCTGCTAGGATTACCGTCCGCTACCGACTGTGGCTAACGTTCTTGGTTAGTTTTCTAGGTATTCTCAAAGAAACAATGGCTCGAAGAGTGGCACGTTGGAGACGCTCGTGTGTGATACTTATTTTTTTCCTTAATTTATAAAATATTATAAAAAGAAAATGAAATATTGCGTTAAAAATGGAAATTAAGGAAAGAAAATAGTTAGTTTATTCGGGATTCGAACCATCGACGTTTAGCTATGTGTGGATTTCAAGGGGCGTGGTCTAACATTGACATGTAAGTCGCTCGAACTTTTTTGCCAATCGTAAGGGTGGATTTATTCGCGAACCGCTGAATAGTGCGTCTTAACATTTTACACATACGTACTATGTACCAATGTCTATCGATTGGTACCACTTTCATTAAAATCGGCGAATCCAAAGTCGTGAGGTCTTCTTGTAAGAGTTTTGGCTCTATGCCCCTTTGCTACTTCTACTTCTCAATAGCTAAAATAGTCCAGCAAAAAGTTGGAAACCTTTTCAAATTAATTTGATTTTGTTTTCTTTGTGGTTAGGAACCTTTTAATGACCTTAAAGTTACGGTTTCCTCCAAATTCGTTAGACGCTGTGGACTGCAATCGAGTCGCCGTTACCAATTGAAGGGTGGTGTGCAAGAAGTACCTAAGTAGCATTTTTATAAAATCTGCCTAATCGCGATATCTCGGTTTATCATGTTTGATAGCATGATAAATTCGCAATTAGGCAGATTTTATAAAAATGCTACTTAGGTACTTCTTGCACTCCACCCTTCAATTCGTCGATTTATCATATGCATTTTAAATGATATTTTTTCTCTACACGCTATTTAGTAGCTACGATCATTAGTCATAGCAGCTAGTCATCTGACTGCTCCCAGAGTAAATCAGCTTCAGCGTCTAAATTCGTTGATAGCATCAGTGTCATTACAGTTATATCAATATACAAACTTCACTTTACCGTGAAAAATGTGCGTATCAAAAGGGAGAACAAATAAAGAAACTCTTTCTTATTAGTCGAAAATATCAGGCGTTACATGGCTCACGGCAAATGTGATGGTTATTGCACCTAAGGTTACGGTTAAGTTTAACATCCTAAACCCACCATTATTCTTCTTATGATCAGCATATCGGCGCTCCGGAACAACATTGACGTAACTGCAATTTTTTGACAAAATGAGTTAAGGCCATCAATGTATCCAAAAAATGCTGATTTTAATTATTTTTGCTTTTCCAGCAAAATTTTTTATTTTGCAGTTATGTCGATGTTCTTCCGGAACGGCGATATAATGTTGAATTATTATATCGACCTATGCAACGAAAACTGTCGTAAGTCAAAAACGGTGATTTTGAAAATTTTGAAAAGAAAACAGAATTAATTGCTATTCTTCTATGGTGAATCCTTTCGGAATCCTCTATATAAGATCTATAGCAACCAAGTAGGAAATTTTGACATAGAAAATTTTATTTCTTAAAATGCAATCTGTTCAAAACCTGTAAACACTTATATCTCACTTACAATTAGTTCTATCAAAAATGACTTACAATAGTCTTCGTTGCATAGGTCGATATGTAGTGTAGCAACGTCTGAATTCTTCCATAAGAATGTATAGGTGCAATTTCGAAACATTAATGTCGGGTTGACGTCTTGTAGTACCATGGAGATAGACTCTAAATGTCGTAGTATACGATAAATTACTTAAATTTGGTTCGATTGTCTTTTAAGTAGTTATTAATTAGCGTCTTTTCTTCTATTTGTAAACACCGGTAGTATTCTTTTTCAAGAATCACTTTCATTTTTTTCGTAAAATATTAATTCTCTAAATTCTTTCTTTCATGCTTGGGTGAATAAAAAACACGCAAATCTTCGCATCTTTAGTGAAAATGTGTTGATATTTACAGGAGGCCAAATCTGTGGCGAAACCATAAGCAGAAAGTGAACCATTGAACATTTATGAGTATTCCAAGGCAAAAGTCAGTGATTCATATCTTCAGTGTGTTCAAAAATTGTACCTCAAAAAATCCAAATATTCCTCCACCACCTAATCATAGGCAAGTAAACATAAGGAGTACTAAATTTTCTGGTGTAATTTAATTTGATTGCTCTTGAACAGTTTGTGAGTCTTTTGGTTTTATTAATTGTTCTATAAGGGCGGCTCTTCTTATTCTAACTTATTTGAATTGGAGTTGTCAAGACGCAAACAGAGAGATATGAAAATTGCTAAGGACTCCATGAATCTTTGAATGCTTTGGTCTTGGATTTTATAAATATTTTGCACGTGTGCAGTAATAATAATTAAGAAAATAGCTCATTATGACTTGGAAAGTTTTTTTCAATTAAAGGATGATTATAGAATTATTTATTAAATTTCTCCTTGATAATGACAATTAGAGACTGATGCTGTTGTTGTAGTTATTTTAAAAAACTAAAATACCGTAATTTTCTGAACAAAAACTTGTAAAAAAAGATCCTGGGAGCTAATTCTTAATAGAAAAATTTTCCTACTTTATTACGGGACCTGTATTTTATAAATACACGTTTGCAATAATAAGAAGAAAGGATGTTGAGGCTTAATAAGCATAAGAGAATTAAAGAGATGGGAAGAACATGTCAGAAAAGGAGAAACGATTATTGATAAGTATAAATTGATTGACTCTTGGGCGTATGATTGTTTTGTCGATCGCTACGTGCTACCAGCCAATTTACCGACATAAATTTCAATGAAATGTTGCATTAAAAATAAAAATGGAAATAAAAAAAAAGTGTTATTCAGGATTCGAACCTCGTATGTGGAAGCCTATACATGTTTACTACGATTATGGGCGTGACTTATCACTGGTATACGCTATTCGCAAACTTTAACACCAATTTTCTTGCGAACCGCTGAATAGTGCGCCCTAATATTTTATACATTTATATATACTATGTACCAATATCTATCGATTGGTACCACTTTCGTTAAAATCGGTGAGGGGCAAGTCGTAAGGTCTCCTTGTAAGATTACGGTTAAGTTTTACATCCTAAACCCACCATTATTCTTTTTATGATCAGCATATAATGTTGAATTATTATACAGTGCGAGTCTCTAACTTGGAATAAATTTACTAAACCGAATACATTATTTTTTTCTTAAATGTGCTCGAACACGTCGATTAGTATTTTAATCTGTCCTATTTTGCATGTAAGAAAATTTTATACAGCGTGTCCCAAATCTGAGATATGACGTCAACAACAATTTTTTTTAAATGGCAAGCCTAATTTTTTTAAAGTGGTTTTAAAGGGTATACCAAGTTAAATATGCGTACTAAATTTCAAATTTTTATTCCTTCTCATTAAAAAGATATTACAACAAATAATAATTCGAAAAATCAAGAAATCTGAATCAACTAAATCATAATAAATGTTCAAAATGTTGGCCATGTACTACTTGACAATGCCCTACACGGAACTGAAACTCATTTTGAACATTTCTTTGTTTCTTTGTTTTGCTATTGAATGGACGGATTCAACCAAACACATCTTCGTAAAGTGATAAAATATTTTTGCTTAGTATTCAAAGAATGTTTATACAGAAATATCTTTCCCTTGAGGACCGTTATTTTTGAAAACTAAAACTGCATCATTTTCTGAGTACAAACTTGTAAAAAAGGATTATGAGAACTAATATTTACAAGGAGACCACAAGATGTTGTATTCACCGATTTTAATGAAAGTAGTAGCAATCGATAGATATCCGTACGTGGTACAAATATGTAAAATATTAGGGCGCACTATTCAGCGATTCGCAAGTAAATCGCAATTTTAGGTTGCAATTCAAGGCCACACCACTTATATGCTAATGGTTGTCCTCCTCCCGATCCCACCTCTTGGTGACTCATCACGAATCGGCTTCCACATGCGGAACAAGATGGTCCGAACCTCATGACGTAACTGCATTTTATTTTTAATATAATCAAAATTTTTAATATTTCAGTTTGTTTCTTCTAATATTTTATTGTTATATGTTTTGAAAATAAATAATTCGACACACTTTTTCGTTTTTACTTTGATTTTTAATTTAAATTAATTAAAAAAACAACCAGGGGCGGTCGTAGAGGGAGTGGCTAACCGATGACGTAAAGTGGTGTGGCCTTAAATCGCGAGCTAAAATTGCAATTTACTCGCGAATTCCTGAATAGTGCGCCCTAATATTTACAGATTTGTATTGTGTACTAATACCTATCGATTAATAACACTTTCATCAAAATCGGTGAATACAACATCTTGTGGTCTCCTTGTTAATAAAAAAATTGGATACTTTAAAATTTTCCGCTTCATTACGAGTCCTATATTTTATAAATACTTTACACCTTTGTAATAATAATTAAGAAAATAGTTTATTACGACTTGGACCGTTTTTGATGATTATATAATTATTTATTTTCACCTTGATAACGACAATTAAAAACTGGTACTGTAGTTGTAATTATTCTTAAAAATTAAAATACCGTTATTTTCTGAACACAAACTTGTAAAAAAATCCTGGGAATTAATTCTTAATAAAAAAATGGATACTTTATAATTTCACAGTTTATTACGGGACCTGTATTTTATAAATGCTTTACACGTTTGCAATAATAATAATTAAGAAAATAATCTATTATGACTTGGATAATTTTTTCAATTAAAGGATGATTATTTATTAAATTTCTCCTTGATAATGAGAATTAAAGACAGATGCTGTAGTTTTACTAGATAGTTTTATTAAAGAACTTTTTTACTATTATATGTAGTTTATAGCCCATAGTTTCGGTTATTCCCCATCTTCAGAGAAAGTCAAAATTAGAAGTTATCTTATATAAACAAGTTAAAAAAGTCAAAAAAACAAGTCAAAAAATCACGTATATATTAAAAATTGCAGTTATAAAATTTAAAAGGACACATAACACGTTACGTGTATATCGGATATGACTGACATGTCATAATATGAAAACTAGTAACAGTACATCATTAGTCTTTAATGTCATTATCTAGTTTAGTTAACTGATAATATGGATCATACATTCAACTTTAACTCATTAAATTTTTACTTTGTAAATAATTAACATGTTTGCAACAGTAGTAATAATTGCTAAAATAATGAACTAATAATGAAGAAACCTTTGCAAATTATTTTTTTATGCTTAGTAAGCTTTTAATGACCTTAGTTCACAATTTCAAAGAAATTTCAACCCAAACTAATTTAATTTAGAGGATCTTTTTTATATTTAAATAACTTTTAATGATTTGAATGAACTATTTTAATAAAACTTCCATTCAAACAAGTTTAATGTGGAGTAATGTTTTTATTTTCTATTTATTTGATGACTTGAGTGACTAATTTTAAAGGAAATGTCAAGCATAAAAATAGTTACAGAAAACCAAAATCTCATTTCTCTTTTTAAACCAACATTGGAATTTATGCAATTTCTAAATATTTTACACGTTTGCAATAATAATACAGTAAAACCTGTTTTTGTGCGGTCCTTTTTTATGCGATTTTCTTTTTGTGCGATTGGTTTTGTGCGATTTTATTTCTATGCGATTTTTTCCGTGCGATTTATTTTTATGCGGTATCTTAGCGACGTTAGCACTAGTTTAATGTTTCTTGTCAATGTAGGTACATATACATGTTGCGGACGAATAAAAACGTTACCGAAAAGGCGTCAACGTTATCGTCTGAAATTAGTGAGCTCGCACATAACATCGGCAGAGAAGGCTTTGGTACTTTCGGAGAAAATGCCCTGGACGAGATGATTGAGGACCAAACTATCGATGATAGTGACATTCTCAATAGTTCGATAGATTATGAAAATGGAGAAGAAGAACCGGAATCTATTACAGCAAATAAAATATATGCAGGGATCCAGATTTCTAAAAAATTGGAAACGCATTTTCTTAAAACGGATACCAATGCGAAAAGACGCTAAAAATTCCAAAACGAGTTGAGATCGTGCATGTCTCACTATCGTGACCTTTACAAACACTTAATGAGTCGCCCGTCGTCACAAAAACTGATCACTGATTTTATGGTACCAAAACACAAATCAATTGAAATCCAATTATCAAGTGACGAAAACGATTTTCAACCAATTCGAGTAGCAGCAAACTATTTAATGTACAATTTGAAAACTTCTCCATGTATATGTACTATGAAGAATTAAATATTTTTGCAATTTCTTTAAGTCTAATTTAATTATTTAATTGAAAGCATTCTCTCATCTATTTCATAAATCATTGATGTATTTTTTTAAGTCCGCCTTTCTTTATGCGGTCCTACCTACCGCATAAAAAAATTTTTAAGCAGTGTATTGTACAAAATTGTATATTATATGTAAGAATTTATAAAATTTCCAAATTTTTTTTGTACGATTTCTTTTATGCGGTCCCTATTCACCGCACAAAAACAGGTTTTACTGTAGTTACAAAAATAGTTAATAAATGACTTATGAAACCTCTTCAAATTAATTTAATCTTACTTCTTTTTGTGTGTTTGGAAAACTTTTAATAACCTTAGTTTACCATTTCATTAAATTATGGAAATCTTTTCATGTGATTTTAATCTTTAAATTGATTTTTAAACGCTTGTAATTTTTAAGTGCAACACGTTGTAATGATAATAAATACGAAAATAGCCTACAATTAAAAGAAATCCCAACTCAAACTAATTTAATCTACTTGAGTATTTTAAATTTTTATAATGATTTAAATGATCAATTAAAAAAAAAGTCTGAAACAAAAAATTTAAAAAATAGAGAAAATCAACATCTCATTTATGTTTTTAAATCTACTTTCAAACATGAATCTTTAATTTTTTGCACTTAGTAATTTGCGTGGTAAAAACCACATTATAACCTTGACTCTGATGTGAGTTATTTCAACCAGTATAATTGAGGAAACAACTCATTGTAAAACTCTCGATTGTAACGTTCATGCAAATGAAATTCCTCTCAATTTGGAAAATGCAACTTGTTAAAGTTTGAGGTTGGAAATATTCGATAAAATTGTGAGACAGCAACTTTCTTATCGTGCGTTTGATAAGATTTTTAATTTAAAATTTCTTGGGCGCATGCTTGGCGATAAAGTATAAATATTAATGTACGATGAGTGTCGCGTTTTATTACTAAAGTGAGACTGTAGTTTTAAAGTTTAAAGTAACTCTCAAATTAGAACTTAAAAAAATGGCAAAATCTCCGGCGAAAATTGTGGAAACAGCTCGAAAAGCTTTCGATTCCGGAAGAACAATTCCCTTAGAATTTCGTGAGAGGCAACTAAAAAATTTATTAAAAATGGTTGAAGAAAACGAACAAGAAATGATTGACGTTTTAAAAAAAGATTTAAATAAATCTAAAAGTGAGTCAATGTTAACCGAAATTTTACTCTTTAAGTTAGATATCGAAGAACAACTTAAAAATTTAAGAAAATGGGCTGAGCCGGAAAAACCAAAGAAAACTATGGCTACACTTATGGACGAAGCAATCATTTACAATGATCCTTATGGAGTAGTTTTAGTTATTGGAGCTTGGAATTATCCAATAAACGTAACATTTATTCCTATTACCGGTGCTATTTCAGCTGGAAATTGTGTTATTATCAAACCATCTGAAGTATCTTCAGCGACATCAAAGTTTATAGAAAAAGTTCTTCCGAAATACTTGGATAATGAGTGTTATCAAGTGATGTGTGGAGGAGTTGAAGAAACAACGGAACTTTTAAAAGAAAAATTTGATTATATTTTCTTCACGGGAAGTACTCAAGTTGGAAAAATCGTTCATGCAGCAGCTACTAAAAATTTAACTCCGGTTACTTTGGAATTAGGTGGAAAAAGTCCTGTTTTCATTGATGAAACTGTTAATATGAACGTGGCTGCTCGAAGACTTCTTTGGGGAAAATGTGTTAACGCTGGACAAACTTGTATAGCACCAGATTACATTTTATGTACGAAAACAACTCAAGATAAGTTTTTGGAAGCTTCTAAAAAAATACTTAAAGATTGGTATGGTGAAAACCCTCAAAAATCTAATGATTTATGCCGAATTGTTAGTGATAACCACTTTAAAAGAGTTACTAAATACTTAAAAGATAATGGTAAAGTAGCTATTGGTGGTAAAATGGATCCCGATGAAAAATACGTCGAACCAACAATCTTAATCGATGTTAAACCTAACGATCCGGTTATGCAAGAAGAAATCTTCGGTCCAATCCTTCCAATTATCAACGTAAACAGCCAAAAAGAAGCTATTGACTTTATCAAACAACGAGAAAAACCTTTAGCTTTATATATCTTCTCTAACGATCGTCCAACCATCGAAAATTTCCTTCAAAATACATCTTCCGGTGGAGTTTGTGTAAATGATACTTTAATGCACATGGCAACACCTGGTCTTCCATTCGGAGGAGTTGGAGCTAGCGGAATGGGAAGATATCACGGAAAAGCCAGTTTTGATACTTTTGTTCACAAAAAGAGCATCTTAGTAAAGAACTTAGGAACATTCGGCGAAAAAATTATGTCGATTAGATATCCACCATATACAGAAGCTAAAGTTAAAAATCTTAAAGCTGGACTGTTAAAAACTAACGTTGAATTAAATTTTGAATCGCTTAAATTTATTATGGTGTTTTTATTAGGGTTGATGATACCTATTTTGGGAATGTTAATAAAATAATAATGTATTTATTTATTTTAAGATAAAATAAAATTTTATTTTTGCAATTTCGTTTTAATAACATGATTTATTCTTTTAACCATTCACCAATGATTTGTTTAATTTTAATTTTTGCCTCTTTCAAAGCTGGAATATCATTGTCAGATATAGATTTTAAATCAGCACAATGAGATGAACCTAAAATATTAAGTGTTAACTTGTTTTTAATTGTAAGATAATATCAGGAGTGATAACCTTCAATAAAAATAGCTGGTGCTAAAGGATTTAAGTCTGATAAGATTCCAAGTGGATGCCAAGGATCGACAGAACCATGTACTGAAATTAATTTAGTAATTTCTGGGGTTGTTGAGCCGTAAAATAAGTTTGTTCTTATTATAGCCGAGTTTAAAACGGTTTCATTAAATCTAAAAAAGAAATTTTTATAAAAAGATTGGTTAAGAAAAATTATTTTTTTAGTTACTTCTTCCCAAATAAAGTTGGACACATATCAACAAAAAATTCCAAGGGAAATGTATCTCCGAAAGGTTGTAATTCAGAGGTAGTTGTTTGAAAATAACCATATTCTGTGCAAGTTTGATAAATCCATTGACGGTCTGCAATATAAATTATTATTAATTATTTATTTCTATAAAATTATTTAATTATTTATATTAAAAATTTTTTTTAATTTAATCTGTTGTAATCTGTAAATGTAGAATTTTTTTAAATCTGTTCGAACCACTTGTGAAATGAATTATTTCGATTTTATCAAATAGCAAACATTGCTAACGTGCCTTCTAAATCTGTGAAGTGCATTTAATATATTACAGCGATAGAAACGAACCAACAAATTCGTTTATATTGGTAAAAGTTAACATAAAGCTTTGTATAGACCTGTACATTTTGGTTCGCTACGAAACAAATAGTACAGAGATTGGAGATTTTTATTTTGCTGGATAGAACAAAGAGCAGAACGGGTTTGTGCTGTTCTTGTAATTTTCTACGAGCAGTTTGTAAATGAAAATCAACTTATATTGCCTTTAAATCTTTTATATGATCATTTAGATCATAACATTCCTACACTTTATTAAACCAATTTCATTACCATATTATTTCAAGTAAAAGTTTATTATTATCAAGTTTATTAATTTTATGAATTGATTCATATCAAACCAGAGATTTCTATTTTTGCAAATTAATTTTTCTTCTTTTACTACTTGAAATCTTTCCTTTAGGAAAATTTCCTTCCTGTTCTGCTATACACCAATACTTCGCTTTGCGTAGTTTCGTTTTGCGTTTTTTTCGAAGTTGCATCGCTGCTTAATTAGTACTAATTTTCATTGTGCGTCGTTAGATTTTCGAGGTTGCGTTATTTTGGGTTCGAATCTTTAATTTTTTTTTAATGGAGACTGCCATAAATGAATTGCTAACCTCGCACAACCAAGAATTCTCTAATGAAGAACTTTTGGTACTGGAATTGCAATTTGCTAAAGAAGAAGATGACAGTGACCGTTCAATAGAAATCTCCGAAGAACAAAATTTAACATCCAAACAAATTTCCAAAGCGATGTGTTTGATTGACGAAGCTATGAAGATTTTTTTAAAAAACGATCCTGATAGCAGAAGGAGTTCTAAAGCGTCCCAGGTAGTAGCTACGAATATCAATTGCTACAAGGAAATTTATTTTACGTTGGAAAAAAAGCTGTTAAGCTAACATTGGACAATTTTTTTGTGAAAGAAAGGCGAGTTATAACAGCCACTCTGGACTCATTAGACAGTGATTAATTTTAATTTTGTTTTTCCTAAATTAATTGGATAGTTTATTTTGTTTTAATTGAATACGTTTCTTTTTCTTTGTATGTGTGTAACATAATTTTATATTATTTTTGTTTTTTAAATGTTTACTTTGTACAATTTTCTTTAAAAAAAATGGTATTTTCGTAACCCGGGAACCTATCTTCGATCTTTACATGGTTTGCTATAGAAAATCTTAATTCACTTTGCATCGTTTCAATTAGAGTCGTGTGTTTTTGTTTGGAACGTAACCCCGACGCAAAGAGATTGGTGTATTAGCTTTGCAATTTTTCTTTTTTTTGTCCTCTTATCCTTTCCTTCTCCATATTTCTTGTTTCTTACTGTTAATGTACTCTTGTTTCGTACCTTTTAACCATTTTATCGATATGGATTATGACCAAAAGTAAATTATTCAAATCAGTAGTTCGTCTTTTTATCTCAAACGTGTAATTTTTGGTGCATATATGGCTTCTACCAAAATAAAAAAAAACATAAAGTTTCCGTATCGATCAATTTTTCGAAAGAAAATAAATTTTTTCTACAAAACGGCCTAAACTTTTAGTGAAGACAATCAGATATTACGTATTGTTAACGAAGTCACAAAATGAAAAACGTAATAGAAAAACAAGAAGATAGTTTTTGCACACTCTATACAACAATAGCCTGTGCTAAGTAGGGTCATTTAAGAAGAAAATTGACATTTTTGGAGAAATGTTTGTGACGAAAGGTTAATGCTTTTCCTACAGAAGCAGAATCTATAATAAAATATACCATGTCCCATTAAAAAAATGAACGAATCATTTTTTTTTATTTAAAAAAAAGCCTTTCTCTTTGTTTTGAAACGAGAGGACTGACATCTGCTGGGAACAACGTAAGGATTTTAGACTAATAGAATTACTCAATCCCATAAGATATGTCTGGCTTCCAAACTTTGGAAATTTTCTAAATTTCCCTTCCATACTAAAAAGACGCTTCTTAGCGCTCGCATAAGAATTTCCTAATTTTTCGACACTATCATTAAAGGGAATTTTAACTATAAATTTTCCATCGATATTATGCCGAGTAGTTTCCCGAAAATGTTCCTCACATCGCGTGTCCGCGGCCGATTGTAGCGGCGATTCCTTAATTGACTCTATTTTCCAAAATCTTTCTAATTGATCGTTCAATTGATCTCTATCCAATGTGCTAAATAAAACCGAACGTGAGGAATAAGTCGCGCTTGTCATTACCAGTCCTGAAATGATCTAACCTAACTGAGTTTTTTGTATAATTGGCCCACCTGTTAGTTTTATTTGCCCGATACACAGCAATTGCCAGAGATAATCCGCATCTATCAACATATCAACCTTGCTCTGCATATTAAATGAAGGATCTGCTAATTTTAAGTGTGATGGAATATCAAGCGTTTCCAGTTTTACGTAAAAGTTTGGCAAGTCGTTCGCGATTGCGTCTATTACTAAATAATTTACTAAACAATGTGTATACGCCGAAAATTAGTGCGCAGCCGTCAGTTTGACGTCACTTATTGTGGTTTGAGTCGAGTGTAAGACAGAGAGTCATGTGTGAGACAGTCGAGTGTAAGACAGAGATACTAAGCTTAGCAGTGACGTCAAAAATCGACGAACGATTATTGAAGATTGAGCTATCCTGTTAGTTCAGCGTCCTTGGGAACGTACGCAAGAGTGAGCACGCCCATTTTGCTTGTGAATGCATGTTTAAAGCGCGGTTACACGGTGTGTTGTTCGCCGAATTGCTCTGAACGTATCATGAAACACAATTACTATTCGATGTTAAATAATATTCGACAATTACTATTGGATGCCGATAAATTTAAAAGATCAAAGAATGATTTGGTTAAGAATCGCAGTGGTTTGTACAAGTTTATGGTGGTTCATTTCACTGCAGATGAATTTCATTGCAGATATTGCGGGTTATATTCAGTTCTTCGAGGTATACTTATGTTATTCTATTTATTGTTTCATAAAAATTACCTATCCTATGAATTAGTGTAAACCGGATGTACGGAAGTTCAAATCGTTATCATGGAATTTGCTATAAGCAATCTTTTTGCTATGGTATGGGACACAACACTTGTTTCTAATATTAATGAACATGAGTGCATATTTATGAAATTCATCGGATATATCCATAGAACTCGACAAATTGTCAGAGAAACTGTTAATACCCACGAAACTTCAATAGTTATAAGAGTATGTACTGAATTAGTACAAAAAGCTAAAAATTGAAATAACTTCGAAAATATTTACTTTTTTATAAAGCATATTTGGCTTCAGCAATTGCAAATGGACTATAATAACGCATTTCATTATTCACGCCTATGTACAATAACCCGAAATGGAGCTGCACCATGAAGAGAAAGATGTAAGAGTACTCAGCAATGTTACGGAGTGGAAGCTTACTTTTTCATCTTTCCCTTCATGGTGCAGCTATATTTCGGGTTATTGTACCAGTCATCCTGTATAAACTATTAAAATCTTCGAAAATGTTCATACTACATTCGTACGTCATTTTAATGAACATGAGTAGTAGGGAATACATCGTGCTCCCTATTTTTTCGGATTCGTGAGCAATAGTTGTGTTCTACTGATAAGACGACCTACTTAGAATTATTTAAAACGATATGGAATCCGAAGCATATGAAGAATCAATACAGAAATGTAGTGCATTTCTATATGGACTCGATTAGAAGTAAAAAAATTTCAAATAATCCTGAGTTAATAATACATAATGACGTACTCACAAAAATCCTTTTTAATTTTACAGAAAATGAATTTTTAGTTTTAACATTTAATGTAATGTTACATCCACGAAAAACAGTTTGATGATACGTGGCACGAATAGATGTGGATTGATCAGGAATAAATTCTTAGAAAGAACTTGAAATATAGTTTCCAATGTTTAGGTTTCATAATATAAGTTGGTGTTAAAAACTGAGTTTTAAGAAAAATTGGGCAGAGAATAGCCAAAGAAAATTTGACGAACCACGCATGTTATTGTTACTCCTAGTTCGTTAAATGGCAAGTTATCCCATTCTGTCTTGCAATTCCGTAGTTCGGTGAACCACGCACAGTGTAACAACTGTGGACGTTTTAATCCTGTCCAAACGGACTGTCAGTTCCCTATTTGGTTTGTTACTCATCAAAACGTCTAGATCTGTACGAAGCTTAATTTACACGGAAAATTAAACGAACACCCACGAACTCGAAAGAGTTCGTGTGTGTTCCAGCATCTGTCGGAAAATCAGTTCCTGCAAATACCTGCGAACTTCTTGTCTTCGTTCTGTAGCTTCTGTTCGCTCTGATTTAAATGCACTATTATCCAAAAATGTTTAAACGCCAAAGCAGAAGAAAATTAAATTAAAAAAAAAAAAACTTACAGATTTCCCTTGTTGTTTCATATGATGAGAATTTTTCAATAAATTCATCATAGTCTCCAACACACTCAGTATTTGCGTAAAAATTCCTAACATAGCCAACCAATTTGTCCATTGAATTGCCTTCAAAACTCATCAGTAAATCACAATCATCTTTAATAGAAGTTGGACCAGCATATTGAACTAATCCAGCAAACATTTCAGCTATAATCATATTAAAGAAAAACGATCGATGTGGTTCTTCATTAACCAAAGTGTTACACATTCCTAATCGTTCGCTTAAAGTTTTCAAACCCTCTTCAGTTTCCATTTCCTTTTCAAAAAGACTTACTCCTTCCGAAATCGTTTGCGAACATTCTTCGTTTACAATTTTTATATTATGGTGAATCACTTCGTAATATTCATGGAAATCAGCTACAGCTCTTAATGGTCCGCTTGATGCGTAAGCTATATCTATTGTATGAGGATATTTAAGACGTAACCAAGTAGCCATTGAAGCTGAATAAGAACCACCAACGACAACGACTTTACTGTTAGATAATTTGGGGTTAATTTCTCTTTGGTAATCGATAAAATAAATTACGTCAGCTAATGCTTGATCAACGTTTAAGTACTGTAAGTTTGCTGGAGAAAGGTCTCTAAAGAAAAATTAAAAGTAATTAAAGTATTTTTGAGGTTGATTGATTTTTTTACTTTGTAGGAAAACTTTCACCGTAATAACGATGTTCGGTATAAAACAGGTAACCATTATGTTCTTCTGCCAAATCCACAATTTGCCCAGACATTAAGGAAGATTCACCGATACTCCATTCACCGCCCAAATTAATAAAAATTGGACCGTTGTCTTGAAAAAATTGATCACTTTGTAAATACCGCTAAAAATATTTATTTTTAAAACACAATTTTTAAAAATTAAGAAGACTATACTCACCATTTCCCACGTTCTTAAGTCTTGTGGATTAAAATGATCAACTTTTTGTTTTATAGTTCCCCAAAGTGGTCTTTCAATTCGTAATGTAGGAGCTTCAACATCCGGAGGTCCATGTTTTTTCAAAATTAAATCACCGTTAACTTGAATGATCACAAAAAGGAGTAAAATCGAATTAAAATAAAACTTTAACATTTTTTAATTCGTTAGTAGTTAATTTTAAAAGCAATTGAGTGAAGTGATTAAGGTGGATCCTAATCGCTAAATGAATTGTATAAGTTTTAAATTGTTTTCAACGCGTGTAAGTGTTTAGGAATAATTTTTAGATAAATATTTAAAAGGGTTGCCGATAACAATAAGATTATAGTGAAATATAGGTTGCAATTGAACAGTTGGGTTTTGATAAAGGTATTAAATTTAGGTTTGATAAGATTCTTTGAAATGATTTATTTGTATGTAAGTAATAAATCTTGTTTTTTTTTTATTTTTAACATCTGTTTGTTATTTATTACCAACATTTTAAAAAATGTTCTTTTAGTATTAACTTTAATAGTAAATCTAGGACTATACACGGTTCGGCGAAAGATCTCTCATATGTCATCAATTAATTGTGCTATCCTAGGCGACTATTTTCGATTTTGATCTCTCTGTGTCATGTACAACTAAATAAGAAAAATTATTTGGCGTATGTCGAGAAAACGCCGAACCGTGTATAGATGTTTAGAGTTAATTTAAAATTATAGTATTTTTTAGGGATTTTCAATTCGGTTCCTAGATTTCCATATTTCATTTGATTGTAATTGAAAACTACAGGCAAAGAACGATCTATGTAAAAAATGTAAATTCGAGGAAACCCGCTTTAAAATCTTAGGAGCTTCATATTTTATACATTTTGTAAGAACGTAATGTCTATTAAAAACGTAATTTTAAATTAATTAAGACTTTCCACAAAAATAAACGAAAAGTGCTTACAATTGGGTTAATTGTAAGTCGGGAATACTTGGTATATTAAATAAAACTTGTAGAATAAATGTAATACTGTATTACACTTAACTAAGAGAATTACATACAAAAGTTTGAAATATGAAATTAATAAATTTGAAAACTAGTAAACCGAGATCGAATTCGAAGATTACATAACGAAAAAATGAAAAACATGTTTTTCAACGAGAAACTAAATACAGAATTGACGAAAAGTAATAATATAAACTAGTAAAATAATTCTTGAAAGTAATATAACAATAAAAAAATGAAATTGAAAAATACCTAGTAGTTAATGAAGCAAAAATTGAAATGAAATTAGAATTTAAATTAAGCTTTAAACACGTAGCTTTAGTGTTTATCATTTCTATTAAACTTAAGGTCAAATTAAGCCGTTTACTAGACAAAGGAAAAGTAAAGATGTTCTGTGTCATAATATTAGAGGCTTGTTCGTTAATATTCCAAAGTGAAATAACTTTTGAATGACAAGTAAGTATTTGTGAGTATATTTCGTTGATATACAAGAGAAAGTGACCAAGTTAAAATTGATAATAATTCTAGATTTTTAGATTTTAATGTTCCTGTATCTGAAATTCAATATTATTTTTATGGAAAAAATGAACAAGCTCAAAAACTCCGTTATACATTGTTTATAAAAACTTTTATAAACTAATTTGACGTCAAATAATTGATTTTTAGTCAAAAGTCAAAATTAAAATGCTAATAACTCAAAATTACTATTTGTGGACTTGGTTACTTTCTCTTGTCTACCGATGATTTATCATAATAATGATTGGATAGGGTCAAAGTTTTGGACATTTTCTAATAGATGACAATAATATCTCAATTTTGTGAAACATTGACATAGTGCGTTCTAAGCCTATAATCTTCAACTAAAAGAAAAATTCAATCCGAATTGAATCTAAAACCAATTTAATCCTTAACTCTTCAATCTTTCTTTTAAATTCCTTTTATTTTAAAAATAAATTTTTGAAAAGAAACAAGTCACTAACTCTGATTCAATCTCAAAATCGTCATATTAAAAGTAGTGAGAACATTTTTTGGCTAACACCAATTCTTTTAACTACAGATTAAAATTTCTTTAAAATCTCATAAACTGATTCTAGAATCCATTTCATTTAGTGTATTTATTCGGATATTTGAAGAAATTCTATCGACATTATTTCAATTAAAAAAATCATCATTGATTCAAATTGTATGATTCAGAGATTATCATTTAGGTTGGCTTTTTACAACCTCTGTTTCATAATAAGTGAACAATTTGCGTATTTATAGCCAAAAGATAAAACGTCGTATCTCCATTTTTTTAAAGACTGTAATGCTACGAAGATTATACATTACAGAAGTGCTATTAATAACATTTTGACAGAAAATGCAGACACAACCTTTTACCTTTCGACTAAATGTAGGTATAGCAAAACGTAGTGGCTCACTTACCAGTGATAGTTAACGTCGTAGATAACTTTATGCACTAGTTAACGTTATCTTAGAGACAGGCAAATTTCACGAACGTTTTGACGTGGTTTTTAGAAGACACGTTGAAAATACCTATTTATTATGTCTTCTGACCATTTAGTGTTGCCATTTGAAAACAAGTCCCTAAAATTGTTCCTAGATTGCATTATTATCTCATATATAGCTTATCCCTTGGATAGTATTAAATTGCTAGTAACGGGCCTTATTATGGAGAATAGTAATAGGGTACACCTCGGTCATGCGCCTAAAGTCGGCCTTTCAGTTTTTCTATATGGATTTCTATAGAAAGGCCGACTTTAGGAAGATTTTTTTGGGGGCCGACCTTTGATCAGTTTACCCTACATTTTATTAAGTAGCACATAAAGGGAGTCAAGCCAATGTAGATAAAATCAAATCAATTTTCTCAGATTGTTCGAAGAATAATTTTTAAAATGTGTACCCAAACCCAATTTAGTTTTTAAGGCTTCAATTTGACGAAAAATTAGATTTTTAAAACGGATTTTTTTTTTATTTTAAAAAATCTTTTTATCGACAATGGTTTCAATTTAAAAAATCATCTTTAATTCAAATTGTATGATTTTTCAGGGAGTTTTAAATTTTGGGTTGACTAATGGTTAAGAAATTATTTAATAATGGTTAATAATAATTAATGGTTACGATATTTGATTAAGAAACACAAAGTAAAAATTCAAACTAGCGTAAAATTAAATTCAATACCAATATTTTACAAATTGTTTAAGAAATATAATAAAAATTTGTACTCAAAACTAATTTAATTCTCAAACCCTTAATTATGGAGAGAAATTAGATTAAAAAGAAAAGGAACCTTTAAATCTGTCTCAATCTGAAAATCGTTACTTTATTAGAACTTTTGAAGAAACAATTTTGGTTAATACCAATTCTTTTTAGTTCTATTTTAGTCTTTAAAGTATCATAATTGAATTTATACAGACCGCGCATAAAGTACCGTAAAAGCTACACGCGGTGACATTCTTCATTTAAGGTAAGGTAAGGTAAGTCCGACCCAAAAAATGATAAGTATAACTTCCAATCGTTACATCAATAATAAAATCTGACAGATTTTTTCTTTTGTCGGTATAATATCTTGAGGCATACTCTAGATAATGAAAGATATTTGATTAACCAGTTAACTGTTTTTGACGAATATATTCGTCATGGCGCAAAATTGTGCAACTCTTAAAAAGTAATGATATTGGCTATTTAAATTGTAATTTTTCTGAAATTCAAAACATATTCTCAAATTACAAAATGTCTAGAGTATTTTGAGGCCAGGTCGAAATGAAACAAACAAATAAAAAATATGAAAAATTTCAGATGAAGTCGTATAGGTGCGCGCTTTCAAAACGGAGCGAAACAGTTAACTGGTTAAATAAAGTAATACTGAATAAATTATTTTTATTTTTTTTTTTTTTCATTTTATTCGTCGTGGACCCACCTGCCCGTTAATGTGGGGCAAGTGCGACTAGGGCCCCTTTCTCTGAACAAAATACT